>JANZLQ010000007.1:27375139-27389287 GCA_026212715.1 Elanus axillaris | reverse complement strand
TAACTCCTCTAAATTCTCCAATGTTCAAATGTCATTTTTTGCATTTCCCTTTTTTCTTTTTTTTTTTTTTTTTTTTTGTTTGGTTACTCTGATACTGTATTAAGCGACTTGGAAGAGCAGCTGAATGCAAAAAAAAGCTTTTAAAGGGGAGATACTCTTCTCAGATCTACAGAAAAACCTGTGCAGGGGAGGTCCACAGTTGGGTATGTAACCGTGATCTCATTCAAGAGGATTAGGAGTTTAAACCCCCTCACTTACTCTTCTGTGTAGTACAGTAAGTACCTGTGTGGGCACTCTTCATTTGTTTATGTGCAAAGCAAAAACAGGTTAGCTTTTTTTTAGCTTTGCTGCTGTGAATGCCTCATCCTGAGCTATCCTGTTCACACAACGGGTCCTTAGATGACCTGACATTCAGTGTTGTGTTTCCCGACCCTGCTTGCCACCACCTGCTGCTTCAGCTTTCTCTGGTGATTCGACGGCACTCACATCCACCAGTCACCTCCACGGCTTTGTGGATGAGTTATTGCTGCTGGTCTTTGACGGAGGGGGAAAAAATCCCAACAAACCCACACCCTCCAGGAATTCTGTACCATCCTGAGGCTATATTCCCTAACTCATCATGACATAACCTTGGAAATTAACACAATGCACGGCCCAGCCATCAGCAAAACCATTTCCACTGGATGTCCTCGCTGTGGTCTACCATGCTTCAACCACTTGGGAGAAATCACTGTGTGCTATCCTAGTGACAAGGCCTGCCTCGTTCTGCATGAGACCTCCTCCACATGGTCTTTTTTCTTCTTAAAAAGTCTGCAGAAGCTGGATACGATTTTGTCCCTTTTTTTGGTCCGTCTTTTTTTGATCCGTTTGGTCCCCTGGAGTGCTTCCTAAGTGCTTGGTTCATGATCTTTCAGTATCATGCTGAGAATATGGCGAATTCTTTATCCCTTGATGCTTTTCTGCCCTGACCAGATATCTTTTTTAAAAGTGTGCCTTTGCACAGCTGGAAGATGGGAGCTTTGGGCAGGATTGTCAAGCCTGACCTATATGGGATAAAGGTGGGCCTAGAAGAATCTGAGTAGCACCTTTCTTCATGGGAAAATTTATTCTCATAAGAATCAAAGTGCTCTGCAAATAAGCTCATTTCACACACCTTCTCTGACAGGGAAAAAACCTCCCATAATTCTGAATTTTATCATTTTAATGTTTTCAAAGACAAATGTCAGTTTTTCATTCTGAAAAGCATTTCATGCTACTGTCTGTGATGCCATCTTTTTTTTCTTCTGCAAATAAAATTGGTGAATTAAACCAAATTTCCACTATTTTACTATTTTATTTCTTTTTCATCCATTTTCTTGAGTTCAGACAAACCTTTTCACCATTTTCTCTCATGGACAATTTCAAACAGTAGCTTTAGGTCTTAACGCAAAAAAAGCCAAATGTCAGAAAACTAAAAATCCCGTCCTCCTCACAGCTCTAATGCAGGACATCACATTAGATGATTATTTGGTCTCTCTTGGCTTTAAAAGGTATTAGTCGATTAATTATAGATCAGCGTCAGCAATTCTCCCTTAGACTTTGGCTTCAGCTTAATTTACCTTCCTTTTTTCTTTTTATTTAGGTCATCCCTCTAAAATGGACTAAAGCTCCGTCTACGTGCTTTCCTCATCCTTCTATTGCAAATATCTTTCCTCTTAGTTATTTGTGTGACAGTACTCTATCCACTTTGAGTGCTAGATGCTTGTCAGGAGAAATCAGTGTCTATCCCATTTTTTCTTGTCGGGCTTTTATTTCAGATTGATTTCAGGTTAGCCATTCTTTGCATTGCTACCTGCGCCTTGTAACATTATCAATATCATCCTCGCTGATAGTTGATGTTGCCTTCACTTTCATTGCCCTTGAGCTCGCCAGTGTCAATCTGCTAGCGCTGCCCGATGGTGCCCAGTTTGGGTGTCATACCACCGTGGCCGTCCTGCTTCTGCCACCCGTGCTTGTTACCTTTGGCCGATGCCAGACTTTGCTATGTAGGCATGCGGACTTATTTGCCATTCATGTCAAAATCCCTAATGTGACTCTGGTAGAGATGTTCATGGCCTCTCTATCCTCTTCCCTATCTGTCAAAAGGGTATTCGTATTTTTTTGTCTCCTTTGCCCAGTGCTTTATGAACCCTCTAAGTCGTGAACAGCCTCCATTTGCCTTCACAAGAACCAGGTCTCAGTCCTGTAGCAAAGTCACCTGCAAGAAAGCTACATCACAACCATAAGTATACTGTCACTGTTGATAGCTCCTTACTATTTTATAGTGCTCTCAGTAAGCTGTGGGCAAAAATAGTGTTCGTGCAAAACCTGAAAATGTTTCATTGCACTGGTTGGTTGCATGCAGGTCTGCAGCCCTCACCTGCCAGATACCACAAGCTTGTCATGCCATAGCGAAGTATGGTCACAAGCAGCTTAAAACAATTGTGCAAAACACCTGGCTTACATATGGGAAGTTATATTTTTTAGGAACACTGTGATTTTATAGAGTCTGAGCAGTGTGCTTAAACGTTTCTGGCTGCACTGGCAGAATTTCAGATCATTTAACTATCGGTATAATCTTTACATATCTTTAACTAATCTGTTAGAACAAAATTATGCCTTGTCTTCCTCCTCAGATTATTTTACTTCCTCTAGTAATATATCATTCCCCATTGATTTAGATTCTCTGCAGTCTGCAGCCAGAAGCTCTAATTAGGTGTGCCTACATCTCTGGAAAATAGGTCTTCCATCTTATTTTCATGTTTGGATTCAATTTACTGTATTGAAACAATTACTTTGCTCTGGGATCCATTGATGTTTTCTCTTCCAGGGTAAGAATTGAACTTGGATCAGTCACAAAACCAAAATGATTGTGAGCATCTTGCATGAAACCTATAGTTTGTTTGGTGATTCTCATGTTTGTCAAATGCAGATGAACTCATATAGAGCAGTGCCATCACATATCTTGTATGGGCCTATTTTTAGACATGATTTTTTTTCAGGATGTGAAGTATTTTGCACAGGAATTTAAAAGCTCCCACCAGCACACACTCTGTAATTTCAAGGCCACCTGGGATTTCTTTTTTGTCTCTCTTTTCGGCACAATACACATATACGTCGAGATATCATTCTGCCTGCGCTCATATGCATATCTAGTCACATTAAGAGTTTTACTGCGAACTTCTAGAAAAACAGAACTCTGCTGTTTGCAGACACTGTAGGTTACTTTCCTTTTGCTTTTCCTGCCCTGTCCTGATTATGGCTGGACAGGTGAGAGCAGAGCTGAGCCTGGGGCACCTCAACCTTTAGAGCTCAAAAGACCATTGATGGCATCCCCGGTGGTGAGGAGCATGGCAGGCTGATACTATGCCTCTGCTTCCCTGCACCCCAAAATAGCTTTCAATGCGGCAGCCAAGTTCATTTTTTTTGCTGTACTGTCTGTGGTCAGTCTCAGGGAGAGCTGTTTGTTATGGATGTGTCCAAATGAAGGATGACTCCTGCCAGGCCTTTGACAGAGGGAAAAAAGCCTCATTTCCTGGCTAACCAGAAAAGACAGAAGGCTTTTCTGAATACATTTGCTGTCAAAACATGTCCTTACTTGGGTTATGAGCTCATTTGGACTGTCATTTAGTTTTGTAACTGTGCAGTGACTAGGGAACTGACCCAGGAATGGGTCTCCATTGACAGTGATACAATACAAAACCAAATAGTAATAATAGCCGCTAATGCTTTGGATTGCCCACTCAGTCTCCGAGTGCCCCAGAGCCACATTCCCGGTCAAATGGAGATAATGCTTACCCGCCTATGGAAAGTTCCTGGAAATCTATGAAAGTAAAGCACAATAAACATGCTATCTTTTAATATTTAATTTCCATTGCAGCTTGCTTGGTCAGGATATGTGTGAAAGCCTGGGGTAAGTTAGGGAAATGACCTCCAAATGTACTGATTCTCCATCCTTTTCTGAGTCCTAGCGCTGGCAGGTGTTGTCACACATTGGAAAGCAGATGGGATCAGTTCATATGTCTTTCTGGCCTTCCCTGCTGTGAGAAAAGGATGCAGCACTCAAAAATGCAAATATACCTAATCAGGGTTGTGGGTGCTGAAGGAGTCATTAGGAACAACAAAATCCCAGCAGCCTTAAATGGTCACACACGGAGGAGTCCAGCATCTACAAGACCTCCTTCCTGGAGCACCTTCTCTTGGAGGAACATCCCTCCCCTCCTATTCCCCCAAGCAGACGTCGTCTGCAGCCTGGCCATTGAAAGCCAGTCAGCTGCAAAGTGACCAGCTCGGACACTTCAAACTGGGCACAGGAGCGGGAAGTATCACTTTTTTGTCACCTTCAGCTGATAGAAAATCAGTGCATGCGTTGGGAATTTGGCTGCTGAACTGTGTGATGTGAGAAGCTGTACCGAGCGCCTGCTTTTCCTTAAGTAGTACATCTTGACAAATTACATAACCAAGAGCACAGCAATCCAGAATTAATCTCACAAAGATTAAGTCATATTCTAGTACATCCAGCACAGAACTGGGAAAAAAAGTCTTTTTAGCACAAAGGCCATGACAAGCTATTAAAGCACTCTATGCTTGGCAATCTCAGCAATCTACAAGAAGAATCCAGATAGTGACTGAGTTCATGCTTGAATCTCACAATACGTGATCTCAAGGCCATGTTTTGGACATTCCTGGTATTTTCTGCTTTTAAAGAGGAGGAGGAATCTCACGTCCTGCTGCCTTAGTACGGGGTGACTGCAGGCTTACATTTAGCAGATCTGAAAACAGCAGGGCCTTCTGAGATTTCTGGGTCTGTAGCAACCTCTAAATCATCACAGTGCTCCCCCCCGTGCTTGCTTAACCTCATTTTTCAATCATTGCAGGAGTCCAAGTTAAGCAATATGCCTCTTTATATGCTTTTTATTAAGCGGTGAATAAAGGAAGACTATGGCTCATTCAGCATGTACCTCAGAAGACGTGAACATTCAGCCTGCCTGTCAGTTAGCTGCTCAAGCATGCAGAGAACAGCTTATATCCACTCTGAACGCTTTTGTTATATATATAAAAAAAAAAAAATACCAACCCAAACCACCAAAACAAAAAAACCCGACATGTATGCAAAACGCTGTTCTCAGAGACTCATCACTTGGCCAAATCTGAGCTCATTTTCTTCAGGCCACTCACAGGGGTTTCTCAGGGAGACCTGCCTCCCTTGCCAAGTGGGATCTGCCGGTACCCTGCTCTTGTAAACTGTCCATAAAACCTCTTAAAAATTCAAGATTATTTTAACGACCAAGGGAAGTGCGTTCTTTCTCCCTCAAACACAGCATGCATTCATATTCGCAGTATGAATTGTATTTGCTTTGTGTTTGCTGTAGCTTTCCAGAAAAGTTCAATTCAGGGGGAAACAACAAAAGTGCCAATGCAGGAAATATATAATTCAACTGCTCTAGTGATCTTCACTCTGGGTACCAGTAACATTTTAGCTGTGATAAATACAGTTGCATCTTTCCCTATCCGTTGTACAAAATCGTTAAGACAAAGCACCCAGCTGATTTGCAGTGATTAATAGGTCTTTCAAGCATGCTGCCCTGTCTTGAATCATGAGGGAAGTACGTAAGGGCATACTCCTAGTGCCACCATCCCTTTGCAACAGTAAATGAATTCCCAACGTCCATGGGCCTAGGACACCGTGATGGAGATGTCTGCCTACCTCGACACACTGGGGCCATGTGCCAGGGCTTGCCCACGGCTGGGGACCGCAGTGCTCCTGCTCTGGTGAGCCAGCGACGTCCCATCCGTGGATGCTTCAACTCACCCACTTCATGTTAAAGATGACATATAGTCAGGTAGGCTTTCATGTGCATCCTTTGTCCAGGTTTTACATTAGTTGTTTCCATGGAAATAGGTTGTTTCTGTTTATTTATGCCTATGTTCTGCTGGAAATCCTTATTTTACCATCATTTCTTTCTGGGAATGGCTGACGTAGGCATCTTAGAGCTTCCTGGCCCCTCATCTTTTACTTTTTCCCATAATTTTATATACAAAAAATTTAGAAAGATCTACCATTGACCCTCAGAAACTATCTGCAATGCATCTACAGATTTAATGAAAAATAGCAAGCAGCATTACAAACACATACTGCTGATTTTAATAGTAGCACATATGTGGCCAGCAAAGCAGGTTAAACAAATTTGTCTACTTCTTTTTTTTTTTTTTTTTTTACTTATTAAAAAGCCCTCTTAAGAGAAAATCCTTTGTTTAAGAAAAAAAGTTTGCAAGTTCATAGGAAAAAAGCACTTTGGCAGAAATATTTCAGGAGTGTTTTAACATGTTTATCCAAAAGCTAACCATTTCTCTTCTAAAAAAATAAAATGGAGGGATGTCAGCTTTCTCCTTTTCCTTTTTCTTTCTTATTTCCCCCAACAGGAACAAAAGAAATCTTTGGAAAGTTGCTATAAGAGAGGGGAAAACAATTCCGTTGGAAAATATGGTGAGAAACAAGGTATTTTCAACCACATCTCTTCACTAGTGATGTGACATGTCACAGGACAATAGTGGCAGGCATACTGCTATGTGCCTAGCAGAGACAGGACTAGTTATAGAACACATATCACACTAAAAAAAGATGCCAAGGAAAAGTATGTTGCCTCTCCCTTACTTCTTTGGTATCTGTCTTATGACTGCATGCAATTTCTTGATAGTGGTAAAATACTAATAATACATTTCTACATTTCCACTTTAATTTGAGGAATCCCTTAGAGGAAACTACTGGCCTGGGTCTGAGGATGCCTTTGGGAAGAAGCCAGGTATTGTCTTTGTTTTACACATGATGAAAATGATAGATCAAGTGTTTAAATGATGAAGGGGAGAAATCAGCTTCCCCCTTCACTGAGGAGGTTTGGCATCAGACATCTCAACTAAGGTAGATTTGTTATACACGAAGGACCTGCATTCAGGAAAGAAATATTATGCCTCCTTGCAGGACATCGCCCATAGGTCTTCCTGGACCAGTTAAGATAAGTTAACAAACTGACAAAATTCCTGATTTTGGGGGTGCAGGTATGAAACAGAGCTGAAAACAAACACTGTGCTACGGCCATCCACAACTGCAGCTCCTTGACACAACGACAGGAGACAGCATGCAGGTTTTGGCATGAAACAAAGGGATTTGGGAATCTACATTCTTCAATTCAAATAAATGTATTTGTTCCAGAGGAACAGAGGTGGTGTAATGATACATTGTGGCAAAAAAAGTACATTGCAATTACGTTGTGATGCTCCCACTACAGTCATTATGTACTCGGATTATCTTCACTATCTCTCTCAATTGCATCAATTAGAGCTGTACATTCAGTTTTGGGGGGTAATTTTCTCAGTTTGGCATGATGAAAAAAACCCGGCGCTTTTACCTTCTTTATGCTACACAAGTCTTTGCATCTTTCTTCGACTACTTTGAAGCTTCTCTGAGCAACATAATGCTAATTTGCTTACTTGTGATTGTACTGCCTCCTTTTATTAGTTATAGTCATTATCATTGCTATTGTCCAGACTTTGTCCATGTTACAGCCACATTCATTTGCCTCCTTCCACTGTGCAATGAGCAAGCCCTTGGTATTTGATGCAGCTGGAAGATCATGCATGATTCAGCTATGATTTCTCTTTAAGGTGTACTTCACAGCTCTGTCTCCTCTTCTGCTTTGCGGAGATTTCTTCAGCCACATCTGAGCATCCCCAGAATAAAAGTGGAAATGTTTTGCTGAAAGCAGTGTTTGAATACATGCTGTGAATTTATCAACTCTTCTGTGCCAAACTGCTTGAGGTAAAACTGATCCCACATGTGCAGGATAAACATTCCCCGTTGACATGGTAAGTTAGCAAGCCTGCTGAGTTATCCTGGGCTACAGTCATTATCTTTCCTAGCACTGGAGGTGGAGATCTGGGGTAGACATTTGGGACCATATCATTAATCTTCACAAATTTGCCATCGATCTGTCAAATATTCTGCTTTTACAACACAAAAAGCAAATGGAAAAATACCCCCCCAAAATCTACCTGGACACTTCTCTGATCGAGGAAGAGAAACTGTGAAGTTTTGCATTCTTCTGTAGCATGCAAAGAGGTTTCCACACTCAGAAATCAAAAATGGTGGTACCTGTAGCATCTGCTTGACCATTTTAGCCATCATTACAACAAATGACCATCCAATCAATACTAAAGAGCAGGAATTGTCATCTCAGCTGCAGAACCTCTTTCTATCCCAGAATTAAAATGGTTTGCTTTTCAGTGACTCCTTTGTACCAAGGATTTGAGGTTTGCTAGGGAAGCCGTGTTGGGGTGTGGGGATGCCACGGATCGGATGCTGGGATGCTGAGCCCCGGCTCTGCTTTTGATTGCGTGGGAATGGATTTCAGAGGTGACACAGCTCCTCCTGTTTTGGGTTGCTACGACTCGGCAGCATCCAGCAGCTGCGTACAGGACCTGCCTTCGCCCGCTGCTGAAATGAAGCCACACACCTGAAGAAACGTGTCATCTCTTTGTAGGAGCTTGAGTGCAGCTCAGGTATGAACATGCAATGTAGACACACCTTGTGCTTAACCCAATCAGCCACTGGATCCAAAACAAAATGGGACACATTGTCCTGCAACATGCCGCCTTTTAATGCAGCCCTTTGCGGAGCTTTGTCTGCCCTTGCTAAATTTTCTGTTTGCGCCTGGATGAACTTCTACCTATTCAAGCATGCTGAAGACAGAAAAATATGTAGTGAACTGGCTTTGTTATATATAGCACTGATTTCCCTGTGGGAAGTTGTCTGCAGATCATTACTTTAAGGTCATGTTATGTACCTGAACTGTAACTTGTACTTCCAAACCTTACTGAAAAATGCACTGCCTCCTCTCTAAAATGTGTTTCTATTTATTCATTCATTAACACTCACAACAACTTTTAAAGTTAGAATATGAAAGGAAAAACCAAAAGATTCTGCACCTGAACACTTCTTTGTTTTTTTTTTTCATTGTGATACTCAGAAATAGTCAATAATAAAAGAATAAAGGCGCGAATGTGTGAAAGAACAACTTTGTGAAGCTGCCTGACAGGATTTGGAAAGAAAGAGCCCTTCTTTTGCCTTCCTCTGCTCTCGGATTTAGCCTTAGCACTGATGTGACAAAGTTGCCCAAGTCACCTCATTTTTTTGTAGGGCAGCGTGAGGGGAGGGCTCGTGCACTTTATTCTCCCCTAGGGGAAAACCAAAGACCTGCTGCAGCTAAAGACCATTTTGCTATTGGCTTCAGTGAAGTCACCATAGCACCATCTGCTCCTAGACGTCAGTAAAGCGAAGAGGGGGAGACCAGCCACTGGTCTGGTCCTTTCCCTCCTTCATGGACCTCTCCAACGTGTGGAGCAGGTGAGCCAGGACACCCTGGGCTCGGATACCCTGAGCTGGGATACCTGCTTAGCCTCTGCAGATTCTGGGTCAGGTTCTTGCCAGCCACCCATGTCCCATTGCCAGTATGCTTTTTTGCTTTCCTATATGGTAGCCCAGGACAAAGCAGAATTTAGGTCTGATGTTTGAGACGCCTTGTAGCCTTATTGTGGGCTGATGAGCAATCTAAGCAAACTGAAAATGGACCATTTAAAATGTTGCTCTTAGCAGATATTATTTACAGTCGGTCTGACAAGATGAATCCAAAATATAAATCAAACTTTGGAGCACAAATCTTGTTAGTTGCCATGTTAGTAAATCAGCTCACCTAAATAATCTTGAGCCTTTGACAATGATGCAGCCTTCTGGATTGAAAATTCAGCTCCTGCTTGTGCAGTGAACTTGATCCGCTGACATTTCAAAGGATTGAGATCCTATTTCTGATGGTTCAGTTTATACTCAGCTATAAACTATTTTGAGCAGCACTGAGCTGAATAAAACCAGCTGATGTTCAGGTCTGTCTTCTTTGACTAAGTGGAGTAGGTTAGGAAAGGTGCGTAATTTGTACACATTTTCCAACAGAAAATAACAAGCAAACACAGGAATGTGGGGAGACAAATAATACAGCATATATAAAGAATGTTCCCAGGAACTGCTTTTTGTTTGTTTTAACTTTTCCATTTGGAAGGAAAATCTGATGTTTTCAATCCATACCTCCAAGCTTATTCCCAGAATAAAACCCCTGTGTTACAGAGATGTGAATTCTGCTTTTTTGCTGAAGGTCTGGTATTGTTTGGCAATAAATTGTATTCTATACATCTTCAATTACTAGCCCACTCAGATCTGACAGCCCTTAATTATTCAAGACATGATCTACTAAAATCTACATCTGGAAACGATGTCACTTTTTGCTTTTGGCAGTGGAAAATCTGACATAATGTTAAACACATACTCTTAAATGCAAGGCTTTGAGAAAAATTAGTAGAGCTGAACACTCCTTCTACAGATTAAATTTTAAAATAAATTGCACATGCCTTTTATTTAATAGTTACAATGTTTTACCACATTTCAGTATGCTGCATTCTCTCCGTATATCTACTGGGTGATTTTGCTACTCCCACAGATCTGATGCTTGCTCTTGTGTGATCCTTTCAGCACAGCCATAACGGAGTGCTACTCTCCAGGATTCAGAGCCTGGCTGTTTTGTCACTGCTGGATGGGCAGAGTGGAGTTTCTGACAGATGTGCATGATTGTTTTTGCATCTTTTCCAAAGTTTGTCAAGATGCTTACTCTTTGAGTAGTCTTGGGGAAAAGAAAACAAGGGGTTTGTGCTGTTCTTTTTGCATACAGCCAGGGATGTTGCAAAACCAACATCCTTTTGGTTTAGTGAATAAAGATTTGACTTCAGAAAATCTAAGCTACTAGCTGAACCAATAATTAATAGATTTGAGGGCTAAAAGTAAGTTTTCTAAAAAAAGAAAAAAAAAGTCATTTTTTAAATTAACTCTGAGGAAAGGCAGATACCAGCTTCAGCTTAGTAGTGTTCACAGCAGATGCAGTAAAGTTTTCTAGTCCATTTTGCATTCTGGGAATTTTTTGTATTAAAATGATAGACAGATGGAATTTGTTCCTGGCATATTCACCAGTGGCATAGTTGGCAGAACTGGCAACTGCAGAAGATACCTTCAGACTGACTTTGGTTTTTTCCCTATACTTAAACTGGTAAACAAGTCTAATAAGTTTAAAAAATATCTTTCTGCCTCAGCTTAATTAGGCTGGCATTTTATAACAGCTTGTTAGAGTGCATCATCCGTTGCTTTGATTAGAATCCATATATATAGAATAAAGCAGAGTCCGTTCAAAAACTGCATTGTTATGGACACACTAGGGTATGCTTGGAGACCACACAACCACCCGCCAACCTGATTGACCATCTACTGGTATGGAGAGGTTCACACCCAACTGGCCAGTAGTATCTGGCAGTGTAGCGCTATCAGTGCTGCTGGCGTGGAAGTGGAGAACAGCTGTCCTATAAATGAAAACAATCAAAGCCTGGCATTCGGTGCTTTGTCTAGCCTATTGAAACCCAGTGGGGTTTACTGCTGAAGTCCTTGCGACCCTGGCTGGAAAAGTATTGCAGGAGAGAGAAAGGACAAGGCTCGGTGTGTGATGTAGTTACAATAGATAGCTTTTGTCTTGCTCAGCAAATTCTTACTGAAACTCCAGAAAGGCTTTAAATATTTAAATAAGAGCAGCAGTATTTAGAACCAAGAAGCTGCTTTTCTCAGGGGGCTGCTTATTGCAACACAGTGTTTCTGAAAGTAAACCTATACAGACTCTTCCATTATTACAAAGAGGCTGAAGGATTTGTGGGGAGTGATAGAAACATTAGCCTTGAAAAAGTGAACATTCACAGGGTCTTTCTAGCTCGACAACAAATCTGTTACAAAATAATGACTCTTTCTACTCCAACACTCCTTAAAGTTTTTGCAGGGAGAGCTCCTCAACATGCCCCAAGTCCTGGCTAGCGCTGTTGATGTGGTAGGATGTAACTCCACACCATGCTGTTTCTGATCACTGGGGGGTCCATCAGAACAGGCATTGCAGAAAACAGCTGACACCCCCTTGCAGTGCTGCAGAGATTTTGGATGGTGCTAATTTTTACAGAGCAACCAGAGGAATACGCTATAATTCAGAAGGGGCCCTAGGGCTATACAAATTGTGCTGGCTTGTCTCTGCTTCTCTGGTGGTCTCCAAAAGTTGGAAGGTGCAAACAGCTTAAAGATGGCATCACTTCCATCCACAGGTGAGCTCTGTGCTGTATTATTTCAAGGTTTTTATTATTTCAGCAGGCAGAAAAGCTCATGTAGCTGTTTTTTAACCTACCAAGATACCAAGTAAAGCACTGCTTATTGCTCAGTCGTCTGCCAAGTTGCTCTTTTTCGTCTTCTGGTTTGTACATCCATTTTTTACATATCACGTAAACCCACTAAGATTAGAGCAGTCACACAGCAGGACAGAACCAAGCAACAAAGTTGTGTGCAGCAATTAGAGCAACTATATTAGAAACTGTCGGCTTCTATCCTTGGTGACTGAAAGTAGGCAGAGCAGGTATGTTATTTGTAATGTTCAAGCTCTATTTCTCATGAACTCATACAGGCAGTTTTTCTAACAGCAAACAAAAAAAGGTCAGAAGCCAGCCCTAGAGAAAATGAGCTTGAATTAAAAGACAAAAGAGTTGTCTTGAAAAAAAAATTAATGTTTTTGTCTCTCCTTATTTTCCTTCGGGGCACGCTTGGTTCATCATATTTTCAAATTTGTCCTCATAGATGTATTTTCAGCAAAAGCTATGATCTTAATGTAAAACCACGGGTTGCCAGGAACTGGATTTTAAAGTAAAATCTCACATTTTGTAACGTAAGTGCAAAAAACTGGCATCAATGTGTCAGAGGCAATATCTGATCTTAGATCCGATGTGCAAAACACATCGTCCTTGTAGCACTCAAGCAGAAGTTCGATGGTTTTCATGTTCCCCAGCAAAGAGACAAACCAGGGCTCTGTCACATTTCATAGGCAGTTACTACATTTTATCGAGGCATCAGGATTAAAAATATCTTAAGTGTCTTCAATTAACAGTGATGGTGTTATCTTTCAAGTATTGTTTCATATAATTGTTTACCAACGGCATGCTTTCAAGTAAGATTTGGCACTTCCACAGCCTTTCTTGCCCTCTTCTGACTATTGGCAAAATGCTGACATTGAATCTGTGACATGGCTATTGTTTCCATAGCAACAATTTGATGTCGTCATCATCATGGATTTGTGTCTTCACTGCAGTCTCCAGCTGAAAGCAGTGTTGGGCCATGAGGACATTTATTAAAGGCCAGATTTCTGAAATAACAGCAGAGGAAAAAAAAAGAATTGAACTTCATTTGGGCCTAAAGCCTATTCTTTTGAGGTTCGTTGTGGTTTTTTTTAAGAACAAAAATAAAGACTTAAATCTGTATTTCATTAATGAATACTCTGCCAGTTTCCCACCCAGCACATAGCAAACCCAGCTAATTATTTCACTGGAAAACATCTGTTAAACTTTTTGTAAAGGGTTGTATTTTCTTAGTTCCTCCTTTGTTACCATCCTAAATAGGAAGTACCAGATTAGGTTCTCTCTTGTTCCTAGCTAGCATCAATAAAAATATTGCAAATGTCGGCAAATGGTTTGTTTCTAATTCCTTCTGAGATCCTTTTCTGTCAAGTCCTGGAGCTAGGTGAAGTTTTTTTTTAACTGATCTAATTCCTTTCCAATTCTTCCGGCACCTTGCTCACTTGTTAGTTATTTTTCTCTTTCCCTGTCTGAGTGCAGCAACATTATTCCCGCTTCCTCCAATCTCCCTGATGAGCACAGATGGAAGGAAGCCACTGAGATTCCTGGTTCTTTATGGCTGCCCTGTCTTTCAAAGCCTAAAGTGTTCCCTCAGCAAGATTACTACTTTATATGACTGCAAAAGCTTTTATTTGTCTTCATAGCTTGTGCAGTCCTGGTTTCATTTTCGCTAGCAGCTTTCTATGGCTGTACCTTGTGTTCCCTAATCAGCACAAGGTTAGTGTTTCATCTACAAGATTATTGCCTTCATACACCCTTTTTCCTTTCCTTTCCTTTCCTTTCCTTTCCTTTCCTTTCCTTTCCTTTCCTTTCCTTTCCTTTCCTTTCCTT
>JANZLQ010000007.1:27326281-27355315 GCA_026212715.1 Elanus axillaris | reverse complement strand
TTCATCTTTTCTGGGACACAAGTTCTTTTCATTCTATAGAATAACTGGTATGCCTGTGAGAAAGAGAAAGATATCAATGAAAGAAGGAGAGTGTTTTTTAGCTGCTTTCCCCCCAGGCATTTTACTGCACTACTTACATAGAGGATATCTGATTTGGTATTAGACTAAGAAAGGGATGCAACTGACTTCAAACTAAAGCAGAAGAAGAATAAACCAAAACAGTGAACAACTACTACTACTACTACTACTACTACTACTACTACTATTAATAAAAAATCAGACTAAATCCTTTCAGCTAAATTTGAGACATTACCTGAACCAAGTCCCAAATCATCTAGTCACAGGGAGGATCTGGTTCTTCAGCACTTCCTCCAAGCATATTTAAATAAAAAAACCCCAAACCTAAATCTTTTAATGAAATGTTTTTCTTTTTTACTCTAACTTCACCCTAATTGCTTAATATTTACTAGGTTTTTACCCTTATCAGTTACTCTCAGTAGGCAAACACAGAAGTGAAGAACACAATACAAAAGCCCCTCAACCACTTGGGGCTTCTATATTTAGCAAGGTTAATGCTCTGTTAGTAGCACCTGGTTCCACTCAATGTTGAGAATACGGCTGTATCACGGGTGAGGAGCAGGAAAAATTGTAATACTGCAAGGTACCTACCCTGTTCTGTGACCAGTCCCAGTCAATGTCTCCCTGAAAATCTCTGTCACATTAGATGTTTGTAAAAATGTGGGTATCACTTTGTCAGGGATGTCAACGGTAAATAGCAAGGGTGATCTCTCTTGATTTCACTGGGATGCTCCTGCCTCACATAACCAAAGCCCGGTAACTTCTTTTAGGATGTCTGGAATGTTCCCTCATTTTTTAGCTCCTCGAACAAACCATCCTTTTCTTCATTCAAGTAAGAAATGGATTTAAGACATGTTCCCGAAGCAACCTGGGCTGTCCCTGTTTTTTATCAGGAACTAGCAGCCCAGCAGAATGAGTATTCAGTGTGATGAATTGGGTGTGGGGTGAAGGAAAAAGATGAATGAGACAGACACTGTCAAGGCTTTTCTGGTAGAAAATGTTAATGGTGTGCTTGGAGTTTCCTGATAACTCTGTCAGATGGCCCATTACTGGGAAAAAATCTTCCCATCTGACACCATGCCAATGTGGTTGTGGAGTCAGAATCGGTAAGCAGCGGCACTTAACAAAATACAAAGTAAGGGTAGTTTTGTTCTCTGGGGTTCAAATAAAGCATGGAAACAAAAGTTGCTCTGCTTTCACTGTCAGAAGTATGGTCACTGGACCTAAGTGCAATCAAGGTGGGTGTTGCCTGTGCAGCAATTCAGCCCGATTTGCAGGAGTACAAATTCAATGGGTTGTGTTCCTGGCTGTACAAACAGAGCTTTCTTAAGCTACTGTATGGAGGAAACAAGATGAGCAGCCAACTCATTGGGCTTATTGAAAACATTTCATCAATTACTTGTAGATTTTTTTACTATAACTTAAATATTAAAAGCCTTTGAATCCAGCTGCTTGGAAGAGACATCTCCCAAGATTGAGCAAAAAAGGGGAAAGGGGCAATGCCATTTCCTGATTCAGGTGTCAAATTATTTCTACATTCTTTTAAATTAAGGCGAAAGATTACCAAATTCTGTCACAGGTTACTGAGGACTCTCCATTAACTCCAGAGGCCAAAGCATTTTTGCTTTGAGTGGATATGCTATTTCTGCTCTGTAACATTAATTCTCTACTCAAATGCAATAAAATTCCTTTAGCTAACCTTGAAATAAAACCAGATTGATTAATTCTGACATGTGGTATTGAAATCAACACCCTGCTGTGGGAGGGGTATTGAAGAAGGGCCTATCTTAAATGAAATATTGTCTCCCTTGTGTAGGGAAGAGATTAAAATCCTCAAAATGCAAACTCTGGCAAATTGATCATCAAGATTAAGAGATAGCAGGGGTTTGACCTTTCAGGCAAGCACAACATCTTTTCTAACGCTTGTATTTGTTGAATGCTGCCAATTACTGAAGACTAGCCATTGCTTTCATCTAGCTGCCTTCCTATCCTTCAGCGGCAGTAGTGTAAATACTGGCGGGAAGGGAAGGAGCTGAACTGCAGCTGGATCATTGCTATAACCCCCAGTCCGTGCTAGAGGAGTCGTGTTCATGGTGTGGAGGAACATTTGCCTGAGTGCAGGGTAGTTCCAGTCCTCGAGTGGATCCAGTTCTCAGGCAGGAGTCTAGCGGTACTGACCTTACAGTATGAAAACAGACCGTGCCCATTCAGAAAAAAGAACACAGCATTCCCATTCCAGCTCAAGAGCAAGCAAAAGCAGAAAAAAAAAATCCAGACACTTGCTTGTGTGAGCATAGGAGCAGCTCTGGAGGGCTTAGTAACTCCCGAGTATGCTATAATGCTCTCTCTCAAAGTTGGTCTGGGAACATACAAGCGTCTTTGCAACTTTGACTCTATAATATTCCCTATAAATCCCTATAGTCTTGGGAAAGGAGTCAGAATAGTCCACATGTGAGCTGTAAAAAGATAATTTTTAAAGCATAAGACCTTGATGTCAGTCTGTATATAGAGCCCGGTCCAAACGGCATCAAAATGATCCTTTTTGCACAGGACTGCGAAAGTAATGCTATCAAAGAAAGACCTTGTATGTAAACAACCCTATTCCAAATCTGAATAATTGATACTCACATAGGAACTCACTGGATAAAAATTTGAAATGCAAGTATATTATAGAAAATCAAAACTGAAATAAAACTGGGGGAGTCTGGCAATTACAGTTACAGATAGGCACAAAAGTCCCACCATGTAGAAGATTGAGAAGTTTTCAGAATCAAGAATGGTGAGCTGAGAAATACTAGAAATATAAGTATCTGTGGAATTTATTCTGCTCCCCAGTAAGTATAATTTTTAACAAAACAATTACACACTGTGGTGGTTTTTTCCCACAGGACACCTGCCTCCTCCAGAGCACAGGAGGGATGGCGTCTCTGGATGAATCAGGCTTGTGGAGTGAAGGAGACTGTTGTTTGCAGATTTGCCTCCTTCGATTTGATTAAAACCTTGCCAAGCAAATTCTGGCATATCTGTACTTTTTAAAACTTGCTCCACCAGATGGTTATTATTCAGCTTATGGGGGAGGCACTGGGGGAGTTGTTTAGGAATCCAGAACTTTTGTGTGCGCATGTCATCCAATTAATGACTGTTTCTCTCAAGGGAGAGCTTGATTTGGTCTGGTACAATGTAGGGGCCTCAAGACAGGGCTGGAAATAGTGCAATGCCCGTATCAGCTGCTTTCCTCCTGCTGTAGTTACCTTGCATCGGCTGTATTCCATCAGTAATACGGGATGTGCACAGAGGCACCTGGTAAGAGGTGAGGATATATAGGACATAAAAACTACAGTAAAGGGTCACACCAGTGATCCAGCCAGCCCAGAACCCCCTGAGGGTCTTGACCGGGGACTCCTGCGGGGAGAGCAATATATTCACAGCGACTATTAGTAGACAGCATCTGTCAGCTCCCTCTGTGGTCGGTGGAGAGATGGAGACTCTGCCAAGGACGGTTCAGACCAAGTTCACACCTCAGCAGCCCTGAACTGTCCTTCTGCTTTCCCTTTGTGGTCAGCAGAAGGGCGACAGCAAAGGGGGGGTCACTATGTGTACCAAGAGCTATTCAGAGAGACCCGTAGCAACCCAACGCTTCTTGCCAAGGCTCTCTTTCCCTGCCACCGCTCATCCTGCTACTGAACGAAAGTGGAAGTGGAGAGATTTCTAAATTTCCTTTGACAAAAGGAGAGCTCGAGCACATTTTTGGAATTGGACCAGAGGTCAAACTGTTCCACCTGAGCCCAATGAGGAATACAAAGGTGCAGGTGTCTTATCCTTCAGAGGGGGAAAATAGCCAGGAACTGGTTTCTCTGTATTTAGCTTTTCATAGCAAACCTTGCTGTTGAGAAATTCCCCAGTGCCAGATATTGTTGTGGTTTTGTGTTTTTTTTTTTCTCTTTTAGTGCACACTCAGACTTTTATTTTAGTATCTTTCTTTACTCAGACTTTTTTTTTTTTTTAAATGAAGGAGGAGAGGAAGAAGTAAAGATTAGAGATAGTTTTCTTATCAAGGTTTGAAAACACTGAAAATATCTGTGTATAGGGGAGAATCCACAGTTGTTTTCTTGCTCTGATACTCATTCAGATAGGCTTTCATCTGCCAGACTTGTTTCATTTAGAAGTTCAAATGTGGCATGTTCTGTGTGTAGCTTCTGATGAAGAAAATTTGCTTGGCTAAGATAGAAATAAATTTTTTAATTAAGAAATAAAAGTATTCTAACAAAAGTGGTCAATGATATCTTGGGAATATCCAGCACATTATTTTTAATCGCTTGTGATGGGTACTGAGTCCTATCCTCATATGCCCACAACAAAGACATGCAATATTTCTGGACCTCTGCACAAAAAAACTGATGAAGGATTCATATAAATACACTGCCATGTGCTTACATCTTTATTCAGTTACTCAGGTAGTTGCATCAGAGCACTGTTTTAGATGGGCTCAGTGAACAGAAGCCAGCAGGTGTTGAGAGTATCTGCAAGTTTGACAGATTTGTTTTCGGCCAGACTTTGTCTGTCTTGTTGATTTAGAAGATAAGCTTTTTGAGTCACAGACTGTCTTTTTCTCTGGGTCCAGTTCTAAGCCACAGAAGCTAGGAGATTTATCTTTAACAGAGGCTCGGGCAGAACCTATTGTGTAGGACTTGGTGTCAGAAAGAACATCTAATTACTCCAGTAGTACTAACAATTATTATCAATGATAATTGATTTCTGTAGACAAGGACTGTATTCTGTAAAGAAGCTGCTGCCAGTTGTGGGTGCTGAGTACTTCTGATATGTGCACCTTCAATTTAACCTTAATTTATTCAAATTTACCGTGTACATGGGGCCTTTCAAAGTACTCATCATTGTCCTGACTCTGCTGGCACTGATGTCAATAGAAGACTCCCCCTGGAGTTCAGAAAATCCCAGCCTTATAATCCATTTATTTGAATGAATCAATTTCCTTTGAAAATGGAAAACTAAACAGGAATTTTAAAGGCATAATGCTACTGTCATCACAAATATTGCACATTTACCTAACTTCTTCCAGCCCAAAGAGTATAAATATGCTCAGGCTATACATGGAGTGCCTGGATATCCCGATGAACAAGTGAATGCACCAGTGAATTCTTCTTGGCAGAAAATGGGTAGGCAAGTCTGGCACACATCAGTTGCTGAGTCGCTGAACCGTTGCTGCATTTGAGCCTTTGAGCAAGAATATCATGACGAATCCCCATGTTATCAAGTAATATGTATAATATAATTGAAATAACTGGGGAGCTGCTAAAGTCCTGTGCATAGCCCCCGTCAGTTAATATTTATAATAGGGAAACAATAACTAGACATGATTCAGGGTTTAGGAACTACTAGTCAATGGGACTTTGTAAATAAAGTGTATTCCAGTAGTCCTGATCTGCAGGATGAACCCTTGCCTAATGCAGAGTTGGAGCTATTCACTGGTGGGAGCAGCTTTGTATTGAAAGGAAGGCAAAAAGCCGGATATGCTGTGGTAACATCTACTCAAACTTTAGAAGCTAAATCTCTGCCTAATAATACTTCTGCCCAAAAGGCAGAACTGGTAGCATTAACTTGAGTCTTGGAACTTGGCCAAGGAAAAAGAGTCAATATTTATACTGATTCTAAGTATGCTTTTGGAGTGGTGTATGCACATGGAGCAATTTGGAAAGAAAGAGGACTTTTAAACTCACGAGGAACCCCATTTAAATATAGAGAAGAAATAATGAAATTTTACAGGCCATTCTTCAACTGAAGGAAGCTGCAATAATACATTGTAAAGCCCATCAAAGAGGGAACAGTGAAATTATAAAGGGAAACTGGAAAGCAGATCACGTGGCAAAAGAAGCAGCTCTAAAAGAGTCAAAATTTGAAGGAGCCTTAATTCTGGCCACAGTATACTGAGAAAGAAGATCAATTGGCAGAACAATTAGCTTGTTCTACTTAAAAGATTGCATCAAGAAGCACATTGAGAAGCAGATGCATTTGTATTGACTGCCAAAAAGATACGTTGTAGAACCAAAAATGTAAAATCTAGCAGATACAATAGTTAAAAGATGTGCTACTGGTTGTGTTAATAATCTGAAATTTACCAAGAGGGGTATAGGAGGATTTGTGAAACAAGGAGTAACTCCTGGGGAACACTGGCAAATAGATTTTATGGAACTACCAAGCTGTAATTTATACAAATCCTTTTTGGTAATAGTAGATACCTTTTCTGTTGGCCAGAAGCCTTTCCATGTCATACCAACAAGGCTTTTACAAGAAGTAACAAACCAACAAACCAATTACAAGAAGTAATCAAGGCCTTATTAAAAGAAATTATCGCTAGGTTTGGTATTCCAGAAGGTATTTCTTCTGATGAAGGACCCTATTTTATTGCAGAAATAGTACAAAGAACTTCTAGATTTTTGGATATTAAATGGGGTTTACATACCCCTTGGACTCCACTGTCCAGTGGTAAAGTAATCTTGTAGAAATATGAGACACAATGGAGTCTGGGTGGTTGGATGAAGTCCTGTATGGGACTCTCCCCGGAGTTGGATTGGATATTGGATTCTCCCTGACTTGATGGCTACAGAGTTTACTACAGAACCTCATCTGTCGTGGTTTACCCCTAGCCAGCAACTAGGGGTAACAACACAGCTGCTCACCCCCCCCCCCACTCAGTGGGATGGGGGAGAGAACTGGAAAAAAAAAAAAAAGGAAAACTTGTGAGTTGAGATAAGAACAGTTTAATAGAACAGAAAAGAAGAAACTAATAATGATAATGATAACACTAATAAAATGACAATAGTAATAATAAAAGGATTGGAATGTACAAGTGATGCACAATGTAATTGCTCACCACTCACCGACTGATGCCCAGTTAGTCCCCGAGCAGCGATCCTCCCAACACCCACTCCCCCCAGTTTCCATACTGGCCATGAGGTCCCATGGTCTGGAATAGCCCTTTGGCCAGTTTGGGTCACTGCCCTGGCTGTGTCCCCTCCCAACTCCTTGTGCCCCTCCAGCCTTCTCGCTGGCTGGGCATCAGAAGCTGAAAAATCCTTGACTTATTATAAACAATACTTAGCAACAACTGAAAACATCAGAGTGTTATCAACATTCTTCTCATACTGAAGTCAAAACACAGTACCACACCAGCTACAAGAAAGAAAATTAACTCTATCCCAGCTGAAACCAGGACATAATAATTTTACTTATTAGAGTGTTTTTTGTTTGTATTTTTGTTTGGATGTCTTAAGAGTATCATCATGAGACAGGTATCTCAATCATATGTATTAATGATAAGAGATAGAAAATGAGACTTGTTGAAGTATATTAAGACTTCACAAGTCTCAAAGGGGGGGAAATGTTGTGAAGTAATATGTATAATTTGATTGAAATAACCAGGTAGCTGCTAAAGTCCTGTGTACAGCCCCCATCAGTTAATATTTAGAATAGGGAAACAATAACTAGACATGATTCAGGGTTTAGGAACTAACTGCTAGACAATGGGGCTTTATGTTTATGTTGGAAAGGGTAACGGATTGTGGTCTGGTCAATAAACCTTGAAGAACTGCTTGGAACTGCCAAGATTAGGGAAGAAGTAGGTAAAAGGTAATTCCTACAGGCAGAGATCACGACCAGCAGCTCCTTGACCACCTACTCAAATGATACCACCTACGCAAAAGAAGACAGTGAAGGAAGGAGACAGAGTCTGCGCACTGATTTACATGAGGGGTGAAGAAGAAAGAACCAATCATTAAGGAAAATAGCAATGAATATGTATTAGTTAAGTGTAAAAGTGTGAGGATTTTTGAGACAAGGGTGTGCTGTGTTGAGACAGGCACCTATCCATGTGCATCAGTGAAATCAATTTGAAAATACCTTGACTCTGTGTGTTATTGGCTTGCACAAAGGGTAAATGAACCCCATTTGAGGGACAACCATTCTTAGCTATTATTTCATGAGAAGTTTAATATCCATGCAAAGAAGCTAGGGTGTCACTTTTGGAACTCTTATCTAGCAGATCCCAAATCAACTTTTGCAGAATAAAAGCATAAATTGACCCTGCCAGAATATGTAGCCATAGTTTTTAGGGATTGGTAAGCATTTTTCCCCAGACCTGGTAGGGCACAAATATTCCTCTCTGAACAGCAGAAGAAAATTGAGATCTTGTATGCACGGAAGTATAGAGTATTGTTATCATTGTGACCTTACAACCTCTTATTCGGTAGCAGAAGAGTGCAGCAACAAATATGATACAGATGAACAAAGTAGATATGAATGAAACTACACATTAGGGGAGCAACAACAGGAGCACTGACTGCGTAAAAACATGTGATACCTCTATATTATATGCCACAGGCATTGCCCTACATCTGTTTTACAGTGCAGCACATAGGCTCCTGAACTCAAGCCACACCTGGGAAAAAAAGCTGCCAAAGCAAGAGTTATCTGCCAGAGGAAAGGGAGAGAAGGTTGCAGGCGTTTGTCTAAAACTGGAGGAGGTGCAGGAGGCAAAGATCAGGAAAGGTAAGAGATTCACATTCTACAACCTACCACAGTAGAGGGGCAAGCGAGAATTGACCTAAAATGTGGAAAAGTGAGATACATTTGGTGAGGGGAAAATAGCTGCCAGCTGGAGATTTCCAGAGAGAATTTTAAATATTGCTGAGATTACATTGCTAAGAAGTTAACTGAATCTTCTGCGCATAAAATTTCATTTAGCACATTGCATTAAAGTGTTGCAGCTGTCTAAGGGTGGCAAACTTTCTTACACAGGCTTGTAAGTTACACCCATCATTTTGATATCTGGCAAATTTGCGCATGAGGTAATCTCACATGCATCTCTCAGGTCATTCCTCCTTCCAGTGGGGCAATTGCATGTGCACAATTGATGGCTAAATTTTATATTCTCTTGGCTTCTATTTCTTTTCTACTTCCCTTATTAGATCTGGAGCAAGTTTAGAAATAGCTAGGAAGTAATGTTTTTCCTCTACAAATGTCTTAACTAAAAGCAATTTATTTTGTTTTCATAGCCAATTGCAGTTGAAATGTGAGGTTTTTACCATAACCCTGACATATTTTGATTAAAAATATAATTAGTGCAAGTTTCCATTTAACTGAAAAGCTATTTTTTCATAGGGGAAAAACAAATCCTCTCAAAATTCCTTAATCGAGTTGAATAAAAATTAATTTCTTACTCTAATACAGATCTACCACAGCACTTGTCACCCTGAAGGACCTCAGACCTAGAAATCAGGCATTACAGAGAAATAGCTTGGGAAATCTTTGGCAGCATACAAAATGCAGTGGATGGGTTCACGTAGGAAATCTAATCTTTCAAGTGATATAAAAGAGAACATTTAAAGATAGGAAAATTACATAAGTTGGAACCTCAACTTTGACACAGGATCCTATCTTGTCTGAAGGTGAATTCTAATTGTTTAACATGCCAAAATCCTTTTTCTGTGTCTGAGTAGTCAGCAAGTAGGTGTGAAGATGAGCATTAATAGGGCTGTTCCCCTGTCATTTAGAAATGTCCCAAGTTTTGGTAATTTGTGCTTTTAAATATGTATCAGAAGGGTCAAATATCAATGAAATGACTTTGAGAAAGTCAGAATGATTAAAAAACCAAAACCTGTTTGGCTCTCTATTGTAAACGCTTGATAAAACACTGACAGATATTTTATTAGGGTTTTGTGGTTTTTTAACCTTTTTTTGTAACTGAGAAAATCTCTCAAGAATTTTAGTTGGGAAGTTTTCAGAGGCCTGCTGATTCAGTGCTCTGTTTATCTGTGGCTTCTGCGTGCAGCTGCAGAGCATTACTGTGTCAAATACATTAAAATGAGGCACTGATTTGGTTAGAGGGACTCTGCAGGAAGTGATGAAAGTAATCTCTCGAAAAAGAGGGAAATATGCTTCTCCAGAGCTCTTAAAAGGGACACTTTGACAATGCACCAAGCAATTTAGAAACCCAGATGAAAACCCACAAAGTCCATACCAGGTTGTTATCCCTCTGTAATATCATAACTCAGTACTCTCTTCTAATTCAGAATAGATTAGCATGTGTTTAACCTTACTTTTGAGTTTAGGCCTTGCTGTTTTCACTGGTTTTCAAGGTGTGGAGTTAAATCCACACCTAAGTTAACAGCAAATATGAGAAAGACAAAAGCTGTTGTGAGATACAGCAGATATGGAAGAGCAAAGGTTTTTTTACAAGGGTGTATACAATAAGTATGCCTCTTGGGCTTGAAATTATTATCCTTATGCTATAGGAAACTTGAACCTTCACAGGTACATAGGCACCTTGGTCCTAGTGATGTCATTGGGAATTAGACATTTAAATACCTCTCCAGAACCAGAACAACACAGTGCAAAGGTATTTAGGCAGCTAATGGTATATAACGCATCGCCTAGTAGGATTTCTAAACTTGGTAATGTACCTAGCTTCAGCGTGTTTAAAAAAAAATACATTGCATTTCAACAAGTCACATTCCTTATAGCAACGATAAAGTTGCTGCATTACGAATGATTTCTTGTTGAAAGTGTCCCATTCAAATAAGTATCATATGACTTGTATAATAACATGCTGCACATCTGTTCACTGTAGCTTCAGCTGGATTAATGGAATGTGAGGCAGTGTGCAATACTTTGATTTTTGTTTTCTCATAACCGTTGATTTGCAAAAGCTAAACAACATAACCCTGAATAAAACCACATTAAAATAGCCTATGTATTGAATGTGATATAAATAACGTGACAAGATGAGACAATACTTCGCCATTTCAACAATTTGGAAACAATTTCAACAGAAAAGTAGCATGTTGCCACCTACACCATCTATTTTCCTTTATTTTATTTTATTTTATTTTATTTTATTTTATTTTATTTTATTTTATTTTTTTAAATCAAGTAGAGGCTTATGATTATGGAGATACTGTTTGTTTCCATAAAGCAAAGACACACAGGCAACCGAGCTTGTATTGATTCACTGAGTTTATCACCTCAGGAATCTGAAACTTGTTAGCATTCAGCTTGCAAGTGTGTTTTAAAATCTATGCAAACATGTTACAGTTAACTTTGGGAAACTTAACAGACTAGGAGGAATATCAAATTAAACAGATCTTACAAAAATAAACCCAGTAACAAAAGGCAAGAAGCAGCTTGCCAAGCAAGTCATCCATGCAGGCCTTCTAACTTGCAGTTAAAGTCTTGTGGCCCCAGCTGAAAGATGCTGAAACAGACTTATTTACTACGACAGTGTCTCATATACATCCTAAGTGACAAGGAGTGGCACAGGAAAGATCCACATCCAGCTGTTTCTTGCCTGCTGAGTTAATTTCCCTCTTGCAGCACTAGCTGCTGTCCCACAAATGTTCTCCATCCCAGTGGACCGTGGGTCCCATTCCCTGCTGTGGGATGGCACTCAGCACGTGTGCTCTGTCATGGTCTTTGCCAGCACTGCAGGTAATTGATACAAGGCTCAATTTCCAACCTGGAAGGGCAGAGGACCGCTTTCTGCCAGGTCCCTTTCCTTCAGCCTGCCTGTCACACGGCCAGTTAGGTCTTGCCGAGACAACACTCTGGGGTTGGGTCTGCAACTGACTTTCCTTGAGGTGAAGATACCTTGTGAAACCTGGGAAGGTGTCACACAACAAAGGGTTCTTTGGATCTTGGATGATGAAATGGCAATGGACTAAGGACCAAGTCTAACCAACTTTATTCTAATAAAAAAAGTTGACAATCAATCACTACAGTTAAGCCTGAACGGAATGCAAGCAATCTAATTGTGAGCAAAAGGGCAAAGAGGAAAGCTCACTTGCCATGTAGGCAAGGTACAACACTGTTAATGATTAATTTTCCTGCTGATGAGCAACAGTCAGGGAAATTGTTGACCTCTTATATTCTCCATCCTGAGGTAAGGGTGTCTCCTTTGCCAGGCAGCACCCTTGGACTAGCCAGCGAGAGCTACCCCAAGTAAGCATTGGGGTGCCTTATTTAAGGGATTGCACCTTCTCTGTTCAATGTTATGACTGACAGGTTAACATAGGCACGTCCTTTACATACAAAGCTGGACATGTCTCAAAAATGTTGGTGATCTGCAAATAGTTACAAGCCGTTGATCACAGGTTTCTTTGTGTGAGTTGGTCTATGCAGCTATGCAAGCAGTGCAAGTACGTTACTTAAGAGCTTTCCATTGTCCCATGCCATGCTTGAGGTCAGGAGCATCTCACCACATCAGGGCATAGGAAAAGTGTTGTCTCATATTTAAAAACTTTGCAGCTGTCACAGTATCGCCTCCATTTTAAGAGTGGACAAAGCAACAGTCTTGACATTTTGACAAAACAAAATCTAGTCTCTCCCATGCTTTTCACAACATTTTGAAAGTACAGTTCAAAACACCCAACAGCCATGTGGTCACATGGGACCGGACCACCATTTAATGTGAGTCCTAGGAAGAACGCACCCGAGCCACCAAGCTACATAAACAGCCTTGCCAACTGGTCCTTTTCCGCTCGACGTAAAGATTGACTGAGCCACCAGGGAAGCCAACATATCTCTGTGGGCTCTGACAAGGCCACCTCCCTGACATAAGGAAGCCACCTCAGAAGAGCTGCATTTTGAACTTCCTACAGCCCACCCCAATAGGCCAACCGAGAGGATATAGGCCAGCTCTGTGCACTGACAGGGACACGCGTGGAGGGCGAGTTGCTTTTTCTTGCCATTTTTCTCAAAGCCAGTAATTTTCTATAGAAAGTTTAACATTTTAATTAAATGCTTCGGAAATCCTTTGCTCTATGATATCCTCCTTCCAGCTGCTGCAAGGGAGAGGGTGGCTCTACAGCTCTACTCCTTACCATATGTAGTTTTGGTAACTGTTAGGGGCTTTTAGAACTGGCTTGTTCCTCCAGCTGAACTAAAAGGGCTGGAGCAGGATGAGTATCTCTTCTACTCAACAAAAGTTCAGTTACATTTTCAGAGTTTTGTTTAGTGACCTACACTTCCTGTTGGTTATCGGTTTGGTTTTTTTCTCTTCTTAAACTCTAGCTCTGGTTTGCTATTTCTCTTCCACTTTATGTTTTTGTATCAGACAACAAAATGATGTGTTTTTTTTCATTTATACCAGCATTTATAGCTTCTTTTTTTTTTTTTTTTTACCATTTTACAATATAAATTTATGGATAAACTATGACAGAGGAACAGTTAGCAGTAGCAAAGGCCACAATGGATTAAAGTCCCAAACTAGACATTCTCAGGCATTTGCACACAGAAGCTGTACCAGTTTCTTCATCATCTGAATGCTGGTGTGTGTGGGCTGAGCTGTTTCTGTTACTCCAGAGTCAGACACTGTGGCCTGATGAGACATTAAACCAGAGGGACAGTGTGAAAGCCTGGTTGAACATATCAAGATCTGGACATCAAGACCAATGTGCTAGCAGAGTTACCTACCTATTTTAAAATGTATTTGTGGGCTCCTGAAGGCCCAGCTGAAAGGAGCTTAAAATGGGTGGGTCAGTCAATATCATGCTGCTTTTATTGTTCAGGACAAAATCCTATAATATAGAAAACACATTGTTTTAATTTTGAATTCTAGGCAATTCCACTCAGTTTTCTTGAATCTTTCAGCATCATTGCATGACCTGGTAAAATTATTTTTTGTGTGCAAGTGTCTACCAAATCTTGTAGGTCATTTGAAAAAAAAAATATCGGGGTGACTAGTATTCAGTCTTTTCGGTGTAGCAGTGTTATAGCTGAGCATACGTGATTATAGCCTGAGAAAACAGCATGAAGGGACAGCGTGGCAGTTAGCAAGTGTCTAGCTTTTACAGGCAAGCATCTGGCTTACAGTGAGTTTTGGTGCACGTGTATTAAATCTCCAGAGTTTTAGTGTCTTTAGGAAGAACTCACATGGATCTTACATGTTATCCTGATTACAATCAAGATCGGAGCAAAGTCCCAGAGTGTCCTCTTCTCTCGTGCTTCCTCGCTTAGTAGCTTCTGAGAGCTATAAACATGAAGGTTGCCCTAACAGGCAGTCTGGTATCTGCTGTCCCTGAAGTTCAAAGCAAGGCAGAATTCTCCTTGGCTTCATGCATCCAGATGCCTCTCTGCAAGCCCCTACCCACCGCTTCCTTCCCCATGAAGGGTTAAAGTCCCTTATGTTTTTGACCGAACTTCATGCAGGCACAAAAGTTTTACTTGTCAGTACAAATAACCCAGTCCTCTTAAAATCCTGTTAAACTCTTTTCCTCAATGATTTCCTGTAGCAATGAATTCCATAGGCTGATAATGTGCTACTTTAAGACACTTTCCCTTCTGTTTTTTTCACTTTTTCTGCCTGCCAATTTCATCAACTTTACTCTTGCAATTGTGTTATGGGGCTGGGACTGGCTATGGAGGGGTAGAAGATCTTTTTCACCTAAACCATTCATTATTTTAGGTTGTTCTTCTTATACTCCTGCTTTCTAAACTAAATAGCCTTGGTTATTTTAATTGTTCTCAGTATTTAATCTCTCTTCCACTCTCTTATCCCCTGTCCATGTAGAGCTTTACTATCTGTGGCACACTGGAGCTTGGAGTTGAGACAGACTACCCTGTGTACAGTATTAAGGGGACAAAAAATGTATCACCAAATTATAAAATCATAGTCCTGTTCCAATATTTCTTTTAGCAATCCTTGCCAATTTTATTATTTTGCCCAATCATTTCCTTGTTCTAAACTTTCAGCAGCACGTCAGCCTGCTAATGATGAATGCTAGATACTGCTCTTGAAATAGGCTAAGTAATTCAGATCTTTAGGTAATTTAGATCCCAGCAGCACGTGAAAAATACTTAGGCCCTTTCTCCTACTCCATATGACTTAGCATTTATCTAATTTAAATTGTAGCTGCCACCTAACTGCGTTGCTGATAGTTTTGTTTAGTCCTGTTTGCACTTGGATATCAGCTAGCCTAGTTAGTCTCATTTTGTTAACACTGAATTAGCAGTGCATTTCTTTACTCCCCAGAGGTAGAGTGAAGCTAAAGGGATAATGGGGTTAGTTTCAGAGCCTAGAAGGTAGGATGCTAGAGGATTATTGGATCTGTAATTTGCCTCACACAAAATATCCAAGAAAAGTGTAACCCTTACCTTGCCATGCAAGATATTTGTTACTATAAGTGTACCTAGAGAAGAATATGTGTGAAATTCTATTGTTTCTTTTTTTTAACTTTTTAAGTCTATTTATTTATTTATTTTTTTGCTAGTAGACCAGTGACAGCACAGTTATAAGTCTCCACACCTAACTGGCTTAATCTTGGAATCATATCTTCTTTCACATTTGGTTATCAAAACTTTTCACGACGATTCTTTGAACGTGTAAAAAAGTTGTGTTTGGGTTTGAGGACAAGGGGATAGTAACTAGTGACATCTAATGCATGGACTAGCAGCGGGCACTGCATTTCTCTATTAACTGAGTAAAGCATGGATGTTTTAACTAAGCTTTTTTTCAGATTTGGAATTCATTGGAGCTTGAATCTAAACTATCAGCTGGTAGGTGCACATGAATCAAAAGTGAATGGAAAGGTCAAATGAAGAAAAGTGATGTAAAACTGTCTGTCTTGGTGTTTTTCACAGTGCCTGTTACCATAGTATCTAAACAATTATGGCATAGCAATACCTGCAGCTGGTGCTGGTTTTGAGAATACTTCTAAATTCATCAATAAAAAACATCTGGATTTTAGATTAACAGGCTTTCAAGCCATTCTTATTAACACCCACCTACCTTTTTTTCTTGTGTTCAGCAGATTTCTACACAGACTTGACAGGATTTTGTAGCTAACAAAATGAGAAACACCAAAAATGTAGCCAGTTTTCATTCTGGGGTCATTGCCACTACTGTGTGGACTGCATGAAATATATGCTCACCACGTTGTTCAAAGTGCCGATTGCAAGTAACCTCATACAATATAGCACTTGTTTTAATTGCCTGAGGTACTTATTTGTATCATATTCACAGCTAATGAACTGAAATGCTATGTTTTATGAGCAGCTTGATCACCAATAGTGAGATAAACTCGCAAAATTTTTTTGTGGTTGCGGTTTGATTACCTCTCATTTTTCACCACCATTCAGACCTCTGGCCAATTGACAAGAATACAGGGATAGTCTACAGCTCATCAGCTACTTCCATGTTTTCTTTTCTACTAACTGCTATTGTATGTAAGTAATACACTGTTTTTCTATAAAACATTAGATGTGGAACAGTATAGTATACTTTTTCTGCTTTGGAAATTACTGGTATTTAGTAAGAACTTGATGCGGATTAGGTTGATTACTCTGACGTTACTGTCAGAGCATCTCATGTTTTTAAAGGAACAGTGATTGTTGATTATAAACTCATAAAAAGAGATAATGATCTGCAGAGATGAATTAAGGTAGACTATAGGGACTTCAGAAGCCTTCCAGTTCCTAAGGTTACATGGCTCTCCTCATCCCCACTTCCATTGAAAGGAAAGAGTTTTTTGCCTGTTTTGGAAGGAAAGTCTAAAAAATGTAGTTTAGGCACATCAGATACCATCTGAATCTGCAGAGGGCCTGAAATTGTGGCCAAAAAAGGCTGCTGGACAATGCTTCGGTCAGTCAAACTGTACAGACAAGATAGACAGTGTATGCTGCAGTATTTCATAGGAATCAGACTGCCGTAATCAGAGTGATGACTGAACTACTTGTGTTTAGATGCCCATTCCTTTTCTCCCTCGCTCCAGATGAATTTCACTCAGCCCCAAGAGACCATAAGAAGAGGGAGCTCTTGGCTGAGAAGATGCTGAAAAAGGAATAGTTGAGCCAAGGCTGAAAGACCCGGGATTGATAGCCTGGATGTAAGAATGAGCAGGAAGCTTATGTTACCCTAGCTCAACTCTAGCTGCTGCAAATTAAGAGAAATTCAGCGGTCATGCTCCAGTGACTGAAGCCAGACCATCTGGACGGAGACTGACTACCAAACACCAGTGCCAGCTCACACCTCTTTAGTAAATATTTGTGGATGGATTGCCCAACTCATCCAAGAGTTCTACTGGAAACATTCACTCTCCTGGAGCCATAGGAACTGCTGAGCCTAAGGAATTTACTCAGGGATTTTGTGAGTGGGTTTTTCTTCAGTCCTCTTTCTGGTGGAAGACTGTCAGGAGATTTCTGTCAGAAATTACAGAGGAGTTTCCTTTCCTTCTGACATAGCATACGCTTTGAGCTTTGGGGAATACCACCATTAAACATTTGCATGTCAATGCATTAGAAAAAGAAACCTATAAATCTCAACCTGTGAAGGAGCAACACTTCAGTTTTTCATGAAGAAGCTTGCTGGAAAGAGAATGCCTGATAAGAAAACTGAGTCTTTTCAATTAACTATAGACACCTAAGGAAGTACCATAGATACCCCCAAAGAGTACTTCCCCTTTGCTTTACACAGAACGGCATGGTTCTGCCTCTGCAGGTAAACGTCTCTCTCCATAGTCTATAGAGGGAGCCTGGTTGACAAGCCTAGCTGAAATCCTACCTTGGGCTGCTGTGGGAACCACTTTAGGACAAGAATGAGCACTGAAATATCCAACATAAAAAGGTGGCATCACATTTTCTGAAAACAATCCTGAGCAGTGCTTAAAACACCGTCCCTACAAAACGATTAAGCTAACAGATCAACAAAGATCTGTAGTATCTTGATATACAAAGACTACATGGATCAGGCTGATGGAACTTGAAGAAGATGCTACATCTTCTGTCATTTTATGTAGCATCTCCTCCTGCACGTAAGACTTCCTATACTGTCCCCAGTACTCTGTCAGGGGAAACCTTGCATTCCCACTCATTGCACTCTTACTGTCCTCCAGTCTGTACTTGCCAAAGGGGTCCTGCTTGCTGCAGGACAGAGCAAACTTCCTTCATAAACCAGACAACTTAATCCCGACTTCACCAGGATCAACCTAGCTGTGACAGGCGTTACCTGTTCACATACCACCATCACGGAGGTCTCTAAGACTACCCTGAGCGTGTACAATATGGTGACTAACCCTCAGAAATTCAGATCAGCCAACTTCTCATTCTGACACATAACTTCACCTTTAGTATCAGACGGTGAGGACACAGCAGCATCACACAGAGGGTCTTGCAATATGGCAGACTTTTAATGAGCCACCTTGAAGAAGATATTTTAAATGTCTATTCCACCCTGCTTATGCTTATATTTATGCTGTACCTAAGACTATATAAATGACACCTTTATCACCTAGAGTCTTTCACTGAAATCCACTACAAACGCAGTATCTATCCCCCTGCCTAGAGGTATCTCCTTCAACAGTCCTCCAACCCTCAGTGTGGATCTTTTCTAAACTTATCACTATAGCAGCACTCTTACGGACGAACACATACTAAACAGGCCCATAATAACAGCTGAATGTCAAATGTAAGAACTGCCAACACATCTTCTCAACTGTTACAATACCTTGTCCTCCACTGGACCATTACAAGACCTGGAGCTTACACATCCCGTATGTAATATACTTTTGCAAGTACATCTAATGTCCACGAGGAAATTACATGAGTGAAACTAAACAACCACTAAACACCAGAATGAGTGAACAGATGAAAAACAGACACACTCAAAGATCTGAGAAAGAATATTTCTCACAAAACTTTCATTTCATGTTTGCCTTTTTAGTTCTTATCCTCAAGGGAAACCTGTGAAATACTTTCAAAATAAGTACCTGGTAACTAAAATTCATAACGCTTTTGGATACCAGAAATCATTAACTGAGTAGAGATATACTAGTTTTGTAGCACATTATGCCTTCTTTTGCCCACTCCCATTAATTCCTGCAAGTTCAGTTGATGCTAAATTGCCCATCTCTTTTTCCCACAGCAGATAACTATCTTACCATCTCTTCTGTTGCAGGTGTCATTCCTCTGTTCCTGAGGTGCCAGCTGCCTTTTCTCTCAAATGATCTAACTGATGAACAAATTCAGAAGGATTGTTCTCAGCTTGCATTTAACTCCAAAGATCTGTGCTTCTCTTTCAAGCCTGAAGAAGAGCTTGTACGCTTGAAAGCTTTTCTGTTTTGCTTATATCAGTACTTTAAAAAAACACAAACAAAACCCCCAACCACCCTCTCCTTCAAATCTTGCCTAACTTAGGAAACATACCTAGCTTTTTAGACAGAATTAATTATAAAAGGTAAATGCTACATGGTAAAAAGATAGGAGATTTTTCTTCTGCTTGGATACACAATGAAAAAAAAAAAGCTATGTTCTATCCTTTGAAGCAGGGACATCCAATGTTTTACCTCACTAGTTGAAACAGGGTGCAAAGAAAGTTATAAAATTGATGTTTATACTGCTTTCCAAAGGACTAAAGGAGATAAAATTATCTGGTAATTGCCTCCTGTTGTGTTACATGGATCTTATAAACAATACGGGGCCATATTTGAAGGATGCAATTTAACATACACAAATCTTTTAAATGCTCAAATGTAGGCAAAAAGTACTGTGTAAACATCACACACAACGTTAATCAGTCAGACCATTCAAACAGTTTTTATTCATCAGAAAATAGATTTCTTCCCTTTGCAAATATTTCTGAACATGAAGACCATTTGTTAAATTGGGTAAAGTACTCTGTGGCCTGTGCTTTAAAATAGAGTGAAAATACACATTGTTTTTCTGGTGTTTGCACTTATTTTATTTGGTTCTGGTCCAGCTTACTCTTTCTTCTCTGTGGTTTATTTAGTGGCTGGTCAAAACTCCAATATAGTCGACCTGATGTTGTTCTAATGGATTGGGTAAACTTTACTTTGATTCTCAGTGAATTTGGTGGCTGGCAGATGTGTGCGCAACATTTGCCTGAAGCAGCTGTGGACACACAAAGGTAGGTCTATCTGCTAGTTACTGTTTACATGGGGGATATTGGTGTTGTCCTTGGTGGTGGCATGAGTTCTGGGCTTCAAGATTTGAGGCTTGGCAGAGAAGTGTTATCTTGCCTCTGGGGAATAGGAAAAGTGTGAATATCAAGGCTTCGTAGTGGCAACACCTTGTCTTGCGCCTTTATAAAAATGCTTTTCCTGCCTGCATTTCCTTCTGTAAAGCTATTTGTTTGAATGATTTCTCGGTACTTACAGAACAGGCCAGTGTATAATGCTGTCTAATGTCATCTATTTTCTTACATTTCAAAACACATTTGGATAAATTTTTCTGGGAGTAAATATAACATCAAACCCCAGCAGTTGCAGGTTGAATCACTTGTACACAACATGGTCTATTCTTTCTTAATGTAGCTGCACTTGCTGTGAGGGAATTAGGTTAAATCTGCAATAGAGAGAGTATGCTGCATTACATTTACAGGTCTCACAGCCTTGGGCATAGGAGAATTGGTATTGAAATACTTTCACAAAAGCAACCGAAAGATAAGTGCTTACCCATTCTTCTCTTTCCCATCTCCTGCATTGACTGCTTTTCTGAGAGAAATTCAGACAGTAATGAGTGTTGTTAGTTGGTGCATCCAAGTCCAGAACATCAAAAAGATGAGCAACATATAAATCCTCCTGCCCTTAAATATGGTAAAACTTAAAACATCCCTGAACTGTGCACTGCACCAGCTGATGGCTGGGATGAATCAGAGCAACCATATGGCAGGGAGAGAGCTGAATGATGAAGCAGGAGGCTGAATTTTCTAAGCTTAAGAAGGGATGTCAAATAGCCGCTAAAATAAATAGATAAATAAATAAAGGAAACTGCCTAAGTTCAAGTGAGGAAGAGTGTTTTGAGTTGGCTGCATACACAGGCGTATCATATAAACACACCCAGCGTTTTTCTAATGCTATGCTCATCTGCTCTTTTGAGCAGCCGGTCGAACACATTGGATATATAAATATCCTGCTCTGTGAAGCGTTCTGTGTCTTGTGCTTATGATTACAGCAACAGTAACATGTGCTGGTTTGTTGTGGTAGGGCCACCTCAGGTGCAGTGGTTAATCAAGTGGATTTTGTGGCCCATTTGGGATTTTTGTGCACGGGGAGGCATCACTGCTCTTGTTTCATTGAGACACTAGAGTAGAATATTACTATGACTCTTAGTTTAGATATAGTCTGTGTTGTTTTAAGATGACACTGTCCCTTTCAGAGAACTTTACTGATGCAGCAATATCTGGGCTGTTCTCTGGTCAGCTAGCTAGCAAATATGCTAGTGAAAGCCTTTGCCATTTTTTTTTGGCAAAGAAGAGACAGACGTTTCCAGCTTGTAAGAGTAAGCAGAAAGAAGAGACTGGTCTGACTCTTCTGATGATCTAAGGCTGCCTGATTTGAACTTTAAAGAGTCCTGTCCATTCAACATCCATTTAAAGAAATAGCACTGGAGTTATCTTTAATGTCATGAGGAACGATAGTCCTTCCTATTAACTATGCCACTGATACGCCTTGTACAAGACAGAATCACATCCATGTTGCTGAAAGGGATTGGGATGGCACAAATTCTGCCTATTTCCACAACCATTTCTGCCTCCTGAGCCTGCAGAGAATCTCTACAAGCGCTCCTCTCCCTCCTAGTCATACACAAGTCATGACAAGGAACAGCACACTTCCCATTTTCTCCCTGAAGCTGAGAGGAATATCTTGTTGTGCAACCACTGAAAAATATTTCCAGACATCCATAACTTTGTCATCTTCGATCACGACTTCTCAAATCAAAACCAAATTCCTACGTTTTTTTCAAGGCTATTGTATGGGCCAAGATTTCTGTATTAGAAGAAATATATTCAAAAGAAACTCGAGAGTTCTGAAGTGTTTTAATTGCCAAAATGTCCCCTGTTGATGTAGGGTCATGTATACTACGGACCTCTTGAGCTGCAGGAAGCAATACTTGGGATTGGATTTGGGACCTTGCGGCATTTTGAGGAGCTCCTGTGATGCAAAGCCTCATCTATTCCTTCCTGCACAACATGTGCATAGCATTTGCTGCCTTAAAGAGGTCAAATTAAGTCACTAGCTGTGTGTGGGAGACTAGCTGACAGCAGCAGTCGCCAATCCAGCTCCCCGTGTTGTTGGTCCCTTCCCCGCACGGAACAAACCTATGCAAAGAAGAGGAAGAATGGCTTCAGCTTCTCTCAGAGAGCCATTGAATATGAAATGAACTCCTAGTTCCACGCAAAAGTCATAGCCAGCACAACCGTTATCAGGGGATAATGGTCTTTTTTGTAGTCAGCAATGGGCCCGGTGCTGTATTTGCTGACTGTGAGCCTCCCAGAATAAGGCATGGTAAGCTTATAGCACTATCCATGGCCTGCAAACAGAGGAATGAACCTATGACCCTCCCTCTCTTCATTGCTACAGAAAAGCCACCTTTCTCATGCAAATGTGCCTCTTTTGTTTCCTGGTGTTAACAGCGATGATGTCATATAGTCAACCATCTCATCTTTGCCAAAGCGTGTAAAGCACTCATGAATGAAGGACCTGCAATGGTTTGAAAAGAAAGTCACAGCAGTCAGAGAGAATTAGAGCGCAGCATTATTAAATATCATGTGCCTTGCCCACCGTACCCTCTTGGCAGAAATGGTGAATGCATCTCTTTAGGTTATTCATAGAATGTGCCAAGGTAGAAAAATGGTTACCTCGAAAGCCTTGGGAGCTCTAAAATTATTATTATTTTTCTCTTTATTTTTGAAAAATACTGTCATTTATTTTTCATTTTTGTGTGATTCAATATCAACTAAATTTTCTCACCCAAGATATAATGTACTGCTTGTCAATATCAGTTAAAATCATGCAGCTACACAGGAGAGCCACATTGGACGTGTTTTCTTTTGGCACCCAGCTTTACTTTTTGATTTATTGTAGCAGGATTGCTTGCCAGTTACCACAGTAAGTAAGACCACATCCAAAAAAATGACAAGAACCTGGAAAGCAAAACCTGTGGTGTTTAATTAAATAACCCTCCATTTTTAAAAGGAAAAATTCATCCAGGAAATTTAAAAAAAATATTTTGGGAAGAAATTTAGTTTTAAATTGAAGCTGAATGGTTAATGACTTATTGATAAAAAAAATCTGCTGTGGTAGGTTTGTTGTGTTGTGCTTCAGGAGGGAATAAGAATCTGAAAGTCAAGTGAGAAGAAGAAACGGTAACATTTCTGTAACACAACAGGGAATTTTACAAAGCATTCTCTTGTTCTGTATGCCAGAATCCCACCAGAATTAGCATGTTCTAAAAATAATAAGAAAATCTCTTAATTATTTATATCTGCTTACTTGATTGTTCATTAGAATGTGTTTGTTGCCACTGTAAAGACAAAACTCAAAAATTTACTGCTACCAACCCTATTCCAGTATTTCAGTTTGCTATAGCAAAAATGGACCAAAGTATGCACAAGCTGTAGGGGAACATCTTTTTCTGCATGCAGAGGACAGTATGGAAAACAAACAGAGGGCAGTCAAAGATGTAATAAACAGAATTTATGAACCAATACATGTACATCAGCTGTATTTGTTAAGGCTCCAAGCCTTCAAGGATTTATGCCAAGGGACTACTAGGAGTACATAAAGTCTTTTAGTATCACCACCTATGTTATCCCTGGGTGTTGAATTTAAACATTTAGGTGTCGGTTGCAGAAATGAAAGAACATATCAGTGTACAGCTAGGTAACAAACAATTTTATTATTTTTTCCTGAAAAGGGTGCCTGCTGTCAACAAATACTTCTTAAAGGTAGGTCAGGTCCTCAGCTGGCAAGAAGCAGTAAAGCTCTGCTGAGGTAAATGAGTCTTCCACAGTATAGAGGGTGAACTTTTAGCCCTCAAGGCAGATTCAGGACAGTGGAGAATACAGCACTGAAATTCCCATGTCAGAAAATACTAATCACCATGGAAAGAAAAGAAGAAACCTGGGACTCTGGAGAGCTGACTAAATCAAAAGAGGATGACAGTACATGGAAAGTGAAGATGGATTTGTTCGAAAAGGGCACCTACTCTTCTTGTAACTAAACCTGATCCAGGAATCACATACTCTGCTGTGTATCTTCCACGAGGATTCACATGGGGAGGTCTACCAAGAATTCACCCTACCACAAGAGAATCAGATGCCTGTGAAGTGTGTACGTTCCCACAAAGTGCAGAAAATGCAGATGAATATTAAACTAATATTCTGCCTCTTGGTGTTCAGGGCCATGTCTTTTATTGCCCAACAGGATTGCACAGCCATCTGGCTGTCTGCTTTTCAGAAAGGGGGTGGTCTGTGGGAAGGGGCATTTTTCACTCCTTTTTTCTGGCTTTATGCAGCGGAGTCTATAAGATTCCTTTGACCAGAAAGAGAGAGTGAAAACAGATGTGAACTTCTCTCCTAATGGTTTGGGCAGCCACCCTGGCTAGTTAATGCTAAGCTGGGGAATGGGCACAGGCTTTCTGGGTAAGGATGGTCTCTTTTTTTTTTTTGCATTAAACAATCACTGGATAAGACTGTGAAAGTTAAAGTTTAAGAGCTTATGAAGTACACTATCATGCATGATTTCATCTAATGACTCATTCAGGCAGTGGAGCAGTTTGCAAAATGTAATGTTTAATCTGTTGATTACTAGAAAGTATTCAGTTAGATTCCAGACAATAGTAATGAATTAATGCTCTTTTAAAATCTTACTTAATATTTACTCTTCAGGCAGTGGCACTTTGCTTTGAGTGGATTTTTACATGGGGCTGAACTCCAGAGTTACTTTGGATTGTGTCGTTCAATTAATTGCATTTATTCATTCACTCCAGCGGGCTCACTTGGAGAATAGGGTCTTAATGGAGGGCCAGTGACAATTTGAGCTCTAGGTCCTATTTAAGAGGAAAGGCTGTCAATAGGACCTCTAAAATCCTAAACTTTAAGGGCTGAATTCTGCAAAGAGTGCTGTCTATATGGCCAGACCTGCATTTTCACTTTATATTTTAAAGAAAAGTATTGCAGTAAGAGGTAAAAGCTGATCTAAACAGTTGCTCGTAGTTCTCATTCTGCCTCCCTCCTACACTCGGAAAGAGGTGTATACGCAGCGTGCACGCAGCTACAAGAACAGCCACGGGAGTTCACTGCATTATCAGGGCTGTTGTGTGGAGCAAAGTGGGATCTCAGTAGGATCCAGTACCAAAATAAGCTAACAGCATTTGCCCTTTGCCATATAGTTCACTAGAGTTTACTTTTCCTCATTTCCGTGTCGTATTTTTTCCTGTATTGTATTTAATTATATCAAAACTCTGTATATTTTTACTTACCCTCTGTTATCTAAAGCTATAGCATAAAGGAAATAAAGTGATAGAGTATCAAAAAAATAGATGACACCTAATAGAGCCCAGAGAAAACAGGCAGTGTTTTTACAAGAAGGAAAGGGGAGACAGAGACATAAAACAGAAAACAAAGGAAAGATTTTTATGATAGGTTTTAAAAGAAGAATCATAAAAGTGTTGATGGGAGCAAAGAAGTCAAAAAAGTTGAACCTGAAAGAGAAAACAATATTTAGGAATGGCACCAGCGAAGAAGATATGCCAAGGTCGTATGAAAAGGATGAACTGAGAAAGACAAGGAGATGGGAAGAGTTTGAGCGCAGCAATTTCCATCACATTGGGGGCAGATATGCAAAGAAAAAGGAAGAAATGGAAGAACAAAACAAATAAATACAGTAACTAGAAAAGCACACATGCACATTCAGAAACATACATGTGCACAGTTGTTTTATCTCCACTGAAATGACAAAGCAAAGAGAGAGTTTTCACAGAACACCTTTTTTTTTTTTATATATATATTTAAAACCCTGTCTGGCAATTCATTTGACTTGCAGAAAGTTTAGAAAGGATGGTAATAAGCTGTGAATGTGTTTCTGACTAATCTTGATCTCTGGCAAGAATGTATGGCTACAGCTTTTGTTTGAAAATGTTGTCTGGTTAAATCCTTAATACAATAATAATATTCTGTACATGAGCATAGAAGACTGAAAATCCTGATATAAAAATGGAAGCTTGCTGTTGTTTATCAGTTGCTCCAGCAAACCAGAATAAGCAAATATTTCATGTAGAGCTGCATGTTATACTCAGCCCAGGCAAGGTTGTTACATAAATCTCGACGTACTTCCAGAGTACAGGAAGCAGATTCCAAAACTGTATGGAATACACCGCCACAGTTTTGGAGCTTACGATCACAGTGTAAGGACATAATTTCCAGACTACTCCTTCTATTATGACACAAAAACAAGCTTTTGCCTTTTCTTTGAAGGTACGATTTATGCCAAACCCCCAAGTAACTTTGGACAATTGCCTCTGAATACTCTCTGGTGTAGTGTCTAGCATGATGTTGATTTTACATCTGTTGGAATAATAACACAAAGAGCTCATAATAGGCTTTCTAAGTGAACTGATAGCTTCAGCCATCTGGAAATAGTTATAAGGTTTATATTTGCACTTCTGATTTTCCTAGTGTATTCTTATCAGTGCAAAACTTGAGAGTACAAGAATAACCTGTGTACACTTGCTTCTCTGTAAGTGTGACATGTACAGGAACTTCTATGTGTCTTTTTTTTTTTTTTCCCCAAAGGGAAAAAACTTGAGTGCTTTAGCGGTCAATGGCATTCGAAGTAGTCTGTCTGTGCTACTGCATAGTGCATCTCTTTAGCACTTCATATGAAAAGTTTCATCCAAATCTCTGGGTGACTCATATCCTGCAGCATCACTCAGTAGCCACTGTTTCTACCTGAAAAATTCCCCAAGCTTGTTGCAGCAAAGACTTTATCTTCATATATTGAGTTCCTGTTTAAACAATACGTAACAGTGACTTATGTTTTGGCAAGATCATTTCACTTTGGACTAAAACCTGGCCATCTGTATGGGTCTTAAATTATTATTTACCTTCTGTCTGAGCAGTATTGTTCTTCCCTCCTCCAGAGCTATTGATGAGATGGTTGTCTGCTCCTGAACAGTCTAAGGTCCAGTGTAGTCAGGGCACTGCTCTAGAAGTGGAACGCATGTCTGAGAGGGCTGGATTCAGACCACAGCCTTAGACTTCAGTCTCCCCTATCCCAGGTGAGAGTAGGAAACACCGGTCACTGGCTTCCTGGGTAGAGGAGTGATGTTTGGGTTTATCCTAATATTGAACAAAGCAATCCACGGTTGAGAATTTTTTAAAAGAAGGAAAAATCATTTCATAGTTCTGTTAACAGCATCCGGGTTCATTGCTGCTCAATTTAGTGGCAAAGTTTATGTTGATGTTTTTCATGCTGGCCAGCTGTCCTTTGACAATGCTTCTGGAGTGCTGAACTTGTGACTGTATTTGCTTCAGTCTTCAGCTGAACTTCTGGTTAACTCACCCATAACTATTTTAAGCCAGGATTAGGTTGTAAAAGCTGGGTAGGCAATGACAACCAAGCCTCTCAGACACGCAACCCATGTGCTCCTGCCCTCGGCACAGTCGTTTGCTCCCTGGAACACACCTCCCTGGAAGTCAGAAGTGGATTGCATTTACTAGGCTACACTGTACAGTGTCAAATCTGAATTTCCTGTATCCATTTCCATTTGAATCAGCAATCCTAACAATGAGGTTACCCAGAGCACTCAAGGGGACAGGCCAGGGTGAGATACAAAGCTTCACTGAGAAGGAGCTATTAATTAGCAGCCACACATTTACTATTCCAGCTGCATTAGAAGGTAATTACACTTAAGCCGTCCTTCATTCAAAGCTGCAGGGGCAAGTAAATAAACTTAACAGAAGCCACAGCTATTAAATGAAGATATATGACACAGGCAGTTAACTGCAGTAAAAAACTTCTAGAAAAGAAACTCTTTCAGATTAGGCTTGGGGAGGGGGCATAGAAGTGGGCTCTGACCGCAGAAAACTTGCTCTAGACTTTGGAGGCACTTGCTTATGGCATCGTAAAGTTTAGTTTTGTTCTTAACAAAGGGCTGGGGTTATAAAACCACAGTGTAAACTCTGCAAGCTGACAGCACTTATTCACTGGGCACAGGATGAATTTTTCAAGCCATTACCAGTAAACCATTAGTATACATGTTCCAATGAATTAAACTGAACCCCTTAAAGCACAGGTGAAGTTTCATGGTGTCGGCATGCATGATTAGAGCAGCCATGCAGAATAATTCCTCTTTGCTGATGCCAGTGGAATGCAGGGAAATAAATCATGGTGTCTTTAACAAAACGGTTTTGTTTCATCTGGGTCAAAGATAGTCAAGTGTTTTTGTTGAAATCACGTTGTTATTGTGCAATATTCCAAAGGGACAAGTTAAAATGTCATTACTGCCAAGAGCATGCACTTCCATGTCTTAATGTGTTTGAGCTTTTTCATGTTTAATACTGAATTTGCTGGGTTTTAAGATGTTTGTTCATTGTTCATGATAACTAAGCATTATGTTCATTGCTTCACTTACTCTAGATCCTATAAAATGAGTTGGAGCTCTAACAGCTACTGGCTCAAACCAAAACCTTTCATGCCCTTAATGGGGCAATTATTTTACACCTACCCCTTGCAGTGAAAGCTGGTACAGGCAATGTAGTTCATGCATTAAGAACTCTTGAGCAGATCTCTATAGACCTCTTTCATCACTTACGTACCTGAGGCACCTTGCGGGGTTTAGTCCCGTACCGCTCTGGTCAAAGTAAGGTCCTTGTACTAAACAGGAAAAAGGGCAATTTGGAGGTGGTTGTTCCACAGCCTGAGACATCTGTATTTAACTATACAGGACAAGAAGGACTAAAATGATCCTTTTCCACATTAAGGTCCCAATTTTTTTGGAAGTGCTTAATGCAGACTAGTGGAAGTTGTTAGGAGCCAAGAGGCTTAAGCACACGCTAAGTGCCTTTGAAAATTCATCCTCCTCTCCTCTCCTCTCCTCTCCTCTCCTCTCCTCTCCTCTCCTCTCCTCTCCTCTCCTCTCCTCTCCTCTCCT
>JANZLQ010000007.1:27281712-27323194 GCA_026212715.1 Elanus axillaris | reverse complement strand
CCTCTCCTCTCCTCTCCTCTCCTCTTTTTTAACATGCATGCATACAAGGCCAAGGGAAGTAACGGGACTGCCTTGTAATGAATCAGGTGTCTGGTGCATCTGGATAGGCTGTGATATCTCTTTCATGAAATTACTGGCAACAGGGTGGCAGATAAGGAGTATGAAACAGGAAATCATCAGCAGGTTTTGTTCTGTGATTTGCTCCAACGATACCGCGACAAGATTGGCTGCAATCCCACAGGGCACAAATAATGCAGCAGTTCAGGAAGCCTGACATTAGTTCGCAAAAATCTGACGATACTTGATGAATTTCCCAGTGCTGTGATAATGTAGCTCTAGCCAGCTGCTCGATTTACTTCTTGTAAATCCCTTTCAAAGTATAAGGGGGAAAAAAATCCACAGTGGGCAGTGTCCAAATGTGACGAGTCTCTTCCATCTTTCACCCTGTAGTGTATCCAGCTGGTCTTTGGATGTGAGGCTGAAGAAGCTATGGCTTGTCCAAACTTTTGTATTCCTTTGTCAACCAGTCATAGAGACTTATAATGCCTTTATGCTTCCAAGAAATAGCAGAGGCAGGTATTGACAACAGCAGCCACTGGAGCAAGGGTGGTGCTGCCCCTATTAGGGAGACCATTTAGATAAGCTCTGCCATATCAACCAGGAGTATACCCCACATTCATTGCCAGGGTTTTGGGGGAAATTTATGAAGAAATCAGTAGGGTATTTACTGCCTGGGTGCTTCTAGCCCCACACTTTGAGTGTGGGTATGAGCATACAACTATGCACTAGAACTGAGTAGGTTAAGCTTGAGATCTCTATGTAACAGAAAAGAAAGGCAGCACTCTTACAAGAGTCTGAATGGAGTTTGCTTTATCTTTCTGGTCTCTAAGTTTGTAATTCCCCCCCCCTGCTCCTGCCTTTCTTCACCTAATTACACCTGTTTGTTTTTTCCTCATTTTACTGTACGTAAATAAATCTCTTTACTTCCCACATACGGTACATTTCATGATTTGACTCAAAGCCTTTGAGAATGACAGTAACCTAGAAAAAGAGTTGCTGAATAGTACAAACCCATCGATTTTGGTTATGGAACATTTAGATTTCTCTAAATGACTTTTTTTTTTTTCCAGATGAAAGTTTTGTCCACTTGGAAGAAGGAATGTAGGCACACGCCTGGGACTGCTGGCATCCCATCAACCTGTCAGATCAGCAGAGATTTGGCTTGACTCTGGACATGCAGAAGTGCCAGACAAATGTTAACTGCAGTTAACTGCAGTATATTCAATAAATCTGACCTCTTGGGATTTCCTCTGAAGGTAGTGCTCACACAGAGCAAATCAGACACTTCGCAAAGCATTGGACTTGGAAATATAAAGCACAAGTTTCAGGAAACACTGGAAGAAAATGTGTGGCTGCTCTAGCACTACACCATACTCTAGGACCACCATCAGTCTGCAGGGTAAATGCAGCAATTCTGTTGTCTTTGGCAATATGCAGGAACATCCCAGTCAAGTTACTGAAGGGGAGGAGTTGTGATTTGGTTGTGCCTTTTATCAGGCATGAGTGCAAGAATGTGTTTGCAGATGGCAGGAGCACTGTTCAGAGTGGGTTGTTACCAGCTACACATCTAAAAAGAGCCCTAAATCCCTTAACAGGCCTTAAATTATTCATTCATTTTGCCCTAAAGGTTTGTATTTTATCTCTGTGAATAGCGTATGCTCGATACATGCAATTTTGTTACCTTTACTTACTGGTATAGCAAACTAGTATCAAGCTCTGTAAAAATAAAGATGTATGAATTTTAATGAATGTTAGTTCAGCTTTGAAGTAAAACTGTTACAATAATAATGGTATTTTATCATATTGACTCTTAAATCTGATATAGAAAAACTCATCCTGGTTTGAAATTAGGCATGCAAAATTCTCAGGCAAAATAAAAAAAATTAAAAGACAGATGAAATGGTCTATTTTTTGAATGATATAGCTAAAGACAGAACACATGTGCCAGTTTCAGGCATCACTGTGGAAAATGGAAAATATAATTTGGCAAGGGAGTGGCTTATCCCATTGTTTTATTAGGCTTTTCAGTCAGCTTTCCATTTTTAACATTCAGAAAGTTATTTCTGAGAGAGCACAGTAATGTCATACAGATCACTTTGTAGGTCTACTGTCACCAGAATGTAAAGCCAAAAAGAGCTACTTCACACTGCAGGTGCAAACACTGTTTGCAAAACTGTCTCCATCTGTTAAATGAAAACAACTCTGAATGAAATGGATTAAAATGTAAATTGTTTTAAATACCCATGTAAATAAATTCTTCCATACTCTTGTAACTATCCTGATTATCCAGAGGAAACCTCCTTGTCTTGCAAAGTGGGTTTTTTTTTTCACAACTTAGTATCTCATGGTTCCCAGGTAGGACGTTTTGAGATGGATTTTGGATAAATACATTTAAATATAGAATAGAGAGATGTAAAGAAGACATACTCTAGATTACAACTGCAGACCAAGACTAAGTTGTGCTTTTAATCAACTTAGACTGTCACATGTCAATAGTGTACTCTGTGTCTTGACAAACTCAAAACCGAGGTAGGCATCATACATACGGCTTGAGATTTTGCCCCTGAAATCATTTGGCCAACTCCCCCAAAAGATCCTGAACTAATCCAATTCAAGTCCTTAATTAATTTAAATATAAGCTCTGCATTCTGAATACAGCTACCTCATCCCAAGGTGACAGTATTGAAAATTCAGAGGAACTGAGGAACAGATTATTAAAATCCAGGCAAAATTTATTATAATAATTCCAGAATAACCCTAAATATCTTTCCTCAAACTTTGCAGAAATGTCCTCATTCATTTTCAGCATGACTGGGGCAATTTTCAGTCCAAAACTGTCTTTCCAATAGAAATGAAAGAAAATTATTTGCTAAAGTTAAAATAGGATTTAATGACCATGAAAGCAGTCTATAACTACACTGTGGAAGAACAATTTACTGTTTCTTCAAAATACACACTAATCTGTCTATCTGCCAAGTCCCTTAACATAGAGTATATATAAATTTGTGTATTAAAAAGAAGTTCCTAAGGGTTTGCTTCTGACAGGTGCTGAGTGCCTGACAGAAGAAGCTCAGAAGCTGTCAGGATCTTACTCAAAATACATGATTTTCACAGACAGCAAAATAACTGTGAAAGAACATTTCTAACCTCAAATAAATACCAGTTTAGAATTCCACTTTGTGATTTGAATTGAAATAAAAAAACTTTGTTTATACATAAGAGATTTCATTTCTTTTTTCTTCTTTTTAATTTAAATTTTGAATTTATAAACATAAATCTGTTTAAGGTTATGTAACATTTTTGTTTGTTTGTTTGCTTTTATGTCCAGTTTCCCATCACTGAAACTAGGTAAACTGAAAAATTCTCATGAAATGCTTATTAATTTGCATCATGGCCCAGAGCCAGAATTTGACTGAGAGGCATTGGAAATGTTTCTTTTGACATCAAACCAGTTCAGAGGAAGTCTCTGGCTAACCAAATGGAGATGTATCTCCAAGTTTCTGCTGGCCTTTTCTAGTCTCTGAACTATAATCAAATGCTAGACTCGGGAACTTCAACCTTTGCCATAGCACTGGTTAAAGCACGGCCAAAATGTTAGTGAATACTGCTGAAAAACTTTTTCAGACATGAAAACCAAATTATTACTCTTTAGATTTATGAAAATCAATGAATTAATGTTGTCCCCAAGGTTCAGCTTTTGTACTTCTGCCCCATTCAGGCTGCAACCTTACTGTGACTGAAATATAGAAGCATACAATCATGGAATCATAGAATAGTTTAGGTTGCAAGGGACCTTTAAAGATCATCTAGTCCAAGTGCCCTGCAATGAGCAGGGAAATCTTCAACTAGATCAGGTTGCTCAGAGCCCCATCCAGCCTGACCTTGAATGTTTGCAGGGATGGAGCATCTACCACCTCTCTGGGCAACCTGTGCCAGTGTTTCACCACCCTCATCATAAAACTTTCTTCCTTATAACTAGTCTGAATCTACTCTTTTAGTTTAAAGACATTACCCTTTGTCCTACCGCTACAGACCTACTAAAATGTCTTTCCCCATCTTTCTTATAAGCCCCGGTTGCGGTTTCAGCCCAGCTGGTAACAAAGCACCACAACGCCACTTGCTCAGTCCTCCCCACCACCTGCGGCCACGGTGGGATGAGGAGAAAATATATAGGCAGGCTTGTGGATTGAGACAAGGACAGGGAGGGATCGCTCACCACTTTTGGTCACAGGCAAAAGACAGGCTCAACTTGGGGAAGAAACAAAATCAGTTTAATTTACGACAAATCAAATCAAGGATAATGGGAAGTAAAACCAAATCTTAAAACACCTTCCCCCCACCCCTCCCTCCTTCCCAGCTCAACTCTGCTCCTGATTTTCTCCACCTCCTATGGAGCCGGGGAAGCTTCGAGCAGCTTCTCATGGGAACCACCCCTGTGGCCCCTCTCCTGCTACCAGAAAACCTGCACCACACAAACACATAACAGCCCCCTATAAATACTGAAAGGCCACAATAAAGTCTGCACAGAGCCTTCTCCTCTCCAGGCTGAACAACCCTTCTCTCAGCCTTTCCTCATAGGAGAGGTGTTACATCCCTGTGATCATTTTTGTGGTCTTCCTGTAGACCCACTCCAGCAGATCCATGCCTTTCCTGTACTGAGGACTCCAGAGCTGAACGCGGTACTCCAGGTTGGGTCTCACCAGAGCAGAGTAGAGGGACAGAATCACCTCACTTGGCCTTGTTGAACCTCATGATGTTCACATGGGCCCACTTCTAGAGCTTGTCCAGGTCTCTCTGAATGGCATCCTGTCCCTCAAGCGTGTCAACCATACCACTCAGCTTGTCATCTGCAAACTTGCTGAGAGTGAACTCAGTCCCACTGTCTATGTCATTGATGATGATATGCAACAGTACTGGTCCGAATACAGTCTCCTGAGGGACACCACTTGTCACTGATCTCCATCCGGACATTGAGCTGTTGACCGCTACTCTCTGGATGTGAACATCTAGCCAATTCCTTATCCACCAAAGAGTCCACCCAGCAAATCCATATCTCTCCAATTTAGAGAGAAGAAGGTGGGGGACTGTGTCAAGGGCCTTACAGAAGTCCAGGTAGAGGACATCCGTAGTTCTTCCCTTGTCTACTGATGTAGTCACTCCATCACAGAAGGCCACCGGGTTGGTCAGGCAAGACTCGTCCTTGGTGAAGCCATGCTGGCTGTCTCAAATGACATCCTGTCCTCCATGTGCCTTAGCATAACTTCTAGGAGGACCTGTTCCATATAATTGCTTTAAAGTTGCCTTTGCAGTCATTTTACATGTTTACCAAGTCAATTCCCAAATCCCAAAAGTTTTGTCTGTGCATGTATGCTTGTTTGTTTGTTTGAATATTTTTGTAAACTGTAGAAAATAAACTTCAGCTTGCACTGACAGATTATATCATACAATTTATGCAGAGGAAAGTATTCAAACAGATTTCTTTTCTTCTGATTAGATAAGTGTTTGTTACAAAATCTTGAACTGTCTATGTGTGAGACAAGGTAAAAAAGAAAATTCAGTTTAACACATTCCATTTAAAGCTTAGTGCTTAATTTTATGCAGATTAGCATGTAAACACAGATAAGTATAATAAGACACAGCATTGCTGAAGGCTACTAACATTTTTGTGTACATGAGAAAATTAACTGGCACTACAATAACTTTGTTGGGAAGCTATGCCCAAGTAGCTACCTGCATATATGATTCTGAAATAAAAGTTACTTTATTCTGGAATGATTATTCCTTTCGGAAGCAGAGTAATTATACTGGAATAAACCCACTTTTATTCTGGAACTGAATGTCTGCACTGGGGAGTTATTCCAGAATAGTTAAATTATACCAAAATAGCAATAACGGAAGTTATTACGGAATAGTTCTGCTGGTTAATTTCCCCTGAGTAGTGCAGACCAAAGGTTGAGTTACACCAGAATGTATTATACGTAATTATGTGATCGATTGCTGTAGAGTAAGAGGGGTTTTAAAAGGGAATGACTCCCATTTAAGACAATTGCTCATAATCCTCCTCCCCCCAAAATAAAATCCCAATTAATTAACACCTGTGGCTAAGAAAACTTTGATAGAAATCTCAGTAAGTTCCAGAGCAGGACATTAAATTATTGAAGCAAATCACATCCAGATTAGAAGAAAGATCTACGGTTGGCACTACCGTGTTTACTCTCTCATACATGTGTCATCCGTATTGGGTTGTCCTCCTTTCCATTCACAGTGACAGCCGTCACTGCACTCGGGAAACAAAAAATCTCTTTTTCATGTTCTTACTAAGCTATGGCTGTTCCAGTAAGTTTCTCTTTGTGTCCTGCCTGCAAAGTGTGAAAAACGAGGGAACATCGTGTGAATCTGCCTTTCTGAAACAAGCCTTGCACTTGGTGCCTCATGTAGCTAATGAGAAACAGAGGAGGGAAAGAAGAGGGAACTTCCAGTACTTAAGAACAGGTAGTTAGAAGCATTTAAATGGAATAAACTGAAAGTCTGTAGACACGACAGATCTCAGCTTTGTAGGGAAGCAATATAATAAAGACAAGCTTGTGGGGTTTTGTCAAGCCTCTACCCAAGGCTTTTCTTCTCCTTTCAGTCATAGGAGCTGCATAGCTGGGTGAAGTCCCAGATTTGGACTTTGTAAAAACCTAAAGCTGCTCCACACAATTAGGGCTGTGGACAGAGTTTTCAAATTAGCAACATGCACTTGCACTCCAAGGGCTTGCTCCATTTTGCTGTGGTGTACACCAGCCACAGCTTAGCCCCCTTGACTCCCAGGGGTGTGAAAGGAGCAGCACCATCAGGGGCACAGTCCCACTCCGCAGATCTCTGGCATGGCTCTGGAAGCCTCTGAGAGATTCGTTAGCTACACAGAAAGACTGCCTGCCTGCAACTCTGTAACCTGTCAGCCTATGGAAACAAGACTTGGGTGATCACCCTGTCAGCCCGTACCTATTTGTCTATCGTCCTTTATACACTTCGGCTCATGTCAGCGAAATGTGAAGGAGGAAGCCAAAGTCTCCAGTAGAGTGGTGTTCCTATTGCTTCTCTGGGAGTAGGTGCTCATTGAAGGAGACAGACCCTATATGACCACAGTGTTAGCTGAACCTCTAGACAATATAAGCAGAAGAGAGAGGTACTATGGGCGTGAGAAAGGCCTCAGTAAGAGGTTGCACTTATTTCACCCAAGTAAATCGGTTGTAACACACAGACAAACAGAAAACCATATTTCACCTGAACTATTTATTTTCTGTTTCATTTCTCTGCATCTTTGGTCTGCCTTTTTTCTTTTTTTAATAAAGGCAACAAAACCAAATTTAGTTATCAACAAGAGGATGTATCATCTTGTTTGTGGGATGGCCACTATTGTTGCCAAAGCAAGGGTCTAGGAAGGCTTTCAAGGCTCTAGAACACATATGCAATGCAGGGGCTCCCAGGACGGGCTGGTCTGTCCATCTGTGGTACCATTAATAAAAGCATGCTAAGTGTTACTCGTGGACTTCAGGAATTTTTTGAAGGGTTAATGTCAAGTGAAACAAGTGAAATCTTCAAGAACTTAATATTATCTGGCACCAAAATGAAGTGGTCCCATTATTCTAAATTGGAGTTACAGAGTGCTGAGCCCTTTGGAAATCTTGCCCATGAAAAAGCCTGATAAATGGACAAGTCTGCTCCACAGCATATGTTAAATTTCACTTCAGTTTTTGTCCTCTTTATATTTGTCTCACCAACTCTGCAGGCACAAAATGTGTGTGCACATTCCTTTCTCCATTCCTCCTCCCAGAAAGTCAGGCAAATTGCACATGGGTGTTCCCAGAAATGTTCTAGCATAACATTTATCAAAAATATATGATCTGTATTATGACTTTGTCTATTATTTATCATATAGTTCATCAGGATGATAGTAACAGAGGTTAATACCGTGGAAAACACCCACTGTTTGGCATTTCCAGTAATCTGAGCTAAGAAAATTTCATAGTACCTGTGTACTCTGAACAGGGAACAATGCCTGTATTTGATCATCAGAAAATTGCTTCTTCATTTTAAGACTTTGATAAAACTGTATTATAGAGTTTACAATTCTAGTTTCATATTAAGACATTGGAAATTTAGTGTGGCTACACTGACTTTAGCTTAAGTGTCCTTGCTATATATATTTACTACTTTTGGGTTGGTGAGGCAGCGATAATAAGTAGGAACCCATACTACTGCAGTCATATATTAACCGATCAGATTGAAAAATGACAGAGTAACAAGTAATACAAGACAAATGAAGTAAGTGGCTTCCAGCTCATGACCTTGCTAGCTAGTCTTCCCATCACAAGAGAAAGGGGATTCCTATAACTTATGCAGTGGCTCTGAGGTCTCTACTCCCCATCTCCTTTGTGCTCCCAGACTCTTTTTCTACTGCATTTTTTCCTTCTAAATTACAATATTGTTAACACTGAATAAATGCATTTTTACAAAATAATTAAATATTGAGCATACTATAAATCGATTAAATAGTAGATATACTGCCCATACTTAAACATCCTTCTCATGGAAGAATTCAAGTGAGTCTTTTCTGTTTCATTTTTAGTGTCTTTCCTTGAAAAGCTCCAAGTCTGGGATGCCTTGTCCCTTCTTTGCCACAGTGTCATTCATGCCTTTGTTTCACATGGTCTTACATTTCTAATTTTACTGTATCCCATCCACAGCAACAGAGGGTCTGAACTGTCTCCTCTCTGTGTACTAACACAGAAGGGGTAACAAAGAGAAAATGCTGTATGTGGTCTGCTTGTTTAAGCAAAGCGGGGTCTATGTACATGGTATGGTGTTACTGATGCTATAGTCAGGCTAAGAAAAATCAATGTTTCCCTACCCTAGCTGACTGCCTGGCCCCTGATATTGGGTCCCCTTCAGCTCTGGGTAACACTGAAGTTACTTTACCATTTTATACCTACCTAACATGCTGATGCCAAATCTGTTATGATAACTTGTGTTACCATCTTACTCCAAAACCTGCCACTGACAAGTGACCCAGCAGTTTTCATAAATTCAAAGACTCTTAGGTCATCGGGTCTTCTATGGTCTTTTAATATGACTTCCAGCACAAAACAGACCATACTGTTCACACTTTTTCTCTTTGGACTATGCCTTTGCAAGGACCAAGAAACAGCCAGGAAAACAAAACAACATGCTACATGCTAGGTACTCTTCTCCAACTGACTTGATTACCTCTCTACCCATAAGCCACAAGTCTGAGGACATTTAGTTTCTGCCCTTTAACAGCTTCTCAGTTAGCAAAAACAGATTTAAGAAGGACAGCACTCTTCTCAGGACAGATTTTGATGGATACTAGCACATTAAATGTCAAACAGAAGAGAAATTTTCTTGTTGGGGTCATTTGCTATTGTATTGTATTGTGCAATGTGACTGCTTATCTTGGGTTGCAGAGGTTATTTGCTGCAGGGAAGGCTGAGAATGTCATTATTACACTGTGCCCTGAGATAACCTGCAGCATATCATTAAACCATCTAATGACTGTATGGCCCATTGACCTCCATCACTCATTTGCTAACAATGTTTGTTATTTACAGGCACTAGGGAAATTACTGTTGAGTTATTACTCACCCTTCTCTTGCTTCTACCATCACAATACTTGGTGATATCCAACAGGAAAATTTAGAAAGCCAGTAAATTGGCTTTAATGATATGATCTAGTGTGCATATGAATTAAGTCTGCGTGTGTTTTTACTGTGTGCCCCCTGTTATCATCTGCCCCTCCTCACCTCCCAGTATTCTGTTATATCACTCTTTTCACTGAAATAATATTTTCACTTAGCCATGTCTTGCCATCCAGCTTTGGATTCCACTAGCCGCGCTTTTCTTTTAAAAGCATGTTATGCAACAATTTGGAGCGGAGGTAAATCCAGTGATGGAAGAAGCTGAACATAAATAATTGGCATCTGTGCTGAAAATGTCACTTTATCCCAAGACTGTTAAAAAAAAGAGCAATTGGAATTCTTAAATTACTATCTTTTCCTACAGATGTGAAGTATTTGCTACCCCTCTTATTAAAACACTTCTTCCATTAAACCAGGTATTTTCAAAGGCACTTAAGGCTATTAGGCAGTTAAACCTTACTGGAACTGAAAGGTATTGGTTTTGATTTTTATTTGTTTGTAGGGTTTTGGAGCAGGGGTGGGTGTCAAGAAAGTGAAGATAAGGTAGTTTTTTATTTAAGCTATTTTGCAGTTAAAGTGTAAGAAACAAAATTCTTGGTGTTTTCAGTAAATATTAAGCTTTCCTTGTGGTTAAAGGTCTATTCAGCAAGATAAATTAACCTGCTGTTTATCCCAATTATGAGCAATTGAACTTTCCTTCGAGGTAAATCAGTGCTAAAGAAGAACATGAAATACATATAGAGTAATATTCCAGTCACGTGCTTGCTTGAAACTTCACAGAGAGGGGTATAGCTTTCACTGCCTTCAGTGAATTATGACAGCACAGAACAAGGCATTGTGTACTGCTAGAATTAATTAGCATTGCTGGCTCCATTGTAGGGTGACCAGATGTCCACAGCCAAAGCAGGACACCTATCTCTGGCTGCCAGGATTTCAAAAGTGATAGGACAACAGTGTGCAAATAAACCCAAATTAAGTTGGTACTGCAAAAATTACTCCAGGTTTTGGGATTTTCCTGTGCAAAAGGGAGTATTAACACAAGCGAGGGTGCTCGCATTGCTTCAGTGGCGTTTTTGCTTTGAGAGAGTTTGATTCTGTTACCAGACCTACTGCAGTTTTGCTTTTTGAAGCAGGAGTAAGTATGCTGGGTCCTTCAAAGTCCCACTCACTATCACTTCATCACTTTAATTTGCCATCTGTAAAGTGGGGTTAATAAATAATGATACTGTAAAGGTAACAGTGTGAAATACAGAGGAATGTATGTCTGGGATACAGCTCCAGCAAGAATAAATAATCAGGCCAGCTAAGGACATTCTGGGCATCAGCTCGAATCAGTCTATAAAGTACCACAGTTTAAGGATGGTATTAACAAGACATGGTATTAAGACACCAAATAGCATTTTACAAAGCTGAATAAAGTTGCAACAAACAGAAGGCCAGTTGTTATAGTCTAATAATACAAAGTTGATCGTAATCTAGGATACACCAACAGCCAGTAAAAGCATAGCATGAAGATGTACAAATGAATTACCAGAGCTTAATGACATACTGTGCATCAGCTGAGCTACAGGAACTGACTATAGAGGCATCCTTAGCCACAAGTAAATGTTATCTAAAATGCATTAATCTAAGCCACAGTGAACTTGCTACACTGCAGTAATTCCACTCAATTTTGTGTCACAACACTTAAAACTTTTCACTAGGTTTCATTTAAGCCAATGCGGATTTAGTCACTGAATTCAAAACTCCAGATTCTCAACACAGGCAATTCCATGGAGACACTCAATTTAATGTTGCCTTCGTTAAACTCCAGAGTGAAGACCCTCACATCCAAATCTCTAAACTCTTGAAGAAATGCTGACACAACACAAGCATCTTTATTTTCTTTCCATCTGGTCAGTCATTTAATAGAAAAGCTCTCTATGGTTCCCTGTATTTTACTGTCGATTTTCTTCAAGGTTATAACTTGATGCGCTGGTACTCAGTTCCTCTGAAATAGTTTTGCAGTGAAACTGCCACCATAACCCTCCATAAAGTAAAGCTACTTTTTTTTAAGCCAGGAAATATTCTGACAATCAGTCCAGCCTGCTTCCAAGTACAAGCCCGGGAAGAGGACCCAACACAGATCTTTCAGCGCTTGCAAGTTTATCACGAAGATTTCAAATGACACAGAAATCACAGCCCCTGCCAAGTCATTTAAATAGTTAACTTTCTTCCCTGTGTAAAGGACTCCTTTTAATCTGGGATAGTCTTGCTTCAGCTCTCAGCCACAGGAGTTCATTATGACTCCTCCTGATCTGTTAATAAACCAACTGTACTGATCTCTTTATGCTTCTAAGTGTGAAATTGTAAACTTTCATTTTGGATGGAACACTGACTGCTTTCTCTGTTATCTTTTACTTCTGTGGTCTATGAAATTTTACCAAGAGTTGACGTGTAATTAACATGAAGAGTAATGGAGTAAATGACTCTCACCCAAGCAGAAGCCCAGTGAGATGGTAACAGCAGAGGGTAAACCCTTCCCTGCAAGGGACCAGGTCTACAGCACAAGAATTTCCTTGTAAACAGCTGTAGGTGTAGCATCTTAAAAATGTAATAGCAAAGAAGTGGTAAGGGGCATCAGTCTTCCGGGAAGTAGAGTGGGGCATGCTTTTGTTGCAAGTGGATCTGACTCAACTAGTGAACAAGATAGGAAGAGGGCTTCTTGGGAAAGACAGCTCCTGTGGTGCAAAGAAGAAGCTATGTCGAAGTGAATGATCCTAGCATCCTTCAAAAATCCTCGCCTATCTTCAAAGAACGGCCAGGCACGATGGAGAAAATGAGTTAGGGAAATAGGACAGCACTGTATATATCTTACACTCTCAGATTTCAGATCAACCAGGTATAGAATCACTTCTGTGGGCTTTGTGCCATTTTGTTTTTAACTACCAGATGTCCTTGGAGGGTCAGTTTATAAATCTGGGGAACCTGCAAGAATTGGGAGCTGAGAAAGGTGCGCTTAAATTACTAGACAGTCAGGGAGCAATAGCCCTAGGCTTGTAGGACAGCATTGCAATAGAAACTTGTGTCTACCAGGAAATAATATAATGGAGGGATCATAAAGGATGTGGAAGGGAAAGATGGCATTATAGTGTTCTCACTCAAAGGAAAGCATGACACTGGCTTCCTGGAATTTGAACACATCAGCATCGTAAGCTTTTAGGTAGGAAATACTCACCCAAAGCTATGTGACAGAAATCTCTTACTTTATAATTACTTGCAGACTGTGACAAAACTACTTCTTGCCTTTCTCTCAGCTAAACCAAGGAGGCTAACAAGTGTGAGGCTGACCAGTCAGAACCCCAGCGAGGAATCCAAATCCAAGCTGAAAAAATGTGAGAACAAATGACCATATTTTAGCTGGGATTTTATCTCTTTTGGATGCTAGCCCCTCTGGATTCCATCATTAAAGACACAATAGTCTGCTTTTCAATGGCACTTACACATAATAATTGGTGTGGTGATGGTATTAAATGTGTTGGATACTGCACTTCTCTTTTTGGTATCCTTCAGTACTTTACTGCTTCCTTGGCAGTCTACAGAGGTGATAATTGTGTGTAGAGTGGGTTTGCTGAAGGTTTTATTTTTTAAAAACTTAGCTATTGTGTATTTCTGTCACAGCTTTTATTATGTTCTAGTGACGGTTTGACAATTTTTGTTTTCAAATTGACAGTTCCGATAATGATGTACTACTCAGGAAATCTGTAAATCTTCTGGTGGATAAATCCTCTGTATATTTTTGTTTAATGTATTTGGCAGCATTATAATGGATTTAAAATTACATTTATTGTGCGTGTTACTGTGTGACAAGGGATGGATTTCAACCACTCATTTCCCAGGAAACACAGCATTATTACTTGATGCAGAAATACTGCTTTTACATATAGGCTACTTATCACAATTTAAACTTGCCCACTGACAGTGATTCACATAAACCTTGCATGCTCTGTGGCCAAACTGGAAAGCTCGGCAAGCACTGAGTATTATCAGATTCTCATGCTTCAAGGGAAAATGTACGGATTTTGATTACATTAAAGCTACTGTCCCTGTTTCCTGCTCTACCACCTTAATATTGCCCAGTCCGAGAGCATCTCCCAGTGTGACCCACATGAAGCCTCTCTGTTGACTATGCCTACTCTTCACACGCGTTGGGCTGCAGCAGGGGAGTCGAGGAGAAGGGCAGGACACCTGCCATCTCCGCTCTTGGGCATGTCAAGGGAAGATTTTTTTGATGAGTCCCAATCACTCTGATTTGTTATTCAAATCTGGTTTTGCATCTGAAAGCGTACCATGTCCTAACCTGCTTGAGCAGACTTAGCAAACAAGCCAATCTCACAGGCATATGTCGTGGGAAAGGCAATAATATTACCAACCACAGAACTGCGCCTGAGCCCTTTCCGTCAAACTCCCTTTCAGGTTCCTTAGAAATCATTCTCCATCTTTATCTAACACCCTTCTTCTTTCTGAGAGACTTCTGTGAGATACCTTCTGCGAGAGGCTTTGCATACACTAGGGGTCCAGGGACAGCTCACAGGACTTTTGCTTTGCTTTCATAAGTTAATCATGAATCATGATGGCTTCAACCCACACTTACCTGTTCCTGGCAGAGCTCCCTTCCACCAAACTGCACGGTCATCAGGGAGACTTAAAGTCCTTAAACAGACCCTCTTATCAAATGAACGCCCCTAACTTCATTACCCCAACAAATGCATTCACTTCACACAGCTTCCTCATAAGTTACGTTCTGTCAGACTGCTGGTTTGTCAGTTAATCAGCCAGCATGGGTTAATCAACAGTCATTAGATGGGCTTCCATGCTTTTCTTCCTTTTCTCCCTCCTCACCCGCTGCGCTGCACATCCACGAGGGGCTGCCTACATATAACCATGGATGCTACTAACACGTGTGGTTAACTCGCACAACTTCCTCTCCCCTCTCTACCTGTGGTTCCCCCATGGCTTCCACTGGCCTGGGGCTACCAAGGGAAGAATGTTCCCCCCCAGAGTCCTGTCCTTCCTGTTCCTTACAAAAAAAAACCCCAAACCCCACCACCAAAATGCCCCTGCCCCCCAAACAGAACACCACAGAACAAGTGAATGAAATATTTTGATTCCAAAATGTTCTAGAAAGGGCATGGGAAATGGCAACATTATAATTCACTCAGAAGACTCTATTTTGGCTTTGATGTTTTTCCCTTGTGATTTAGACCTGTCTTTCCTCAGTATTCCTTTATTTAGTGTGTGGCTGTGAGGGCAAGAACACAGGAAAAATTGATTTTTCCCCTTCTTTTTTCTTTTATTCCCCGTGGTGAAACTTACAGAAAAGAGTTTTTCTTTTCTTTTTTTTTTTTAAAAAAAAAAAAAGAGAAACTGGCAAGAAAATCCCTTCACTCTCTAGTTTGAGAAAATCAGGTGTCAGCCTGTTTTTACTCTAGTGATGTAAAGTGTTGTTGCTGCCGAACACAGTGACTTTTTCTTTAGAATAGTAAACTCTGATGCAGACATTATACCAGCATAACTAAAATAGAATCAGTTTTGTTTTTTCCTTACTGGCAGTAGCTATAGCTGCCAACTTTTCAATGTAAACAAGCCATCCTAATGTCATACCTGGATCATGGTTTTGCAGAAACCTTTGAGACAGCTGTCCTTGCACATTAGTTTCAAAGCATTTCTGTGGCTGCCTAGCTAAACATACAGTGGGGCTATTAATGTAGTCTAATCTGGCTATAGTGTCCCATTGCCACTAAAGATGGGAAGTTCTGCAGTCTGAAAGACCTCTGCCTTGCAAATACTCAACCAGAGACCCTACTGAATATGCACTTGTGTGGTTAGTTTCAATGTACTAGTGAAATCCGTTTATAATGTCAGAAAAGCTGCTGCCTGCCTGGGATGGAGGTAGTATTGCCTGGATGTTCCCAGTTTCATCTGCTCTTCCTTTTTCAGAATTATCTTTACTATCTTTCCTAGGTCTGATGATAATAACTTACTAGAGAGCTGTTAATGTGAAGGAAGTTAGTATATACATCCTCACTCTGTTTTTTTCAGGGATTGGGGCTCATTATGAACCATCTAGTTTCAATGTACTTTTTGACTCTTTTTTTGTCTAAAGCTCATTTTCTCTTTTTTAAAAAAAATTGTTTATATACTAATCACAATTTCCCGGATGGAAGTTAGCAGAGGCTATGTTATAAACTAAACCAAAACTCAAATAGAAGCAACATGCGTGGTAAAATTCACTAGACTACAATCATCATTAAATCATCCATGAAGCTATAGAAACATTTTAAAAACTCTTAGCTTTGTTGCTATTCATTGGGACTTTAAAAAGAGTAATCAGCATTTTTTCTCCTTTGACACCATGACTGATACTCCCTTGTCTTGCCTGAGAATCTTCTGTCAGAAACACAACAAATTATTACGAAGAAATAACAAGAAATTGTGGGTGAGTAATATCAACTATGCCAAGTGTTGTGATACAATTTCTCTCTCTTATCAGCAACTGCTCACACAAGTCACATTTAGGAAGGTCACGATCATGGGATCTGTTCCACTGAACACAAATCTTTGACTTTCTGCTACATGCTACCCATGAATTTCTTCAGACTGCATTTAGTTCAGGGCGGTGAGCACTTGTTCTCTTCTCGAGCAGACTGAGAGGGTTGAAGACGTTTCTATTTCCTGCTAACCCATTCCATTGCTGGAGGTTACCATCCTTCCTGGTTCCCTAAGGGAACAGCAGAGCTAAACAGCTGAGGGATTTAAATCTTTCCTCTGGTATGGGTGGAAAGAAAAGTTTTTTTCCTAGCAGGCCTCTCCTGGTGTTCAAATCCACCTCCCTTCCCAAGAAAAGCTTTTGCCTTTGTGTCCACAAATGAGAGTAGTCTCAAAATTGAGGAAGGCCATTATCTAATGAGATCAGAAAAAACCACTTTCACCTATGCTTGCAACCTTCAATTCAGTCTCCCACTAGTTATTTTTAAGGTGTGTATCCTTATGACCCAAGGCAATCCGTAAATTGTACATTACTAAAAGCCTTGAAATGGCTAGAGATAACAGACTTTCCTGTAAGAAGAACAGACTGAAAAATGATTTCCAAGAACATTTATAAGTTCCTGTATTACTATCTGATTATTCTATTTCCTCTATCACTGCACAACTGTAAGACAGCACTGCGATTGCAACTGTTTGGCACCTTAAAGCAAGTTTTTCTCATCTGTATGGAGAACTGGGTTCTTTTTGCTTAAACATGTTTAGTCCAAAATATTAGGCATCTTATCCAAACTATTCCTGTCTGTTGTTCCCTTTACAGTCTGTGCACAAAACAATCCATCATACCTCAGTAGGCTGAACTACCATTCCTTCAACAAGTGCCCAGAGAGTGTCTAGCTGAGGCAAAAGACCAGTTTTCAGATGATGAAACTTAGATGAGATGAATCCTGCCCTAAAGGAACAAAAATAGCAATAAGAATCTTCCAAATGATTTTTTAAACTATTATTTGTGAATAATATTATTATTTATTTTTTGAAGTAAAGCAGAGCAATTACTTGACAGTGTTTTAAAAAAACCTGGATTTATATGAAGAGAACCTTCAGTCATATTACGTATTATTCTAAAACTGGTGAGATCTTTGAAAAAGCTCTTGGTTGCCTTCCTAATTCTCCTCTTCGCCAGTGTTTAAAATAGTCATGAAAAATGCGCTCACTCTAAGTCAGACAAAGATAGTGCAACCTAATTCTATGCTTTCTTTCCAAATAGCCTGATCCAAAAATACTGTGAGGTAATTGATTTTTAAATTTTTTTTGGCCTCCAATGAAAACATACAGCAGCTCATTTTGTAGCTTCAGGCCATTTGCTGGTACCAGGCACAAGTGTTATTTACCCACACTATGGGTAGAAATCCAGCTAAAAGAGGCAGCCAAGTATTTTGGTCCAATTTTTCATGGTCTGCATGGAAATGAAAAAGGGAACAAAATCCACTTATTAAAACTGGCCCATCTCCATTTAATTCAAATGGGTCGTAGTCCATTTCATACATTTCCCAAAAAGATATACTTCTGTCAGCAATGATTCCAGAACTTCTTTAAATGAGCAAGGATAAGATTTATCCTTATCCACAGTGACTAACTTGTGGATAGAAACCATTTTATAATGTACTTTTAGAATAGATTTCTTTTAAAATATCCATAAATATGTTAAATTTGAAGTCACTGTTTCATCCTCTTCCAGACCTACAACAGCATTTTCAAAGTGACTAATCCATTCCTAACTCGGTTCTGTATTACTCAGTGAAGCATATCCAATTAGAACATTCAGTGACACAACACAAAATAAAGTAAAAGACAAAAAAAATCACACTTCCTTTTCTAAGATTAGCCATATGAGAAATGAAGCAATAAATAAAACCCAAGTAGTGACAGAGTAAAACATTCAAAATACAACCCCTAAACATATCCAAGCTGAATGTTCAGATTGTGCTACAGATGAGTAGAAATACTACTCTGGGATGGGTTTAAAAGTGTGATTACAAATGTCAACCAAGGAGTCTGCATGTTTTAATACCTAAACTTTGGACTACCTCCCTCCCTGTCTGTCACCTTGTTTTATTTTAATTTTTTACCTTCAAAGATCTTATTAAGGCGTTTGAGTTTTTTGACCCCATCACTCTGATCATGATGTTGAAATCCTAATGACCTCTGCTTGTCATCCACGCGGACCCCTTGCAACCACCAACAACTGTATGCTGAAGAAGAAACGGCTGCCTCCTTACGCTGCCTTTTCTATAGATCTTGCATAGCTGAATCTCTTGCCAAACTTTGTCCTTTCCCTAAGCTCTCCATTTCCCCATTACAGTGAGAGCTGTGGGTCTGTTTTCTTCCATAGACAAAACAAATATTCAGAGGTCTAATTCAAAACTTTGAAAACTGTGTTTGAAAACCATGGCCTTGTAAATACATTTGTAAGTGTCTTTAGCCAGACATATTTAAATGTATGTGTGCTGTCAGTACTTTGAGACAAATTCTTTTCTTTCCTGGACCTGAATTTAAGCTGAATTTATTTTGCAATTAGAGCTGGGCAGAGTATGGAAGCTCTGGCTTCCAAAAGAGGAGCAATGTTTTCCAAATGACTTAGGAAACCACAAGCAAGTATTATCATGATGTACAGCCATTATTGTTGACTATCTGCATCAGTGTCCTCTCCCTCCATGCCAGTGCTATCTTTATAATGGATTTACCTCCTTTAAATCTTCAAAATACGCTCTGTTGAAATTTCACAACTGGATATTTGTCCAGAATGTTCAGAGATTAAATCTGGTTAGATTTACCTCAATCTGGTTAGAGCCACAACAGTAACCTCAAGCTAGATACCATATCTGGGGTGTACATTTGTTACTCTTGGACATGGCTGCATGCATCTTGGTGAAGTTTTGCAACTGCAAAACTGCTGCAGGGGAATCTCTGCTCCGGCACCTGGAGCATCTCCTCCTCCTTCTGCACTGACCTGGGGGGCTGCTGGGCTGTTCCTCTTCCATGTTCTCACTCTCCAGCTGCTGTTTCTCTCTGTCCCACAACTTTTTTCTTTCTTAAAAATGTTATCCCAGAGGCGCTACCACCATCGCTGATGGGCTCGGCCTTGGCTGGCGGTGGGTCCATCTCAGAGCCGGCTGGCATTGGCTCTGTCGGACATGGGGGAAGCTTCCAGCAGCTTCTCACAGAAGCCACCCCTGTAACCCCCCCCGCTACCAAAACCTTGCCATACAAACCCAGTACAGTGGTAAACAGGATGTCCATATTACTAAGGAACTGAAGATTATTTCATATATGTTCTCATTCCACATTAGAATTGAATTGAGATCTTTCAACGCTTTTCATCAAAGGTCCCAGTAAAAGAAGGATGTTCACTTGTTTCTCCTCAGAGACTAGTAGGGGATTAGATCAGCCCTCTATTGTTTCTTTTGGTAGGAAAGATTTGGGTTTGCCTCTCAGTTCTGTCCTCTATGTAAAATATCTTTGGAGGCCTTTATTTTTTTCTGGAAACAATATTTGTTAAGCTTTTTCTTTGCCTTTTGTTTTTGGGTTTTTTTTACATATGTGTAATTAATCCTAGTTTTGACATGCCATGGAGGTAGGTGGCCTTCTCTTACCTAGGGTGATAAGACATTGCCTCCTTTTCTTATGTTCTTTTCATATACAAATAGCAACAGAGCTAAGCCACCGTAAACAAGAGTGTAGTAGCAAGTGCCTTGATAACCACCGAAGAGGAAAGATTTACTGCTGAATAGATGTGCTGGCTGCCAGCACTGAGTCTCATTTTTCAGCTGTTCTTCAGGCTATTAAATTATCAACAGGTGTTCATTAATGGGGAGAGTCATATGGTGTTGACGCTGTGGAGATGCTTCATTCTAACCCTGGGTACACCGACACACATTCAGAGGGAGGTATTGTGTCAACAAGGCTGCGGCAAGCAACCTGCAATGTCTCTTTTACTTCTCGACACTGCGGTGTTGTGCTCCCTGTCTCGCCTTCTCCCGGGAGTCCCACTTCAATGGCAGCTTCGCAGTTTTGTGCAGGTATTGGCATCCAGCTAAGAGAGTGATAGAAAGCCATCACTGAGAGGCTGGGTATTTGCCTTGGAGTTAGTCTAAAAATTTTGGAGGATCCATGCTTGGAGGCAGATTTCTTGAGGATTAGATGAACGTATTAGCATAACTCTGAGCTCAAGATAAGAAATCTTATTTCATTTAAAGAAGGGAACTGAACCCAAGTTTCCCATTTTACAGACAAGTGTCTATTCTCATGGTCATTTAAGTTTCTTTCACATATAGCATGGAAAGCTCTATTAAATTCCTCATGACAAGCTATGTCCAAATGTGGACATATTCTGTTTAGCAAAGTTATTACTTTCAGAATAGTCTTGGTCAGCAGATATCAAAGAAAAAGGAACTGTCCAAACATGCTCCTTACTAATACAAGCCAATATCCAAAGGTGCTAGTCATTTGTATGGACCCATGAAACAGCTGTCTGAATCAGTGGAAAGTAAAAAGACAACTGGACTTCAAAACAGGCTCCTTCTAATGCTATATACCTGTGTAATAAGTTAAGTAACAGTACATCAGCTAATGGTCCCTTCTTGCTTTAAAAAATAAACAGATCTGTGATTAGGATGCACTTTAAGAAAAAGATAGCATCATCCTGTTACAGCTGTGCTTTAGATGGAAGATGATTACAGAAGATTTGTTGCTTTCACGTCCAAAATCCAAGAAATCAATGTGAGAAATTAGTCTTGTATGTAAGGTATATTTGGATATGTGTATGGGGAGAAGGTTACTATGATTCAAAGGTTTTTTAAAAAAGCCACTGGTGGCTATGGCACAGAAACACAGCAGAGGAGCAGTGGGGGGGGGGGAGCACCACCTTGTGGTGCTGAACCTGATGACTGGTCCATCCAGGCTTCTATTGCCCCTCAACAGCAGCTTTTAGTTGACATTTCAGAGGGAGGTAAGGCAAATGACCAGACAGTCAGGCCTCTACCCCTTCTAAAACAGTTTTTTGTTAATGTGCTATAAACCCTTGAGCAGTTTCCATATCCACATCTTACCCTGAAGGCTTTGGAGTTCCTGATTCTAACAAAACTTTGTAGCAATGAGCTTTGCAAGGGAATGTGTAAGGTGGGAAAGGTTTTTCTCATAAGCAGCTTTCAATTTTCCATCTTTAGATTTCAATCCCTCCTTGTGAAAAAGAGTCACTTCCCTTTACAGAACATTTGGATACTGTGGATACCTTTATTAAGATAGGTCTTGCATATATTTTTTTTTCTTCTAAAATTAACAACTCAAATGCTTAGCTCTGCTTAAAGACACATTTCTTTATACTTAGTTAATTCTCAGGGTCAGTTTCTGTCTTTGGCATATAGTGCTTTGTGACAACCCTTTGATGAAGAAGTACCACTGCTGTAGCATTTTTGGAATGTGTTTCTTTAGTATCTTATTAGGAATACAAATTATTCCTACTGCATACACGACTTTGTCAACATTAAATTTCACTTGCCATTCTATTTCCTATTCTCCTAGTTTGATTATGTCTCTTTGAAACTGCTGATAAGGTCTGATTTAGACAGGAGAAGGTGAAATCTTTTTTTTTCATGTGACCATTCACTTTTTCGAATTTTACAAATGTCGTGGTTCTTCATTAAGGTGACATGAGTTTGTATGTTAAGCAGTAATTTGGTTTCTGTAGTACAGAGGAAGACTCTGTCTTGCTTCTTTGGAATTATAGCACTGACTGGGCAAAGAATGAATTTTACGTGAAATTCTAAGTAAATATATTAACATATTTATGAGATGAAACTAATTTAAAATTGGATTCTCCTATAACTGTAGTATTAAGTATTGGTGCATTTTTATCCAAGAAAAAAATATTGTTATGCAGCTTCTTCAAATGTTCTATGTATTCAACTCCATCGAAAGCTCTAGAGTCAAAATGGGGCAAAATTATAATATTTTTTAAATCTAATGTATCATTTGAAGTAATTGTATTCTGATCGCAAGTCACAGTATCTATTATGCATTAATCACCACTACATTATTATTGCATAGCTTCAGTAAAAGCAGTCAGTTACTATGTTGTTGGTGTAGGGCATTTCCACACCTCAGCTTACTTATTTTAAATTAAACCTTACTTCTGAATTTCCTGAATTCATAATGTCTAAGTTGGAGATAATTACAATGACTCTCTGATGTTTGTTTGGTGTCTTCCTCAAATTGCTTCAGTGTGCTTTTAACCTTCCTGTCACTTTAGCACAGTTTCTGCTAGAAAATTAACAAATGTACTAAGTTAAGCTGACCCTGGCACACCACCTCAGCATTCCGCACAGTTAGCTCTCTGCCCCAAGGAAACCATTTATTCCTGCCCTTCTCCTCATGTCTTACAGCCAGCTCCCTGCAAGCACCAAGACGGGGTGACCATGAGCACAGCAGGAACCTTTGCACGACTGCCCTAATGTGCAACTCTGCTTTCACAGGAAAAAAACCACCACAGGCCTGCTCTGCTGCAAAGCTGTCTCCTGCTGACTGCTGTGTGGTTGGCTTTGAGCTGCAGCTGGCCACCACTCTGGCCTGGGCTGCCGGACAGGGCACCTTGGTAGCACGTGGGATGGCTGCGGGTAGGGCTGGGGCAGGTGGAGCGACTGCTGGGCAGCAGTTGGGGCAGGAGTGGTGATTGGGGTAGGTGCTGCCATTGGGGTAGGTGCGGCGGTTGGGGCGGGTGGGAGAGTTGGGGCAGCAGCTGGGGCAATTGGGGCAGCAGTTGGGGCAGTTGGGGCGGTTGGGGCAGTTGGGGCAGTTGGGGCGGTTGGGGCAGTTGGGGCAATTGGGGTGGTTTGGGCAGTTGGGCAGTTAGGGCAGTTGGGGCAGTTGGGGCAATTGGGGCAATTGAGGTGGTTTGGGCAGTTGGGCAGTTGGGGCGTTTGGGGCAATGGGGGCAGCAGTAGGGGCAGCAGTTGGGGCAGTTGGAGCAGTTGGGCAGTTGGGGTGGTTTGGGCAGTTGGGGCGGTTGGGGCAATTGGGGCAGCAGTTGGGGCAGTTGGGGTGGTTGGGGCGGCTGGGGCAATTGGGGCAGCAGTTGGGGCAGCAGTTGGGGCGGTTGGGGCAGCAGTTGGGGCAGGGGTGCTGGTTGGAGATTTTTAGCTGTTTATTTGGGGATATTTAGCTTTTTTAGCTCTGAAAAAATGGATTTTGCAGGGTCAGATCTCTACTTCAATGGGAATTCCCCTGTTTTCAGATTGCTACACTGCTGGTATAAGCAGGATTGTCACTCTCTGGATATTTTTAACTAGGCTTTCACTTTTAATAATATATTTGCTCCGTGGGAGCTGCTGTTAAGAGGTTTCAGGACTGGAAAGGCTTCAGGTGCCCATACAGTCATTGCACAGCTCTTAAAGAAACAGACCCTCCCTGTGAGGCCTCCTGAAACTGAGCTTGCTGTGGGTGGCAGCTCGGAGCAAACAGTTATTTAAAATGCCTGTAACACACAGCGCATTTTATGGCAGTGGTGCCATAAACAGGCACTGCAAGTACAGCAGTTCTTCAGTTTACCTTACAGTTTCCCCTATAGCAGCCTATCTTCAGCTACGTGCAACTTTGCCATATTTTAATACTTCCAGCCAACATTTCCTATGGCAATGTGTCTCAACCTGATGTTTTTATTCCATTTTCCTTGTTTTAAAATCTCAGCTAAAATGATTAATTAAATCAGGGAGCATTCATTCTTTGGCTTTTTTTTTTTGCTGGGAAATCATAACTGTTTCTGGAAAAACTGCTTTTTTGCCTATGAAGGGAAGTTGCAGTGTTGTCTGGTCTCAGAGAGACGCGTTCCAGCATCCCTAGGCAAATTTTCAGTTGTGTCCAAGTTTAAACTCTCTGACAAATCACTCTTTGTGTGAGCTTAATAGAGGTTTGCTTGTGTGCTGCACTGAAATCCCCTGAAGACTCTCACTACTCTGAGCACGTGTTGGGCACTCACAGGGGCAGTGCTCCAGGAACAGGTGAAGGGGGGGTGGGAGCCCCCTCCAAGTAGCCCAAAACAGGCACCTTGACATTACAGTGTTGAACAAAGCTTTCACACCTACTCCTCCTCAGAGCTGCCAAGGGGATGCTGTGGCAGTGGAGATTCAAACCAGACATCCCCACTTTTCTGATTTGATCATGGGGAGGGAGATGCTGAAGTAAAGAAATAAATTGTACCCCTCTCTCTTAATGGCTGAGCACAGAGAGATTGGGAGAAACATCTACAAATCCATTGCGAGGCAATACATTTCCAAAAGGTAGTGATTTTTCCCCAAGTCGCCCAAAAATCTTCAGAGCATGAGACTGCTAAACTAAGTTTAGAAGCCAGCAAGCTGGTTCAGTAAACTGGTCGTTGCCATGTATTAAGCACGGGAGTGTACTGCCCATGTGTAAAATGAATCCCAGCAATTTCTGACGTTTCTGAACTGCATAATGCTCTGCTTTGTAATCTTGACTACATTAATATTTCTAACGCAAATTTTCAAGTAAGAATAATGTTAATTATGTTGAATTTTAAGAACCACATGTGAGATATTTTTACATTTATGGTTTAGAGTGTGTCTGCGTCTGGGAATGTGGTGCAGTGATGAGTTGCAAGGCCAGACCAAGTATTGCACTTATCTCATTAAACTCTGCCCAGACTATTTCCCTCCCAGCAACTTTAACTGCAGTTTCTTTCTAATTGACACAATTTCACTCCTTTCTCTCCCACCAAAGCTCACTGAGGCCTGCGGTAGGCAAAATCTGCTCCTTGCCTAGTAACAGCAGAGGTCCGAAATCCTAAATGCAGGAATTTCTGACTGGCGGTGGAAGCGTATACCACACATCAGTACATGGCATATGATTTAGGTGCTGTCAGCATCAAAGGTATTGCTTTTGGTATGCTCATTCCATTACCTAGTAGCAAGATGTCAAAAGGTTGAAGATGCCTAAAACATTGGATACATATTTTTCTCTGGCTGCAGTGAATCTATCTGAGCTGATAGTATTGAAGGCACTTGCTGATTAGGTAGAGGGCACATAATAACTATAATTTCTTGAAATTCTTTAAAATAGATGAAGTGTAAACACATGGTATATACAGAATTCATAATGAGGCTTGTGTGGAATAAGGAATTTGTGCACATGTGTTTGGAATCTTATGGCCACTTTGCTGGTGTCTGTCCCTTGGGAATAGCATATGAATTCAAGTCTTTCTATCACACCACTTCATCACGTATTTTCTCTGTGAGTTTATATGGATGTATATATTTATGCATCTGCATCTCTCCTCATGTATCTCCCTCCATCTGCAGTGAACAGCTGAAGAAAAGAAGCATTTCTATTTTGCAAAGTTTTGAGGGTGTTCTCCTAGCTATCCTGCTCATCGGGAAATAATAAAAGAGTAACACACAAAAAGATGCCTAGATAGCTTTTATTCTGTTTAGATTCTGTGCATAAAATCTGTCCACATGACCCCTCTCCCCCAGCTACCTGGATATCAGTTAACTGATGACTAGCTAACCATTTGGCACCTTGGCTAGTTTAATTTCTTTGTTAAGTAACTTAATAGGTGCAGGGTTTTGATAGCTGCTGGAGAGAAATGATGCCTTCTAGCTATATGCACTTAACAAAGCTACCCTAATAAATAACCAGTGACAAGATCACTACTGTTCTCCTTTCAGACTAGAACAACTGTTGCTGGAAATACTTGGTCAAGAAAGGCAGTAACTGTGTGATAATAATATGATTACATACAACTATGCGATCAGCATTTTACTTAATGTGAAAGCCTGTGCTCTGTGTGCAGTTTGACCATGAGGATGTGCTGCAGGCGCTCTGCATTCACTTTTCCACCCTTCCATTCTAACATTCATTCAGTCTTTCACCTTGCCCTCTACACACACCTTCTTTTTCACCTCTTCAGTGCAAACTGTATTCTGTTCTGGTTTACCAGCAACTTCTGGTTCCTTATTCTTGTACTAAATTTGGGGGATTTGAAGCAGGAGTATGGAAATGCAAGGATACACTAACATCAAGCTCAAGAAGTTAGCTCAGGGTGGGCTGGTAATGAGCTGCCACCCTTTCCCTGTACCCAAGCCCCAGGCCAGACAGCAGTGTTATTACATTGCCCGTGTAAAGATTTGAAGAACAGAAAAAAAGGTATTGTAGGTTTTAAGGGCAAACATTAGAAGCCATTTTCTCTTAAACCTCACATTATATCAATGAGTCCAAGGATTACTGTATTCTGTCACTGCCAGTCATGTTCACTGAATAAATCACAGCTGTATTGCTTCCACAGCTGAAAGATCTATGTTCACCAAAGAGAAAGGTTAAACACTATTTCATTTTACTAGTATTTTCAAATACAATGAAGCACCATTAAAATTGTAGTAGTCCTCAATGCTCTCATGCTAAATTAACATAGATTTTTAAGAACTAACAGAAGATATTTGGTTTGGGGATGCACTGGAAATGTAACGTTACCAGGTCTGGAAAAGAAAATAAGTGAAAAGAGTTTCAGTTTAGGCATTCACCTTTTGAGTTAGAAACACTTCTTTTAAATCTTTTGCATGAAATAAGATTATATCAAAATAAATGAAAGTTTGAATTATTGCTATGCCCAGCCTATTGGTAAACTATCAAAATCCCTACAGTATGTAACTCCTGAGATGAATTAAATTATTGATGATGTCGGATAAAATTTCAATTCTAGATAGAACTGCAAGCTAGAATAGTTCAAAAAGGGAACATTAGGAGGTAATCTTATTGCTGTTGCAGGAGCTGTGAAAAGTACAGGAAGCCAACTGCGGCATTCCTCTGCTGACAACACTTGGGAAAGCTGCATTCTCTTGCAATTTGGGAATTGCATAGTTTATGTGTATGTTTGAAAAATTTACCTACATTTTCAGAAAAGGCTGTGCACACAGGAGCCTAAGGGAAGTTAAGAGAGTTAGGTACCTAGGACTCTACTCCGATGTGATGACTGATTCAAGCATTTATTGTCCGTGGGTATTTAAGCCCTGGCTCCTTATGCAGTCGATAGAGTGACGTAGTTACAACTTCTAAGTTTAGGGACTGTAATGGAACTGCCTGTAGCCTCTAGGCTGTTCTGGAAATCCTGGTCAGCACCTGTACCTTTTAATGCCATAATACTGTTGAGTTTCTGAGTCACACTGTAACAGATCTAGCATGACAGTCTCAAAACTGCCAAAGATTTCCTCCTTTAGTGAACATATTACTATCCTTTCAGCTATTGGTATGAAAAGGTAGTCGTGCACAGTGTTAAGAATGTGTATAGAAACACTTTGTTTAAAATTATTACTCATAGATCTTTAATAAATTGTTTTAAGTTCTAAGAAGTCAATAGCTTGCTTACAATTATTTATACCATTTGCTACTGACTTTTTCATAAACATCTATTAGGCATGCTGCTCATGTTGGTAACATACCCTAAAATATCTTCTAATCAGCTATTAACCCTTCAAAAACCTTTATGACTTTCTTTGCAACAGAGTGAAACCAAAGTGAGCATAGTTGTCACGTGAAAAATTTATATGAACTAAAAAACGAAGTGAGCCATGGGGACTGGTGTTGGTGTAAGCTCTTGCATCTTTTTTGTACATGGTTTTTTGTCTCTTTTTTTTTCAGTACTAATGAGTTTTTCTTTAAAATGAATATTTATTAACTGATCCATTAGTTTATTCATTACAGTAAAACAGAATCACAGAATCAAGGAATGGTTGAGGTTGGAAGGGACCTCTGGAAGTCATCTCATCCAACTGCCCTGCTTGAGCAGGCTGCCCGGACCACGTCCAGACATGAATATCTCCAAAGAGGGAGACTCCACAACCTCTCTGGGCTACCTGTGCCAGTGCTGTCACCCCCAGTGTGAAAAAGTGTTTTCTTATATTCAAAGGGTGAAAAAAACCCCGTGTTTCAGTTTGTGCCCATTGGCTCTTGCTCTGTCACTGGGCACCACTGAAAGGAGCCTGGCTCCACCTTCTTTGCACCTTCCCATCATATATTTGTGTAAATACTGATGAGGTCCCTCTGAACATTCCCTCCTCAGGCTGAACAGTCCCAGCTTTCTCAGGCTTTCTTCATGAGAGATGCTCCAGTCCTTTAATCATTTTTTGTGGCCCTTTGCTGGACTGTCTCCAGTAGCCCCATGTCTCTCTTGTGCTGGGGAGCCCAGAACTAGATGCAATACTCCAGGTGTGGCCTTACAAGTGCTGAGTAGAGGTCAAGGATCATAGAGCACAGGGGAAGAAAAACATAGTGGTTTGGCTGTTCAACACCAATTTCAAACTGACAAAACTAAATAAATTTAAAAACATGCCTATCTGTGGCCTTCATTGGTAACATGGCCTTCAGCAAGGACATCTACCTGCCAAGCCTGAATTCAGTATTTTAAAGAGTTTCTTTCTCTCTTTATGACTCCTGTTTTCTTTCATTCTAGCTCTCACCTTTTGTTGCTTCTGTAGAAACCGATCTCCCACAGCTTTATTCTCTCTTTTTGCCCTCAGCATTATAGATGCCTGGTGGCACACTGGTTGCTCTTTTCTTTCAAAACCTTCCCCTTTAGTACTGCTCCCTTATTATTCTCATTTTTTCCTAACCTGTCCCATGCTTGGCTGTGTTTCTCGCTACAGTCCTGATTTTCTTGCCCACTGGAGTTTGTAGGATGTAACCTGGGGCTCCTGCCTGGGCTTCTCAGTGAGCAGCCGTCAGCACTCGCCTAAACCAAGACCCAAGCTTCCTCTAGGTTTTCTTTCAGCCTTTTAGAAAATCAGGCCATGCAATACACTCCTGCCACCAGCCTCTTCACAGACAGAGCCCATGTTCTCCTGATACGTGGCTGAGCCTGTGCAGGGTGAAATAGTTTCACCCTGGAAGTATCCGAGATGAATGTTACAAGGAAAAATCATCTGTTCTGCTATTTGTGCTTCCTTTCCTTTCCATTAAAAGGTTTAATTTCTTCTGCCATTGTATCTGAAACCTCTGCTTCTGCTTGTCCTTTCCTCTGAATTATTTCTCTCATTTAACTGTAATTTGTGGGGCAGACTCACAAATGCTACAAATCCACTCCATAGCTTCCTTTCCATCTCTGTGCTACTTTGGTAGAGTACTGCAAAATTATAAGAATGAGGTCCAAGAGGCACTAGCTTTCTAATTATTTTTCCATGTGTTTTTATTTTCTTTTTCTTTCTTTTTCTACTTTTCCTGTTCCATCCATTGCTTGTTACCCTGCAGTGTTTCAGTTTGTGTTTTGGCTGCATTGTATAGGGCCCCAAGCTGAGGATCTCTAATACTTGTTTGGAGCCTGTGCGCTCTACTGTTATATGTAAATGCTTAAATATTATAATATTTTGCATAGCTGTGAGCAAATATTTTAATATTCAATGTGTCTTAATGTCTCCAAAGTAAGAAAAATGCGTCTTGTTGTTTTGTTAGATGTACACATATTAGCAGGTGGGGAGGTCCTCAGTGAAGGCAGATGTGTGGCCAGTGCTACTGACATTGTTCCTTTTAGGCCCAGGGGAGGCAGAACAGGGCAGACGGTGTGGAAAGCGATGGGTGATGGAGAAGGAGCGCTGATTCATAGGAATCAAACCATAGCAAACCATAGCAATCCAACTAAAGCCAAATGATGTTGGGATAAACACTTGTCTAATAGGGTCTGGACATTAATACATGCCTTAATGCAAAGAGGCATTTCTGAGTGGAAAATAGCCCTCTGCTGTTAATATAGGAACTGGAGAAAATAAAAATGTGAAGAAAGAAGATTTTAATTTTATTTTACCCTGTAATATATTTATCTTGGCTCCATTCATTTCTTGTCTGTGTTTGGTTTTTTTAAAAGTTTATAACATGATTTTCATTCTTTCTTCTCATATTTATTCCCCTCAACCGAACAGAGTTGACGAAGATTCTTATTATTTCCAGTTTCATTTCAATGGGTAGACTTGGTGGAACAAAGCATTATTCAAAATATCAGGATGGACAGAATGTGCCCTGGCACTTTTCAAAGGACTCTTTCTCAGGGTTAAAGAGAGAGTAATATTTTGGCTGACTGTCTTCTTTAACTTCTGCCTACTTTGCAGTCTTTGATATTTGGGAATTATCCCAAATACTGTCCACTTCTCTAAGGGGCTGCCCGAATAGGAAATGTCTCCTACACAAAGCAGTGTTGCTTCAGGGGAAGAATTGTTGCTTGGCATGCTGATGTGCTTTCTGCTGATGTAGTGGGGTTCAGTACTTTATAACTGTCGCTTTGATATTTTTCTGTGGACTACTAATAAAAATGGGGATTAGGGAATACTGCTGATCCCACTCCAAAACAAGTATTACTACAGAGAATAATATGGAGTTTGTTTGTATCTGCTTGGAATACAAAGAAGGTGCACTGCAAAAAAGGTGGTAGTGGATTTAGTATTAGAGCCTTATTTTCACTTCTGTTAGCCTTCCAGGTAGTGGCACTATACTAGACTTACAGTTGTTCCAAACATTGTACAGAGTAATGCTGCTAACTAGACTGACCTCCCTGACATGAAATAAACATATTTTTCATCATGCAAGTCAGAGTGACTTCTATTTCTGCATTTTAATTCTTCCCTTTTCACTTTGAAATTCCCACACTTCCTTCTATCGGAACCAGGTATTAGTTCTGTAGGGTTAAAATAGTCACACAGGCATAGGAATGGATGAGTTTCTTTGAGATATTATGATTTTCTTACAGTTCTGTACATTTTGTTCAAAAAATTTGATTAAAATTAGGCTCAGAGTTTACTAGCAATCATTGCTTCTGTAGCCAAGGATGTATCCCAAGATTAAATATTAGCCTTAAATATATAATTTAGTTCTAGAAAACAATTAGCTATTAGAACCCGCCTCTATATCTGTTGTGTAATAAGCTCAGATCCCAGCCCACAGCATCATCAGCTCTACAGCTGTGTCTCTTGACTTTGTCCCAATTCTAACCCTTCTCCTATGAAATTGATGTTGGCTTTGGCTCATGCAATATCACACATTTGCCCAATGACATTAACATCACTTACAACCTGAAATGCAGCTGTCTTTCTCCCATTCTGAGTCCAGATTGCCCATAGCTCCGTCATTCTAGGCACCCCTCTGTAGTACCATTTTTAAAAATAAAGAAGCCCTGGTTTAAGTGATTAAGTTTTGGGTGTTGGACTTTAGATGTGGAAGAGTTAAATTGCAAGCATCATTTCTTTATCCAAGTTAAAGCGGGTAAGAACTGTAGTTGCATGCCAACTTCAAAAATTAGGACTTACCACTGGCTTTCCAGGTGGACTCACTGCCCAGCATCTCTGACACAAGCATTTAGAAGTGGATTTTCAAAGGGTTTCAATGCCGTTTCAGATTCATACATTAAGCTACCATTGGAATTGCTGGGACTGCTAAGTATTTTTTTAAATGCACCTTTCACATAGCTTTTTCAGAAGCATTACATTAATTTTTTTCTTCCATAGAGATTAACATACTTGATTTGCTGTTGCTCCTAAGCTGGGGAAAGTATGTTGTGGACTGTTTTTAAACAATATTGTTGCTTTGAGATTCATAATAAGACTTCCAATCTGGTTTGCTGGTTCTACTTTTCTCCAGGTAATAAAAAAGTCCCCTTTATTCCCTTGGCAGACTGTTTAATCGGGACGTATTAGAAAATTTAGCATATAAAAATAATGGCTGTTTACAGAATATAAAGTACTCACAAGAATTAACCAAACCTACTACTGTCTCAATAGTAATAAAATGAAATATTGTTAACTTGAGTACATTTGTTGGGCTACTCTGTTTTTTTCATGGTGGGGATGTTTTTGTTTGGTTGTGGGTTGGGTTATTTTTTGAGGAATTGTCTTCTTCCTTTCTACTTTATAAAACATCCTCCAGATAGGTGGAACTGTGCATAGATTATTAATTCAGGTAACTGTTATATCATCCAGGCTATCTAGGAAATTGCACTGGCATCTGAACCTTTCACCAAGTAATAGGTAACCACTTTCTCAGGCAAGAGATGGTAAAGAGATGAATGAATAGTAATTAGTAACAATTACAGTGGCAGGCGTCTCTTGGGATTTTTAGCATGATGACTGAGGGCTAAAAGGAGCTGCTTTGAAGGAAAAATTTGTGGCCAGAGTCCCGAAACCCCACAGGTATTTCTTCCAAGCAGGTACATTTCAGCCACTTCTGAGGCACAGAGCATTTTATATTGTCAATAATGAAATATTTGCAAGCCATTTAGACCCCTTGTGTGCAAAGCTGTCTTCTGATTTAGACAACTCACTTCAGTCTTCCTCGGCCAAATGCACCAAACATGGAAAACGGTGGCTTTCCAACACAGAGCTTTTGAACCACAGGCATTTAGATTCCACTTCTGCAGGACTTTTCAGTGAGCTTCCATTTTGAGGATAGAGATTTTCACAGCATGTGCATCTTTCTGAGATGCATTTGTTCTTCCTAGGAAGTGGGAAACCAGCCTGCGGGGTTCTGTTGGTCAACACAGAGAGAAGAAGGGGAGCGGCACAGTGGATAGCTGTTGAGAAGCCAAGGGAAGGAAAGGGACACTGGAGGAGGAAGAAGCACAGTTGCACGGGTTTCTCATAGCGCTTCCTGGCATCTAAGTTTTCCATCTTTGCTCACTGATACCTGAACAAACTGATGCTGTGGCTGCAGAGGAAGAGCAGATGCGTGGGCAGCTGGGACGGAGCAGGCGGTGGGGTCAGTAGATGGCTGTGGTGGAAATCTTGTCACATTCTGTTCCCACCCTGTCTGATCACTGAATGCCAAGCACGTGTGTTAGAATTTCGGAGTTAATTATCTCTTGGCATTAGGATAGCAACAGTTTCCAACCTCATGCTGGACTGGGTGGGTTTGCCACAACCATACAGCTCATACCAGACAAGAGGAAATTCAAACTTCCAGGCAAATCAAGTGTGCACACAAAACTAAATCCCAGCAGGGCTGGGCAAAGGACTGGGCTTCTCTAAAGCTAGCCATGGGTACAGAAATGTGCGTATCACTTTGATTTATTCAGCTTAAACATGAACCAACAGAAAGTGAAACACATTGGAAGCTATACTTGAAGAATTCCCTTCCCTGGAGAAAGATAATAAATTGAATACTCAGCCTGTCCCTTTTTCCCTTCCAAAGTACTCTAATGACATGAGGCAAGCAGTCACACTCATGGAAAACTGGGAGATGGGAGAAGGCCCTTGATATTGAAATGAAGCCACAGCACAGTAATATCAAGTTTGTGGCAAAGACAACCTTCTTTTCTTTTCAGAAAGCAGCATTTTTGTGTATGGTCCCTTGAGAAGGCACAAGTTAGGCTTAAATTTTGAAAAATACCTGACCTTAACACAGCCCTCTCCTGAAAGAAGGAGTCCAGGAAGCAAAATCCTCCCTTTCCAGCAGCATGTTAGTTCAGCAAGTTTTTGGAAGCCTGCTTTAGACATGGAGAACCTTCTAGTTTTAAGAGCTTCCCCCTGGATTTTATGGATTTCAGTCCAAAGCTAACAGCTTTTGAGGATCCTTCTCCTACACTCTGTTCTCCTTTGGCAGCTCTTCCACTAGTCATACGGAACAAGGGATGGTATTTCAAAATGTTGTGATTAGCTTATACAACCCTATTGATCATCTTCTGAATGAATGTTGCAGCAATATTACATATGGCTGTTGTCTAGGGGGCTTTTAAGAATTCAGAATCATAAAGATTTTGCCTTAGGCTTTGAAGTAAAGTTAGAAAGATGAGATCTTAAAACAATTTAAGAAAATATTTTTTTGGCAGATCAATACAGTCTTCTGCTTGATCTGCAGCTCTGGTAAGAGAAGGCAACAGAACAGGAGGATGCCGGAGGATAAAGAAAAATATAGAAACAATTATAAATGCCATTCTTTATATTAGTAGCTCAACTTTACTTCAAAAGCTTTGTTCAGTTCTGAGTACTTGATCTGAAAAAGGATAATGCAGAATGAACTGAGGTTCAACAAGAATTGAATAGGAATATGGAAAAATGCTTGTAAAAAGGGAGGTTGAATTAACTGACGCTAACAGTTAGGTGTGTGACTGCTGCAGTTCAAGGTAATGCTGAAACTGCCATTGATCTTAATTTAACAACATCAGTGACCAAACCAATCGAAGGTGACACAATAAAAACACGGAAAATTAAAAAAAAGAGTATTATGAAGGGGAACCTGCAACTGCTCTGCAGAGGAGGAACTAGGAACTCTAAACAGTAGTAAGTAAGCTTAAACCCTGTGATGAAATGAATGTTTCTGTACAACATGCACAATCAGATTACGCTTCTTGTGACCATCAAAAGCCTGCAGGCTAGCAGCCTTAGCAGGGGCTAGAAGAAGAATGGTTGCTTTATTAAGAAGGCGAAGATCCTGAGTTACGGTGGCACTTCTAAAGGAGCATCACATTGTAGAGGCTCTGGGACTCTTCAAACACTCAGATCTTGAGGCATTTAACATCTTCTACCTGACAGATGAGGATAAACATTATTAAGGTTCCAATTGTACCTGTTCCTTTACGGATTCTTACACGTAAGATCACAGCCCCTTTCCCAGGAACAGAAGCTTGTGCTGGGTGTTCTGGATCTGCCAGGCAGCTCTTCATTTTCTGCAGCCTGGTAGGAGAAAGCCCTCTTGGAGTCATGTTTCTCCTGAAACCACTGCCATTCAGCTGAGGACGCTACACTTGTGCATTTATTGATTTCTAATATAGTTTAAGAAATTCCTCAAGAGGCTTCATCTGTTCCGTAAGGCTGGAAAGGAAGTCCTGGCTGCCTGGACTGTTGTTCGGTCAGGGAAATGAAGCAGTGTTTTTTCTCACGACTCTCCTTATTTTGATGGTCTTCTCCTCCTCCTGGTCCCTTAGCCCCTCCCCACAGCCACACCCCAATCTTACCTGAAATTGTATTTGCTCCCCTGTCGCATTCTGTAACTCTTGTCTTCGCAGGGTTGATCGGTGTCATTCCCCTTTGTCCAGTCACATGGTACCGTTCTCAAATGGGCCCTGTTAAAGCCAAACAACACAAGCTCCCATTTGTGTTTTCAATCACACATGTGTATTAAATCACCACCAGCAGTAACAGAACTGACCCCTGGGTGCACCTTTCAGACACGGGTGAGGCGTTCTTTGATGTCAGCTTTATAGACTCCTGCTCTTGGCATTGCATGGGGGCTCTTACCGCCTATGGCCGTGATTGGAGACAAATGTCTATTTCCTATTCAGTGATCCTAAGACAACGTGTAGTGGCAGGAATGTTTTAGTTAGCTTATTTTCCAGGGGTTTTGTTCCTTTTCGACTGTTCTTTTGCCACTGTTCCTGTGTGTGCCAACTATTTTGTCTTCTGCTTGTCACCAACTTCACAAATGTGCTTTTAATCGTAACATTTTCAAGGGACTGTTTGCTTTTTTATTGCCTTTGAAGAATGGGATCTGGAAAAGAAGGTAGAAAGTCAGTCAAAACTAGGATGGAGAAAAAAAAGGGGGGAGAAGATGATGTTTTTAAAAGCGTTACATGGATGAAAAGAAACTGTAAGGAATAAAAAATATGACTCTTTGTACAACATTCTGACCTGGGATTTCTAGCATGTCAGGTTAGGTGGCTTCCAGCAGTCCCTTCAAAACTAACTTTTTAGGTGGGTCTGTGTTTCGTCATGTCGTGTAGCTATTGCATGGGCATTAGGGCAGTATGCTTACTACCCAGCCAAGAGGACAAGGATTTCTTTTGCACACTGTCATTGCATTTCACCCAATTTAACACATTTCAAATTTCCCTTCAATTTAACCTTAATCATGAATTCTGTGAGTCTTCCCAAGGATTATAGCAGCAGTATCATACTACTGTTAAGGATGTGAATGAGCTCCAGTTTAGCACAGATTCTCCCTTACCCTGTTTGCAGCATTTCTGAAGAATAAATGATATCAGTACATTTTTAAGAGCTCAGGCTTTATATCAAATTTGGTAAGTTATAAGCACTTAGCATATTTTGATCCTAATGAGAAAATTCAGTGCTGCTCCTGTCACTGCTGCAATAGATCCATTGATCTGACAGGTGTATAAACTTATAAACTAGGAGGACTGAAATTGTTACTAACATTAGTGAATGATGACTGTATTTCACCATAGGTAGATCTAAAAAACCCCAGATTCCTGAGTTGCCTTTGCCGAAGTGTCTTTTGTTCCCCTTAAAAAAAAACCCCAAAACCAAACATTATTTTCTGGCCCCAGGAAATGCTGGAATGATGATGCATTTAATTTATTATAGTAAGGCTTTAACTTTGAGACTGCTTCCTGTAATCAGAAACAGTGGGTTTTGCTTTTTTTTTTTTTTTTTTTTACAATGTTCCGTGTTAGGATCAGGTGATTGATTTGATTCCAGTTTGGTTTTACTTGTCAGATTGTATAATGCAACCATAGGATGAGTGTAGGAGATGCATGACTAGCTTTGGCTGACTCAGAAGCTGACCGTGCCAAGGGCATTTCATAACTTGCTAGTAGAAGAAAAGTGAATTTTCAAAAATATTGCCCAAATTTTTACTCAGGCCTTAAGCAAACACCTGTATTTACCTAGTAAGTCTTTTGCCTGTAAGTCAGTTCCATGAACATATTCATTTCATTCCCCATCTACTATAATTGTTCAGGAGGCATCCACAAGGATACCAAGTCTGTTTTGTTGTTAGCTCTTGCTAAAAATATCAAGTCTTCTGACAATGAATTCCAAAGGTTAGGAAAGAATTGTGTTTAAAAAAAACAAAAGACAAGCAACTAGACCTTCCTCCCTTTATCTACGTACAATGTACAGCCTGACGATTTTATGGCATTTCTTCTAGTTTGGGCTGTATGAGCAATAAGGCCTCTTGATTTTACCATTTATAGATTTAGCTCAGTCTTTTATGTAACTTCCGAGTACATCTCTAAATTAAACGGTTGCAGCCTTTTCCCTTACAATGATATATTGTGCATCTCTCACTTTGCTGACAGTTTTCTGGTTGGTTTTTTGAAACCCTACAGCAGGACGTGCCCTGTTACTTTTCCCCTGATGTTGTCTGCTTTAGTGGCAGTCAATGGAGTGAAGTGTAGGGTTTTTCTGCCACCATTAGGGTGGGAGGCGTACTGCAGCAGCTCAGAAGCAATGCTGGAGGGGCCCTTACAGAAGATAAGGGACTGAAGAAGCACTTTCTTGTATCTGAAGAGCTCTCAAATTTATGTAGCCAAACTAAAAGAGGCTAGAGCTCCTTTTTCTTGTCCTGCAGTCCAGAATCAGGGCAAAAGGGCATCATTGCAGGTAAAATAGCAATGGGTACGATGAGTGAAAAATGGAGATACCCACCTATTATAAGCGAAAAATTTAGTAAGAACACTGCATTTGCTTCTATCTGGAACCAGCAAGTGGCATGAGAGCAGATTGTCAGCTCAGATTCCTGATAAAGCAAGCACTTTGCTGTGACTAGTTAGGAATCATTGTATAGCTAAGTTAGATGCAATATATCCAATTACTGAACAGAAATTGAGAGCCCCATCTTTGTAAATTATCTGCCAGGAATAGCTTGAAGTCCTCTGAGTTCACGGTTTGCCTTAACATGTCAGTCAAGCTTGCTGCAAGTCCAGCCACTGTCTGAGCGCAGTTTGGGTCCACCAGCAACTCCTTGGCTTGTCAGCCAAAACCTGTGAGCTAGTAAAACCATGAGATATATTCCCAGGGTCCTGGCTTCACCAAAGACCAAGCTGATCAGCATGCCACTTACTATTCAGAATCAACCAACATTACTGCTTCACCCATCCCATGGTAAGGGGTGACATGCTTACTCAAGTTCATATAACGTAAAATGGAGTCACAGAAGGAAATAAATTGTTCTTGGTGGAATACCTTCAGTAAATGTGGAAGGGTGTAAGAAATGGCCAGCCTGAGAAAAGACTTCTGTTATGTATATTATCTTTTAGAAAATGGGTATATGAGAACATTGTTTCTGGGAAGGGGTTGTTCTTTTATGAACCTATATGTTGCCTGACTTATATAAAACCCCTAGTACCTTACCTATAGGACTGCAACGCTGTAAGATAGATGCATTTCCTTTGAAGAAGACATTGCTGTGCATCTGCCCACAATAACTGAAGACTTGAACTAGCTCCTCAGAACTATTTCAAGATTTCAGGAAAATGTGATCCCTTCAGAAGAACCCTGGTATTCAGTGGCACATGGTTTGCAAGGAGAAGTCAGATTCTCAGATTAGTACAGCACCATGAACACTTCCATGCCCCCTTCCCTCCTTCTCAGTGTCCTACCTCTTTCAAACTGGCTTTGAAAAAAGTGATTGAAAGTACCACCGACACTAAGGATGGCATTCCATAGCCTTCGGTGAGCTTTGGATGAGGTCAGAGAGATTACCCGGTTGTTTGAGATCCTGATAACAAGCAACATCTGCTGTCCCAGAAGGTGGGAGTGCAGGCTGGCAGTGCTCATGTGAGGATATTGTGCCTTGACACTTTGCTCCTTTAGTACTTCTGTTTTCACAGTCAGCCTTTTTTATTATTATTTTGGGGTGATTGAAGAAAAAAAGTTATTTGCCTTTTCTTTTATACAGGATATAAACAGCCACAGGTAGAAATGTCGCATTATTGGAATTGATTTTTGCAAATGTGTGTTATATCTGCCTCCTTTGCAATGAGGAGTTGGCTTTGATTTTTTCCTCAGGTTGATTACTAGCATATTCCCAGAAATCAGTAGAGAAGGTTCTCAAGATTCTGAGATTTCCAGTCATTAAAATATGAAGTAATCAAACATTGTCTTCTCAAAACTTTAAAGCAGGTACATCTAGGACGAATACTTCCTATCTCTCAAAACATCGCACAAATTCCCCTTTACCTTAGTACAGCTCAAAAGAAGCTGGATCAGATCAAGTATCCATTCAGCCCCTTATCTTGTATTTTCTGGGAGCAGTGAGAAACGTTTCGGGAAAGAGCATTGAGATATAGGATTAAATGATAGGGTGAAGTCCTATGTCACACATATTTCTCCCACTGCTAGTGCTGAGGAGGACTTGTAGCTCTCCCTGTACTCTTCCTCCATCGCACTAGAAGGATCGGGCAGGCAAACCTATACCTCATTTCTGACTCAGCTGCTTATCTGTTCTTGGCAACTCACCTCACATTGCTCTGCCTTAGTTTGCCCAGCTGCAATATGGCAGTGATGATGCGTTTGCCTTTGAAAAAACATTCTGGAGGCTGCAGTAAAAGGAAAAAAGTGTGGATACTTGTGGCTGGAGCATTCTCCTTTTTTTTCACTGGCCACCTTTAACAGTCTTCTTGTCTGTATCTTGCTGCCTCTCTGTCTCCATTAATCTAATCTGAAAATACTTCTTTTGCTATTTTTTCACATATTTCTAATTCTTTTTCCTCCTGGCTATTTATTCATTGTTTATCTCTGTAATTGTATTATTGAACAGTTCTACAGATTTCTCAAAGAATACTTAAACTGCTATCCCCTATCTAAAAAATCTTTCTTGTATGGCGTATTGAACAAACCTCACACCTTTATTGTCCCATAGGGTCAGATTTATCCACACTACAGCAAATAACTAAAACTGGACCTCCTTCTTTTGTTGAAATGTGTTGCCTTCTGGATAGCTTTGCCACTACAGGAAGAAAATCCGCAACAATCCCTTAGCTCTTGAATTATTCTAGGAAAAGAAGTTCAAGTTTTCAACAGAAACTGTTGAAGTCCATCTGGCTATGGCTTACTATGCGTGAATTGTCCATGATCTTCCCTATATGGCAATTATCAACGTTTTGGCCAATGCTGGTGATCTCTTTAGCTTCCATCTTGAGAAGGAACCACAGCCTCAACAGGCCATGTAAGTGTTTGCCACTTCTACTGGCATGATATGACAACAGAGGCTTAACATTCCTTTTCTGCTCAGTAAAGTATGTTTGTGTCCTCACCTAAGTGCAAACAATTAGAAGATGTGGCTGAAGCTGGCAGGCTAATGGGAACTGTAGCTCTGAAGGGGAAATGGCTCTATGCATCTTCAACCAAGGTTAACTCTGCATGCTGCTGTTGGGACATTTCCAGGGTACAGCTAGGGAAGAGGATGCAGGGTTACAACTACAGAAAGGGATGCATTATAGCAAATAAAGCCCTAGGATCTTCATTCTTGGCTGAAAAATGCAACTGGGTGGACATCCTGCTCCTAGCACACTGGACTGTGTTGTACTGGGCAATAGACATGTCTGCTGCTTTTCTTGTTTCATTCAAATTATTACAATTTACATGATTTTGCTGATTCCTCTCCATTAACTCCAGTTCCATTGCATCTCTGGTAATTACCTTCCCTCAACTTCTTCATGGCACAATTTGCTTGAAAAATGAGATTTTAAAATTATTTTTTTAACAACTCCTTCCCTGTAGGAAATGAACAGACCTGCTGTGAGTGAATGATAATTATGAGGGAAACATATGGTTCTTCACTTTTTCACCCTATTGAAGCTCAGAATTATATATATATTTATATATATGTGTGTATCTAAAATTATTATATCATACAGCTTTCCTTAAGCTTTCTCCCTTTCCATGCCTTTCCTTTCTCCAGAGGTGCTAAGACTTTATTGCAGGAAAATTTTTTAAAAAGTGACCATCCCTTTGAAAGGGGGTCAAATCTAGCTCTAATTTGCCTTTTCTTGCAAGCACAGTGATGACTAGACTTCTTGGATAATGTATAGTGAATCCCAGGCTTACATGAAAACATGCTGTCATGGTTTAACCCCAGCCAGCAACTAAACACCATATAGCCGCTCACTCATTCCCCCACCCAATGGGATGCGGGAGAGAACTGGGAAAAGAAGTAAAATGGGTTGAGATAAGAACAGTTTAATAGAACAGAAAGGAAGAAACTAATAATGAAAATAATAACAATAATAAAATGACAATAATAATAACAAAAGAATTTGAGTATAGAAAACAAGTGATGTGCAACACAACTGCTCACCACTCACCAACCGATCCCCAGTCAGTCCCCGAGCAGCGATCCCCCGCCCCCACTCCCCCCAGTTTCCATACTGGCCATGACGTCCCATGGTCTGGAATAGCCCTTTGGCCAGTTTGGGTCACTGC
>JANZLQ010000007.1:27254224-27281612 GCA_026212715.1 Elanus axillaris | reverse complement strand
GGAATAGCCCTTTGGCCAGTTTGGGTCACTGCCCTGGCTGTGTCCCCTCCCAACTCCTTGTGCCCCTCCAGCCTTCTTGCTGGCTGGGCATCGGAAGCTGAAAAATCCTGGACTTCAGACTAAACATGACTTAGCAACAGCTGAAAACATCAGTGTGTTATCAACATTCTTCTCATACTGAATCCAAAACATAGCACTATACCAACTACTAGAAAGAAAATTAACTCTAGCCCAGCTGAAACCAGGACACATGCATAAAAGTAACAGAAAATGTCTTGCAGGGCTTATCTTTCTTAGTAGCAGGAACCTGATACCACTGCAGAACTTATATAACACTGTTTTATTCACAAAAATGAATCAAAAGTCTAAGAATTATGTCTCTTCCAGCAAAAAGCAAAATAGTAGACACAATCAATTCCCTGTGAGACTGGGTTTTGTGGGTTTTCTTGGGGTTTTGTTGTTGGTTTGTTTGTTGTTTTTTTTAAATCTAGCACTGAATTATAAGGATGGTATGGGAATACAGATAAACCCTTACTGTATCACCAATAGTGTTGCACCTGCCAACTAAACTGTTTGGTCCCTTCCAATCCAAACCATTATATGATTACCGAATTTGATACCTGGAACAGTGCATGAACTGGATCCTCAGGAGGCCTAGCTGTTTGGGAGATTTCCTAGACTGCATAAAGGAAGTTGGGTAAGTTGACGTGTAATGATTTGTCATTGATTTGGAAGGCAACACTTCCTTTTGGTTAATGGGATGATAAGGCATGACCACTTTGTTGTGTCTAGATTTATTGGATTAGAAGTGGCTTAAAGCTGCATGATGAAAATATTTTCTTGAAACGCTTGTGAATTTGGATTCTGATGATGAAGATATTTGAGATTTTTATAAGGTCTTTGAGAGGTAACTAGTAGTATTAGTGTGGAAGCAAGATAAACAAATATGAACTAATATTTCACCAGTACAATAAATACTCCTAATGTATAGTGGTATACAGGCAACAATCCAATATTTTAAATTGGTATGAAGCTGAAAAACTACCAGAGAATGTATCTGAGGGGATATAAGCATTTTCTAAAGAGATACCTTTAAAATCTGCACATACTCTTCTGCTAAATACAGGTTGTTCATAAAATCATAGACTGGTTTGCATTGGAAGGAACTTTCAAAGATCATCTCGTTCCAATCCCCTTGCCCTGGGCAGGGACACCTTTCACTAGACCAGGTTGCTCCAAGCCCCATCCAACCTGGCCTTGAATGCTGCCAGGGATGGGGCATCCACAGCCTCTGTGGGCAACCTGTGCCAGTGCCTCACCACCCTCATAAAGAAGAATTGCTTTCTTATATCTAATCTAAATCTATGTTCTTTCAGTTTAAAGCCATTACCCCTTGTTCTATCACTACGTGCCCTTGTAAAAAGTCCCTCTCTGACTTTCTTGTAGGCTGCCTTTAGGTACTGGAAGGCTGCCACAAGGTTTCCCTGTAGCTTTCTCTTCTCCAGGCTGAACAACCCCAACTCTCTCAGCCTGTCTTCATAGGAGAGAATCTCCAGCCCTCTGATCATCTTTGTGGTCCTCCTCTGCACTCAGTCCAACAGTCCATGTCCTTCTTATGTTGGGGGCCCCAGAGCTGAACACAGTACTCCAGGTGGGGTCTCATGAGAGTGGAGTAGAGGAGAGTCACCTCATTCCACCTGCTGGTCACGCTTCTCTTGATACAGCCCAGGATACAGTTAGCTTTCTGGGGTGCAAATGCACATTGTCAGGTCATGTTGAGCTTCTTGTCAACCAATGCCCCCAAGTCCTTCTCCTCAGGGCTGCTCTCAATCCATTCTCCACCCAGCCTGTGTTTGTGTTTGGGATTGCCCCAACCGATGTGCAGGATCTTGCACTTGGCCTTGTTGAACTTCATGAAGTTCACACAGGCCCACCTCTCAACCCTGTCAGCGACCCTCTGGGTGGCATCCTTTCCCTCCAGCGTATGAGCCACACCATACAGCTTGGTGTCATTGGCAAATTTGCTGAAGGTGCACTCAATCCCACTGTCCATGTTGCCGACAAAGATATTAAACAGCGCTGGTCCCAATACCGACCTCTAAGGAAGGTCATTTGTCACTGCTCTCCACTTGGGCATTGTCGTGGTTTCAGCCCAGCCAGTAACAAAGGACCACGCAGCTGCTCACTCACTCCCCCCAGCTCCCTCTGGTGGGATGAGGAGGAGAATCAGAAAGAGAAAAGAAAAAAACCAAACAACTGGAACCTCGAGGGTTGAGATAAGGACAATTTACTGGGGCAACACAAAAAGGGAAGTTAGAACAATAAGGATACAAATAAGAGAATATACAAAACGAGTGATGCACAGTGCAGCTACTCACCACCTGGAACGCGGCACTCCACCACTTCCCCCACCGAAAGCCGACAGACACCCCCAGCCTGCTCCCTATATATATACTGGGCATGATGTCCCATGGTATGGAATACCTCCTTGACTGGTTCAGGTCAGCTGTGCCAGCTGTGCCCCCTCCCAGGTTCCTGTGAAAGTTAACTCTATCCCAGCTGAACCCAGGACAGGCATGGAGCCATTGACTGCAACGCTTTGAGTGTGACCATCCAGCCAATTCCTTATCCACCGAGTGGTCCATCCATCAAATCCATGTCGCTCTAATTTGGAGACAAGGATGTTGTGTGGGACAGTGTTAAATGCTTTGCACATGTCCAGGTAGATGATGTCACTTGCTCTTCCCTTATCCACTGATGCTGTAACCCTGTCATAGAAGGCCACCAAATTTCTCAGGCACACTTCGCTCTTAGTGAAGCCATGTTGGAAAATGGAACATGGAAATATTGAGAGGTGAAAGCACCTAGCTGTCTCTGCCTAATTACTTCCCCCGAAAATAAGAATAGACTACAGTATATAGATTCTGCTATCATTTTTCTTTCTTTGAGACACATATATTCTGCTGTGGAAGCTACTCAGTTTATAGGAATCATTTTCAGAAGAGGGGGTGATTGGGTTGGGGGGAAAAACTTTTCCTGTATGAAATTTATCTCAGGCCTTTCTGTGTTGCAGATGTATAAAAAAAATGCTCACAGTATGCATGAAATCAGGACTAGGAAAATGCCACCAAAATATTTCTCCCCACAACTAAATTAAAAATTTTAAAAGTGGTTTATAATTGAAGGACAAATTCTTCCATCCATCTGTGGTAGGTTGACCCTGGCTGGGTGCCAGGTGCCCACCAAAGCCACTCTATCACTCCCTCTCTTCAACTGGGCAGGGGAGAGAAAAGATAACAAAAGGCTCATAGGTCAACGTAAGGACAGTTTAATAAACCGAAAGCAAAGGTCACGCATGAAAGCAAAAGAAAACAAATGATCAAAAAAGTCGGAGAGACAGAGTTGATGCTGTGGGAGCCGGGCTCGGCAGCAGCCAAACCACTGGTGTGTTATCAACACCTTTCTAGCTACCAATGCAGAGCACAGCACTATGAGGGCTGCCATGGGGAGAATTAACTCCATCTCAGCCACACCCAATACACCCTCATGCAACCAAAAAAAATAGTGGTATTTCAAAATAGAAAATTAACACAGTTTCTGATTCACAAGAAACCATCCGATCAAAAATTCATTTAGTTTACCTTAAGTGAACTAGATGACTCTGGATAGATGCCTATCCATTTGAGCTAGCAGTGCCAGCAGCACGTCTGAATCAACTCTAAGGTCAGCCTGCCACAGCTTCAAGTTTTGCAAAAAACAGTCCGGGGTGAAGAAGAAAATAGAAAAAACTTTCAAGAACTTGTAATGGTGGGGAAGTTGGGGTGTAGTTAGAGACCATAAGAAAAAGGGAATGCTTTTAAATTTTAGGTCCTCATGGATTAGTACAGTTTTCAGCAATTACTCCAAAATCATCAGGCAATCTCGTTAGCATTACTTTGATCTGAAGTCACTACAGAGTCTATCCTCAAGTACATATGCACAGTTTAGGTTGAATATAGTGAATAACATAACCTTATGTAAATTCCGATACTGTAAATACCCACTGCTTGTAGGGACTTGTCTAGTTTTTGATTCTTTTGGGCTTAATAAGAGATAGCCTAGCAAACTATATAGATCATACTCACTAGACCACATTAATAGTGTCATTCATAAATTTGAGCAATCTATCCAAACGATATTCCATAACTTATGCTTATCCCCAAGGTACTACTGGCTGAACTATGCGCATTGGAGAACAGCATAATGGCATTGCTTAGCCAGCCTGAATAATGAATTCCTAGGGGCCAAATTCAATACTGCAGAAACTCCAGGGAAGTAATGGCATTACACCACGGTGAATTTCTCCCCATTCAACTAAATGCATCTGATGATTGAAAAAGTTATGTATGAAGGCAGGTAGAGCTTTTGTTGACTAACAGGGAGAAGAACATTTTCTTTCTCCTTCAAATATCTGAGATGTCCAGAAAGTGATAATTCCTTCCAGGGGAAAAATGCATCACAAAATGCATCCCAAATTTGCATGAGAAACACACACGCACTTTTTAATTGGAGAAAGTTTTCAAAAGAATCAAGACTTTAGTTTTCATTTTACTGCCTTTTCACTCCAACAGGCAATAAAAATCCATGGGCAAATTCCAGGCGACTGAATCCTGACTTTCATGCTCCTTCATGTGCCTTTTTCCATCTTCTCCTGGAAACTACAAGCAAGGAAGACTTACCAGGAGTCTATCTACAGACAAGAAAATAGAAACAATCAGGCTTGCAGGTAGTAACCTGCCAGTTTCCATTTTTCCTCTGAAAGATAACTTTTTGCAGCATAACTACAGTTTTCCAGTGAAAACATTTAGGCTTGTTAGAAGGAAACTTTTAATTTTGAACTGCACATGCACAGAAATGTCACAGGAATGGTAATCCCCATTGTCAACAACCAGGGAGATTTAAAAAAAAAAACAAAAACAAAAAACAACAACAAAAGCAAACAGAAAAAAATCACATCAAAAAACCCCAAACAAACAAACAAAAACCCCAAGGACCAAAGAGAAATTTGCTTTCATAAGAGTTCCTCCCACATTCTTGCAGCCACACTCCACATATGGAGGGCACCATATCTTACTGCAAGTTCAAAATTGTCCAAGTAGATGAATCCAAGTCAAGATAAGGGCAGAGGGAAAGAGAGGAAACTGTTTGTCTCCTAGTTCCCTTGTAAATCTACAGACTCTTACACTACTGCTTAACAGCAACAGCTGACTATATATTTGACCACCTAATCCCACCCTCTTTCAGGCCACGTGAATTTAGGAAGATGAAGCTTTTGCAGTATGTTACTTTAGCTTTGGAACAGGTGGCAAGGTTTTTCCCTAAATAGTTACATGTGGGGATGGTTCACAGAATGGCAAAAATATAAAAGCTTTTAATGGAGGACTTTTTGTAAAAAAGGAATGCCTTGTTTGTGGAACAAGTTTCAGAGATGATGAATCTATTTTGTACAAACCTCTAAATTATAGTAATGGAGCAGAGGACCTGCCTTCTGCAAACAAATTAGAGAGGGATCCAAAAGGTGAGGTAGCAGGGAAACTTAAGATATTGTGCTTCACTTTCTCCCTGTGGTGTTTCAGATTTCCATTGCAGTAGGTGCAGTTGAAGCAGAAAAATAAGTTAGAAGAGGAGAGAATAAATGTCATCCATTTTGAGGGGCTGCATCCTAAACTACAGGAGAAAAATGAATATAACTAGAAGCTAGTACTTGAGTATGTTCAGAATAGAAAGATGATTCTTTTATATGGAGCGTATGATAAAAATCAGCAATGTTTTAAACCATGGGAAAAGAATCATGCTCTGCTCGGTATAACTAGTTTACCTACCATAAATCTGGATAAAATAACACTTGATTGAATAAATATGGAAAATATTGAGATGGGAACAATTCTCTCAGGGAAGAAGAAACTTGACAAAAATTGGAAAAGCATTTTCCAATGGTTGCTGCTGAGGTAAAAAAGTTTGCTTTTCTCAAAGTCACACTTTTCCTTCTAAATGCAGTGAGCAATGCCGGTGACTTCCTGGGGCTGTGCTAGCCAGCTTCCCACAGGAAATGTTTCTACTAAACTCCTATTTGAACTCTGAATTTGAAGGGGGCAGAAAAGGGGATGGACTCCAGAAAGACAGCAACCATGGCTACTAATGAAGCACCTTTCATGATTCCCAAGTTCACTGTGGGGATGAAGCACTATTGAATTAATGGACTTCAGCAGTCAGTGACCCCAGGCCAGCAATTTTAACTATTGGTACCACCTGAGATGAAGTGATCATGATGCTTTCGAAGGCTTTGTATATCGTAACTTCTATTAGTCAGATTAAACTTTGTAGAATAATAGATTTTGCAGAGACGATCTTTAGTTACCTATTTTTATAGTCTCATCTGGTAATAAATTTATTTAATTATTTATTTACTGCTGGAAGTATACTTCTACTGTCCTAAAGAGGTTCTGTACAGCCATAGGCAGATAGCATTTATATGGATTAAGAGTATTTTTCCATTACGAAAAGATGTTGGATGAACTATGTGGCATCTGGAACACAGAATGGGTAGGATTCACCTCAACTTGTTTTACCTGTGATTAAAAGAGTGATAAGTATAAGCTAATCATCTAGTCTGTCTTTGTAATCGGTGGAGAGAGCACTAAAACCAGAGAGGTTGATCCATTCCCTCCCAACAGAGATGGGATGAATCACCATCAGGAAGGCTGACGTCAAATTCTGTTTGTAAAGAAAGTCTAAAGTTAAGTTCAGGGAGGTAAATCATAGGATTTACCTGGATTATTTTAAATTACATAATAATTCTCTTTTATTTCTCCCTCAAAACATTCATTGAAATGACCTTACACACACTATAGTAAAAAGTTAACCTCAGCTTTTTGGTGAGGACTGTTTTGTAACATTCACAATCTGTGCACAAGCCCTTTCCCAAAGCATGCGTATTCATTGCTTCAACAGGAATTGCAACCCTTAAGCTTTGGGATGGCTGTAGGTGCTGGCGGTCCCTGTCTGCTCATTATTCAGAGCGTTTTTTTGGCAACAATCACCCAGCCACAGCTTGTTAGGCAGAGCATGACCGAGCATCCTTGCTAAATGACTTGGAGGCAGCATGTGTGGTATGTGTTAGAATATGCAGCCTTTACAAGGTGGAAGCTGTTCAGAGCCAACTTCCTCATCCTTGCTGCAGAACTCATAATGTCATTCAGTGACACCAGTTGGTGTTCTTGTATGGGGTTACAGACTGTAAGCGAATTCCTGCAATGTGTGAAAGAGTTCCTGTAAAAACTCCCATTCTTTTCCCAGTTTAGACAAGAACTGGTAAGTGTGATTTCTTTTCATGAGTTCTAGGGGTGCCACCTTCCTCTTGTCTTCAAAGCTGGCGTTTTGTACCCCAAAAAGGTATGGCAATCATGCAGCATGTATGTTGTATACAATTATCCCAAAGAAAGGTGCTTTTCATGAATTTTAGTCAGTCTTATTCAGGTACCATGATTGTATTGGGCAAATACACTCTAGCTAAAGCCTTAACAGGGGCAAGAGTAGTTGTACCTTCTTCGGTGTTTATAACTTACTTTTCTGTGGCCATTGTGGAGGCATGGGAGGCAAACTCAGTATCAGGTACTTTTTATGAGATCATTTGGGAAGGTCACTTTCCTCATGGTGATCTTGTTAAAACGTTACTAAAGGAACTTGCATGTGGCATCTAGAAATTTTTCATGTAGCCTCTCTTATTTCTTTTTCTATTGTTCAAATGTGAATTTGGGGAGGTTGGTGTATTGTTGGGCCTAGCTGAAAATTGGCTCTCGTCACCTGCCATTATGTTCTTGGAATGCATGCTTTTGTTAGGTCCTCAGGTGTATCTCCAAGTGACTTTACTGATGTCTCCCTCCAAGTATTGAATCAGCCATTAGTTGTATGACTTTCTACATCTCCATGTAGCGCCAATGATGAGGCACATACCTCAGGTTCTGCAGGTGTCTTGTTAACACCATTTATTCTTTGGGTTAGACACGTTTCATCAATAATACTGGCAGATGGCTTTGTATGGTTTCAGCAGGAATGAGATTCAATCTTACCTTTTATCTAAAGTTGCCTTGTTTGTTTTCTTTTTATAACAATCCTTCTGATGTTGCCATGCACTATGAATGTGGCTGTGAGGTTTGTTGGTTCTTTTCTGGTCTCCAACTTTCTGCTTTAAGCAATAGTTAATATGTTTCCAAATAACTTCTCATCTACTACGAAAATTACTTCAGTTATGATGTATTTACAACTCCTTTCTTTCTGTAGGTATCTGGTGAAAAGGGAAAAAAAAAAGGTAATTCTATTTAGTCATCTGGGCATGAAATTTCTGATAAAGAGTCTAACCATCAGAATCATATGTGTAAACATTGTATACTTAGAATCATAGAATCATAGAATCATTTAGGTTGGAAAAGACCTTCAAGATCATCGAGTCCAACCATCATCCATGCCCCTTAGACCATATCTTGGAGTGCCTTACTTGCTCCCCTCTTCTCTATGCTCTAAAGTATAACTAGTAATAACTAATAGATCCAGCTCCCCAACTATTCTACAGTATTTCCAATAAAGCTGCGGCATCTCCTCAGTCATTGCAAACATTAGGTATCTGCATGACTTCAAGTTGTATGGCTGCATTGTATCTCTCTTGTCTAAGTGCTTCAGTGCTCAGGTAAGACAGCTACTGACAGTTCCTTGTTTGAGATGCTTACAAAGGACTTTTAAGACTCAAGGTGGAAATGATTTCCAAGCTGCTCTAAGAAAATTCTTCATATATGACATTGTGAATAAATTATAATGACAGTGTCCTTCAGAACTGCAATTTGATTGCAAATCTGAGATGCACTCAGAGGCATATTCTATGCATTAATGTCCCAAACTGACAGTAGATTGGTGTTATGTTATTTTGAAGTTGCATGAACTATATTTTTGGGGGGTTTCTTACTTGGCAGAGTATTTGTTGGCTTTTCTTCTGCTGCTTAACAGCATGGATGGCATGATTGTGCTTCAAACTGAGTAGAATTGCAGGTATTGTGAACGTCATAGAACTTTGCCAGCATTGTACATATAGGAGCAGAAATCCCCCCATACTCCATTACAGAGTTTTTACTTTGGTAAGTGTCTTGTAGAAACTCTTGCAGTGGAAAGGCTGTTGTCTATAAAAGAAGACCAATAACATATAGACTAAGCCTATCTGATTCAGACTTAGACTCAGATGACAGTTTACTGTCTTTTCTTACAGACAAGTGAGAGTTCATTGAGTTGAATGGAGGTACAGCAATTACAAATGTTAAAGGCTTGAAATAATTTAAGACTCTTGATTTCATTCCTTTATATATCATCCTTTCTCATCTGGATATGTGACTCTGGGGTAACCACTTTTTGGATTACTGGACTTGCAATTGCATGCTGTAAGTCAGTCCTTCAGAAGCACAGTTGGGATCAAGCACTTTATAGTCCCATGTGTTTTAATTGATCCTGCCTTGTTTCTATCAAGATCCAGTAATGAGTCACACACACTGTCTTACACCTGTAGACAGAAAAAAAAAAAATCTTTTGGATATGGAAAGGCCTTACAGTGAATGTGTGCATTGTATTGCAAGTGAACACTTACCTTCAGTGAAGTAAGAATTTGCTGACAATTCAACTGATGGAAGGATATCAGCATTGCCAAAGAAAATCATAGAATCATAGAATACCAGGTTGGAAGGGACCTCAAGGATCACCTGGTCCAATCTTCCTTGGCAAAGGCATGGTCTAGACAAGATGGCCCAGCACCCTGTCCAGTTGAATCTTAAAAGTGTTCTATGTTGGGGAATCCACCACTTCCCTGGGGAGATTATTCCAATGGCTGATTGTTCTCATTGTGAAAAAAATTTCCTCTTGTGTCCAATCGAAATCTCCCCAGGAGAAACTAGTACACATTATCCCTCATCTTTGCCATGTCACTCCTTGTAAAAAGATAGTCTTCATCTTCTTTGTAGCTACCCTTTAAATACTGGAACATGGTGATAAGGTCTCCCCTAAGCCTTCTTTTCTCAAGGCTGAACAAACCCAGTTCTCTCAGCCTTTCCTCATATGGCAGGCTTCCCAGTCCTTCGATCATCTTTGTGGCCTTTCTCTGGACCCTCTTCAGCCTGTCCGCATCTTTTTTGCATAGTGGGCACCAAAACTGAACACAGTGTTCCAAGTGTGGCCTGACAAGTGCTGGGTAGACTGGGATAATCGCTCCTTTATCTCTGCTGGTGATCATCTTGTTGATGCAAGCCAACAGGCTGCTTACATCAACCCAGCACCCTGTTGGCTTTCTTTGCTGCAGCATCACACTCTTCACTCATACTGAGCTTTCTGTCCACTAGGACCCCCAGCTGCTTCCCAGCTCTGTAGATCCCAGCCTGGGCTGCACTCCTGGATTATGTTCGCCCAGGTGCAAGACCTTACGTTTGTCTTTGTTGAACTTCATAAGGTTCTTGTTAACCCACTTTTCCAGCCTATCCAGGTCTTCCTGCAGGGTGGCTTTCCCTTCTGAAATGTCCACTTCCCCACTCAGTTTGGTATCGTCATCAAACTGCATCAAGGTACACTTGATCCCATCATCCAGATCACTTTTGAAGATACTAAACAGCGTTGGGCCCAATATTGATCCCTGAGGAGTCCCTCACTTGTGACAGATTGCAAGTTTGAAAAGGAGGGGTTTTTTCTTTCTTTTTTCATTCCCTTTACCATTTTTAGAGAATGTCAGAGACTAGATCTTAAAATTCCCAGAAGATGGGATTAGTGTTTTACAATGTTATGGACTGACTTGCCATTTTAGAAATCCATTTGCTGAAAACACTGGGTTAAACACGTTTTTGCATTTTTCTTGTTTTGTGGAGGGCAGACTTAGCATTTGAGTGACCATAAGGGTCTTGTCACTCTTCAATGCATTCACAATATGCCCATCACCCACATGCACAGAAGATGGAGAGACTATATGTTCAAACAATCAACTTCTTGGTGGTTCATTATTCTGTTCTACTGCAACAGGAGGTTTCTGCTCAGTAAATACCTACCTCAGTGATAGACTTAAAAGAATGTATTGAGAACTGGAGGTGGGGAGGAGGGGAAGAAAGTAAAAAGGGAAGGGAAGGGGAATTGATCAGAGCATAAAATTAAAAGTTAATAATTAAGCGTACATAGTGGATACGATAAAAGAGGGTTTGTTCATAGAATACATTTGTGTTAATGATGCCAGTTAAGCACAAATTATTTTTAATAGTGTGTTGGGCATAAGGAGGGTGTGAAGATCCTTCAGGGAATGAAAGGATGTCTCCCAAAGGGATCAGTTATGTTAAAATCACTGTTCTTCCAAGATAGCACAGATGTTTTCTTAGGAGTTTTGGTCTTTATTGAAGTCTAGGAAACTTGCAATTTTCCCAGCCTCATACCCTCTCTTACCTGGCAGACCTCTAGTCCAGTAGCAGATGATACAGATATTTCTGCAACAAGTGCACGCCTGTACTGTACTCCATGTGCAAAAGTGGTAACTGGGTACATTGCAGTACTGGTCAGAATTATTACAATTTTTTTCACTGAAAATTTTAAAAGGACAAAACAAAACCATTACTTCCAGCAATATTCTGATTGTGAATCAAAAAGAAAATAATTTTTCCAGATGGAAACCACTTCTTCCATTGTTTCACCAACCCCATTCAGTGAAAAAACCTTAATTTTCAGCCCCCACTATATTTATCAAGAATTATTGGCTGAGGAGAAAAGGGCCAAATAAAACCAGAACACAGTTGTTTTAAACAAACTATTTCCCCTGCCCCATTATTTTAACCATTTTCCACTAAACTCAGAAAGTTTAAAAAAACCTCCCCACAACAGTTTTGTCAAAAAGAGAAAGCATGCTTCCAGCTGTATTGTCAGATGGGCAGCAGCCTCCTTCAAAGGGTTCAACAACTTTACTTTTTGTGGGGGGAAAAAAGGAAGACGGGAAGTAAAATGGGAGTTTCCCTTCACTGTAGTATTTGCTTTCCCAAATCTAGACAGCAATAGCTCATGCATTCAGTAAATTATTTCTCAGTACAGAAAGGCACTTACAATAATAATCTGAATTTTCCTCCTGCTGGAAATGTGCAATTTATGGTCAGTATTTTTCACTAAACCTGGAAACTGGTAACATAATTTAGATGAATCTGGGGAAAATCTCAGCAGCGGAAGGACCCACTTACCCGCTTAGCAGACTTTGGGAATTTTGCCTCCACAGTTTAGATCTACATTTTCTCTTCACTGGGATTTGGTATGCTTTAGAGGCTAGTGACTAGGCCAGGTAAAGACAGTTTTCACAAGAACAGACATGCGTCCATCTTTTTAAGGCCTGATGTGACCGGTCTGTCATTGCACCTCGTGCTATGGCACAGAAGACACGTTGTCTGTGGCTTATCACTTCCTACCGTCTCCGGTGACAACGGCAGGCCTGTCCACGTTGTCTGTGTCCAGGCCTGTGAGGTTGTCTCTGGTTCCCCATGACTGGCATTTATGTTTAAATACATGTCATTGTTCCTTAGTAGTACTTTATCAGTGCTTTGCATGAGTACATATCATAAACACAAGTTGTGAAACTAAGGAAAATTATATCGCGGGCCTGTTTTAAATTCCTTACTTTCACAGGGGAAGGCTGAGAGGGCAGTTTGAAAATGTGGTCTTTGAGTAATGTTTCTAAACAGCTGGTGGTCATAGAACCATAAGAAATTATTTGTAGAAGGTGTTGCCAGTTGGTTATCACGGTAGAAATGCCAGGAACCAAATAACGGTACCTGACCTGCTCACCCTCTCCACAAATCCTGTGTGAATTGCTCAGGAATTGGGCTTTCTGCTTCACCATGCTGGCAGGTGGTACAACCTTCCTCCGTGTCAGGCCGGTGAGGAGGCGAGAGAGACTAACTCCATCCCCACTGTGTTGAAGACAAACGCTAGTGAAGGTAAGGCTCAGTGGCTGGAAATGATGAATGTCTCGTAAGAAAAGTGGATAGCATTTTGGACAGGTGGACTGGGATGTTTCTGTAACTTGGACTTTTGTCTGTCCATATCCTGAGTATTTGGATGATGGGAGGGAGAGACCAGAGAGACCCGAGATACATCATTAGATGACACCAAACCATAAAATTCCTAGAGGGGAGTTCTTCATTTCCACACCATGTTCTTCAGGAGGATGTGATGGACTGTGGAGTAAGGTGACGGAGGGAATGGCAGACCCACCTGTAAACGTCCAGGGCACAAATTTACCTGTGTGTGTTGAACTGCTGGGCTGCTAACTGCTTTAGGGTGATTTTTTTTTTTTCTGTGTCCCTGTTGCAGCTGTGCCCCATTTCATAAGTAATTAATAATAATTTAGACAGTAAGAGATACACTGATTCCAGTGCCTGGTGTATTCATCTGGGTGAAGGACAGTGTAAACTTCTTCCTCTGCCTGATTTGTTGCAGGGAACTTAATGTGGGTTTCCTGCATTCCTAGGCACTTACGGGTTTCTCTACTCTTTTTGCTTGATAACTTTGAGCAAACTTAACTGTTTTGTTCCTTCGTATACAATCTGGAAGTCTTACATACCAAACATATATTCATGTTCATGAAGTATCTGGAGAAAGCAATGGTAAGTACAATTACTGGAAATCCAGTATATAATATATATAAAAATATAAACCTTCTTGTATGGTGCCTGACCTTACAGACTTAAAGAGGATTTTTAACTTTGTTTTTATCTGCTCACACATAGCTTGAAAGACAAACATCACAAATAAATAGTGGTTGTATCAAATTAAATTGAGTGGTCAAACTGAACAGAAGGATATTTTCTCAAGAAATAAGTTCTCGTCTAGTAGAAAGTAGTACACAAAATAGATAAGCACAAAGAATAGTCATCCAAAACCTCCAAAACAAAAATGAAAACAGGTATATATAAATGTTTTATGGAAGGGTCTGGGTTTGTGTGTTTTCAAAGATGATCTGTTCCTCAGTTTAATACAGTGGTATTTGTTAAAATGCTTATGCAGCGGGAATCTGGGCACTTCCCCAAAATCCTGCTGCAAAGGAGGACATCTTTATCTATACTGTATGTGTGGGGCATAAGGGGCAGTGGTAATTCTACTCTTTTGTGATGTTAATAAACATTTTACTAATATTTCATTTGCAGTTAATGATGTTCCACCAAAATTTCCTTATGTGTTAATCAGCATTTGTGAAATTTTTTATTCCAGTGGCTGCAAACTGATAAATTGTTTCTAATAAAACCCTTCAAAATATCCTTTTTTATCTTTCACAGGCTTCAAATATTTTTACACAAATTAAGGCAAAAGAACTCTGCAAAATTCCTCGATTTTTCCAGTAGAACATTTTCAAGTTGTTCTTCCTCTTTTGTAGCTATCCTTTTAGGGGTGAAGTATTACCTTTTGCCTATACAATTCCTATAAGAATTGTTTCACTGGCTTAGATCAATGGTCCATGTAGCCCAGAGATGCTATTTAAGGTGGACACTTGAGCCTGACTACTACCAGTGGGTGCACAAGTATGTTCACTCCTACAGGCAAGGTCTTTTGACTTCTGGAGATGTTTCAGCTTTGAGAAACTTTTTTTTTTTTCAGCTCGCCACTTTGTATTCTCCTGGTCTGCTTCTCACTTCTGTACCAGATGCTCCACTGGTGGCTGTACTCCTCCGTGTATTTGCAGAATTTATATTGTAAACAGTAGAAGCTGAAAGAAGAGAAGGGAGGATCATCACAAAGTCTGAATTTAGTCATCCAATTTAGAAAGCTTAGAAATGCCTTCTGGATGTCTCCCTGCAATACTGTAGGGAATACCTACCAGGAAATTCAGATGTCGGAAGTGGCCCATGATAGATGCCTTTATAGTCTAAAACACATGACAAATTTTCTGCTGATCTAAGAAAATTCACTCTGGGAGCAGAAACTTTTACTTCCTTCACAAGAGCAAACGTAGGAGAAAATGTCTGCAGTGTGCTGCGAAGGGCTGACCAAAAGGGAAAAATAGAGAATTGTTTGCTAATTCATCCAAATAATTTGTTATGATACTGCACTGAGACATGAGGAGGGTAGAGCTGAGGGTAGAGTTAGTTTTAATTTTTCTCATGCCTTGAGCTAGCCTAAAAAAAAATCTGTGGGGAGTTAGAAAAAGATGTAAGACCAATATGCTGCCAAAAGCTACTACTGTCTTTCCTGGTGAAATGTGTTTCAAAATAATTCTGGTTTACTGTATTGCTGCTTGTATATTTAATACCATTTGAAAAATCTACGTTGTGTCCATGCCAGACAAACTAGACTTTTTCTCTTCACGTTGTACTTGAATATCACTATGTAAAATTGGTAATGATTACTCACATATGGGGTCATACCAGAAAGTCTCTGCCAGCAACAGTATTAAACTTAGCTTAGCAGAATTGGTAGAAATCTATGGCTGATGCAAAAGTCTATCTGAGAATGAAATTACATCCACAAATTTCATTGTGATTGGTTGTACCTGTTCACCTTTCCACTCTTCCTCTCTCCATTTCCAATGCTACATGTTCCAAACACAGCTGGTCTGAAGATAACCTAAAACAGGAATCCCATAATTCATCCATCTTTGCAGTTTACTGTAGGCTTACTCTCTCCATGGCAAAGTCCCCTTCCATACTATTGTACAGAAACCAGCAATCCTGAAGAGGTTTGTAAAATACTTGCTGAGATTTTTAAAATTTGGTAAGACTTAATGCCTGAAGGGAGTAGGTTATGTATTTAGAAGGATAGCAGAGAGCCCAGAATCTTGCATGTTGGCTTCCCAGGGAAGACAGAATCATTGCTTTTCCTATTTAACTCTAGTGTGCTTCATTTAAAGCCATACTAGTAATTCAGGAAGGAGGAGGGTCAAATAACATGCAAGGTAATCTTTTCCTTCAGGAATTTTAGGTCTGTGCTAACAGCAGCTTCTCAAGAATAACTCAACCTTGAGTATTAACTAATCAGAGCTTGGAGAATAGTCCAATGATAGTGTTGTCCCTGTCTTCTAAAAATTTTGTCTGAGCTCAAAAATGCAGCCTACCAAGTCTGCTGAAAACATCAAAACTTGACAGCATGCTAGGAATAAGAATCAAGAAATGTTTTTTGTAATACTTTCAGCTGATAACTCCTATAACCACCACAACTGAAAATTTCCCATCCCAAAAAGTCATTTAATTATACACAGTGAACACTAGCTGGCCAGACAATCTGTGTGTTTGAAGTGTGTTAGACAAGGGTACCTCAAACGTGTGCATATGCACAAACCTGTGCACACACAGTAAATAGGTTTTCTTTTCTTTCCTGGAACAAGGCTTTCTCAGCACACTGAGTTCTTTGTGTCAAAGTGAATTTTCAAGTACTACTGGTTTAGATAGCACTGACCTTACCAAGTAGTGTTGTTTGATCCTGTCTATTCTGAAATCTTTAATATCTACCACCAAAGTCAGCTTTCTTCCTTCCCTTGTGCAGCCTCCATCCCTTTCCACCATTGTAATGAACTTCTTTGGATGTGTTCCAGCACCTTAGTATCAAGGAGAAAAAAACCCCAATATATCCAAAGAAGAGCACTGAAGCTGGTGAAGGATCTAGAGCACAAGTCCTGTGAGGAGCAGCTGAGGGAACTGGGGGTGTTCAGTCTGGAGAAAAGGAGGCTGAGGGGGGACCTGATCGCTCTCTGCAACCGCCTGAAAGGAGGCTGTAGTGAGGTGGGGGCTGGTCCCTTCTGTCAGGTGGCTGGTGATAAGACGAGAGGTAATGGCGTCAAGTTGCAGCAGGGGAGGTTAGATTGGATATTAGGAAATACTTCTTCACAGAAAAGGTTGTCAAGCGTTGGACCGGGCTGTGGTGCTTAGGACCATGGTTTAGTGGAGGACTTGGCAGTGCTAGGTTTTGACTTGATGATCTTAAAGGTCTTTTCCAACTTAAGTGATTCTATGATTCTATGATTATTTACAATAGTAACTAAAATTTTATGTATTGCTTAAGAGACAAATCTGAGCTGCAGCAGATTCAGTTCCTTATCTAATTTTAGATTCAAATGCCCCTTAATAGGGCCAGCATCAAAGAAAGGTAAGTGTATGTGTGTGTCTATGACCATGTCTGTCTCTCTGTGTGATGTTGGTCGGTAAAATGGAGGTAACCAACCTAGCATCTCAACAATGGAGACAGAAAGTGACAAAAGATGAAATTTTTTGGACTTCCCAACGAAGCTCTTGTAAAGCAGGACCTGATGAAAGGTGTTAAGGAACAGCTGGGGAGTGAAGCCTTAATATAGGAGTCTCCAAAGCCACTAAGACTGTTTGAAGAGTGGGAAGGGAAGAAAAGGGGGTATCTGATCCTGAGAGATGATCATGAATAGGAAAATGCAGAGGTTACATCAAGCTACCTTTACCCTCTTCCCTATGTTCCTTCTCTTACAGGCAGGACAGAAGAAACTTTATTTTCTCTCCTGCAGCAGCTAGTAATTATATACCCTTACTTCTGCTTAGGCTCTTGGGCTTGGGCCAGTTGAATTGAGGGGACTCTTAAGTAACTGGCAAGTTTGCAACAAAGATTGTTTGGAGTCATGTTGGTGGAATCATTATTGAATATAGCTGGGAGGGTTCAACTTATGGGAAAAAACAGAGCATTTTGGTGGAATACTTTCATCAGCTCCTCCTGCTTCATGGCATTTTTCCCTAGGAACTGCAGTGGGTGGTTTCTAATGCTGCTGTTGATGAACACGTACACTGCGCATAACTGAAGGCTACAAGACATGCTTTTGCAGGAAGACCGTCTCTTACATTTGGGGAAGAACTAAGCTATGTATAATGCCTTTAGCTGCTGTTGCTCATGATCCCTACCATGGTCATACATGCCACTGTAGAGGCCAAAAGATTCAAGTCCTCCAAGTGTGCAAGCTCAACTTCATGCAAGGATAGTTGCTGGTCACTGCCAAAGAGCAAAACCATGTGATTAATAATCACATGTCAGATGAAAACTGTTGTGTTCACAGAATAATGACACCCAGAGCATGCACTGGTAGTTGCTGTGGTCCTATGGTCATGACAAGAGTACATGAAAAATTACTCAAATTTTAACAGGACGAGTAGTTACTCAGAACAACCTCTGGCAGACTCCTATTTTCCCTATTTTTTTAGCTGTGTTATCTGCTGATATTTCAATGACATGGCCAAGAATGGGAGAAAATTTGATTCCTTTCACCATGAAGACATGCTTCTTTAAATATCCTACTAGTTTACACTAGCTTCTTTTTGATGTGTAGAGCTGGTTATTCACTTGTTTCATCTGGGCTCCTTCCTCTGGTCCTGTTTCCTTCTTACCCTTGGGAAAAGTACACTGTAGTCCCGGCTACCTTCTTGTCATTTTTATAGTATTAATGTTTGCATTACTGGAAAAAAAGTCAATGTTTTCCTTGTCTTTCCTCTCTGCAGGAGATAAAAAATCTTATTTCTTTTTCTTTTGTCCCTTATATCTCTTTCCATTGTATACTTCAGTACCACATTTTTCATTCTAGAAATGGATGTGTTTGAAATTCAGCTGGAAATTCTGTCATAGCCTAACAAGTTGATTCTGATATCACTTTAAAACCTATGAACACAAAGGTGTAAAATTCAAGCTCTTTTCATAGGTATCCTTACTTGTATCTTAATACATTCTGTGATGTATTAATAGCTTAGATTGTACTTGCCAAGTAACTGTTGGCAATTCGTTTAGTTATTTGTTAATTTTTTACATATATATATATATTCTTATGTATTTATATAAAATTTTATATGCAGTAAAAATTCTGTTCCAAAAGATTTATTTGATCTGTTGACTGCATTCTGCATTTCAGAAATGAACCCTGCAGAATGATAAATACTATTTAAGATTCAGGCAGAACCTTATAGGTGAAAGAATAAATGTTCATAATGAAACATATGGGCAAACAGGATCTTCTTGAGTGTACAGTAGCAACAGTTTGGATTTGTAGTACTTTAATACTCATGCTGGGAGCCAAATTTTGTGGTCTGAGCTATCTCTGTTATGGATCTATTTTCCTTGATTTTGAGCTGAAGAAGGGAGCCTGGGTATCAGAAAAAAATAAAGGAGAAGTGAAAGGAAGATCTAACTTAAAGAGAAAAACAATATTCAGTGTGATGGGTTTCTTTTACTATAGTTGTGGAATTGTTCTGCCAAAAGGACTGGAAATTTCAAGGCATCTTCTCCTGCAGGCAAACACAACCCAAATTCTCAATAAAAGCTTCGATTGGCATACACATAAGGATTGGGCCCAATATAAAAGCTGAATTGTCAGCTAGTACACAGCAAGAGCAGCCAACTTCTGTACCACTCCTCAGGGCCCTTTATCTTAAGGTGGGTATAGGGTAAATATGACCAGATCATGACAATGCTTTGATTTCTGCTGGAAACCTTATGGTCTGCTCAAGACGCTGCTCATACACCTTGTGAAGATAGTCTATGAATCTCTGCTAAGCTCTGAAAGCACACAACAAGCCTTAAATCTAAGGAGAACTACAACTGTCTTCTCCCTCCCCTCTGACATGAGCAGGCTACGAGAGGACAGTTGACAATCTAGTTTCACCGTAGTTAATCGCTTCTCTCTGCGGGGAAAGTCAGGCAAGTTTCTGTAGCTGTAAGTCAGAGTTGACACCAGCCATCTGGCTCCTCAGTCCTTTCTCATTCAATGGCACATGCCTTCCATTAATTGTTCCAAGGCTGTTTCTATTTTTCATTAGCCCCCGCTCTTAAGCAGATGGCTTGAAACAAATCTATTCAATAATATATATATAAATTTTCAGGCAAGCAAGAGTTGTGAGAATGGCTGAAACTACCAAAGGGAACGGTCAGCTTCACTTTGATGTAGGCATTAATATTTCTGTTCCTTTGGACTGAACGGTTTTTCTCAATCCCTTTGGGTCCATTGTGGCTGTGCTATATCTCCCTGCCAGAATACCCTACTTGTGTGCTAGTCTGAATTCTGCCCTCCTTTTTGAATATTATCAGAACTAAATTAATTCCTTATTCAGTACCTGAGTTGCTTAATTTTGACAGAAACCTCAATCACTCTGCTTTAAGCTCCGATTGCCCTTTCCAAATAATGATATATATAAGTAGATGTGATAGGAAACATTCACTTTTAAAAATATAATTGTTATTTTCAGTGAGCAGATCACAGGAAAATATATTAGGCTGCCTTTTTCCTTTCCTGATACAATCATGGCTGTTTTTACCAGCTTTATAAATCACTAGTGCTTTTGCCACAATGTTCCTTCATAAACCAAAATGCAGATAAACTGGAAACAGGACATGGTTAAACTGAAGGTAACAAATTTCTTGATGCAGTAGCAGATGGTTAATCAGGCAATATCACTGCAGGAGTGAATTATGTGCCACTGGTATTAGCACCTGCAGCTTTGTACCCAAGCTTTGAATAAGAAATGCCAAGCAGTGTGCCTTTATGTTTTTCTGACTGTAAGCACAAGATAGGCATTTGCAGGTACGGGTTCTGCTTTGAACCTACGATTCAGTACTCAGGTAGAAAGATTCAAGTGCAAATTTTGCCAGTAGAGGTGTGAATTATTTTTTAATTTAAAATTTATTTTTTTTTAAAACAGAAGTCAGACTGTGTGACTGGTACTTATATTGGAGGAAGGGAGCAGGAAGATCATCGTGTACATCTGCTACAGCAGTCCATGATTCAAAGATAACTGAGCTTGTGCTCAATGCACTCATCCTGGCTGTGCACGCAGAGTACTCATACAGCCATGGCTCTCCACCTGAGTAGGAACATGGTCTTACTAACACATGAGAGCGGCTCACACCGGAATGACCATCTAGCCCAGTAATCTCATTTTCATCCTGGGTGCTGCTGATCAGCATGGAAATTTAGATAAGAATATGAGAAAGGAGAGGAAAGGAGAGATTCTTGCTAGGATCTGGTGAAAAGCTACACTACTTCTGCTGTTTAATCCACTCTCCATGCATAGCACTGCACTGTCCTGAGTTGCATGAATAAGTTTATTATAACTTATTTCTGCTCACTACTTATTTTTCATTTCTTTGTCTTCCAAGTTTTGCTTGTATTGTGTTTAGCACAACAGGGACATGTTTGCCATCAGGATCCGATGAAAATATAATTGTCTTCTGGAAGAGCTCTGTATTCTATTTCTTCAGCTAGGTGTTCTGTTGCTTCTTTCTCCTCTGTTGCTAGTCCAGCTGGGATCCAGGAATACACATCAGGTTCTTTTCAGCAGAGAAGAGACAAATTAATTTTCTGCTACAGGAATCCAAATTATTGGTGCAGAAAAGTCATTTAAATACTGTCCCCATCTCCATTGTGGAGGAGGAGCGGTAAGTGCAGACAGAAATGTGTCAGTTTTGTTCTTCTCATTAAAAACCCTGTTCTTTAGAATACATCTGGGTGAAGCAGAAGGTAGGAGTTTTCCAGGACGTGATAAATAAAAACTTGGGCTAGATCAAACTTGTGCACATAGAATCATAGAGTATTTTGTGTTGGAAGGGACCTTCAAAGATCATCTAGTTCCAACCCTCCTGCCACAGGCAGGGGTACCTTCCACTAGACCAGGTTGCTCAGAGTCCCATATGACCTGGCTTTGAACACTTCCAGTGATCGGGCATCCACAACTTCTCTGGACAACTTGTTCTAGTGTCTCACCACCAGTATTGTAAAGAATTTCTTCCTTAAGTCCAATCTAAATCTACCCTCTTTCAGTTTAAAACTGTTGCCCTTTGTCCTGTCATTACAGGACCTGGTAAAAAGTCTCCATCTTCCTTATAAACCCCTTTTATATATTGAAAGGCCACATAAGGCTCCCTGCATGGTCTTTGATGTACAGAATCTGTATAGCCTGCAATGGGCTTTGGATAAAGTCCCCATGATGTCGTACCTGTTTCTCTCAGCTGCTATCTTCTCAGGAGGGAAACTATGGGGGTGCTGGAGATGACGAGTAACTGCTCTGCTGGACACACCTCAAAGACAGAGAGCCAATGTGATGTACAAATGTGGTTTACAGTTTGATTCAAGGTCCCTTTCACGCCTACTGAGAGGACCTCTTGTGTTAAAGTTATTGTTGCTCCATCTATCCAAAACTGGGATAGAAAACATCATCAATTTAGACAGTTCTGAGCTTAAAAAAAAAAAATAAAAAAAAATTAAAAGACAGTGTTGAAAAAAACCAAAGAGGTTTTTCTCTCTTTTTGGAACCCTGGGTATTAGAAGCTCTTGTGAGGCATTGCTTAATACCTCTTCTGCTTACAGACAGTGGACTATTAAGTTTGTAGAATTCTCTGTTTTCAAGGAAGTTGGACTAGATACCACTTTTTGGTGTGTTACAAGTTGGCAGAACCAAGCCTAGCTCACTGCTGCTTCCTTAACTCTGTTCTTGTTTATCTCTGAGCTCACATTCTAGTGCCTGGTGGATGATGAAGTAAAAACATTACCATATAAAACCTCATCAGCACCAAAATGCCTTATGTTCTCTATGTATGTACCCACCCACAGACAATTTTGGTTTTACGGATGGGGTCCATCTTCATGTGTTACTGCAGAAGAGCGTGAGGCTTCATTGCTACTTGACATCAAAATCTTTGAAAACAGTCACCCAAACAAGTGAGCACCCACTTCTGCTCTGATCTATTTTAACCACTGTCTTCATTGTCTGTACCCACAATGATTTTTTTACTTAGTTGGAGCCTTCTAGTCTCTATGACAACAATAGAAATACTGTGTGGCAGTTTGTGTTGCTGGGCGCTGTGCTGCTGATCTGCCTAGCCTACCTAGGCGGTGACAAACCTGCCTTATAATGAACATATTTCTTCCTTCAAGAAGGACGAAGATGTCTGTGATGGGTGACCTGTATTTGTGCACTGACTGAGATGCATCTCATTATAACATTCTGAGGGATGAGGGATGACTCATCTTAAAAAGAAGTGGCTCATGTTCCTTTAGAAGCAACTTCTACTCAACTTCCCATGCATTTTCAGAAAACTGACATTATCCCCACCTTGTAGATGTGTGAAAGTATGGGTGCATGCTGATGTGGCTCCTTCATGAGCCAGAGGAACAGGTCATTCATGCTGTTTGAAGGTTCTCCATCTTTGTTCTCCTATTGGCAGGAGATATCTGGTACTTCCAGGAAGGGTTGTCATACGGAAAACACTCTCAGTAAGTCTTCCATTCTTTGTAGCAGCAAGGGCCCAGTTTAAGTGCTGTTCTAGTTTTGGGCTTTGCTCTTCAAAAAAGGCACAGGATGAGATAGAGGATAACAGGAGATCTTCAAAAACATCCTTGGAGCCTGAAAGAACTGAGGTGATAATGTCTAATTTCTGTAGAAAAAGGACTCAAGATAATTGTCTTCAAAATATGTAAAAGAGCAAGTGGATAGACTGTTCGTTGTTCATTAGGGATGGGACAAGGATTTGCAGGCTGCAATGACAGTAATGGAAATTTAACTTGAATATTAGCAAAAACTTTAGTTCCAGGAACATTGACACAAGCAATAAGTTACAGGATGTAGGAGGGGAGAGACAATGACCTTTTTTAAGTTGATAGTAGACATACATCTGTTGGGAGGGATGGCTCTAGAGATACAAGGGAGTTCTTCATGGTTCAGTCTCATTTTTGTGGACTCCTTTGTCCAATTTTTGATGCAGTCAATAAGATGATAAATTTACTCACCTCTGAGGCCTCCTGTCAAGGACCTGATGTTTTGACATTCCTTGGTTTCCCAGAACATCCATGACACCTGGTCTTCTGTAAACACACTAGATACTATTCAGAAAAGACAGATGTGGGGCAAATACTATACTGCTGTTCAGCACTTTTCAGCCAAAGATCCCAAAGCAGTTCCTCCTCAAACTGCAGAAAGGGAAACCAAAAAACATGGAGATGGAGTGAATTGCCCAACAGGATTCACAAAACTATAAATGAAAGCAAGAACAGATTTCAGTCTGCTGAGACGTAACCTTACCCATTAGACCTTCATGTAGTGTAGTCTGAAGACAGGGCTGCAGTACAAGAGTGAGCAAGACAAATTGACCACATAGATACAGCTATCAAGAACTATTCCTAGGGGGAATCTTACCAATGTGTATAAATACCTGATAGCATGGGGAGTGGGGTTGAGGGGGGGGAGGCTAAAGAAGATGAAGCCAGACTCTTCTCATAGGTATCCAGTGATGGGACAGGAGGCAATGGGCACAAACTGAAACAAAGAAAATTTTGTGTAAACCTAAGAATAAACTTTTTTACCCTAAAGATGATTGAACGTGGGAAGAGGCTGCATAGAGAGATGGTGGAGTCCCCATCTTTGGAGATATTCAAAACCTGATTGGATGCAGTCCTGGGCAACCTGCTTTACCTGACCCTGCTTTGTGCAGGGGGGTCGACTACATGATCTCCAGAGGTCCCTTACCCCCTCAGTAATCCTTTGATTCTGTGAAGTGTTTTGGGGACTGGTTTTTTGCAAATGCAGGTGTTAGGACATCTTAATTGTCTCTGACTTTCATATATATATCTGTATTGATTAGATCTTTGTGGTTATCGAGATATGGTAGATGGTTATATTTATTCCAGTGAATTTTCCAGCCCTTTGTACCCACGAGTTCCTTTCGATGGTGTGTTGTTGTGACTATGTGTCCTGGGTTCGGCTGGGATAGAGTTAACTTTCACAGGAACCTGGGAGGGGGCACAGCTGGGACAGCTGACCTGAACTAGTCAAGGAGGTATTCCATACCATGGGACATCATGCCCAGTATATATATAGGGAGCAGGGTGGGGTGGGGTGGTCTCTCTGCTTTCGGTGGGGAAGTGGCGGAGCACCACGTTCCAGGTGGTGAGTAGTTGCACGGTGCATCACTTGTTTTGTATATTCTCTTATTAGTACTGTTGTTGTTGTAACTTCTCTTTTTGTGTTGCCCCAGTAAATTGTCCTTCTCTCAACCCTCGAGGTTCCAGTTGTTTGGTTTTTTTCTCTTCTCTTTCTGATTCTCCTCCCCATCCCACCAGAGGGGGGTGGGAGGAGTGAGTGAGCAGCTGCGTGCTCCTTTGTTACCGGCCGGGCTGAAACCATGACACTGTGATACAGTCTTTCGATGCCCTGGAATATCTCACATGAAATGGGTGCTTTTAGTTGCCTGTTTCACAAGGCCATTGCTAAGCAGGAGCAAATATCTTGTGTTTGGTAAATTAGAAATTGCAAAAAGGCTGTATATGGAGGCCATGCCCTGAGCGCTCTTTCTTTGTGAGTAATACTGATTGAAAGTGATGAATAGCATATGCAACTGAGCATAAGGAGGAAGCTCATTGTGAACAATGACATTTCTCTCTTCCATGAATCAGTGTGCACTGTCCTGGTGCACAGCGGGAATAAATATCAGCCTCCACAGACTCAAATGCAATTCCAGGTTGGCTGCTTGTGATAATTTCCCTCCAGCTGACAGGCTTTAGGACAGAGAATAACATCAATACATGAAAGAGCTGAAACTTGTGTCATCTTCGAATCCAAGGTAGTTGAATCAGTCAGGGTCAGTCCCACCAGGTGACGGGAATGGCGTGTCTGTTTGAGAGATGGTTTCTAGCAGCCTGTCAGCTTCAGCTGGTGCTACAGGAACAGTTTGGAAATGGTGTTTGCTTGTTGGCAGTGATCAAGTTGAGGGGCCACCACATTGGCTGGAAGCCAGCACACTTGCAAGGCACTAAGCACGTGAGCAAGAGGGGCACTAGTAATCCCAGGATGAAACTGTAGCGTGTGGGGCTGTTGAGTCATTGAATAACTACATTTCCACTCCTCTGCTTTGCTCTAGTTAAGGCGTTGACTGGGCTCAGCATTATTTTGCAAGTGCTGTGAAAGGTGCCTTTTATCTGACATTACTTTGACCGTGGGAGGGGAGGTAAACTGAGATCATTGAGCCACTTGATCTGTGTGACAGTGCCTACTACTGAAGAAGACTCCACAGGCTGTGAAACAGGGGCATATATCCAAATTCTTTTTCTAGGTCTAGGAAGTATCTAACATCTCTTTCTTGACTTGCACTCCTATGGGTCTTCCTGTTTGAAATGCCTTGTACTCGTGGTTTCATTATAAATTATACATAAGCCTTTTAACAACCAGAAACTGAAATTGTTAGCTCGCAGTTTCCCATTAGAGAACTTAATCTATAACATCAGATTGACAGTAAATTAAATTAATTTGTTTGATGTGTTAAATTCAGCTCAAAAGCCCATTGTGATCAATTAAAAGATTCCTATTGATTTCAGTACACTTTGGATCACACCCTTTAAACTGTAGCACAATAATCTAGACACCAGGGACTCATTCAAGCATTTATCTAGTGAAAGTAAAAGAAAACAAACCCCATAGTTTTATTATAAATAGAACCTAAAAGAATAAAGTTATTTGTTACTGATCTTGAAAGAACTGATCCGCATTTGCTCCAGATTTTGTACATAAGAGATAAAATACATCCCCATACCTGTGGAAAGCAGGAGCTGACCTGAAAGTTGCTAATGAAAAATGATGTCCTTGAAAATGTTATGAACATTGCATTGTAAACAACCTCCTCCAAATGATTTTGGAGGGTCTAGCTGGATAAAAAGGGGAAGTAAAGTATTCCCAATTCTTGCTAAGACCCACATCTTACCACATATAAGGCAAAAGGGAGAAAAGGTGGAAGGTTACCAGCCCATGCCACAACCTGCTAAATACTTCAGAGTAAACTGGATGTGAATCCTGCACATAAATTTAGAAGAAGGAAAAGAAAAGATGGGGAGCTAAAGCTAGATACATCCCAAAGGTCTCAAAAGTGGACTCACTATGAAATGTAAGAGCTATGAAATTCAGTTGTGATACACAGGAGCTTGGGCAAGTCTAAAGAAACCGATTTCAAAATCTTTTTCAGACAGCAAGATTAATAAGGGCGAGGACTTCTGTGAATTGTGCAAGTTTGATTCCACTGAAATTAGCAGCAGTTGGATTTTTATGGCTAAGCACCCAGCAAAAACTCACTAATAGAAACATAGGTTTTTTTATTAAAAAATCCTAGTAAAACCTGTGGGGGAAAAAAGGCAAAAAGCTTAGGGAAGTATCTGATTGAATATCTAAGCTTTTCAGTCTTTACAAAATGGATTTTTTATTTTCAAAAATTTGATTTTCATGCTCTTGAACTGAAAATTTTCAGACTTTTACTTCTAAAACATTATTCTTCATTAAAAATTAGCTTTATATAAAACAAAAAATCCAGATAATTAAGTAACCCATAAATATAAAAAATACTACCC
>JANZLQ010000007.1:27244009-27254124 GCA_026212715.1 Elanus axillaris | reverse complement strand
ACCCATAAATATAAAAAATACTACCCAACCCATAAATATAAAAAAACATACCCAGTGGGGGCAAAGTAAGCATGCTGTTCAAAAGATATTTTTTTTTTTTCAGTTTTGCCAAGAAATGACACATATTTTTGTCCTGGAAGGACTTTTACGGTAAATTAAATGCAGTTTGGAGTTAACCACTGACTGACCTGAAACATTCAGGTACACATAGAAGTTCTCTGAAGAATACCTCCTAAGACTGCCAATAACTTCCCTTGCACCTTCTTTCCCTACCATATCAGATATTATCAAGCACAAAAGCCTTGCAAAAAAAAAAAAACCCATACTCTGGGCCTAATGCAAAGTCTTTTGAAATCTGTGGGAGTCTTTTCATTGACTTCAAAGGGCTTTAGATCAGGCCCTATTACAACAGTTTAAATAATGCAGTATGAGCACAGTGAATTGGGGCTTGGCACATGGATGTTATGAAATCTGAAATATTGAGTGGTTCTACACAAGATTGGCCATAATAACAATGATCTGGAAGAACAAACCTTGGATCCAATTAATTTAAATAACTGAATTCTTAAAGATGTTAACCTTTGAGTTAATAGTCTTGATTGGGCTGTTAACTTTGATGGTAGGGTTTTAGTAGGCAAAGAAAAGATTTAATTTTTGAGTACCTATAGTTTCCATACTGCTGTTAATATTCTTAGAGAAAAAAAAAGATTTAGAAAAAAACATGGGCACTTTAGGCCAGGTTTTTACATGCTTTTCTTATTCATTCTACTTGCAATTCCTTTTAGCCCTGACTCAGATTAATAAGTAGTTTAGTGGGACATTCATGGAAGGAGCTGATTCTCCACATGAATATGAATAGAAGTGTCATACCATAGAAGTGAACACTTCTGTCTTATGCTTTTACATTGGTCTTTCTTTATAAAGTCTTTCAAATGTCTGTGTTTAGTTTTCAGCCATCATTTTATATTTCTCTGCTGTACTTCTCATATTTTTAATATTAACTTAGTTTATTTTTAGCTTTGTTTTCACTATTACATTTCAGAAAGTGCAGTGCTATTTTCCCTTTGTATCAAGTCAACACAAATTCCATCAACTCATAAAGGAGCTGTGATTAAATAATAACTGAGAGTCTCATGAAGTATTCATTAGTTCTCTGTATGTCAGAGCTACACTGTGGTGCTCCCGCAGATGGTAACTGAGCGGCACAGAGGGAGGTAACCTGCACACCACTATCAAAAAGCAGAACCACGGTTCCTTGACACCTCAGCTGCACCCTGATTCAGCAAAGTATTTGAACCTATGTTTAATCTTGTATGTGTACCTTCGTTCCACTGAATCAGTGTGTAGCACAGACTTAATTTCTCTGATTAGTATGGAGTAAATATATGCTTTAATGCAAGCATGTGTGTTAAGTTCACTTATTGAATCGATTTTCCATAGTGAGCTATCTCTTGGATAAGTCTTTCTCAACTTTCCTTTTTGGAAGCTCTTTTTTATGTTGCTTTTTTTTTCTCTTTTTCAGCCTTCTTACTTTTACTATCAGAATAGAAACGATAACAGAGATAAATGCTGTCTAGTTGATTTGTACATGTTTCGAGAGTTTGGTAAAGAAAGCCTGACCTTTATTCTAAGTTATGCAGGGAGATTCTCTAGGCTTAGACTCTAATAAAATTTTCAACCCCTCATGGCTCTTTTTATTACCTTTCATGCTCTTTTGGGAGTCAAGTCCAATTGCTTCACAAACTCTTCTGCACTCTAGATGCCTCACTGGAAATCACACAGTTTGAGTCTTTGCGGAGAATGTTTTTTGATCGCTGTCCCCTGGTGTATCCCATCTTGGCTGGATGGACGTTGATTTCTGCTGAATCTACCCACTTCCCAGGGGAAGCGTGCGCTCACTTGCAGTGGACTTCTGTACATTTCTGTTGCCTCTGGCTTGAGACGGCCGGTGAGAACCACCAGCTACCCTTGCCAGTGGCACTTCATGAGCCAATGCTGACTTGCTAGAGAGAGGACACAAAGAAATACATATCTTATTTCCCAACTGGTGATCCTGATGCTGCTTTGTCAAATGAGTAACTGAATCCACATTTATCAATGGGCAACTTAATTTCACCGTGCACTTTACCACCTGAAATGCCAGAGCTGTCTTATGTTGTTGTTTGAAAGATGGAAAGCACCTGGGTGAATATAGCCCTAATTTAGAGGCCCACACAGGTGAATTTGTCTTGGATTTTACTTGTATATTTGTAATTCAAGACAGTTAATGTATCTTTATCTTTTTGCCCTGAGAAAGACCAGGATTATTTATTAAATAGTTGTGATGATCTAACTTGTATACTCCTATTTTAGAAAATACCCCCATGGCTCCTATTACTCACCCGGGGGGGTCGAAAAATACCCCCACCTTCCCCAAACAAAATCAGAAAACCCTAAACTCTGAGAAATAAAAGGCTCTTGGTATAGCCCATGATTTTTTCTAGGTATTTTCCAATACTACTTCCCTTTCTTCTTTTTTGCAGGTGCATTCAACTTTTACATGAAGTAACAGAAAAACATCTTGCCCATACCCTGATTTCCCATTGTAAATAACTGATAATGTCAGTCAACTCTGATCAATAGTAAATGAGAGAATAATACTTGGCTCAGGTAAATTCCTCTTCTGTTTTTCTGTTTAGCTTCTCCTCATTCCCTTGAGTTTGTTGGTTTTTTGGTTTTGTTTGTTTTTGTTTTTTGTTTTTTTTTTTTTTTTTTTAAATTTGTTTCCCTCCTCTGGTCTTTTCTTATATCTTTTCGAATAAGCAACTGTCTGTCCTTCCTGCTCTTCTTCCAACCCTCCCCTCCTTTTTTTAACTTCCCTGATTTCATTACTCTTCCCTTCTACCTCATCTCCTCTAACTCCACAATCTCATTTCAGTAATGGCCAGTATGCTGCTTTCACTGTCTGCCCATGTATCACAATGGAATCAATTCATCAGGTTTCTGGATCGAAGACTCTTCCAAACTTCGCTTTGGCTTGAAGGTGGTACTATGCTGTATCAGCTTTAGTTGTCAGATCCTGGCACTGTGACAACTGGTAGCACACTGGTCTAATTCAGAATTTCTGTCAAAAGAAAGTAATCTCCATTGCAAATACTGTGTATAAGTATCAGAAAAATTCTCTGTACTAGTTTTTGCAAAAAACTTAAGTGCAGCTTCATCCACATCAAATGTTCAGAAAACAATAGATTAAGTACTTCAAATTGTAAGAATACGTAAATTTGGGGGACATTTTAGAAAAGATGACTGCTATGGTTCCTGTCTCCTTTTTGGATAGTAGCACGCAGGGACTGTTGTCTCTCTATTCAGATTTTCAGAGTGGGGTGGGGCTTTGTTTGGTGGCAGTGGGGTGGTTGTTTTTTTAATCCTGTCACCGGAATACAAAACAAACTCTACTGATAAAACAAAATATATTCAACTAATCACATGAATCCAGGAGCCAGAGTAAGAAGGCAAGGATGAACATCTTGATAAAATGAGGAGTTATCATGGCTGTTAATTTTCCCCTAGAATCAGTTCTGAAACTGTGAGAGGTAAATAGATAAATAACAAAGAAAACTATAAAGCAGCACGTTAAAAGATTCCACACATCTGTCAGTAGAGCTTAACAGCATTAACCTTTATGTCAGCAAAGGTCTGTGTCATACAGCTGTTCAATCGCATCCGTCACAATGAAAACCTTATCCTTCTCCTGTGTTCCACGTGTGATTTTTGTTTTCCACAAGTGGTTTCACAGATCACCCAAACTTCTCAGAAAAACCAAGATCCTGCTATTCGTTTCAACTGAAACCCCTCAGATGATGAACAAGAAAGCACATATCTCTTAGTTCCCGTTACGTTTAACCTCTGCAGCCCCTTTACAACTGGTAACCACTACACGTTGGGAAAGGGGGCATCTTCTGTCCAACATGTGGGTCAAAACTGAGCTGCCTGTGAAGCTCAGTCTCTCCATCCAACACATCGCACACAATGGTGATTTTTAATTATGGCATTTATTCATGAAACAACCTTATGCATGCTGTCAAGGTGAACAAGGGCAAGAGTAGCAATGCATTTTACTGCACAAGCTGGGGCAGGCTTCAAGGAGCAGAAAATTCTTGGCAAGCTCTGTACAACATCATGTCCATTCTGCCACTGGACAAATACCCCATCGCAATCAAGGCTATCTAGACTGCTCTGTCCTCCTGCCTCTGGCAGTATTTGGACCAGCAGAGCCCTCTCTACGGCGTGCTGAGGTTTATGTGCATCAGATGGGTTTAAGATTAGGTCTTTGCAGAGGTGGGCTGTGCAGATGTGAGTTCTGCATTTCCTGAAGAAATTTCCTTTTTTAGTTATGTGCATCCTCCCAAAAAGGCTTCTGATCTTCTCTGTTGTGCCCCTTTTTTTCCCCTCGTGGTGGCCCAGAGGCTCTTTCTGTCCATGGTTCTTTTCCTGTTGCTTTCTGCTTTGACTTTACCCACCCAGTTTTGAGCAAGGGACCCATGTCTGACAGTACTGGCACAGGCACTATTTTAAACTCCCTTTATTCTTCATAATGCATAGAGTTTAATTAGACTTTATGGCAGATCAAACCTGGATATGTTAGCAGAAGGTCATAATCAAAAGGCGTGTGAAGAAGTTTATGACTGACAGGACAATCTTGTATGACAACATTTAGTCTTACATGACTTGTTGCCCTCCTGATACTGTATTTGAGCCCAGATTAAGTATTGCATATCTCATCAGGAACTGTAAGCTGGGCGTGTTCTCAAAGAACACTGAAATTTAGGAGCTAATGACATCCATCTACTCCATTTTCTCTCACTTTACACCAACAACAGATTCACCCATAGTATTCTTGCACCAAGTCAAGCTTCTAGATCTGGAAAAGCCATACCATTGAAAAGTTCTACTAATTGTGTTTTGCTGCCCTTGCAAAATGTGACAGAAGTGAGGCTCTGAAAAGTGCTTGAGGTAAAATCTGAGCTCATTTGATTATAGTAATAGTAATACCTGATTAATGTTATATAACTGTTCTTCATCTATGCAAAAAGCTCTATCTCATCCTCTGGTGAGAAAAAAATATCTGATTGCCTTTTATCTCCTCAAATGGGGTCATTCCCCCTCTCTCCCCCAGGTGAAGGGAACAGTCCCCAAGAACAAAGTGCTTAGGGGATCAGCATCATAAATAAAAATAATGTATTTATTCTATACAGGAAATCAAGGAATTGTCGTGTGTTCAGGAGGTCTCGGGACACAGGAATCTCCTTGCTGTGGCATTCTTTCTGAGAGGAGTAAGCGAGAACACTGTGGAAAAACAGCTTAATTTGAAACCTGGGAAAGATTATTGCCTGTAGCTTTTCTGAGGGAGGTGCTCTTTGAACTCCCCAAAACTATGCCATGGAGACTATATGGAGAGAAATACATGGAGAGAAATGAAAATGTGGAAAGCATTGATAAGAACAGCTGTACTAGTTCAGCTCACAGGCCCCATCTAGTCCCATTTTCTGTCACCAGCAAAGTATATGTGATACTTCCCTGCTCTTGGACCATTTGCAGCTCAGGGCATTTCCTGACATAGTTTGTCTATTCAGAAATGCCTTTACAGTTCTTTCTTCCAAGTCTTTCATCCAGTCTCCCCTTGAACTCATGCAAACCTCTTTCCTCCACAAGGTCCTTTGGAAGGGTGTGGAACAGGTAGTTCTACTACCTGTTGCCTAAAGAACCGCCTTCTTTAATTTGTGCTGCAGGTCACACTTGCTGTCCTCGATCGATTACTTTTGGTGCATATACTGGAAGAAAGCGAATAGCCAATGCCTCTCGGTCCTCCGAGTGTTATTCATGGTTTTGTAACCACTAACATATCTACTTTCAGCTGTCTCTTGCTCAGGATGGAGAAATTTGGTCTACCCAGTCAGTCATTCCTTAGTTGGGAGCGGCTCCAGAGTTTCAATAACCCTTGCTGCCTTTTTCAGGCATTACTCATTTCCAAGTTGCATGCGGTATTAAAAGGCTGTGAGAACCATGGATACATATGGTGGCATAATTCTCTTCCCTGTTTTACTCCTTTCCTAAAAAATCCTAAAACCTGATTGGTTTTTTTGACTGCTGCTGAGCTTGTCTGCTATTTTCATGGAAGAATGAAATATCAGACTGATATTTTCATGGAATTATTTACCTGCTCCAAGCCCAAGGTCTTGTTTCTGGCTGGTGTCAGCCTAGAGCCATCACTTTCTGCGTGAGGCTAAGACTGTTTCACTTTACATCTATCTACAGCAAATTTTATTTGCTATTCTATTCCTTTCGTTTCACTGAGCTGATCTGTAGACTGGCTGGTCTAGCTAGTTTAGGTGGAATTTGCACAGGGTTTATTTGTTGTTTCGAAAGAGTCAATTTTAGAGTAGTTAGACTAAAACTGAATAACAATTAAAAGAGAACTTACCAATCAGTTGTGGATCTCAAAGGTTTTTGGTCTTAGTTTTAGTTCAGCTACAAATAGAAATGTGTTGAATGAATTGTAAGCACATTCAAAATATATTGTATAGTTTAGCATTATGTTTCTTTTATAGGCACTTCTAAAATACCATAAGTAGTGACATGATACAGGATCTGTGTGCAAAAATAATGTTTAGCTTTTCTATTTAACTAATTTCTGAGCATGAATCTGTGCAGTCTCATACACTCAAAAGTATATGAAAGTGCTTAGTCACAAATGGGAAATAAAGTTTAGTTGAGAATGGGGGAACTGAATGTCAGAAGTTGGAAAATATAATTTTAATTCACTACTCTCAAAGTATTTCTTTAACATTTGTATGGTTTGGACCTGTTTGGAATAGCCAGGCAGTCCCTAGCTGATTTCCAGTTCCATTTTTCAGCTTCTTTCTTCAGATTTCCAAAGCAAATGACATTAATTAATGACCTCTAGGAACTAAAATGGAGACTACAACGTCCATGAACTTTACTAACCTGACAATATCTTTCAGCAGCAGCTGACCCTGGACCAAATTTGTATCAATACCCTAACAGCAGAGGGGTTTGTATCCTTTTAATATTTTCCTCTGTCTCCAATTATGTTTCTGATCAGCCTTTCTCTAGAGCATAAATTCTTGCCAGATCATTGATACTGTTCTGCAGACAGAAGTACAGAAAAAAGATTGTAGTTTGTCTGCTGGTAATTGGTTACTACAAGAATTTACACTGATCTGTGTCATAATCATTCTCATTTACACCTCCTACCAGCTCCTGATTGCTTGTAAAATCTCCAGTCATATTATTCAACCACTTTAAATAACTTTAATTTCAGTCTGCAGACACAAAGGTGGCATGTCTGTAATAGAGATTGCGGATTTTTAATGAAAATGCTTTTTGACATCAAGACAATGTGTGATTTTGGCTAAGTAGCAGGCACATAAAATCGGAAGTGTTTGGGCAGGGTCAGAAATGTACAGGGCATTTTTCCTAACTTAGAATTCAATCAGATTATTTTGGTGCTAACTCCCTTGAGGATGAAACAGCTTTAGACTTTGATTTGCCCTTGGGTAGAAAGATGCAATCACAATTTGTTGCCATGAGGAAACTCATTATATGGTGGAAGAAATTTAAAGAACTAAAGCCCCCAAACTTAAAAGGGGTTATGGAAATGAAGTTTGTTTCTTCTTATATTTAGTGAGTAGAAATGCTGCTTTTAAATTATCAAGTTAAATTTCTTCATAGTAGCTTGTGTGGGGCTATGTTTGGGATTTGTGCTGAAAACAGTGTGGTAATGCAGAGAAGTTTTAGTTATTGCTGAGCAGCGCTTACACAGCCTCAAGGCCTTTTCTGCTTCTCACACTGCCCTGCCAGCGAGGAGGCAAGGGGTGCTCGAGGAGTTGGGAGCGGACACAGCCAGCACAGCCGACCCCGACTGACCAAAGGGATACCCCAGCCCACACGACAGTGTGCTCAGCAATAAAAGCTGGGGCAAAGAAGGAGGAAAGAGGGAAATTCAGCATTTGTCTTCCCAAGTATCTGTTAGATGTGATGCAGCCCTGCTCTCCTAGGGATGGCTAAGCATCTGCCTGCTGATGGGACGTACTGAAGGAATTGCTTCATTTGCTTTGCTTACATGCGTAGCTTTTGCTTTACCTGTTAAACTGTCTTCATCTCAACCCACAGGTTTTCTCAATTTTGCCCTTTGATCCTCTCCCCCATCCCACTTCGGGGGGGGGGGGGGAGTGTACAAGCAGCTGTGTGGTGATTAGTTGCCAGATGACACCTTCTTATTCCTTAGGTTTTTTGGGGGGGAAAGGAGTTAGAGATTTTTTTAGGTTTCAATTCCTATTAAGAGCACTAATAGGAATTAGCACTAGCAAAATATGGCACATTTTGTAAAGTCTAGATGGTCTAGATTGAACTGCATGCCACACCAATGATCTTTGGCAAATATTAACTTCTGCTAATATTGACCTTCTCTCATCCCATCTTAAAATTTCCATTTTACTCAGAGGACAGATGCAAGGCCTGTCAGCACTTGTAGGAACCTGGGGGATATTGAGATCACACACAGAGGGAGAACTGTCATAAACTATGGTAGAAACATTTGCTTTATTTGAAATGACTAGTGTTCTAGTTCCTGCTTGGGAGCTGGAGGATGATCCTTGCGACCCTTTTGAACAGAAGAAACATGAAATAACACCAAGTGGCTCTTTAATCTGCCAATTTTATTAACTTTATCCTCTCTGTCTCCTACAATCTCGAAATCAAAATGGTCTGTATGGGCCACTGCTAGAATTACTATTTGAAAGCGGAGTTTGGAAGAAGGTTGTTAAGAGGTAAAGCAGAGAGAAAGGTAGAAATGAGTAACCTAAGCCAATTCTCATTATTAAAATGGTTTAACTTTTGGGCACAGTAGGTTTACATCTGAATCTGTGGCAAAAGGAAGGAATTGACACCATGAAACATTTTTGAGCTGAGGGGAGATCGCTACTTATTTTATTTTTATGGAACAATGGTATTAGGACAGTCATGGGTCTGTGACTTGCAACTGAAGACTGGGGCTTGGCCTTACCCTCAACCTTCTAACTGACCCTAAATAAGTTAGTCTTCTGAAGCTCAGCCTGTCTTCTTTAGAAACAATTTCTTAGCTTCAAATGCATTTTAAGGCTTGGTGTCCTCAGATGGGAAATGCTATTGAGTCCTCTGTAACAGTGACTGTAAATTCAAGCAACCCTCCTGCCAGTCTTCACACTTTCACAGTACAAAAATGTTCCAATGCCCTCTGCTGTCCTGGTGGGCAGGAACTTACTCAGTGATTTTGAGAAAGATTTCCTCTCATTCCACAACAGCACACGATGCCTTTACAATGCCCTGCTCAGAGACCTGTCCTGAGATAAATCCCGTCATTTACTCACGAGGAAAAATAGTTTGCCCTCTTCCTTACATTAGGGGTCCTACAACAACATAGCTGTTGATCTGAAGAGGCCAGACAGTAAAATTTGAAGGCTTGGGAAATAAAAGCATGTGGTTTTGCACAGGAATTGAGTTTGCTAAGGCTTCTCTCCTCCAGCACATTTGGCATAGCTGTCCCAGGAAGCAGGCTGGGCTGACTCCAGAGCTGATGAAGGACTGGCTCGGGCCTTTTGCCGTCGCGCTCTCTCAGCCTCTAGGACAAGATTTGCTCTGCAGTGGTGCAGTCCAGCATATAGATATGGACAGACCTGGAGTCACTGGACCCAGTGAGGGTGCTAGTGGGATTTCTTTTCTGCTCCAGACTGTTATGGGAATGAGGACACGTGAAACTCCAGAAAGATAGGCTCTGAGCTACTGAGGCAGATGAGATGGGTATGACGGATGGAAGTTTCATCTGTCCAAGCTTCTTGGGCATATCCTTAGCAAACTTAATTACTTTTAGTGGCATTGTGTGGAATGGTAACACATAAGCATAAATCAAGAAATGCTGATCAGCTACTTCTAGTCTCATAGCTTATTATAATACTGCAGAAAAGCAAGGAATGTGCTTATATGTGTGTATGGATTGTCCGGCTCATACTTCACAAGCGAGTTTCACCATGTCTGGTGCACACAGGCGACTCATGGGGGTTACAAAAGCGACCCAGCCT
>JANZLQ010000007.1:27200349-27221667 GCA_026212715.1 Elanus axillaris | reverse complement strand
CCACCCCCCCTTTCTATTTGACGCAGTTTATGAGTTCTTTTAGGGAACATATAGTAAAGTAACTGAGTATCACAGTTAGACTTTTAGACATAAGCTTATCACTTTTCCTGGTTGAACTTTTTTGAGGGCATTTGTTGAGAAATGTGTTGCAGATTCAAAGAATGTGAGAGAGAATGCCCGACTGAGTTAAATACTGGCTGAAGTCTGGTCTGATTCTGCCACTGGCTCTAGGAAGAGGGATTTTAGAGGGGTTTTGATGTTCATTTGCAGTAATTCACAGTGACATTAGGAGAACGTCTGTCCTGGAACTCTTTTCTGTATGTTGTGTGGTATATGAAATTAAGAAAAAAGCAGGCTAATTAAATGGTCCATTTAGTAACTTCAGGCCTGCAACTCCATAAAGATTTCATACTATTTCATCTGGCGATAGCTATGCATTAAAAACTGTACGACAGTAAGGCTTTTTGAAAATCTATCTCTAAGTCAGGTAAATACTGAAAACATGAATTTTCCTTATGTAGCTTGAAAGAAAGAAGAGATATTAGTGTGTGTTCACTAACTAAAAAAAGGATAGTCAAAAAGGACAATTAAGTTTTACAGGGAAAATTAGCAGTTCAAAGATGATTTGCAATGTTGGAAGCTGGAAACAGACTGCTTTAATTTATAAAGAGTTCTTTAAATACAACTCACTTTGTTTTGATGGGCAAGACCTAGTTATTCTTGTTTTTTAACTGCCTTTCCTTTGTTAGACTTTCTTTCTCCAGAAGAAAGCAAGAGAATGAAAAGCTGAGTTAAAATGAGCTATTCCTATTTATTTTTAAGCAAAAACATTCAGAAGTTGCAAAAGATGGTTGGTGAAATGATTTCATTTTGAATGTTGTTGCAAATCAATGGCATTCAAAGAAACATTAGTTCTTTCGCAAAAAGTGTTTGAAAGAAATATCATTGCTACAGGGCTGTTTTTGATCAAAATTCCCAAACAAATAAACAAGACAAATTTCCACCGCTTTACTAAGATATTTTTCAACTTTATTTAAGGGTCAGTGGCTTGTTATAGCTGCAGAGTAAGATGGATACAGTTTTATCCATCCACTTGGTTTCTTATGTGACCCAAATGAACAGTTTACGTGATTCCCTGACAACCACCACACCAGACTGGAAAAGATTAAGTTTCATTATGAAGACCCTTAGCCAAAAGCAGACTTCTCACTGACTACATGAAACTTTTATGTGATTCTCTGTGCAGAAGGGGAGCATTGTTCCTAACAGTTAAGTTAGTTAAGCTTCCAGTCAAGTGCTTCAACCCTTGGAAATAACATAGATTAGCAAAGAAAAGCAGCGAAAGTAAAATAGGTCTCTAAATCCTGTGAAGAGCCAGAAGTACTGCAAGTGAGGATATGAATGGAACATTTACTAAGTCAATGTAAGCTTGGGAAGAGCCATGAAGGAACAGTATTGTAAAGCATGGACATGACTGGGAGAGTTGTAAGATTAAAGGAAGCTACAGGGCTGGTCTAGCTTTTCCCGGGGATCTCCTGAGTCCTTTCAGGAGGGGTCATCCACCTTCTGTTGTTTGCTTTTTGCGCTGCACAAAGCCAGATGTGGTTCAAAATAAACAGATAATTAGGTCAGTAGGGGAATCTTAGCTGCAGAGCTCTGTGCCAGAGTGAAAGGGACAGGCAAGGTTTTACATGGAAACATTTTCTGTTCCCTGCTACAGCAAGGAGCCAGAGTGCTTTTGTCTTGTAAACAAGAGACCCTTAGAGCCCCAAAAGCAACCATAATTTTCTGCTCTGCCTGACTTGGGGTTAGTGTACAAGCATGGCTCTCTTGCCTCTCAAAAATACAGCTGTCTTTAAGTACAGCTGTCTTTCTCACAGTTAACTGCTTGCTTTGTCCCTCACTAAAAAATAAAGGAACCCACACCCTTTAATAGCTAGCCAGATCATTTGGTTCTGGGGCAAATGTATTATAAAGTCCAGAGCAAAGAGCAGCAATGCCAAAGATAATAAACAAGATTAGAACAAGTTAATTATTCTGAAGCTTACAGACAGCATAATCTGCAACAGTATTCCTGATGTGCAGCAAAATTTCTGGGCAGAGCAGAGGGACAGTTTCAGTCGCAGGAGCAGCCAGAGAACCAGATGGATGCAGGCAGACACTGGGGCAGGTGAGAGATGGCATTGCTGCTTCTGCTGTCTTCAAGGGCTGGATTTAGATTGCCTAAGGCAGATGTCTGCGGTGGGTCAGGCGACAGATGCCTCAGAAGATTCATCCGTCCCAAACCAGTCCTACAACAGGAGGATTCATCCGTCCCAAACCAGTCCTACAACAGGAGGCTTCTGGCACGATCCATCTGTGAACTACCCTTGAACTACCCTCTCCCCCTCATAACTACCCTTGCAGCTCTCCCCCTCCTTCTCCGAGGCAGGTATTAGGGTCCAGAGACCTTCAACTGCACCCTAAGCGGTGGTGAAGCACACAGCTTGTAAAGTGTGTAGGTCACCTGCTCTAGTGTAAAACATAACCACAAAAAGACAGAGCATTGATATGCTGTAAAGGGCCAGGATGGCATGAAGCTGTGCGAGAGAGGGAATTAACAAGGAGGAGAGAGCAAAATTGTGTATTTTGTATTATGTATTATAAATTTATATAAATTAGAGGTATTTAGGCTTCGTAGAAGTCTAAAGAGGTTTTGATTTATACAAAAGTGAAGGAAGAATCTGTTGATTCTTGTCACCCTTTCCTCACTATCGGCCACAACAGGAGATCTGCTGGCTACTTCCAACCCCATCGTGGCTAGCAGGTACAGAGAGTAATCACTGGAAGCTAGGAACTGTCTCAGAGATGGCACTCAAAACAAGTGGGACTTCCAGTGGTCTCAGTGGATGTTATTCTGACTTGCAAATGAGTTTATCTATAAGATTTGTTGTTTCAGAATAGTGAATGCACTAGAATATTCACCCATGATGGAGATGGAATATCTCACGGAAAGATTTTTCTTCAAAAATTCACAATACCTTACAGATTTCATCAGGACACAGCAATATGCCATATGGTAGGTGTGTCCAGTCAAAACTGGTCTATTTTCTGCCATTTATTATTTGCAAGAAATTGTTTATGAATAAGCTAAAGACTAAGGATTATTTACAGACACTATTCAGTGAGTAATTGTGTACCTTTGAGAAAATTATTGTCATGTTGTGCACACTTCACTAATGGAAAACAGTTAAAATTTATCAAAGAAATTAATTACAAAATATTTGCTCAGCTTTAGTCGCAGTCTTCTTGTGGAAGGGGAGGAAGAGATTGTCTACAGTGCTGTTTGATTTCTCTTTTGTAAAATTAGTGCTTTACTGCAGAGGTGGTCGTGTAGTTAAGGCAATGGGTATGGGACTGCTTAGATCACTTTCTTTGGAGGACTCTGCTGGCAAGTCTTTGGGCAAATCAGTTAGGGCCAGTCCCATGTAAGACCTTGTACCAAATTATTGGCTGGCTGTACAAACCCTCTTCTTCTCCCAGCATTGCATTAGGGCCTCTGAATCGAGGGCCCAAGACCCATGCCCTATCCGCCATATCAAGCTGCCTTGTCTAGTTGGACTGGATGCTCTTTTGGGAGGGCACTGTTGCTACGGCTAATCAGGTCCAGATCTCAGATGGCATATTGATGGCCACCTCAAAGACAGATGATAAAGAGCTCCCTGATAATCAGCTCTCCTCTGCTCTAAATCTATCTCCACCCACCTGAAAAAAGCATTTGAGCTGTGCTATTTACTGTTGTCCAACTCAAGGCAAAAGTGTTGTCTTCGGACTGTGCACAAGCACCCGTACCCCAGCAAAATGGGCTGAGCTGGTCGGTCAGGCTCCTGCGGGCCTTAGAAGGGCACTTTGCTGCACAGCCTTCACCTGCTTTGACAATGAGTTTCACGTCTTTCCTACCTAGAGCTTCATGGGGGCAAATGAAATTACTGAGTGCTGAGGTATAATGCCGGTTCTGGGTGCGGAAGAGGGAGAATGGAGAACAATGCTGAGAAAAATTCCCAGAAACAGGCAAAAGCAACAACCTGACAGACTTAATTTAGGAAGGTGGCAGAAGGGCAGAGGCATCCTCTGCTTGACTGGAATGCCAGCTGTGCCGTGGTGTCCCAGGGCAGCTTGTGCACCACAAGCTGATGCTCATATGAGGGCTAAATCGCCCCAGAGTGCCTCTGGACCCTCCCACATCTCTCTGGTCTCTGCCTGCTAATAGATTCAAATGAGATACACTAGAAACACCAAGGGAAAAAAAAAAGAAAAAAAAAAAAAGACATTAATTTCATCCAGATAGGGAATAATACAACCACAAACTTTTGCTGAAAATTGCCAGCCTGACAATGATGAAGTGTTTTGTCCTATGGTCTCGCCTGAGAACTCTGCCCTATTCAGGTCTGGATGTCCAGGAATTGCACCTCCTCACTCCTATTGCCTGCATGGAGCTGCACAGTTGTTAAAGCACACTGAGCTAATCACCTCTTCCACTGAACTGCCCTTGCTGTGATTTGCAAATAGGGATGCTTTAATCATAGCTCAATTTGGTTCACAAAGGAAGGAAGGGATTTCCTGCTCACTGGAAACAATGTACACTTAGCTAGATTTCCATACAAAAATCCTGAAGAAACTCCTGTCCAAACTCAGTGTAAAATGTTACACCATAAGTGTTAGGACCTGACATGACTTGGCAAAAGACTTAAACGTGCAGATTCCCATGGCAATCAAGTGTAAGGTTAAAATAAAATCCAGTGATACAGATGTTATCTGCACAACTAAAATAGCTTTCAGCAAACATTCTGTACTCAAAAGCATAGGGTTTTAAGGTCTCATATCCAAGGATAGATACTCACTTATGGCAGTTCTATTGCAGTGTTGGGGCAGTTCTATTGCAGTATTGGTGATTAGTTCTCAGAAGCTTTCCCCAAAAGTTTTGAAGATCATTTTTTAGCCTTGCAAAGCTGACATGCATACATTAATCCTGTGAAGACCTTCCTAACACTGAACTCAACATTGCTGCAGCTGGGTCTCTGGAGGATGGCATTTTGGGGGAAGAAGAATATATTGCTAGAAGGATCTATTTTGCTAACAGATGGAATCCCCATCCGCCCCTCCAGTGGCTTTTTGAAGTTGTTCAAAAGAACAAGGACAGCTGGAACAATGTCACTTGGTAATACGTCTCTGTCCTTCACATGCTCGGTGCTGACCATACAAAGAAAAGGAACTCAGGGTAGCTCACAGCATACTGCTATATTTCTGTTCTGTTATTGCCATAGAGGAGCCATGTGTTGCAATATGCACATTTGTCTTACACACAGAAAATCCCTGGGTTATACAGTACTGCTGCAGATCAGCTAGTGAGAAGGTGGGTGAGAAGGTGACCCTCCCAACTGCCCTACTGCGGCACTAAACACCGGTCACTTGCTAAGGCAGCATGTGCTACACAGACATGATCCGTGGCACTACCATGGTAGGCGCTATCAGAATATATAATAAAAAATGCATTGACAGCAGGATAAAGGATAAAGGTTTAAGTGTTTTACAGCCACGTGATAGCAATGATGCATTCAATAAATAAAATTATTAGGAAAATGAAGGATTTCGTGGAGGGTGCTTCATTATTAAAAGAGACACATACGCACAAAAAAAAACCCAACAGCAAAACTAATTGGTCTATTTTGTGGCAGGGTAAGAATACTCATACTTATGCAGGCAGCATAGCAGTATACATATCTACCTACTCATTAGAGGATATGAAACCTTCATTGACAGAAAGATTCTAATTACAGTATACCCACCTTTGGTCTGGAAACAATTATCTGCTAATCAATGTTAACTAAGGCACAAGAATGACTACTGAGCAAAACAGGCCGGGTGAGTGGCCAGGGTGATATTGAAATTGCTCTCCTTGTCTTGGCTGGTAAGAGAGGATAATTGTGGGGAGTGCAGGGAGCACAAAGTAGAAAGGTCCCATTTCAGCTAACAGGATAACATGTTGAAAATATTTCCATAATGGTGGTCAATGCTAGTTTTTTCACTGAAGGGGCAATTTGAGACAACCTGGACTCAATGGCATAATGAAGTTGGCTTCAACAGCAAGAGGCAGCCACGCAAAGCTATAACAGAGACGGCAGAACAGGAGAGAGCCTTAAGAAACACCCCCTTGCTTGGAATGTTTCCCTCTAGCACCCTTTCAAGTGAAATTTCCTTTCAAAAGAGCATTTCTTATTCAGAGCTCATCTCCAAAGAACCTACCTTGACATTCTGTTAGGAATGTAATTTGAAACAGTAAAAAAAAAAAACAATCAGAAAGAAGTTTTCTAAATATATATTAGTGTTTGCACATGCTAAGCAGGAAAATGTCCCATTTTTTCCCCTACCTACGTGTCATGTTGCAGCTATATAAAAGTGATGATAAAGGGCCCAATCCCCTAGCCACAGTAATAAAGCATTAGCCACAGGAAGGAAGCTGCAATCTCAGGGGTCCTGGATTAGTTTGGAGATTTACCTGGTAAAAAGTGAGTGTCCCAAAGAGTACAGAAAAAGATGAGTTTCTAGGCAGTTTTCCCTTCAGGTGAAGGCAGATTTTTTCCGCCATGACTTTCTGCTCTGTAGTGCATCCTGCGTAATACCTTTCAAGCTGTGTGCCAGCTCTCTGGCCTTTTGATTCAGTGTCAGTCCCAAGGGGTGGGAAGTGCTTTTGTAAAGTGCCTTTCAACTCGCAGGAAGCTGAGCAGCTGATGTGAGCTTTTGAGAAAGTCTGAAGGCCTGGCCATGAATACTTATCTCTGTCTAATTTGAGGAGCTCGGTGCACCAGATTGCGGAGGTAAGCTGATTTGTTTCTCATCTAGAAACAGGTGCTTGTTTAAAACAAAACCACTGACATAAAATGACTCCTTTTTAGTACTGTGAGCAATGTGGCAACACCACTTGCCTGTATGTTACTAGTAAAGATTGAAACCCAATAGGAATAAAAGCCTGAGCTCCCGTAATTCTGGATGTGATGGCTTGAAACCTTAGGGGAGAATACGAGTTTCTCAGCTTTTATTCTTAAACCTTAAATACAAATGAAAAAGTTTCAAGCTTAATTTTTTTCCCTGATATATATTCACATCTTTATGTGTTTTCCTGCTGTTTTATAGTACAGCATTCTGTAGCAGTAATTTCCTCTGTGACATTACTAAACACAGGAGGATTTAGCAATCTCTCACACACAGACACACACATATCTATAAACATAAACACACACAAGTGTAACAGAACCCAAAGATTTAGAAACCCATTCACAAATATTTAACTAACTTAAGTAACTTAAGTTACAATAGAATACCGTTTTCCCTTTGAAAATTATTAAAAAGCACAAAATGGTAAAATGATCACTCAATATGGCAACCTTTTCCAAGAATTTATTAGAAAATCTCTTGAAGTAATTTGTAATACATTATCAACAGATCAGGCTATGACAACCTGCTACTCAGCACAGCACACAAATAAAGTTATTTTCATTTAATGCCTCTCTGGTTTTAATATGTGATTCCCTGAATATTGTGATCGAACATTGTGAGGGACTGAGAAGGATATAGACAGGAAAGTGGCCTCAGCAGAAGGTAACAGGTATTTGGGCATCCCCAGAGGAGCCCAAAGCTGCTGCTCTGTCCTTGAGAGCCTAGAGCTTCCCATTTTCAGTGGAGGAAGGTATATTTTGTGTCAACATGTCACACAAGGCCAATCTGCCAGCTAGGACATGGGGGACAGTTCCCTGTGACCCTACTCATTTCCTAATCTCCCTACTCCCAAACCCCATTCACTAATTCCTGGCCAACTGTGTGTTTGGGAATCTAATGATGAAAGAGCTGCTGCACCCTGCCTGCTATCAAGAAAGTCAGAAATGGGAGGTTTAGGTGGAATGGCTCTAGGTCATGGCCTCAGCTCACTCACATGATGTTGGAATGAGTTGTTAAGAACACAGAGGAACAAAAAATTCAAGGAAAATTGGGGATACCGTTTGGGGCAATGAGTAATTAATTGCTAATGCATGTGTCTTTTTGTAGTGGAACATCATAGAACAATGTTCCACTAGAAAATACCAGGGGTTTAAGATGCCTCTTGTGTTTTTTTTTCTAGATCTTCTGGGGTGAAGGGGATGCTAATCTTCATGGAGCATTCTGTGTGATTAATTTGACTGCATTGGATAAGGGTAGATTGATTTTCTGGTTTATATATAAATTGTAATGAAATTCATGTTGTTTGCTTACTTGGGGACATAAGGTGCCATTTTGTTGGTATTATAAGTCACTTCCTTCTTTTTCATACTTCAGTAAAACATTCTGGCATTGCTGCAACATCCTGTTCTCTTGCAACTGAACAGACAACAAGTGCTTAAAGAAACAGAAAATTATTAAAATCACAAATACAAACAAGTAAAGTTTGCAGATCTACTTATTTATAGAGAAAATATAGTTTGTGTTTACATTTTGGTTTTGACATTCAGGACAATGCAAGACTTCTTGGAAATTCAGAGTGCAAAGGGAAAATAAAAAACTAAACAAAACCCAAGTGCTTTTAATAGCCAGTGATTTAAACATCAATTTGCTGGCACTATTAAATCCCCCAGGTTGAGGAAAGGGAAATAACTGATAAACTGCTTTATAGAGTGACCTGCAATGTTACATGGGGGCTAGTGAGCAGAGGGCATTTTTCTTTTTCATTAGAGCTGTTAAAGACTCTAGGAACCACTGAAAATGATACTGAGCTCTACAGATGTCAAAGAAAGGAGCAAAAGCCCTGCATTACTTTTTCCCCCAAATTATGACTGAATGAATCCTTTCCCTATCCTCCACATTAGGTTGCAAAGTTTTAGGTCAATTCTCTTTTTTGGGGGGGAGGGGGGGTGGTGGGTTGTGATTTGGGCTGCCTGGAGTTTGCATGGCAACGGGACAGTATACCAGAAAGCATTTCCTCACTGTAATGACAGTAATTGTTGACTGTTCAGTGGAGTGCCCAGTGGGGCATGACTGCCTGCATGGACAGTCTCCTTTTGTATCAAGGGCATCAGTCCTTTGGAGATGTGTAAGAGGAAAAGGGAAGCAGTCTGAAAGTCTGAAAGCCTGAGGAGTTAGTGTTGGTTTAACATACCAGTGAAAGTGAGGGCCACTGTAAGCTACAGAGCTGGAGCAACACCATGAACTTCATCATTTTTAGCCTGACCATGTGCCCTGTGACACCAAAGCAAGGTCAGTCGGCTCATTCACTTGGAGAGTGCCAAACATAGAGTTTGGAGACTCATTCCTTCCATCCAGGTGCAAAATTTCATTTAGCAACCTAAGAGCTCCATTAGAGATTCCTTGGAAAAGGAAAACTTACTTGGGTGAGACACCAGAGCTACCCTGGTGTTTGAAAAAGGCTAGCAAGGAAGCCCGGGAACCATCAAAACTCTCAGTGTTTTCACCTCCAAGTGCAAGAAACCTTCCTTTGACCTTGCTTTCACTCAGAAAGAGGCATGTGTACACTTAAAAATTGCCCACCAGAGGGCAACTACTACTGGTCGTTCTTCTCTCTCATAGAAAACTGGGAGAACTAGAGGACGTGACCAATGCTAACCAGCTGACTTAGCTGTAGAAGGTGTTTGGGTTCAAGTAACTGTTCCCCCTCGATCAAAGGACTCAAACACCATGGAGATGAAGCAGTATGAAAAGCTGCTCAATGTCTTCCACACAGCTTCAGAAGGAAGCTCAAGCCAGATATGAAACTAACCCTGTCTACTCTAACAAGCCAATCCTGGATCTTGCTGCAGAAAAGCAGGTTTCAGCTGAGGAGATTAAATATATTAGAGAAAATTCCAGTTGTAGACAGTGACATGCTGCTAGCATATGGCAAGTTCTTCCTGGTGGGAGCTTACCAGGTGGGAAAAACTTCCCCAGATATACAATTTGCACGAGATGGTGCAATGATAATTCTTGTTAAACTTCCACACGTGATTTTATCTTCCAGCTAGAAGTGACTGTGAGAATGGGGTTATCCTTGCCACACATATACCTCAAACTGCATTAAATTTGTTTCACTGACTTTACCCAATGGCATATGAAGCAAACAAGATATAACTTTTATGGACCTCCATGTAGTTTTATCTTTCAGTGTCTCATATTCTAAGCCCTCAAAAAGGGAGAAACTATATACTCATATAATCAGTCCTATCCTATTTTATCCACTGTACTGTGTGCTACAATAATACCATGTGAACCAAGTATGTCTATTCCTTTGGCTACAGCTGGTAACAGTCAGAAAAGGGCCCTCTCCATTATGTTCCTACTTCCACAGGAAGAGTTGTCTTCAAAAGAGGATCCCAAGGGACATTTGGTTCTTTCTTCTGCATGCCAGGGGTAGAAAGGACTTTTCAAGCAGAGATGCAGAGCTCTGCCTCTGATAGATGCTGGTGTCATCTTCAACTACCCACGCAACTGTTACAGCTGCTTAGTATGAACATTGCTAGGAGCTTGGCGTTGAAAGGTTGCGCATGGGAACCTATTTGCAGAACAACACAAGTAATTTTACTGGACCTACGAAGTCCAAAACCAAAGCTGTATATGCTTTGCTACTTTCTATCAGCTACTGTTTACATACGAAATGGAGATTAGAAAACCCCACCATTCCTATAACCAATGACTTATCCTGCTCCTATGCTAAACTTTGGTAATTCTACACATCAAAAAATATTTGGTGGGAGGTCCACAATGCTTTATGACATATGTTTATGTGTTTATCTGTAATCCTTTTTGTCCAAGATGCCCATCCCTAAAACTGCCCTAAAAGTCCTTTTTCTCCCTCTCTTTTTTTTAACCTTCTTTTGAATTTTTTTTTTACCCTCTCCCTCAGTTAGGTTTGAATGATGCAATATATTTCATCATCATTGCATTTAAGCTCAAAAAGTTAATATATGTATGCAGAAACAAAACTGACTAAGAAAAGTGGAGTTACTATGGGAATATACATTACAACTGAATCTGCTGTGACATCTAAAGGACCTCTAGGAGATGCAAGAAGACATTCTTTCATGTCAGAATTGCTTGAGTTGCTCTTTACTTCTCCTTTTGGGGGGCAGATTCTGCCTCAATAACTCCTTCTCCTGATTTCACCAAGAATACTCACTGAGTACACTGTTAAAATCTGGCACTAAGGGTCTGCTTCGGGTGGGGGTGTTGTTTTTCCTGATCCACACAAGCTGTGAATCAGACTGCATGGGTTTTTTTTGCAATTCAGAGGTTAAGTGAAGGATTTTTAAGGTTTAGATTTGAACTGTATTAATTTCTGCATTCATTCTGTGGGTAGAAAACCAGAAGTAACCAAAAAGAACTTCTGAAATTCATTGAAAAATTGTGGTGATTAGAATCTCTGCGATTTAAGACAAAATCCCTTACTAGAACATTAATGCATGATAAATACTCTCCACATGGGAAGGCTGAGATCTGCAAAATACATTAAAGCAACCAACATGAAGAACTCCCCAGCTCACCAGATGGGGAAGGGGAATCCTGATTTAGTATCTGTTCTTTCCTGAGCTGCTTAACTACTCCTGATCCATCTCTCTCTCAGATACCACATAAAAGTTCACTGTCACCTAGACCTATGAGATTAAGTTTCTCTCTTCATCAGTACTAGCTCTTACATCAGCTTTAGACTGTGAAAGAATAAAGGAGGGAGGAGTGTTTAGGAGAAAGGAATTGTTTTACACAGAGTTAGGCTGTGATGCTCACTAAGGTGTAATTTTAACAAAAAGTAGTTACATTCAAAAGCCACCAAGATTTTTTAATATGAATAGTTGTTCAATGTTACAAGCAGAGGTGTGAGTATAACTTTCTTGTAAGAGATTATTTTTGGTGACAAAAAGGGGAAAAAAAAACCCAGTCCTCACACATCTTGTACTGATTGTTTCAATCTTTCAAAGAGAAAAATAAATAACTACTTTATAATTTTGAAATTCCTGAAGCAACGTTTTTCAGATTACTTGCTTCACACGAAAACCAGAATTTTCATCCTAAATTGAGATTAAATTCAGAGATTAATTCTGAGAAGGCTTAATTGCAAAGGATTCACAAATTGACTCATCAGAATCTTTGAACTTTCTAAATTTCCATTACCCCATTTTAGGAATAAGGATGGTGCTGCTACATAGAAGAAGATTTGTTTCTTCCAGGTTTTTAATCTCAATTTTGTACCCTGCAAAGCAATGTCCATTTAAGAATAAGAAAAACAGTAATATTAAAACCTTACCCTGTAACTATGATGAGTGAAAGAAGTGTTTGATCTCCTGAGATTATTAGAGGAGCCTCACTCTCAAGGTTTTGAAAAATTACTGAATTATACATATGTACTTTTTCTTACAGTCTTGGTTTCCTCAAGTAAAGATAGCCACAGTTTTACTCCCTGTTGTGTTGCTGCATCTAGTGTTAACTACAGTTCCAAAAAAATGTTAATGACCATGAAGATTTTCCTTTTATTTTGCAGAGTCCTTTTTGCAGTAAGGTGTTCTATATGTGCACAGTCTTTGTTTCTATATCAGTAATCCTTAAAATGGAAACTGCCAGCAAAAGTTAAACGTACAGGTCCCACAGCAGTCTGGCAGGGAAGTATTCAAAAGCTCACTGTGAGGGTGTATCCCAGATGATCTTTCATGCTCTTCAGGGTTTAGTTCTAGTTAAATGCAATATAATTTTGGACCTTAATCAGTCTGTTCCTGGATTGGGTCTGTCTGCTCCTGCGCTGCAAACTGCCTTCAGCCTTCTGGAACCTCACTTCATTGATTTAACTGTCACCCCCAAATTTTGCTCTGAGCCAGGGTTTTCTTCTTCTCCGTTTCATAAAGGCTTCACAAGGTGCTTGTTCTCCGAGAGCAAAGAAATAGAAGGTTGAGAAAAAAATCAAAAAGGAAATTACTGTTTCCAGCAATGACCTCTCTGACAGGGTGTCTGCCTTTCCTGGCAGCCAGGTTCTCCCACAAGGAAAAATGTCTCCAATGTGTTTGGACTGACATAAGAGGGAAAGCAGCCCTAGGTTTTTTGGTTGTTTTGTTTGTTTGTTTGTTTTTCTCCCAACTATTGCTATGTAGCAGCTCCATTGTCTTGACCACATCCCTAAGCATTGACCCAGGCTCCCACTGGTGTTTTCAGATGCAGACTGCATCTATTCCCTGTTATTATTAGGGTTAGAAACACATTTACTTACAGACTCCAGACATGATGGCTATCAATGTGTATGTCAGTGGCTATTTTCATCTGCAGGATACTAAAAGTATTCACGATCTGCCCAAGCAGAAAGACTGGCCTAGTTTTCCCCTTTGATCACCAGAATAAAGAACATAAGGAAAAAGCCCTGAAACACATTCTTAACTGTTTTCCTACAGATGCCACTAGCAAGTGATGGAAGTTGTTTGTATAAATGTTGTCTCTGATTACAGTAACACAAACGCCAGTGTTTCAGGCAAAATACTATGAAATTACAGCACAAACAGGGAAATGTTCAATTTTTTCGTTATTGCCTCTCTCCATTTCAGTGATAATGTATCAGCCTGAAAAAGCTGTCGTCCACTGGCCTAACAGAACCATATGTATGTTTTACATCACCAGCTGGATAAAATCACAGTTATCTTCTCCTTCTCCTACTCCTCCAGGCCTGCAACTTTAGACGTACTGAAGGACGGAGAGGCTAAGAGAACGTCTCCACTCCAGTGATGTTGCTCAAACCTAACCTTGACCACGCAGCAGTGGAGGCAAGATAAAAATTTCAGATCATGAGAGAGGTGAGTGGAAATCTGCTACCTCTTCACACAGACTGAAACGTGAACATTCACTTGTGGTGTAGACATGCTGGGTGTGCCATGCCCAGGACAAATACCACCCACCCACCATCACGTATCTCCTGAATCCTCACAGTAAAGTTGTGTGGCTGCAAAGTTATGGGAAGCAAGGCTTTACATTTCCTCCAATGGAAGCTGATGGAGCATGTAGATAACTTGAACTGTGGCTGTCCTAACCCAGTCTGATCTCAAATCCTACCTGCAGATGTGCAGAGATAGCCTGTATAGCACTCTTGGCCTTCACACATCAAGAGACAGCAGCTGCGTAGCCATAGACTTTAATGTGGATAACCTTAGTTACTCCTGCATTAGTCCTAAGGATGCCCTGGATTTATTAGGCTGATTCTCTAGACTTCCCACAGAAAAAAAAAAAAATTAATTCCTTCCTACCATGGTCTCCTTGCATTGATCTAATCAAATCAGGGACGGACCGTCCCAAAAGATAAAATAAAAAAAAGTAAGACAATGTGCAAAATGCCAAAGAAGTTACAAAGTGAAACCGGTTATTTTACAAACTGTTGTGGACATACAAAACTAGACAGATGATTAAACCAATAACAAAAGAAGTCAGCTTTGTCTCTAACATATTTCAAGTTTGCTTTTAAGCTCAATTACAGTAAGCAGTAACAAACAGAAGGTAAGGAGATATTTTCATCTTTAGAGAGAGAATAATTCAGTCATGACCATGACAGACCTCACATCCAGTAATTCTAGATATGTCATACATCTGCTTTCTTCTGCTTCTGTCCTTCGGTGCAGTGCAGTTCTCCTGGGCCTTGCCTCGAGGAATTAAATGGAAAACCCAAGGCCCAACCTCTACCCACCCCTCCCCTGACCCAGTTTAGCATGTGGACCTTGGTGGAGTTGTGCCCTCAGCAAGCGCATCTTTGCTTTTGCTGACTGTTTGAGCTTAATAAAGATTATGCAAGTCCTTCAGGGCAATATCCTGGTTGGGTTTTTTTGGAAGAAAGCTTATTGGCCCAACAGTGGCCTAGGATCCTGAAGTTACCAACTGGACAACTCTGGACAAGTCATCTCTTTTCCTCTTTACCTCAGCTTCCCCACTTTGAAATGGGTTTGAAACAGGACACCTGTGTTACAAGACACCTGTATTACAAAGTATTTTAAGTGTGTGAAGTGACAAATCTGGTAGCATGTGATCATACATTTATGTAAAAGCAGGTTGTGTGCTTAATCCCCATTACAACCTTGGGAGCCAAAAGCTGTGCGTACCACTAAGTATTAATCTGCATCAGTAAAATTCGTTGCTTTACTCTAGAGTTAATTCTTTGCAATTATGGCATAGATTTTTCTTCCTATTCAAAGATATTTCCATGACATCTTTCATGCACCTATTTGAACAACAAAGCCATTTAATACTAGTGGGTAAAAACAAGTCAATTTGAGTTGTAACAAATGCAAAATAGAGCCAATTTGCCATAATTGAGCTTTTTTTACAAATTGCAATTATCTCTTGCTTACTTGGTGAAGAAATGTCATCAGCTTTGAACACACTAAAAAAACCCCAAACAAACAAATTCTGACCTGCATAAGCAGCACAAAATGGCATAGGAGAAATATGGTGCTTTCTCACAAGGCCATGGTAGCAGTGGGCAATGGCAGGGATATGGAGTTTCACAAGTGCCACATCCAAAGAGCATCCTGCTGCAAGTATTTCCTCATTAATGCATATATTTTATTGCCAATCAAATCAGAGTATGACAACGAGAAATAAAAACAAATCTAAAAACACCTTCCCCCCACCCCTCCCTTCTTCCCAGGCTCAGCTTCATTCCCAACTTCTCTAATTCCTCCCCCCAAGCAGTGCAGGGGGACAGGGAATGGGGGTTGCAGTCAGTTTATCATGCTTTGTCTCTGCCACTTCTTCCTCCTCACACTCTTCCCCTGCGCCAGTGTAGGGTCCTTCCCGTGGGCTGCAGTTCTTCAGAAGCTGCACCAGCATGGGTCCTTTGCACGGGCTGCAGTCCTTCAGGCACAGACTGCTCCAGCCTGGGTCCCATATGGGGTCACAGGTCCTGCCAGAAAACCTGCTCCAGCCTGGGCTCCTCTTCATGGGTCTCAGCTCCTGCTGGAAGCTTGCTCCAGCGCAGGCTTTCTGTGGGGTCAAATATTCCTTCAGAGCACATCCACCTGCTCTGGTGTGGGTCCTCCATGGGCTGCAGCGTGGATATCTGCTCCACTGTGGTTCTCCATGGGCTGCAAGGGGGACAACCTGCATCATCAGGGTCCTCACTACAGGATGCTCCAATGCCTGGAGTACCTCCTCCTCCTCCATCTTCACTGACCTTGGCATCTGCATAGTTGTTTCTCACTCCTGTCTCCCAGCTGCTGTTGCGCAGCAGTTTTTACCCTTTTTTAAATATGTTATCACAGAGGTGCTAGCATCATCACTGATGGGCTCAGCTTTGGCCAGCGGCGGGTCCATCTTGGAGCCCGCTGGCACTGGCTCTGTCCAATATGGGGGCAGCTTCTGATGTCTTCTCACAGAAGCCACCCCTGTAGCTCCCTGCCCCCCCCCATCCCTTGCCACATAAACCCAATCAATACACATTCCCAGAACCGCTGTAGACATGAATTAACATGTGGAGATAGAAGTCCAGTGAGTCTGGGCAGGTCCAAGCCATGTGTAGGCTGGGACACAAGGCAAATGTCACAGATACAGCAATTGTGTCAGTGTCTAAATTCATTGGTTATTGGTGAACTGAGGGTCGGGACTGGGCCAGAATAAGTCAGGTTGAAGAAGCAGACAGTAAAGGCATCCAGGTTAGCCTGGTCTGAATGGCCTTGGGTCGGGAAGCAATGGAGCTGCCTTCCCAAACTGCAGCCCTGAAGTTCCCTCAATGAGGCAGGGACCAGCTGCTGTTGGAAAGCCTGTACAACACCAGCACAGCTCCCAACACTTCCATACTTACTTGCAGTTCAGGTCAATGTCTGTACAAGGAGATGCCAGGCCATCACATGTGACCTCCAAAGAGATAACCCATCTCTCTTTTCTCAGGACATACGGTTGCGTAGTAAGGCAGATAGATGCAGTAGCTAGCAACATAATCCCTAGATGTATGGTGGTGTGAGCCCAAATGTGCATTCCCACTACTGCTCCTTTGAGAGTTGCAACTAAGCTTGCTAACTGGTTTGAAATCAATGAGAATTTTGATTAAGGAAGTGTCAGATCCTGAGCATCAAATATTTTCTAAATTTTATTTTCTGTACATAATATTAATTCACTGTCTCATGGAAATTCTGTGTACCAATGCAATGGGTTGGATTCTCTCCCTTGCTAATGTGGTATTGAAGACTCTTTACAATCCCTTGATGTTATTTCAGCCTTAATAGATACCTTATGAGCTATTTCAGTTTTCTAACGCTCTATCAGCATAATGAGAACTTTCTTTCACTACCTGGGCTTCTTCCCTTCAGATCCTGACCAAAGCAATCCTGTACTCAATACATCGTTAAGACACATTGCATGTGTAAAAACTAAAAAAAGCAACCCCCGCCCCCCAACCTACAGCCATTTCTAATGAGTCTCTTAATAATCTTACTCTGTTACATTTTTATGGAAGGTTGTAAAACATTTATTGTTACCAAGGATGTATGAGTTTATGTCTGTTTGTGTTTGGAGAAGCATTTTTCTGGGCACATACCAAGCTATCTTCAATTTCTATAAAAGCAGTGAAAATTGCTACCATCATGATTGCTTGATTGTGGTCCATTATAATGGAATTAACATAAACCATCTAGAGAAGCATTTCAAAGCAGTACATTTTTATACAATAATCTGATTTGCAGCTAGCAGTAGCTGAGGAGAAACTACATGAAGATTAACATGACACCCTGTGTTAACACAGAGATAAACGCTCCCATGCTTTGACTGGGAACAGTCAGCTAAATGCTTTTGTCTCAGTGCATTCCTTCCTGTGGGAAGCCAAGAAAGCAATGAGGACTGAGCTCAGTGGAACACACCGTCCCATGACTGAAGTCAGTGAAAGTTAATCTGTTATCACAGATTGGATCCATATCTAGCACAGATGATAATTTCTTCGGAAACGGTATAAACTATTTTTTTAAAGGTGAAGTCACCACGTTTAGAAAAGCTTTCAGTCTGTGGTTCTCGTGCTAGTTTTGGATTTCTCAGCCTGTTAGAATGTAAAATATCACTTTCCCTCTCTCCTTTAGCTCATTCCTACACCACATCTAGGGTCTATAAAGGTGATCTGGTAAAAAGCCTACAAACCTCAGGCTCAGCTTTACAACTAAACACATCAGAGCATGCAGGAAGTCAGCCCACAACATAGCCTAGCTGCCTGAAACAGCACACAGCAAACTTTCTACAGCATAACAAAGATGCCCAAGAATCATACCCTGGGGAAAAAAAGAAAAAAAAAAAAAGAAAAAAAAAAAAAGAAGATAGTAACAATGCCAAGATTTCAAAAAAAAAAAAAAAGGAGCAACATTTCTATAATCACTTAACTTGATTTTCTTGCCTCACATATTCATCTGCTCCCTAAAGTCCCTACATCCATCATCTAGTGACCAGCAACAGACTCCAAAGCTCTGCATAGCTGTCACCTGAGCCACGCGGTGCCCAATGCTCTTGGGTTCTGCCTGTATGCAGGAGAGAGGCCTCCCAACAGGGCGATGCTGCACTAGAGTCAATGATCTGGACCAGTCCCTGAACCACACCAAAAGCCTGGAGACCTTGAAACTAGAGGGAGAAGGATCCTTCCTGTTCTGCATTTTTTCCAGAGACTTTGACTCAAACTGCAAAGGCTGTTCCTGGAACAAGGACCAGAGCTATGCTTCATCCCTCCGAGGTTAACGTCCTCACCTTGTGTGTTCCTCATTGCTTGATCTTTGCTTCTCTGGTTCCCAAAGTGATAGCTGTGCAGGACAAATATTCCTCAAAGATTAAAATTGCATCAGGGCCGCTGCGGTTGATAGCTGTTTTGAAGGCAAAGATCTTCACTCCAAGAGCTTTTTGTGACTCCAGGAAACTGTCATATGCTAGAAACTGGCAGAACTGGAATCTCTTCTTTGAAGTATTGTGATGTAACATCTGCCATATCAATGGGTGGCAAGAGCAATCGTTTTTCAAACAGACACTCAATGAAGAAGAGAACACCAAGAGCCAGAGCCACATGAAGTGACAGACTTTAACTTCAGCACACTCCTGATTTAATGCAAACACATTCCCTGTTTCTGGCTGTCATCAATTCTTGTGGGAACAGGCTGGTATTATAGACACAGCATATAAAATCACATGCCTTGCCACAGCGGCTAGAAAGATAACACATCATCAGCATATCAGAGAAATTCATCAACACACAGGATCGCAGACATGTTGTTTACATTCAGGGCAACTCGGCACTGAGTCACTGCAAGTGTGGTGAATAAGGGCGAAGATAAGCAGTGCCAGAAATAGATGGATTTGCCTCAACAGGCAAAATATCAGTTGTACAGTGTCAGTGGGGAGAAATGGTATTATGAACAGATGTGCAATTTAAATAGAAAATAAATTATTTATCAAGCCTAAGAAGGCTTGGTATACTCTGTTACTCATGGTTTCGAATTACCAAATAGTTAATTTAGTGTTGTCTTGTTGTGTGCAGGGAGCTCGGCTACTGGCTGAGTGGTTCTTTCTTTTAGGGCTGAAGGAGAGATTTTTAAAATAATACTTTTCCATGTGCCTCAGAAAACAGCCAGATATTAAAAAGTTTTTCGTAGATGTACTTGGCAGAAACTGCTTAGGAAAAAATTGACCTGTGATGTTTTTCAGTACTTTTGAACACATTACTCATACGATAGAGTGAGATGCTTTTGTATATTTGTATTATTATGGAAAAAATCCCCTACAGAAATGTCATTCTGGGGCAGTCTCAGAGTTATTCGTGCTTGCCTCCTTCCTTCTTTGGAGGACACCTACCTCCTGGTCCTCCATACGGGAGCTTACATTAGGCTTTTTTCTCCTCCTCTATCAGACACAGTTGTTTTAAATAGAGAAATAAACACATTACCTTTAAAAATGCCAAAATAAACTTTGGTTTAAAAGTTGTTTCTACTTTATTTTTTACAGGAAGAATTCAGCAAACCTGCAACAAATTTTGGAAATTTTTCAGTACTGCCAAATAGATACTTTTTTTTCAAATGAAAATCAGCTGAAAAACTAAGCCCAGATCTAGTGTTTAAGTGATCTGCTGGACTGGAGCCAAGATAGCATAATGCTGAAGGTCACAGACAAAGGGGTAATACTGGAGCTGAGTAAGGAACCAGACACATCCCGGTTGTCTGAATGCCTGGACTTCCCTAAACCACTCCCTTTTGTCAAGTGCCTTTGTAGAGGGATAGGCAGCCAGGCTACATTTTGGTCACACTGAAAGCCTGGACACAGCAATCATGAAGATGGGGAGTATGGAAAGCCAGAAGACAGCAAGGTTGCCTACAGCAAGGAAATGGAGGCAAGAGCTAACACCCAGACTCCTTTGTCAGTTTTCACCATAAGCTCTTCACAGAAATTCCTAATTCAGAGTTTAATTATGGTTATAGCAGTTAGGGTTAGGGATATATGTGACAGGAACAGTTTTGAGCATATAGCAGTGGCTCCCTAAGATGCAACCAGTGGCTCGTGCTCCAGGGGCCATGTGGTGCTCAGTAAGGAAGGTTTCAGGCTGGCTGGACACCAGGAGAACATGTTGCTGCTCAGCTATAGCCACACATATTCACATATAGAAGTTTGGACATCTATTTTCACCAATGCGGCCAATTAAGGAAGAAGTTGAACTCTTCTGATGTCTTTCTGATCTTATCAAGAAAGAGAAGCCAGTTGATATTCCATATTTTGATATATCCAGGAGGCTTGGAGCTCTGGAGATTGAACCAGATATGGTGCAAAGATAAAATCATCTCAAGTTTATGGTCCTGCTTACACTTTTGCTTGTGATTTGGGAGATAAATAATAGTTATCTGTCATACTCTTCAAAATGTAGAAAGAAAAAAGGGCTTGTAAGGAGCTCTAAGGTGTCACCATATGTTCTGGAAAGATTGGACTCTGTTGATATGTGTGTCCTTATCCACTATTCCACCTCTTCTCACTGTAGTGCTCTGTTCAGAATTAGAACAGCAAGTTATTGTGTTTTTATTAGCTGTCCCTCAACTACTCAACTATCAAGGCAATATCATTTATGCAGTTCTAATCTAAACCAATCCCTTACTACCTTTAGAGTATCCAACTTCCCTACAGTGCCAGTCTATATCACTTTCTGAAGGACTCAGATTTAAAGCACAATGATGTTGCACTGTGGAGTCCTGTTGGTCAGTAGCTCTAGTGAAATACGTACTGTGAAGCAGGTTGTATTGGGTTTCTGTGGCAAGGTTTTGGTAGCGGGGGGGTTACAGGGGTGGCTTCTGTGAGAAGCTGCTGGAA
>JANZLQ010000007.1:27174636-27194610 GCA_026212715.1 Elanus axillaris | reverse complement strand
TGCGTAAAATGTTTGGGTTTTTTTTTTTTTTTTTTTTTTGGTTTTTTTTTTTTTACTACTTGGGCATTCCAGGAAGCTGTTTCTATGCTGAATGTACAGTATGATCAGGTGGCAGCTGTGAATGACAAGCTTTGGAGGTGCAGCACAAGTCGTATCAAGGCAGAGGTGGGTGAGCTTGGGATCAGCTTGTGCCTTTGACAATATAACTGGCAAATAGCTGGACTTCACATCCTGTGCCTAACTGGAAAGGTTTTATATAAAGCTTACTGTATAAAGACCTTTTCACGCTGCAATCACCAAAACAAACTATTTTTGCAGCTACTATAGGAGAGTGAATTAAAAGGTATTGCAGAACTGGCTTTTTCAATTTACATGTAGAGAAAATAGTCTTAGAAAGCATTAAAGTGGTTATCAGTATGAACTATATGGACCATATCTACATTAAATCAGGTTAACTGTACTCACACATACATGATTTCATATATGACCCCCTGTCTAGGGTTCTTGCACATTAGAAATTATCTTAGGAGAGGAGCAATGTCACACACAGCCTACCTTCCATCAAATGGGCAGCTGGACGTACAGACAAGAAAGGATATCTAGTGTGCTCCAGCCGAACGTACGGTCTGGAAAACCAGGGGACCAAGACCCCACACATAGACCTTGCAAGGCACCCAAGTGAGTCAGTGCTTTTCTGCACCCTCTGAAGCTGGTTTTCTGAAGTATAGCTGTCTCCTAGTTCTAAGGGCTAAAAGCCTCAGCTACACATACATTATCATACATCATCCACCTTCAAAAAGGATTCTTGCTTGGTAGATATGTTTTCTGGACAGCGGTTGTAAGAGAGAGTTGAGAAAAGAGTCCTGCTCTATTGGACTTTTAAATGCATTCTTAAATATCTTTGAGTACAATAACAATATGCATGGTCTCGGTGCTTTTCACTACATCTGCAGTGGCATCGGACATTGTGAGAAACTCTTGGAGCTTCTCAGAGTGAACGTGAGGTGGATGCTCAAAATTTATAGCTTCACATATGGAACAGTGTTTAGAGAATCATTTCCTTACCCCAAGAAGGGCCTGCTTAAATTTCAGACTCTGATTTCTGAAGAGGAAAAAAAGTAATGTTAAAGTTGACTTAGTCCTTCACCTCAGTTTAAAAAAAAAAAAAGAGAAGAAAAAGACGTGACATCATTAAGCACCAGTGAATAGTTCAGGATCATACGAAGCTTTTAGTGTATGAGCCAAGAACCGAAACCAAATGATATTTTGTACCATTTATGACAAACAGGCTACACCGAGAAGTAATTTCAGGAACATAAGTAGAAGGTGAGAATGTTAAAGAGTGACCATTTTTGGATGGGTGCAGTAGGAATATTAAGTGATTACTTGGGACTCAATGCACTGAAAGATATTTCCTTGCTATTTGTCCATTTAACCTATTTCTTGCTTGTATTCTCAACTTGGGTAATTGTGTAATGCTTTTATATGGATATCAAATGCGGCCCATGTCAATATTACTTTTGGGGCTTTTGTTTTGGTACATATTTATTGTTCAGCACCTCCATTTGACCCAGAGCAGCATGGAGCATTTGTTCCGAGCAGCATGGAGCCCGGGGACAGCGTAATATTGAAACAGCTGACGGCTGCTATCTGACATCATGAATAGAAACCTCGTTCTTCCCCCTTCCCCTCCAGCCCCCAACTTCAAACAGACTGACTGGCTTCAAAACTGTCTTCAAATTTTGCTGTTGATCATAAATAAATTAGTCACTAGACCTGATCCTCACCTGGAATGAACTGGGCTAACCAGACTGAAGGACATTTGATTTGCAGACAACTAAAAGTCTGAGCTTTTCTGCTTAGAACTGAGGAAAGATGTGTCCTCTTCCCAAAAGGGAAATCCAGCAAATTAAGATGTAACCACCAGGCTGACTAAAATTTTATGGTTTGGAAAGCTACAAGAGCTTTGGAGCCTCAAACCCACTAAAATTAAGTTTCCCTTTGTTTTAAACAGAGTCGGATGGTATTCAAAGTTTTAAGTTAAAATATTTTCAATACTGAGCTCTGATGTCACGCAGGCTCCTGTGGCAAGTGCTTGTGTCTTCTTTTAGAGTCTATATCCTGTTCTGGAACTAAAAACCGTGGATACAGCCACACCTGTAGGCCAGCCCCCCTTTGACTCTCAGTGTTCCTGAGTGGCAGATCCCATAAAACAAGGCAACTTCCCCGCCCTGCACAGGCACCCTCATTTTCCCCCGGTGTCTTTTGGGTTGGATACTCAAGCAGGATTTCTACACTAAGAACAGTCTTAGGAACCCCACCAACTACTCCTCCACCTGCTAGGTGCCAGTGGCAGCAATGTGTTATCAAGATCACTAAGTTAGGAGAAAAATAAGAAACAGGAGGTGGGGTCAGGTAGAAAAAATCTGCTCTAGAAATATGTGCGCACATGTGGATAGAACAGCCTTTCCAAAGGGTTAGCATAATGCACTGATTTGTTAGTGCCTGCTCTGAAGTGCTGTGATCAAGGCATCAATTCATGTAATCACTCAAAACATACACCATTACCTTATCTTTGGAAGATGCATACTCCCCTGGGAATCCCTTATTTGGTGCAGTTAATTATTGTTAATGATGATCTTGAATGCAAGTGCAGATGACTCTCCCTTTATACAATTTCTTTTTTTGTGTCCTTTTTTTGGAAGCTGCCAGAAGCATTTGGTTAGGAATTGATACATATTCCAATACTGATCAAACACAGCTTTGATTTCCCTTTGTTCCCGCTTTCCCTCTATCACTGGTTCAGTTACATTTCACAAATCAGGAATGATGAAAAAGGCAGGCTAAGAACTAATGCTAAAAATGCAACTTGGAAGAAATACAATTTGTACCGTTGTCCTTTATCTTTCAAGCAGCTAAAATGATCACTAATATTTCATATATTAAAAGGAAAAATTAAGATGCAACCACTACAATTGGGCTGTATTATAAATAATGGTTACTAGGGAGATTTCAAGAGAGCTTAATTTGGGAACACAAGAGCCTTTGAGAGGAACTGAGATGTGTGCTCCTAAATGCCCCAATGACAGCTTTTGAAAAATATTCCCTTAAGTCATTAGATCACTTTAAAAAGTACAGCAGAAACATAGAGGGCACTAGCTTGTAAAGCCATAAATCTGACCTGATTCCTAAGTGACCAGAGCTTGCAGACTGTGGCCTTTTTATTTCATCACAATGCAACACGCTACAGACTGGTCTGCCTCCTCCCTTATACAGCTACTTTTCCAGGACATTTTTTTTCTTAACTGGCATGGTTTCTGGACACCTATCTGTTCCTCTGTGGATTTCTAGGCAGTTGCTCCTGTTGCTTCTTTATCTTCCATCCCGGCTCCTGCCACAGACCCCAACTTGCCCTCCTCCCTCCACAGCTGCCTCAGTGCCCTCCTCACCTTCCTCTTTACTCCGGCTTCTTGTTCCAGCTGTACCAGCAGGGAGCTCAACCTAAGACTACCAGCAAAATTAATTAATTTGGGACCTGCTCTGAGGTCTTTTCCTCCAGTACTGGAGTGCTTCAAATGGTGAGTCATTATTTCAGCTAAAATCCAGCACCACCAGAAAACAGCATTCCTACAGATTTTAGCTTTTATGATGCATCATTATTGATTTCTTTCTTACTTCATGTTGATTCACCTCAAGTGAAATGTGTATTTTTGATACAAAGTAATTCACTGTTGCCTCCATTTTAAATCTCTCGTTTAAGAAAATGGCTGAAATAATGAAAGGCACTTTTGAAAGCTGAGGCTGCCTTCAATCAAAGAAGGCTTGGAGAGGATTTCTTTGTCACATGGCAGTCACTGTCAGTTCATCAAAAGGAAAACCTTCTTTCCCTAGATGATAGCGTAGGCATAGCACAGTCCATGTCTACAGCAGCAGGATCAACCCTACCCTCCATGCCATATCCAACAGAAATGTTCACAGCCCATCCACAAGCACGGTCAGTCCCGTGTCTCACCCTTCATCCCACCCTGCGTCCCTAGCCTGTGCTACCTCTGACCAAAGGTCTCTGGATCCCAGGAGCAGCCAAAAGAGAAATCTAGGGAGGAATATCAGAATAAGTCAAACATACAGTGATTTTTCTGTCGTATGCTCCCCAACCTCCAGCTTCTTTAGCTGCACATTGTTTTTATGTCTTAGATACCCTCATGGTGCACTTCATTATCTTGTCCCATCTCTACTCGAACCCCCTAAACTCTTTGTAGCCAGTGTGGCTTTGGCCAGCCGTGCCACACAAGAACTGCCTCTCTTTGCTTGTTTCAATCTACCTCTTGCTAATTTTACCTGACAGCCCTCATTCCTCTTGTCAGAGACAGGTCGAGCAGTCATTTCCCTCTCCATTCACACCAGGGCCACTTAAGGAACATGCAAGAGCATAAGGACAAACACTTGAAAGACTCACAAATTAAGAAATCGGAGAATCCTTTCAAACAAGAAAACAAGGTTTTCTCACAGTTTTGTGCATACTTCAAATCAACAGTGGTGATGATGAAAGAAAAGTCTCCTGAGCTGGAAAGGAGCTGTAATCCTGCACAACTAGGAGCTGGCTGCACTTAGCTTTAAATGAGACTCTCTGGAAGGGTCTATGGATAGAGAACATTACCGAAACCCCTGCACATTGTTTGTGAGTTTTCATTTACATTAAATAGAGATAAGTTGGCCACCTACTGTTCATATTTTCATATCAGATGGTTGTGTCTCACATCAAGAGAAACTAAATGGTTTTAGTTTAAAACAGATGGCAAACTGTTGGCAGGAGCTTTCAGAGGCATCAACAATTGTACAGTAAAGTAGGACTCATAGGACAGATGAGAAATGAAATACCCAGTGCTAGAAAGTGACCTGAAATTAAATCCAAGGTATAGGCCATCACACAGCAGGATGTTGAACACTTTCCTACAGATCTGCATTCTGCAGCTAGCTCCTGTCTCTTTCAAGGACAGAGCAAAAGCCCCAGTGTGAAAGTAGATTGCCTTTTGGAGCAATGAAAATCCACATCCAAGTCTAGATCAGGCTATTTACATGTTTCTCACAGATTGTTAGAGTTCCTGTTTCTCCTGAGCCAGGTGAGAAAAACTTCTTGGTGAGACAGAACAGCTGACACAAAACACTGCAAAAGCAACTTGTAGTAATAAAAGACAGTCTATCAGCCTATCCAACATGAGCCTACAAAAGATATTCCCGAAAAACACATATAAATACCCCACTATCTAGGTTGTCATGTGCCGCTCACCTGTCTGAAATCCTGATTTAAACCCCTGGCTGGAGAAATACTGCTGTTGGGCTACACAGGCAGTAAGCATGAACACGCTGAGGGCTTACCATGACTGGCAAGACTGGAAAGACACACGTTTCACCTTCCTCCGCGCAGACTGCTGAGCATGGGGGACTGCTCCTTGTCTAGCGCAGGAGCAGCTGCTGGGATGAAGAGCACTCCCTCATAACAGGGAGCCTGCCTACAGGCCACCCCTGCTGCAGATGAGTCTGAAAGCTGCCACACAAATATTCTTGCTGCTTAGAAATGGAAGCAAAGGCCATGGACTGTTTCATTCATTCTCCAGAAAGCGAGTCAGCCAGGCATGTGGAGTGACTGCTGTTATGTGGCACTGGGTTGAAGCTGGCCCCACAAGTTTTTGCCACAGGTCAGAATGCTTTTTCTACATGCCAGTTAACACAGCCTCTGTCATTATCATAATTTCCAACCAACCGTCATCCCTAATCATCCTTCTAGCATCCCTATTCATCCCTTCATGACACCCTGAACTTTTAATCATCCTGAACTTTGCTTCTCACCCTGCTAGGAGCTCTGCGTAACTGCAGGAAGATAGTACTTTCGAGGAAAACCAAAATAAGAGCTGGAGGTTTGCTCCTTCTGTAGGCACTGACAAATTAAAAATTGCTTTGAATCCCATGGAATGTTGTTTAATACTTTTAAAAATGCTTTAAATGCCCTTTCCCAGGGCTTCAAGGCTTCTCTCCTTTAGGGAAGATAGAAGTTTTCTTATGCATAGATGTATTTTAATTATCACCTAGCTGCCAAGAATAGAGAAGGAGAAAGACTGTCCTTCCTGAAAAGGGTAGGTGTGCATTCCATTTCTCCAAGGATCACACAGTCCCTTTTTCTTATACTTTCTCATAACTCTCTAGTGAGTCAAAACTCTTCTGCAGATGAGCCTAAGCTGAACCAACTGGTTTTGAAGCCTGGCATGTTTTTCTTAAGATGTTTGTCTCTCCACTCAGAGCTCTTTTCAGAGCCTAGCTCTCCTGGGCTCCTTTATACAGCCCCCAGGCCTTCCCAAATTCCCCAAAGAATCATGCTTAAGTGGAATCAGCACTTGAGTTTCCATTTTCATGTGAAAGATTACGTGCCACTGATTTGGCTATTGTTTTTTCTGAATCATCAGAATAAAACTCAATTACAACTCAAAAAGTTGCACTTAAAACAATGTTGACATAACATTTTGGGTTTTCACATCCTGTTGTATCCCAGACAATTTGGCAAGATTGCTAGATATATAGGCAGTACACTGCTGAATCTTCCATTTTTAATAGAAAAATGCTTCAGTACAAAAACATTGCTCTCATGTTCTTGCTCTCCCTTTTCCTTATGCAGTCATCTCCAATATACAACACTGCTTATCTCTGCATCTCTAGTCTCCAACTCCTGGCAGTCACTTCATGTAGTAAAACCCAACTTTTTTTCCTTGCTACATTGAATTGTTGACACTAGTTAAAAACACAAACATGTTCTTATAGACAATGAGAAAGCCAGCACACAACCATAAAACCATATCAGAGATATAACAAAGCCAAATTAAAAAAATGAGATTAAAACAATCACCTCCCCCATGTAGTTCCCAAGATGGTCTTCTATTTTTCATCTGTTTTTCCTCTTTGAACCCAAACTGACACCCATGCACACCAGTCAGCCCAACCCATCTGGCACACTTTTCGACCAGATCCAGCATGAGCACATTCTCCTCTCTGATTTGTACGTTTGGAGCTTTTCCCTAATTGGTGAGAGTATAGGACAGAAGCACTTACCTCCCAAAAGGCATAATCATCTCTCCCCTTCCTGATCCAAGAAAGTAGGGCTCCAGAAACCAATGCTTACTGCTGATATCAGAACTTCCTTTACAGTGACTGAGAGTAGCATTAAGACGACGACTTCTTGCCAGATAGTCACATCCATGGAGAACTGAAGGCTGTCTACCACTCTTTACATTAGGTAAAAGTGCAGACCCAGCACCTAGAAAGAAATCACAAGTGATTTCCCCCAAAATATTTTTTTTCTTTTTCTCCTTTAAATCCTGGAGGAGGAGGTAGCTCTCACAGTGCACACATAATAAAGCATCTTGATCTGACCCATGCTATAAATGTGCTTCATAGTTCCCAAGCTCTCTTGGGGCAGCAAAACTCAAAGCAAGCACTCCAAACCAACCTCAACTCTGGAGTTTCTTTGGAACTTCAGTGATTTTTTTTGACCTGGGCTTCCAGTATACAAAAGAAACGAGTGGAAGATCCAGTTTGCAGAGTGAACTTTGATGAGATGATGACTTTGCCCAGTTCTGCTCAACACATTCAGGAGGCAACCTGGGCTGCAGACTGTCTTCTTGATTGCCTGACTTGGGGAGGAAGGCAAGCTTACTTTTACACTAGCTGAGGTCTGGGCTGAAAGCAATTGCACAGCTATGAGAATTAATCAATCTATATCTCAAATCAACATATAGGTGGAATAAACATAAAAAAGCAGTACACCTAAGGCCTATAGGGTCTTAGAACAAATAAGAACAATATTACACACCCTCTTCCTTTAAGGCACACAAATGATTTTGAAAATATTCTGCAGATACTGTCCTTTACGTTGCTATCTTTCAGACACCTGCTTCACTGTATATGTTTTACTACAGTAAAATAGTAAAGATGCAATGAAGAGCAACATCAGAAGACACTCTTTCCTGTGTGTGGTTCACACTTTGCTGGAAGACAGAACTCATCTCATGTCAGGGAAGGGTATGCAATCAGCCCCAACAACATTCAAGAAGGCAGGGCACAGAAATAGCTGGGGTTTAACAGCCTGTAAGCCCTCTCAGCATTTATTATCCATAAAGGAGATGCGATAATATAAGAGGCTGCAGCGTGCAAACCACCTCTATTTTCTTGATTATAGTCTTTGTTAAAATACATGGTTAGAGCGAGGGGCAATGGAAGTTGAGCTAGGACTCTGAAAAGAGTGTTCAACCTTCTTACATTTTGTGGAAACAAAATTTAAAGGAAAATGATAAGACACAGAAGGCTATAATTTATCTTGAGCTCATCAAGTCCAACTGAACACCAATCACTTAAGAAGCACATTACATATACGCTCCTAAGTGATACCATAATGCCAGAACATGAACTTTACACCACTGCAAAATTTACTTATCTATGTGTTGCACCAGACAGTCACACTAACCAAGTGCTCAGGACTGCAGTTTTTACTTGACCGCATAGTTAGAGGAAATACACACAAGACCCCTGTGGTGGAAAAGCCTATTAATGGGAAATTGTCAGCAACTGTTATTTACCTGGAAATTGGCCTTGAGCGTTCTATTATATGCATGAGCTCACCTTTCCCGTTTAGCTGTTCTCCCAGTAACTCACAGGGCAACGTTTTCAAGACACAATGATCAGGTAATGGCAAGGAAGTGAAACAAGCAGCTGATCTAAACCAAAACAGTTTCATGGCTGGGAAAAGTCATTTTTGAATGGTTTTAGAAAAATCTGAATGGGGTAAATCTGAGCAGAAACATTCTCCAGCCGACCTCAAAGAAGGGCTTTTTAAAACAAAACCAAACCCAAACAAACTACAAACAAACCAAAACAGTGATTTCTGCACTTATATTACACTTAAAATAATGCCTGCACCGTGCAGCCAGCAGCGGAATTAGAATCCCAGCCTTATTCCTGGCACAAAGTCCTCGGCATCAGGACAGGACCTTGCTGGGCCACGCAGCAGCACCACACGGCTCCCCTTTGGCTGAGGGGACCTGACCTGGCCTTACACCTGTGGTCACAAAGTCGAACTATTTGAACAAATACAGTCATGTTCACACGGGATTAGTACTTTTTTTGTCGGGTGACCGCTGCGTTTCTGGTCTGAGGAGGAGGATTGCTCGTACTTTAACCCTTAGCTAAACCTTGCAGAAGCTTTCCTTCAGACGTGAGGAGCTCAGGGAAGTACCCTGCTCACATGGCACAGCTGAAGCTGAAAGATGATGTTTGCCCACAGCCTTACGCTTTGGCAAAACACGAACATAAGGGATAAGATCATAAGCTACTGTGGCCAAGCTGTTGAGGATCTCCCCCAGCCTCCTCAGAGAGCGAGGAAACAGGCAGTCCCTTGTGGCCACTTCATCTGCTTAACACAGCACTGCTGCATCCATTAAATTCCCTGTCACAGATACTAAAAACACAAGAGCTGCTTTCAAAAGTCTGATCAGTACCATAGTAGGGATATTAAAATGGTGACGATGGTGGGGTGGGGTGTGGGGGGAGAGGGTTTTTTGGCAGAATGGGTTCCTCAGAGCCAGGGACTCATTTCTGCTCTCCAAGACCCAAAAACTCCTGCGTGTAACCGGGGGTTGTTTCTTTCCCTTTGCTGAGCAGCTTGAAAGCCATGAACAGAATCTGCAAAAGCCTTGGCAGAGCAAATATTATAGGATATAATATTCTCAAAGCGCTTCTGATCTACAGTAGTTATGCCGGCGGCTAATGGTACATTAGCTGAGTGCATTCAAGGAGATGCGTACTACATCTAAGTGGTTTCAAAGTAGGAAAAATGTTTTGCAGGGCTGGATCTGCCGAGAACAGAGTAACACGACAGAGCTGGGACCCACCCAGGAACCACAGGCCTTCTTTTAGTGGGAACAAATAAAAAGGCTGTCATTCAGTGCTGGAAACTCTTGGATGTTGAGGGGTTGGTTTGTTTGTTTACAGTTTGGCAAATATATTTCCTGAGGGAACACAACTGGCCTCTGTCACAGTTTGGGACTGAAAAGAAGTTCTCTTTACTACAAAATGGCTCAAAAATTTTTGAACTTAGTACTATTAATGCTTGGAAACATTTAAACAACCTTTTAATATGATTATGAGCTGTTTCAAAGCAGCAACAATTCTGTTTACAAGCGAGATGGGTGAAGCATTTTGGAAAAAAAAAACCAAACTGAAAGTCTGGAAGATTGCTATCAAGTAATTTAGGCAACTACTGACATTGCTAGCAATCATTTTTCTGACACTTTCTTCATACAGCAAACATGACTGCTTCGGATCCTGCTGAAGTAGAGGTGCCAATTTTTGCTCCATTCACTTGGGTATTGCCAGGTGCCTCACAAGCTCACTTTCAGGTGGAAACTCCTGGGTTGGATCCTGATCCTCTGGGCTTGCACTCCACACCTCTCAGCCGGCCAGATGCTACGGGGAGAAAGGAGGCCTGAGGTACCCAGCTCAAGCCCTCCAGATCAAGGGCAACACGGTGAGGGACAACAAAGAAAACACAAAGAATTCCCATCCACCTGCTGCAAAAGGCAAGAGAGCCGACTTGTGCCGAAAGCACAAGGTTCCCGAGGTACCTTAGGAATCCCTGGGGAGTACAGTCAGGGAACTAAGTTTCAGATGCACATGATGGTCCTCACTTCATATCCCGGCTACGTGACTTTATGTGCCATCAAGTTAATCACGTTTCAGGATACAGAAATGTTGTGGAGGTTAAAGTAACTTCCCATATATTTGTTCATGCCCTATTTCCAAATCAAAATTTGTTTTAAATACTTTATACACCCATTACTCTTAATTATGCGATGGTGCTTATATGGATAGTACTGAGCTTTATGACAATGTATTATTTGATGAAAACACTTTTTTGTTATTATATTATCCACTTGGATAAGAAGTACTCCGCTGCACCACACAACACCACTCCGCTGCAAACACACTTTTGTACCCACAGTGAAATTGCTGGCACAAAGATCAAGCTTTTTCTTATAGTCTCCTCAATCGTTGAAAAAAATCTTAACATTACAGTCACTTAAAAATCACATTCTCCCATATTTCCTTTATTTTCACCAATTACATTTTTTTAATTTAAAAATAGAAAATAAAAAATAAGAATGAACAAAGAAGTGCCAAAAAGGAGTAACAGACAAATAGGAAAGCAGTAAATACTAAGCAAAATTGACATTCTGGCACAAATTCTGTTTGCTTGGCTTTCACGAGGCAAGACTGGACATGGCAATATTCCTATGAGAGCACGTGGTCTGAAAGCCTGGTTCAGAGAACAGAGAGGGTGGCAGTGTCAGCATTAGAGCTCACCTGAAATACTGGAGCAAAACTGTCCCTTCTAGGTTAATATCAGCCAGCATGAAACCCAACACTGTCATTTTCAAAACTTCTTTTCTTTCCCCTGGAAGTATTTATAACACCATTTTCAATATTTCAACATTCCTGCCATCTCTGTCTCTGATGTTTAGGATGAAAATAAACACTGAAACCCTTGTTCACAGAACAGAAAACTTGTTTTCTTGGTCAGCCCCTGCCTCTGCCTTTTCTGAAGGTTTCACTGTAAGGACATATATTTCCTGATTCATGATTTACATGCAAGAACCCTTTCAAAGCTTCTTGTGTTTCCCTGCCTATACTAATACACAGACAGTAATCCTGTGGCATTTCTCAGGAGTTTAATTGTACTTTTTCCATCATGTTTGAGTAAGGCAGGGAGGTTCAATCTTAACAAATACTTTTATTAATGTAGACACAGGGAGTAACATTTCCACTAATAATTTTGATTCATTTTTTCTGTTTTTTTAAGGATAAGGCAATTTTTATTGCCCAATGTTCACATTCTTGGTTTTTTTCTCCCCAAAAATGCACCAAAGATGCTTAAGAAAAAAAGGGATTCCATCTGGCACATTTTTTTTTCCAAGTATAAAACATACATTCTACTCAGGCATATACAAAAGTAGAAAATAGTTATCTTCTTGAACTAGCCCTAATGAACAGGTAAATATTAGCATTCCACTCTACAGTTACACAGAGAAACAAACACAGTGGATTTTGAAACCTGAACAATACTTCCAAGATTCCTTTGAAATATTTCCTTATTTATTCACCTCAGTAAACTAATGCGATCTTTCAGGCAAAGTCAGCATGCAGCAGCCAAGGCCCAAACCCCAAAGAACACTTAAGCAAACAGAGTAGGTGTCAACTACATTTCATGTATGCACTTCTCCACTAGAGTGTTATTTCTCTTCTGTCATCGTTTGTTACAACTTACAAATCTTTTTCTGTTCAGCCCTCTATTCAGCAGGAGAAATAAGGTTGCATGATCAACATGCTGATTTTTTCTGTGATTTGTTCACAACTTCAAGCAGAGAGAATAATAATTGCAAGCACATCACCTGTACAGAATTCCTTCTTATTCATTCACACTAATGAGTGGATCACACAGATATGAGCTTCTCCCACTCCAGGAACAACTGAATCAAGAACAAAAAACTTACTAGGCTAATGCAAAGCGATTACAGGAAATGGAATAACTTTTAGAAGGGAGAAGAATTCCAAACTGGTGGAGAGTAAATTGGTTATGAAACGTTCAACAAGACATCTTCAAGAAAAAGTAGATAAAGAAGAAGCAGTAGTTTGTAAGAGCTGTGGGAAAGTAATTAAGATATTTGTGTTGATATCCTCAATGCCTAGATGCCTGCAAATAATCTAAATTGGCAGTCTACTATAAAGAAATTGTACTAGAAGGGACTTGTTTGTATCTTGTGTTTATCTTGCTTTCTTGCTCTGTCATTGCCCATCTTTTTTTTTTTTTTTTTTGGTAGAAGTGGGAAGTGTAACTTTAGAGCACAATCACAAACACTAGTATAGATGCAGTCATTAAATCTTTTTCTCCCCACCTTTTTTTTAACCCTGTGTTACTCCCTGTGCAGGTATGTTTCCTCTTAATTTAAATTCACTCAACGATATTTTCCTGGCTGAACAGCACAGTCTAAAAAAAACAGAAAACCACAAGCAATAGAACAATACTAATCTTCAAGTACAGAACTCTTATCACATCAAGTTTCCATTAAGTTGACCTGAAATCATAGTTTGATAACAGCAAGAGAAATATTAAATCAGTAGACATTTAGAATTTCATTCCCCATAAAACTGTTCAGCATATTTACCAGCTGCCAAAAAGACAAACACCCATAAAAGCCTTTTGGCCAAAGACAGCTACAAGCTTTGAAAAGTTCTATCTGTTTTGGTGACAAAAAGTGCCTTCATTCAACATTTTTATTCCCTTTTCCTGAGAAAGGGATCATTTTTTTGCAGAAGCATACACATGAACCTCCATCTTTTTTGTAAAAGCTGTTTTTCCTTGGGGAGAATCCCTCAACATCTCTTTTTACTCAACATACTTTTGACAGCTATTTTTCAAGTGACAGATAAAATTTGAATCTCTATTCTGCGTATAATGGAATTTCCCTTTGGCAACTGATAGATGGCATTATGCTGTGCTAAACTGAGCTAGATTAGATACAGCTGGATTAAATAGGGCTGGCCACACATTCTGTCTCCAGAGACATAAAGAATTAATGACCCCAGCAAGGTCAGCATCAGAACTTCCTATGGTGGCAGTGGGGCCAAGAATAAGTTCCCAGCAACTCATTTTTAGAAAACTCTGCTCCAAGTTTTGGTATTTTTTTCATCTTCTTCCTCTCTGGTTATGTAACATAGGGTTATTTAGAGGTCCACTAGGGCCTACTGGTGATGGTAACCTTCAAGAGAAAGGGAATTTAGTAGGTAGAAGTTGTCTTGCTTCATGTGATATGTTTGAAAGGTAGATATAACTGCTTTTGATCTAGATACCTTTGCTGTCAGTGAAGAAAAATGTGCACTTTTAGCCTTTCATTCATCTGACCTAATTCAAATGTCTAGTTTCTGTTGAGTTTAAATTATGCACTAGGAATTTTTTGCTATACGGAGTCTAGATGACTAGCTCATACACACAAATCTCCACCTGGTCAAATGAACCCAATTCTCTGTTGCCTAAGGGAATGATACTCCTTCAAATTAAGATCAATAGTACCTTTTGACAATGTGCCTTTCTCTAGTGTCCTTACTACATGGTGGGAGAGAGGGGATGGAGAGGAGAAAGTTTGGGAAGAAAGTTGTGTTTTCCCGATTACAGAAAAGACCTCTTCCATGTTTTCCTATATGTTTGCTTGGCCTTTGCCCTGGTGAGTATAATCTCACAGGACAATTAGTACTCAAGACCCATACCACGTTTTGCATCTGCTAACTGCCCAGGAAGGCTGACTCCATGGTTGACATGAATGTAGTCCCTGTGAAAGTAGAGAAAGAGCTGTAGTTATCCACGTCTCTGTCATCTCCACAGAACAGTGCCACAGCATAGCAGGGGCACCTTTTGGCACCAACTATCCAAAAATTCTTCCTGTAGGAGCCGGACAAAGTTGTTCAAAAGTAGCCAACTAAGCCCTACAATAATAAATATTATACTGTCTTCCAGATTTATCCTTCGTGCAAACTAAAATAACAACAAAGTAGTTCACAATATCCACATCTCTTCTGAAAACATCTCCTTTTTTGCATGTTGAAGCAATAATGACAACAGAAGTAGCTTTATCTCAGTTTGCTTCTCTCCAAGCTAGTAAAATTCTCAAACACCACAGAAGCGACTACTACACTTAATTATTGACTGGGGAGGCTCCTTGAGACCTTCCTAGGAATGCCTCGTGGTAAGTATACACTATTGGTCCCCACTATTGTCACTGAAAGATTTACAAGATGAACATTTTCTACATGTATCAATTACTTACCCAGCTCTTGCACTTGGAGCCTTGAACTGAACTTAATATTTCCACAAAATAGTAACACTCCTACTGGCATTGTTTATCAGTTACATCTAAACCTTGCTTCTCACAACGCAGAAAGGAAGATGATTTGCTTCAAGTATCTAATTTTATTCCTTTTACAAAGAGGCCCATGGCTTAAATTTATACTTTTGCATGAGCTTATTGCAGTTTTCTTCACTGTGAAGCCACCTGGCAGTAGAACCACACCACCAGGACCAACTTTTTCATAATACTGACATTGAGTTAAACATCTAGCTGTTTCTAGAAAATTTTCCCTCAATATGTATTGAAGTTTTTTTAGCCAGCTACAGAATTTGACACACAGGCTGGTCTGCCAGAAAACCTCAGAACCAGCCAACAAAATGAGGAGGTGTTATTGGTAAGGCTTAGGTCTGCAATACTTGGAAAAGGAAGGCTTCACCCACTTCTTTTCTGCAGGAGTTATTTGCTTCTGTTGAGTTGCCTGAGCAATTTTTAAGCAATCATCTTCTGCTCCTCTCATCCAAAGCAGTGATCACTGATGTTTCTAAGCAAGAAGCATCCCTAAGGCCAGCTACATACATCTCTAGATTACTTGAAGACACTAAATTGAACATCAACCATTACTGACACCAGCTGAGATTCTTCCTGTTGGTATACAGTGCGTTTTGTTTGTGTACAGTACACTCCCTCTTTTCCATGCAGTCATATGTTTATACTCCAGCACACACAGAAAACTTGATGTCCTGCTATAAAGAATCACAAGACTCTGTTCTGCCTCTCCCTGTAGTACTGCAATTAGGGCAACCAGACTGATTTATTCCAGATGAGGAAATAGCCTAGTACACATCAAACCCCCTACACACTACTACGACAGACACTTCCCATGTTTTTATTAAGAACATCCTCTATTGGTTACAATGTATAGAAACAGATGAACAAATGGTTGTCTGTTTCTAATATCAGAATTTCTTTTTCTTCATGTTGTTTTTGCCATATTAAGAATGGGGAATGCTCATGGCCATCTGCCTTTTGTAAGCTTTCATCAGGTTTAGCTGTGTAAAACCAGAACTGAATCTGGTTCATTAAACTGTGAGGTTTCACGGTAGGTCAAATGTGAGTTCAGCTGTACCGACAACCTTGTGGGCAACCCCGCTTTCCTTGTTGCTTTGTTCCTCTAAACCAATACTGTTTGTACTGTCTTCCTGATGTAGATATAGATCATGACATCTAGCTCTAAACTCTGAGCTGGTTCACACCCAAGAGTTCCCATAGTGGGCTTTCATAACTTGGCCTTTTTGTTGCAAACATTTCATGTTTCAGATGGAGAAGGTGCTAAGGACATCAGATACAAAAACCACCGAATGTGAAAAAGCTGAACCAGTGTCGCTAACTATCACAGTTTAACTGCAGGCCTAGCAATATTTATAGGTTTTCTGAATGCTCTAAAAGTCTCTCAGATAACCTGTTGGCTTTCCTTCTTGACAGGCTTATTTATTTCAAACGTACACTTCTAGCCTTCCTGAAAATAGTAATCCTAAGTACTAAGCACAAAAGACATGTAAGAATATGACACAACACCCAAAGATCCTTCATAGCCTAAATACGATACTTTTCATCTGATGCCATAATTTCAAAGGTGTCACGGTTGTTGGATCAAGGATATAGCATAAAATCATATGGTTGTAGGGAAACAGCCTGACATAAGTTTTTATCTGGATTCCTTAGAAACTGCTTTTACTCACTGAAAAGAACTTCAGATTTTGGGAGAATAAGAATGCATTGGCAAGGATCACTTTTAGAGCATTTTGACAACTTTTCACTAAAGCTGAAGCCCTAATTTTGGAATGCATTTTATATATCACTTTCAGCTGGCTTGTTTTTTAGTGTTCTGTCTTGGGCATTTATTTCTTAAGCCAAATTATTTTGCAGGTTTGAAATAAATTGAAACTCTAGGGAATTCCTTAGCACTGCATACGCATAAGGAAGTTACAAGCTAACAGTATACTTATGTTCTTTAAGTCATCAGTTACAGTCTTCCTCAAATACTGTACTTACAGGTGTGACAGGAATCTAGATAGGACAGCTTATAATACACTTGATGCAGTCTTCCATTCTACATTTAGTCTCAAGTGAGTTTCTTCACTAATCTGATATTAATCTGTATATCTCATGTCTGCACACAAGAGATTAGCTCCCTAAATTCAGAATGTGCTACATTTCATCTGGAGATAGATTATTTTGCTTTACATGGTCCCATTGAAAGCCATGAGTCACAGCGCACCTCAGTCTAAGGGAAAATTAGAGTTCTTCCCCTGGATACTGCTATTGCATTGACAATGATAGCTATGAGCAGATGTTTCAGAAATATGTATAAGAAAATAAGGGAATGCACGTTTTCTCTACTTATATTCACACTGTGAGGTAGTCAGATCCGAAGGAAGATGATGAAGTAGCAAAATTTGACTGAGAACTAGGCTGTACTTTACTGGGGCTGTCACAATATGCCTCAAGGTCCTCCATGAGGGACCTTCAACCCTTGAGAGCTGTATTAGCAGTGAAAGAGCAGTATGTGGTGTGAGATGGTGAACACCCGAGTAGCCATTAAATTCATTAAAACCTTGGTGCTTGCTATAAATTCTGAATATAGCAATTTCCATTTCCCTGCCATTCATATTCTCTTCTTCCTGTCATAATGAGCTTCCATCGCTATTGTTTGAGAGGGCTAGGCAAAATAATTGCTTAGCCTGCATGACATAATTAAACTACCCTTGATCTTTGTCCCATCCTCACAGCACAGCCATTCCACTTGTTACTGTTGTATTTTATTTGAAAGAGCATTTTCTGGTTAAATTTCTTTATGGAGGCTAATTCAGCTGACTTGGTATGAGTCTTCCTGTAGCCCAAAGCCTTCTGATATAAAGTTATCTTCTCTCAGAGACAGGTGCAGCTCCACTGTAGAGCTCACAAATGGGTTATTTTCACTGGCACAGCCTTTTGGGCTAAAGATACTCATTATCTCCAATTTCACAGCTCTCCCACTCCAAACATGCATAAAGGGCACATGGACACACTGATCTATGGCAAGCTTTGGAGATACTTTGCACAGTGGCTCTTCAAGTACACTACTGCAAGAAACACAATGGAGCTAACAGTCAGAGAGCCTGTATTTGGTGTTTTCTGACACACAGCATAGATGCAGGGTGATATGGGACCTCTAAAACATGTCTGTGCTGAGAACAATCTGTGCTGTAGTTTTGTATTGGCCTTTAACATGGAGCCAAGACATGACACTGGACATTTCAAGTATGTGAAACCAAAAGATTCTATTTCGAACTCCTGCTGGAGGCTGCCTCCTTTTGATGCAATTGAAACTGGTCTTTTGGGTAGGGAGGGAAAAGTTCTGATGCAGTTTTGGAAATAGTTGTCCATACTCAGAATTGCTTGCAGAAACCACTGTGCATCAGCCATGCCAACCAACTGGACCTGTTAATCTTGAAGGAACTTTGTGCCTTCAGTAGCCCCCGCCTCCTGAGAAAATGTTGCTGTGGTGTTGGGGGAAACAAGTGAGCAGTAGCTCCTGCTTTCCCTCAACCTGTGCCTCCTAGATGGTAGAAGGCTCCTTACTCCTTCCAGCTTTTCATTAGAGCAGCCAGACCCTACTAATCTTCTGGTTTTCATGTTATCCAAACAATGACTTGTAAAGCACACAGCAGCAGACCAGCTCTATTTTGTCTGTGGCGGGTTCTCCATGGGTACCCATGAAAGACCACCTTCATTTCATCCTGGCAGGCTGAAAGGACCTGGCTTGCACTGTATGCAAGAAGGCCAAATGGACCCAACCTCCTAATGGGTTGGGTTGTGTGCCAATCCCATGTTCAAAGGCACAGCACTGAGTGCATCAGTGCAAGTTCAGTTTAGGGCTCTGAACTCTTTATGCAGCTAATCAAAGGATGCACGGCAGGACAAGGGATAACTGTCAGCACACTGGCTGTGGACTCTGCCATAGAAACGATCCACCCAGCTTATGCTCAGAAAGGAGCAGTATATTTTGTTGTTAAGGTACTTGAAATAAATCCAGTCCATGATTCAGTTGCTTCCATAGCAACTTCGAGCAGAATTTGAGGCTTTGCATCCCAGGGCTGGTTAGGGGAAGAAAGGGCAGGAGGAAGAGTTAGGCAGATGAATCCAGCTTTAGTCCAAACCCCAAAAGAAGTACTGCAATCATTTCTGAGACTGGGAGAGAGAGAAGGACCAGGAGCAAATTCAATTGGATGATGCACTCCAAATTCGCCCCTTAGTGCCAAATACTAGACAAACAAAGCTAAGATAGTTTTAAGGCTGAGAGTAACTTAAAGGTTAAAAGCCCCACATTTCTGAGACATTATACATTTCTTAAAATCCATCATTACAGAGTCAAGAAATGATCATCAGTAATTTCACTTAATTTCAAAGTAATTTCCTCAAACATAACTTCCACAGATATTTTCAATTAATTTTAATCATGTGAAAAGTTTGAAGAGGTTTTGTTACTCTTTAACAATCTTCAGGACAAAAAACATACTAGCACAGATCCTAAAATTCTTAAAAGATGTAACTTAAAATTAATTTTCAGTCCTAAATTAATTAGTGGCTTGCTTGTAAATTCTATTAAAGTTCATTCTTCCCTGAGAAAATAAGTGCTGTAAATTAAAGAAGAATCATGTTTTTCCAGTGTAACTGGAAAAGTGAATCCAAATTTTAAATGTAGAATAAAACTCAGACTGTCCTCAAGGGAGGGAGGCAAGTGATATCTCTTAATGTGGATGTCCTGGTTTCAGGTGGGATAGAGTTTATTGTCTTCCTAGCAGCTGGTACAGTGCTGTGGTTTTGAGTTAGGTATGAGAAGAATGTTGATAACACTCTGATGTTTTCAGTTGTTGCCAAGTAGTGTTTAGTCTGAAGTCCAAGATTTTTCAGCTTCCGATGCCCAGCCAGCGAGAAGGCTGGAGGGACACAAGGAGTTGGGAGGGAACACAGCCAGGGCAGTGACCCAAACTGG
>JANZLQ010000007.1:27151339-27162400 GCA_026212715.1 Elanus axillaris | reverse complement strand
GAGCCAGCAGTGTGCCCAGGTGGCCAAGAAGGCCAACGGCATCCTGGCCTGCATCAGGAATTCTGTGGCCAGCAGGACTAAGGAAGTGATCATCCCTTTGTACTCAGCGCTGGTGAGGCCGCACCTCGAGCGCTGGGTTCAGTTTTGGGTCCCTCAGTACAAGAAAGGCATTGAAGTGCTGGAACGTGTCTACAGAGCAATGAAGTTTGTGAAGGGTCTAGAGAATTTCTTATGCGGAGCGGCTGAGGGAACTGGGGCTGTTTAGTCTGGAGAAAAGGAGGCTGAGGGGGGACCTTAGCGCTCTCTACAACTACCTGAAAGGAGGTTGTAGTGAGGTGGGTGTCCCTCTTTTCTCCCAAGTAACAAGTGATAGGACAAAAGGAAATGGCCTAAAGTTGTGCCAGGGGAGGTTTAGATTGGATATTAGGAAAAATTTCTTTAGTGAAAGGGTGGTCAGGCATTGGAACAGGCTGCCCAAGGAAATGGGTGAGTCACCATCCCTGGAGGCATTTGAAAGATGTGTAGATAGGGCACTTAGGGCCATGGTTTATTAATGGATTTGGCAGTGCTAGCTCAATGGTTGGACTCAGTGATCTTAAAGGTCTATTTCAACCTAAATGATTCTGTGATTCTAAGATGCAAATCGCTGCAGAGCATAACATTTGCCAATAGTGGGCTTGCTCTATTCAATTACATTTCATATACCCCTGCACAGCAGTGCCTAGGTCCTCACCACTTTCTGGATCAAAACCCATACATTTTGCTGTTGCATTACAGCATACTCTCTCCATTCACATTCACCACATACATTCTTCTACACTGGATGGTCTGAAGCACTGACCAAAGCTCTCCTCTTCTAACAGCACTCTTTCATGATAGACAAGTTGAAGATGCTACCTTGTCTAACTATTTTTTTTCTTCTTTTTTTTTTTTTTTAAAATCCCCACCTCAAGTGAGTTTAAATGTCATAGTTGCTTTTGCTGTCCATCTCTAATGCAAGCAGTGGAGTAAGTAAAATGTGAGTAGTGTGCACAGGACACCTGAAGTCATCATTCAGCACACTTCAAGCCTGTTCATTATCTGCCCCTGCAGGACATCACCTCTCTGAAGAAAACACACACAACCTTGTACAGCTGAAAACTACAGTTGTGCTGTCATGCGTCCTAGGTCATCTTATGCATAGTACCACCACACCAGGTGATCAAGACCACCATCACCTCCCCAGCATCCCTAGGGCAATGAACTGTCATTTCCCTCTCCCTGACCTGGTTCTGCAGGTGAGAAGTACATTAGTAAGCAATGCAGGTACGTAGCCAAAGCCAAATACAGGAAGAAAACCTGATCTTTCCAGTCTCCCCGAGCACTCCGCAAGTCTTCATGGGCCAGATGGTAAATGTCTTTATCCCCAATGGAGCCACATTTCCAGCAGCACTCAGTACCTCTTAAGGTCCCTGAAGAAGAAACCTATTTTTGATATGCTTTGTACTGAGGCACCCAGTTATTTTATCACTGTGCACTTAAACATCTGGCTCTAAGATGCTGATGCTGAACTTTAATCAAATGTTATATTCATTGTCAAAGTTTTCAGACACATAAGCTTTAATTTATTGCTTCCTCTGAAACAGGGGCCTGTATAAAATTATTAGATTAGCAGTACTAAGACAACAACACTTTGTAGAAGTTTCCTTCAAATTGTGTGACAAATATCTACCATGGTATGCTAGGAAAAAAAAAAAAAAATTTAGTTTCGGGCTTTGATTTTGTTGTGTCAGGTTACAGCCATTTGGAAGAAGCATGAGTCTTTGTAGACGAGACCTTTAATTCCTGATTCAAAAGTATAAGAATTTTCTTCCTTAGCCAAAAGGGAAACTGAGGAAAATCAGTCAAAATATCTGTTTCCATTAGTAATGATGAATAAAACCTTTCTGCACTATCAAGCTAATATATCAAGCTGCTGCTGTGCTTGGGAGAATCACCACTAAATGCATCTGCAGGCCCTTTAAGAGTCTGGCTGGACATTTCAATAGAAAGCCCTGGATGTGGACCATAGGCAAAGCAATGACTGTATTAGCATTCAGCTGTAAAATACACCCTGAAGAGACCCAGAGTTCAGTCTGAAAGGTTTGGCTGTAACAATATCCAGTAGACTAGTAGTCATTAGTTCTGGATGATCTACTCTTGTGGACGTAGAAGAGGTTCATTTTGAAGTATGTTAATTCAAGGGGTCTCCTCATAATGAAAATGAAAAGCCTGAGGTGAGAGCCATAGAGTTTATGACTAAATTCTTCAGGTTTTATGGTGTCACAGCCATTTCAGCATCACAACTGTGTTAATACTTTATGTTTCGTTGAAGACTTATTGTGGAGGACCCTTTTAGGCTGCAAGTGGCTGCCACCTATAGACTCTTTGCCACGTCTTGTATTCACAGAAATGAAAATATCACTTCAACACCCTCAGAGGACAGCCAGAGCTCGGGTGCACAAGACTTTGGATTTGTCTAAACAGATAGAAGATAAAGAACGTACTCGAAAGCATTGATGAAGGCTGAACACTGCCTGCATGGAAATAAAGTAACTACTTGTTAAAATTACCAGCTTATTTATACTCCAGAAGACAATGCTTAGAGCAATGTAGTACTTGTCCCACATGCCAGAAGGGCGATTGTTAACTTGCCACTGGCTTCAAATAATGTAAGCAGAATGCCTTCAAGTCCCTCTAAATTCTTACAATTTTACTATTTCATTTTCTTTAATTTAGAAGTGTTTGTCAGACTCCAGGGAACTAACTTCAGGCATAGCAAATAGACTCTATTTTACCAGTTAATACAACAGCCTCATGTTGTTACCATGTAATTAAAAAAAGGTAAGTGGGTTAGAATAGTGCCCAATTTATAGCAACATAACAAGTGTGATAAGCTTACACAGCATCATCTCTATCAACCAGATACAACACACATACCTCAATTTTCATCCCTATTTGCTTTACATAAAGTGGAAAAGTACACTTGTCACTGTGCAAATCCTGCCATACTGGAACCCAAATTCTGTAAACAAACAGCACAGCTGATTACGATGCAACTCACAGCATACACAGGCAAATGTTATAAACATGGAAGTGCCAAAGTTGGGAGGTTTTAGGTTTACCAACTGATCAACCTGGGAAAAAGGGAGTTAATTAGTAAGTAGGTCTTTTTGAAAACATTTTGCACTGCCCTTTTTTAACCAACATGGTGTACTTGTGCACAACCTCTTATGTGAAAATGCTTAGTAGAGAGACTACTTTTATTTCTCTTACATACCTTAATTAATTCCTCTAAAGAGATAGAAGATAAACACAGATCCCAAAGAAGTTCTTTCTTTAACAGAATCCTTTAAAAAAAATAGCAAGAATCACCTGAAATAACCAACTGCACTGAAGGATAGTGTAAATTTGGACATGAGCTAATTTCATGATTGTCTAAAAAGCTGGGGTGTAGACAATCTATTTCCTTTAAAATCATTGCATAATTCCAGGCTATATTTGCATCATTTGACAGCTAGGAGAGAAAATGTACTGTGTTCTTATTTATTCTCCAGAAGACCCAATGTTGTTAACCTTCTTGAAGCTGTGAACATTCAAGGTCTGTTTCAAATAAATGTATGTGTGACATGCTTTCTTAGTGAAAACATTGGTTCAGCTGACAAATTGGTTCAAAGAAACAACATTTTTAGTGTAGACTCTGTTACTGCTGCAAAGTGAAATGAGCTGGAATAGAAGCACCTGCTACAAATCTGTAACCCCAGGTATCTATAAAATCCTAGTGAGTTTTGCTGAATCATTAAGTTATGATACCATTTCAAAAACTATTATCACCCACAGAAGACTGTAATTATGGGAATGTCGTCACATGCCAGTCAATCAGTAATCTGAAGGCTGCAATATCCTGGAGATGATGTGCAAGAGTGGAGCAAAACAATGAGAAAGCTAACAGCAGCAGCAAAGCTGTGGTAGGAATGTAGCTACTCTCTCTTGGGCTTGAATCTGAATTCACATTAAGATTTCCCTGCCAACAAATGAGAAATATTGCCTTGTACATGCCCTGGACATGCCAGTTTTTAGGCCAAAAGGAGTCATGACTATAGAGAACACAAATCTGAAAAAGATTTTCTTTTGAAGGGCAGTGCTCTTCTACTGACAGCCCCACCTGAAAGGATTTTCTTCAGAAGTCTAAAAAGCTCCTCCCTTGAATTATCTTGTTTCTTTACCCCAAGCACTTGCACTGGGTGGCCATTCCTGAAACTTGCTACTGAGATAGCAGGAATCTCCTAATTTCTGCACTTCAAAAATTCATGAAACCCTCCTGGTTTTGTAACAGCTTGGCCCTTTAGCTTCAATGGCTTTTCTCATGCTTTGATGTTGCTCTGTCATCTGAGAGGTTTACAAAGTTAGATGGTCTTTCCCCAGTCCTTGCTTTGCCAGACCAAATTGCCGAAGCTCTTCTTGTTTCCCCTCATGGAGTCCTCCACCCCACTGTCATTCACACGGTCCCTCTTTCATCAAGTCTTCTCCAAGTTCATCTTTGACCAGAACTCTCCACAGAACACTAGATGGTCTTGCTGCACCTCCCACAAATGTCAACGATACCTATCAGTCTGCCAGAAATACTCTAATGGGCAGATTGTACCACCGAGCTGCCATTTTCACAGTCGCACAATGTCAGCAGCCAACTGTCACCCTGAAAATCAACAAAGTGTCTCTCTCTAGAAAAGTCCATGCCTCAGACTTTTAGTAAATGCTCTGTGAGTCTAGCATATCTCTTTTAGGAAGACATCCTGATCAGTGTAAGTAGCTTGGTGACAAAGAGCACAGCCACCACCATCACAACCAATTTCTACCAATGACAGGTTTCCCTTAGCGTGTGAGAACATGTACTTATTTCTTACCCTAGACCTTGTTGTGACTGCCTATAAAGACCTTCTTTAAGAAGTAACTCTGAAGCTCAAGGAGGCCAAAAATAGTTTCAAATAGTCTGACTGGACCAGATCATTGGTTCTTTCCAAAACTTTATTTTCTTTCTACATGCTACAGGAAAGGAGGAGGGGTATGGTGATATCAGACACTTTCCTTTTATTCAAGATGTGCTGGTGTCCTCCTCCTCTGAGGACTATGTTTTACTATGTGGATCACAAAACCCAAGCATCTTATCAATTAATACAGGAAAAGGGGATGTGACTCCTTTTCCCCACTTAACCAACATGGAGAGATCCACAATTGCATTTGGCGTCTGGGCAATGACAGGAACATTAAAAGTTATCCATTTTTCTTTCCCTCTGAACACTCTTCCACCCACAAAGTGAGCCTCAAATGAAGGATAAAACCTGGTAGTTAAATGAATTCAAGGGAACCTATTAAAATCTTGAAGGGTCTTTACAAATTCAGCTCAAAATGTTCCAGAAAGCAATGTAGCATCTTCATATATTAGAGAGAGTAAGTTAGTACTGAATTATTTAAAAATTTAGTTAGCTTCCCTTGCTTCATCAACAAACATTATTAAATTTTAATGAGTAAAAATGGTACAATAAAACTAATGAAGTTGGTTTTACTGGGAAAATGCAATAAAGAACAGTACCTTTTATTTTAAAGGAAATATGTGTTTAGTACAGTTTGTTTTATAATATAATAAAATGAAGATTATTGGTTTTCATAGTTCTGGCATAAGCTTCCAGTTTCTAGTGAGGCCTACAAGTAGAACAACAATATCCTTAGGCAGCCATCATGTAGACACTTGCTCACACAAGCAACATTTTGAAGCAGAACCTCAGTGGTAAGAAAATCAGTGTGAAAAAGTAAAGCACCTTTTCATGAGTGTCTATGGGCCCCATGTACTGTGTAGTACCATCCCTTAGAAAAAAAAAATCCAATGACAAAATAACTGGCAGGGCATTAAGCCATCCATGGTGTAGAAATGGACCAGATCGTAATATCCCCCTCTAAATTATGGCAGCCTTGGACTGAGAGCACAAACTCGTAACTGTGGGACTTGACATCAAACAGCACCATTGCCTTATAGGCCCTCCTGGTATCCCCTTGGTTACTATTGCATAAAGGAAGCAGAAATGTTACGTTAATTTTCTGGCAGCCCTCCTAGACCGGCCCATTTTTTCTTAGAAGAATCATGTACAATAATGGCATTAAACATCCCAGAAGCATTTGTGTGCAGGGATGTTTATGCCTCCTTTGGACCGTTCTTCCAAAGCTGTTCACGTTGGCTATTTCAGGCCATCAGCGTAGTGCTGCCAGCTACTGTTCCCTGTGCTGGCCTTCAGTCTTTGGCTTGCCTTGGCCCGTCTCAGAGACTCGACTCATATTCAGACATGACTTCCCCTTTGCGATGGATGCCAGTGAACGTTTTGACACCTGCTACAGAACAGCTGACAAGAGCTTTTATTTGGAAGAGAGCTGATAGCAAGGGGGCATTGCATCTCCTGAAAGTGACAACCACCTTGTACAAGAACACAGGAGCTCTGGAGAGATGGGTGCTCACAAGACAACGTTAACTTCTTGCGGACAGTCCAGGGTCACACCAGTAGGCCAGGAACTGTGCTGAGGGACCTGCTGAGGGTCATGGGAGCAGCTTTTCTGGGCAAGGGCACAAAGAGTGCTGCAGAACTCTCACCTGAAGCAGCTGCCAAAGCCCCGGCAGAAACACTGCAGTACTCGTTTGGCGGGAGACGCCACAGCAGCCTCATCACACAGCCTGCTGTGCGTCAGGGCGCTCACATTCAGCACGCCCAGGCACCTTATGGGGCAAGAACAAGAACATTTAGCAACACTATTACCAAATCATCCAGGCACTTCAGCTTCACCAAGATTTCTAAGGGGGGGTGGGCCCTTGGTCCATTTTGGAAATCCTTTTTTATACCTTTAAATCCTCTAGAAACCCAACCCCAAACTTTAACTGCAACTTTTTAATTAGTACATCCAGTATTGTCTGACAGGGACAGGCCAGGTATGTTTTCCAAAGAACATGGGTTGAGTTCATACTTTTACCACTAATCCTTAAAAGTATGCAAGAGTCATGCTGCCTTGAGATCACAGAGCCAGCTGTTAAAGAATTTTCAGTCATGGGTTTCTCTAGGCTTGCTTTAACAACTCAGAGTTGGGCTACCACCGCAGTGAATGGTGAAAGATAACTCAAAACCATCTTCTATATATTCAATTTTACAAAACATTATGTAATTGACGTCTTGTCAAAAGAAGTTCTTGGTGTTCTTCCACGAACTCTCCGTTATCTATTCTTCAGTGGTTTCAAAAGTCCAACACATTTTCCTGTCTCAACAGATTCTTATTGTCTCATCTCGGTTCTGAAGTTAGTGGTCATAGGCAGAAGGTCTCTGGTCACCACAGTCACTTCTCTTACACATCAAAGATCACCTTTGAATTTCTGAGAATCACTCAGGTTGTTTTATTAATTCATCTTACTCTAAAGTTAATCACTTTTATCTATTCTTATGTCTTAGGTCTAAGATGTATGATGCTTTTTCTGTTGATTCAGTTTGACTGGGTTTTAAGCCAGCCAAAGTAAGGGCTACACAAGGGACAAATAAGCAACTTATGCATATTGCTTTATAAGCACCTGCATTCTATTAATCACATCTAAACCAGTCTCTAATTGTTAGTTATATGTCTGATATGCATAGTCTTAAAAACAATGAGGCTTAAGGCTTAGTTCCCTTTATACCAGCTAACATAATTTTTCAATACAAAGCTTGGAAAAATAACTGCTTATGCACAGGGGTTGCACGAAACTTGGTTGTGCTCTGGTTGGTGTTAGGAATCAGCTGCCTTTTAAGTTATGAATGTGATATGAAATGTCAAAAGCCACAATGAAATTATTTCCTCTTTGGACAGCAGTGTTTAAGTTAAATGCTTAAAGAGTTAGAGCTCGAAGGGTTCAGTGCACACTGTCATGGTATGCATAGACATGTACGCTGAGAGCCAGCAAGGCTTCTGTGTCATCTATCTTCTTTTCCCCTCTCAGAGGGTTCTATTCTGCACCTGAAGGTCAAGGTACTCAAACCACGCATTGCTACAGAAAAAGCTGAACCAGTCCTTGGGGTTTGTGGCACTTTATCTTGGTCAGTGAGAGTGAGATTATTCTGAAACTACGTACATAGGAACAAGCATAATGTGTGTATCTAGGGATGTGTGTATTCATAGACAAATAAATGAAGACATACTATATATTAAAACAAAGGTATGCTGCAAACCTCTGTTTTTTAAGTTAGTGACTCTTCAGAGACATACACTGAATTCTGCTGTGGAGCTACAGTTGACATTCCAGTAAAACAGTAAAACCAGAAGGATAAGAGAAGTATAGCACCGATCACAGTTTGACTCTGATGGTAAATAGCTAGTGCAAATCCCCTGTTTTCTGTCATTCTCCTTTGTCCAAATCTTGAGAGTTAACTATTTTCCTGAACACACAGTGTTCTTAAAAAAAAAAAAAAAAACACAAGAAAAAGTGATTGTTTCAGTATGAATGAGCAAAATTGTATAGCAAACTTGAATGTAGACAGTGGGGTTTCCTTCAATTAGAAGTACCTGCTCAAACCTTTTAGATTTGAGAGGCAATTGTCTAAAGCTGAAGACACTGATACTTTTTGAAGGGAGAATATACATCAGTTTAGAAGTACTACTATCTAGCAATAAGTTTACTACTATTACAAAGAAAGCTCCAGAGCCAAATCTCACTTGCAGGTAGTTATTGTGTCAAGTCAGGTCACAAACTCTTCTAAGTGAATACAGTAAAGGCTCTGGAAAAACTAACACTGCATAAAACAAACCAACCAACTACATATACACACCCCTAGGGAATACTGGCTGTTGTGTCTTTGTCAGAGATCTCTCAAACTATTTAAGGGAATACAACAGCCACACAGTACTTACTTCTCTCTAGCACAACACAAAGCACAGACATCCACTCGAGTTGGGAGGAGGGTCTATTTCTCCTTGAGGGGAGAATAACTCCTGCAGAGGGTAATTTAGATGGTCTTTGAGCTAGGCTCCTGCCATGAATTGAAGGCTCCAAAAAAAAAGCCTGTGTCATGGCAAGACAGAAGGCTTAGGAAGAGCAGATCCCCAGTTTCCACTAATAGCACAATTGTCTGTTACCCCACAGTGCCTACCCTTAGTGTTCTAAATTCACCCCCACAACCCACCAGTGACTTCCATGCCAAGACAAGCCTTTTGCAAGCTCAGTATCTCCCCAGGATGCTGTGCAACCATATATTGATCTCCCATTCTCAAATGGGGGAACCTGTTTTTCCCTTCCCTTAGCAAAATGCTGAGCTGCCCAAGCTCCCACTTAGGACCCAGTTCCCGGGGGAGTAACTGCTGTTCACACACAGACCTCAGGAACTGAAAATGCCCCACGACCCTCACAATCAAGCCAGGATTCCCAGCTGAGAACAGGCTCAGGAGCCCCAAACTATGCTGTATCACCAGTAAATTCCCAGTACACCCTGGAGATGAATTTCAAGCCATGTTGTTCAAGATGAGGATCTGAGTGGTAAAGTTGAGTTTTCTATCCATCCTGGAGGAAAAGGGTCATTTTTTACTGGATTTGGCTGGTAGCCAAGAAGGGAAACATACCTCAGGGTAAGCTGCCTCATTCCCCTTGACTGGAGTGATCAGCTACCCAAAGTGCTGGCTGATAATCCCAGCCAGAACCCTCTTTCTTGTTCAACCTACCTAGCAACTTGCCTTGACAGCAATTACTTCAGGCAAATCTACTGTAATGTTACACTGAGGAGTGGGGGACATGTAGTGTGGCCGTGTGGGAGAATCACTCTCTGTCTATCTAGAGTTTCCAGAATTTAGGAAGGCATTTTTCCCCTCTGGCTGGGGAGGATATAAACTCCTTCATAGCAGCCCGTATGGTGCTCTGTCAAAACGTTGTGAATAAAGTGGTATCGATAACACACCAGTGTTTTGGCAGTGTTTGCTGAAAAGTGCTTGCGCAGTGTTGAGGTTTTCCCTTTTTCCCATTCTGCCCGTCCAGCAAGTAGGCTGGGAGCGGGCAAGAAGTTGAAGGGGTCACAAGCGGGACAGCTGATCCCCAACTGACCAAAGGGATATCCCATACCGTATGTTATCATGCTCAACAATAAAAGCTCACAAAAGAAGGAGGAAGAGGGGAGACACTTGTGGTTATGGCACTTCTCTTCCCAATTAACATATCAGCATACTGAGACTCAGCTTTCCACGAAGTAGCTAAACATTTGCCAGATGATGGGAAATACTGCATAAATTCCTTATTTTGTTTTGTCTGTGCATGTAGCTTTCACATTCCTTATTAAACTGTCTTTATAACAAGCCATGAGTTTTCTCACCTTCCTTCTGTTTTCTGCCCATTCTGTGGGATATGGGAGCGAGTGAGCAGCTGTGTGGGTGCTTGGCTGCTGGCCGGCATCAACCCACAACAGCCTCCCAGCAATTTTAAGAATTCTATGAAAAAGAAGTTTAGTGGCAAATACATATTCTCCCCCCCCCTTTTTTTAATAATAAAACACACATACATTTTACCCTACATTAAATATTAATGGTCTCTGTCTTGTTATTTCCCCTGCAAATCAATTAAATCAATTAGCTGCATGGAACCCCCCCTCAGCTTTGTAAAAACTCCCTCTAGCACCTGACAGATTTTTTTCTAGTCTCTGACTGGAGCTTGGCAGTTTTTATCACATTAATACAAAGTGATTATCAACACACACAGAGATAATATACATACATATATTTCATACATATGCATATCACAGAAACATAGATTAAGCTCATATGTATCATCTCTACAGAAAGATAAAAGTTGCATATATCTAATAAATATTTAAGTTTAATTACAGGATCCCAATTACCTTTCTCTTTATACAAAATAGCTGCTAATTCTATAACTTCGATATTGTTTTGGTTTTGTGTGGTGGGGGTTTGGTAGCAGGGGAGGGGTGGCAGGGCCGGCTCCTGTGAGAAGCTGCTGGAAGCTTCCCCGGCTCCAAGCCGGACCCGCCTCTGGCCCAGGCCGAG
>JANZLQ010000007.1:27094684-27108580 GCA_026212715.1 Elanus axillaris | reverse complement strand
CCCCCGCCCCCGGGGGGGGGGGGGGGGGGGGGGCAGTGAGTGAGAAGCTGTGTAGTGCTTAGTTGTTGGCTGGGGGTAAACCATGACAATGCCACTGTGATCTCTAACATGTTTCCTTGTTGTCTGGCATGAGTCAGAGGTGGACTTCACAAGAAATGTCTGCAATTCCATCTTGAAAATCTATTTCTGTCCTGAACCAGGGGGAAGAAAAGACAGAGAAAGATTGGAAGGGGAGAAGACATAGGGAGAACAGCTGCCTTGCTGCTTTTTTTTTTTCAAGCCACTCTGAGGGAGATAGCCAGTGCATACAGAATGCTCTCTTCTCATCTCTGAGCAGATCAAGAGGTTTTGGAAGCATCCTCTTATATTTTGAAGGTTAACAGATCTAGCCTCCCAGGAATGGTCTGTGAAGGACAGCCAGGCATATCATGCAGAGGCTTTTTCTGGAGAGACACTGCTCTTCCCATCAAAATTACCACAGGCAGTCTCTCAAAATTCCCACACTTGATTCTCACAATTTATTCTTGTTTATCTACTTTGCAGGTACTACAAGAAGCAAGCTATTCAGACAGGCACGTGGCCTTCTTATTCCAAACAGGCCATGAAGCTGCATTGTGGGGCTTCGCAGAAGCTGCAAGATGTCTACTACAAAAGTACCTCCCCCACAGCTAGCCAGGCATGAGTGGCCAGCTTTATTTGCACAAAATAATTGATTTTACAGTCTAACCATAAAGCAACTAAAAGTAGAAAGAATCTATAAGGACCTTGAACTTTGATAGAACTGTTAGTGGCAAAGTGTTGGAATGACTTTTTTTTTTAATAGATATTTACAAAAATTAGAAATCCAGTTAGTCACAAAGCTGGTTAAAAAAAACCACAACTGTTTCCTGAGCAAGACAGAACTGCTTATGAGGAGACCAGACACAACTCGTCTGAAATATAAGAGGTCTTTCCTAAGGTGTCATTCACTTCCCATGCAAGAATTACTTATTATTCTAAATTTTAAAAAGGCTTTTTTTTTTTGACCAGGCAACATACAAATTCACTTGGTGACACTCTAAACTGAACAGCTCAAAAGGAAGAGGACAGGCTAAGAACTGGGTCATAGCTGTACTTGCAAGGAGAAAACTGGAGGAAGCCTGTTAGATATTGATCCAAATTAGTTAAATTAAACCATAAACCAAGACCATTATCTAATAAAAATATTTCAGAGATGCTGCAGCTGAGCTCTCAGAGATTAAACCATTCTCAGTATTAGATGAGAGACACTCATATTGACAGCTATAGTGAGAGCCTCCATCGGAGACAGGATGATAACTCTGCAACCTCACAGCAGCAGTGGGACAGCACAGAGCCTACCGTGCGCATCCATGGGTGCATGGTACTCTCCCGCTGAGCCAAGCCACCGCTGGCGTGGTCTGAAGCTCGAGGGTGCCACATCTCTTGGCCATCTTCATCTGGGGACCAGGTGTCACTTCACTGGTTCTAACTCAGGCTTCCTCGGCCGCTCCCAAACTCTTCCTACCTCTGGGTAAGCACCACCAGCTCAAGGCAGGAGGAGACATATAAAGATGGAGGGGATTGAAGTCCAGCAACACTTCAGGTAAGAGATGCTATGAGTGTGCTTTAAAGCACACCAGCAAACAGCCCCCAGATGCACATGCATGACCCTAAGAATCAACTGGATCGCCCCCCAGGTAGCCTCAGGTGTATGTTTTAAAACAGATACAATGGGTGGGAAACAATTTTGGCCTTGAGACTCCTCAAATACAGCAGGGTAAGAAACAACAGGGAGATTATACTTGGTTTAGGACATGTATTTCCTTTGATTTTAGTAAGGCTTTGCTAGATTTAAACTATCCCAAGCACAAAATAATTGCAGATTCATAGAAAATTAAAGTTATAAGCCATAGTAGATGCAAAACACACTCTGTAGCAACACTGTAGTCAGATTTGCCTCAAGTGTTTCGCATCCTAGCTCTGAGAGACATTATAACAAATCTATCAGAACAAGAAAATACTATTATTTGGAAGGAAAAGGGTGGCATTTCCCCTCATTTTACAGGGAAACAGATCAGATAACATCAAGGGTGAATAAGCCCATTTCTTGTTGCCTAACTAATGCCATAGTCAGCGTAGCATCAGCACCTGTTGTAAGTATGTAAAGCAAAATTGTCATTTGACCCCCTTGAAATAAAGAGACAATATAATATACCTGTGTCCTGGATCTCTCTGACTGTTGGTTGGGTTCTACCTGTCATCTCACTGCAAATGGCTTGCCTCCATGCGAGTTCATAACAACAAAATCTGTCTTCACTCTGTGTTAATGGACAAAAGCCTCTCCCTTGTTAAGTTTTGACCTTTGGGTTTCCATCACAGAATGACACATAATTAACCCATATTCTGCCTGGGAGCATCAAGGGTGCAGTGGCAGGTAAAGAGATGAGAATGAAGGGTTGGATGGGGTTTGGGGGTTTTTTTGTTTGTTTGTTTTCAAATTGGTATTTACAGTTCAATATGTTGCTCATTTAAGGAAAAAAATGGCCATTTTTGTCAGAAATTCCACGCTAGGAATCTCTGTCTTGATCTAAGAGAGTCCACAGGAGGCCGGCACAAGAACTGGAAATTGTGACTAGTGAAGAATATTTTCAGCCTTGTGAGAAGAAACACCACATTTCAAGGTCCAGTGCAGAGAAAATGTTCTCCAAACCCACAGATTTATTAAAAATCTAAACCTAAAAAATCTAAATCTAAAAACCTTTTAGAGCAAAGGGTGCTAGTTCTGAGTTTGTAACTTGTCCCTTTATGCTCTGGTACAGCTACGTGTGTACAGAGGCAGGGAGCTTGAATTTTCAGTCTTACAGGATAAGAACACGAAATTCAGACTATACTACTGAGCATTCACCCGAAGGCCAAGACTCCGCAGCCCGTGTGAACAAAATCCTTTTCCTGTCCTCCCTCAACCCCTCAGTTCCTCAGCCCTCTTCCATAGCATCTCTGAAGAGCGGGCAGGTTTTAAGCCTGCATGTACACAACAACCTCTAGTGATCAAAGAGGTAACTACAGATCATAGAAGTAACAGTAACTTCTCTTAGGAGCCAGAGGACAAGATCTGTTTCTCAGAAGGAAAAGAAAACACCAGCACTTCAACACTTGTGACAAAAATCCAAAGGGTTTGTAACATCTAGGAAGGAGAAAAAGTGCTGACAGCACTCACAGTAAAACTCTTGTAAGTGCAGTGATTTGAAAAAAAAAAAAAAGTATTTATTCAGTAAGAGAACTGTGTGGACCTAGCTATTCCTATTCATGGAGGAATAAGAGCCTGAAAACTCACTGTTCCCATTCAAAGAGAATTTTTTTTTTCCCAGCAGGGCAATAGCAAAAGAGAAAATTGAAAGGCCATAGGTCAGCAAGCACTTTATTACTTCTTAGGAAGCAGAATAACAAGGGCAGATTTCTAAAAAAATCCTTGCTGGGTGCTGGGAATGAGAAACCCCTAACCACTTCATTTAAGTGCCTTGGTGAGAAGTATACTTTTCAGGGAGCGTGGGCCCAAACATCCCATCAAAGTTGATGCCAAAAATTTGTGACAGAACTGGTAATAAGAGCTTGATCTCCAATTTATTAGACAGATTTTATCCACTATAACATAGCTTTTGTACAAATTGCTTCTAGTCTCTGTAGACACATAGAATGTTAAAAAAAAATTAAAAATCACAGATTTTTGTAAAGTGTTTTTAGCTTTATAGTTGAGAAAGGACTTTTTAAGTGAAAAGCATTTCTCCTAAGCATATTTTTCATCCAGTCTCCTGCTTTGCAAGAGTTCTCTCCAAGCTACTGGCACAAGTTTCTTGTCCCTGAACTTCAGATTTTAGATTTCCTTCACTTGCTAGAAAAGCAAGTTTTTTGACATGGTTAGGATGAATTGCACTCTGGACAGAACTTGTTCTAATTGATCAGCTACAGAGGGAGCCTAAGACACTTCATATTTTACACAACTAAGCTTCAGGTAGGGTTAATCTCAGCTAAGGGTGGAAGAGAGTCCCAACTCTGTCTAGTATTTAGCCTACAATCTGGCCAGCCACTTTATTCCCTTTTTAGCAGTACTCCACGGGCTTACAAAGTCCTGACTCCAGGGAGACAGTCTCTAGAAGACCATGGGGATGGCAGGACACTCAAGATCCCTAACAAATGCTGAACACTGTTATCAGTTCAACCAAAGCCTTCTACAGTTCTTTCAAATACAATACCATTTACACCCTTTCACTGAAACTACATTTTCATTCATTTACACAAAGAAAGCCAAGAGAAGGAAAAATACTGATTAAAAAAAAAAAAAAGGCAGAAATCATGGCTAACTTAGAGATAAACAGCAACATGTCCCTGAATAAAAGTAGCATCTCAATCCTACTGCTTCATTTGCAACCCTTAAATACTTGAAAAAAACCCAAACAAAAACAACCACCCCTCATAAATTTCCCCAGAACATATGCATTATTCTAAGCAGAGAGAAAAGCCCTCATTTCACTGAAGCATTAACACAAACTCAAAATAAACTTTATACATCCACAAGTAATTTTAAAATACAAATGTGCGACCAGGTCGGGGGGAATAGTTTGAGCACATGTCCGAAAAAGCTTTTAGAAAGCTCTACAGCCATCTCTGGGCCCAGCAGACATCCTTACCTCCCACACTAATGCTAAACCCTGGGACTGACCTCCCGAAGTGCAGCAACCCCCGCTGTGTCTGCAGCAGCTGCGGTTGTGAGGTTTTCTCTTAAGCAGCTAAGATGTAAAGTACAAGCTCCAGGGGAAAAAATCTTCTTTCTGTTGTTTTAGACATAGCTCACATCTAATGCAAACCTCTGGGGAATAAGACCTTCCCCTACCGTCTCCCCACGAGTGCACAGCGAGCGCTGCACTCTTTGGACAGCTTCCCTTCCCCATTCCTGAGGTCTTGAGGAAACTTTTCCAAGTTTTGATAACTGCCTTTTGGCTGGAACTTGAAGGACGAATCAGTTGACTTCTCCCATTTTAGAAAATGGGTCTTCACTGGCCAAGCTGCTCTCCACTTGTGACGGCTTATGTGAAAGACTATTACTACAACTATAATAATTTCCCATTTCAGGGCTATAAATCAGATGCATTCCCATTGTAAAGATCACCTTTTTTAACCTCTTTTCATTCATGCTTGAATATCATTAGACAGTAAGGAGAGTCTGTGTGTGGCTTTTAGGCAGCAAGTAAATATTAATATGTTGTGCTTTAATATGTAAGCTTGTCAAGGTGCTGCAATGGTAAAGTGATTTATAAAATGAAAAATCAATATAAATAAACTCCAGTGAATAAAGACCATGGATTTATCTGTAGAAAGGGGTAATGAGAGACCGCCTTTTTGCTGTTTCCTACAGCTACAGAATATAGTTCTTCTAATAGGAAAACAGGTTTTCTATTACAGTCCATCTAATGCCACTGAAATATGAAATCTGGCATCCCATCATCCCAGAGAACCAAACAAAACCAGCCCTTATTTGCAAATTCACTTTTGCTGTGACTTCACAAGAATAGGGACTGCTACTTAATAAGCATCATGATAACAAATCGTATTGGGTTATTTAATGCTCAAATGTGGATGCTAATTCTCTGAAGAACAAATTCTAACCAGCTGGCATATTTATGTTTTTTTCATTCAAGATGCCCTTGGAGGTCAATGTATTCAATGCACTAAAAAATGGAAGGCTCATTTACAAGAAGAATATTCAGATATTAAATATCCACAGTAGTGAGGAAGTGGCTGGACCTGGGATTTAGCTTTGGATCTGCCTCTGGTTAGAAAGCCATTTCTCTGACAGAGCAGAAAAATAACTGGCATCCAATGAAAGCAAGAAGTCTTGGAAAACACATTTTAAAGAGCACAAAGACACAAATTAATAACACAAAAAAGGTAAACCTCCTCCCCCCACCAAAAAAAACCCCAAATCAACCCCCCTCTTTTAAATGTAGAAGTCAGAACACTCTCAGAAAAACTAATATTTTTTTTAAATTATTTTAATCTCTTTTTTCTGTCTCTGCAGGTTACCTTATTGCACTGGAAAGTAAACTTTGAAAATTCCCAGAATAGAAGATACACCACTAGGCCTGCCCTTTCAGCTTCTGTCAACATAAACTACAATCTCTGTTGTGGCTGAATTTAAAATGAGGGAGAAAAGTAGCCTTAGGATTGTTAGTATGAAAGCTCAGCCGGAGCACTTCTCTTTTTAGCAGGAACGCACCTAATAAAACTCTGCCAGCATCTGAACTATGTATCAGTGGATTCACTTAACGTCATAGCGACTTTTAATTCTGTTTAATGGCAAAACCCATTTCTTTCATCACCCTAACTGATGCAGGTCCTTAGCCTGTGTTTTAAGCCATGCAGCTTTCTGTTTTTCAAATATGTCAGCTCACTGGACCAGAATAGTACTGTAAGTAGAGAGAAACAGTGTGGGAGGAGAAGAGGGACAGATGAGATTGTCATAATCTTTGAGATAATTAATTAATAGCAAAAACTAAGCAAATGATTGCCTTGCCTTGATTTGCAGTCTATCATAGCTCTCCAAGCACATTAAGCAAATTGGAAATGCAAACATGTTACAACAGTAAGGACAATAAACCTTTCTAACCCACGACCCTTAAGCAGACTAAATTAACAACTTCTCCTCATCTACCAGAAAAGTGACTCTTGAGCACCTCCTGAAAGTTAGAAGGCCTGACAGACACTCAGGATTTTTTTTTCAAAGTTCTCCAAGGAAAACACTACATTTCCTTTAGTCTCCCTGGCAGACCAGGGGTTATTGATACGTTTCACAGCTGGTCCGAGTAGCTGCAGAAAAATGTGGCCATAGAGGTAGTGATGTGGATTTAGCATAGCAGAGCCTTGCACATACCTGATCACCAGCCTCGACTGTACATCTCTTGACTATCTTTTCTACCTGCCTTGAAGTTTATGCTCCATATAGCACTGAGAGGCCCTAATCCCAGCTGAGATTTCTGGATGCTATTCTAAGACAAATAAACAACAGCCTATATAACCAATATCAAAGGTAGCTGCAAGTCCAAAATTTAACCATAACTTCAGAAACTGTACATTTCTGCACTGTGTCCATCCTGCACTCCGACAGCTGGGACTGTCCTTTCATTCACCTGCATTGAGGTTTGAATCCCTTGACAGTGATGTTCCCCATACCAGGCAATGCAATTGCTCAGGCTGAAAAGTAAGTAATAAATGAACCTAAAAATGGATAGTTGGTAAGCAGAAGAATCCAAGGGGGCTAAATATTATCAGCACTACGATGTCATGATCTGTGATTTCCACAACTGGCTGCACTGCACAGGGGTAGGTACTGAAGCTGGAATCCTCATGACGAAGAGCTTTTTAGCAGGGTCTAACCAGCTACCCCAGCGAGTGGCACACCCTCTGCCTCAGCGAAGGCAGAAAGTGACAATATTCACCAAAACGGTTCCCTCGTTCTCTACAGAAATAGTTAGATGTGATGTGAATGTGCCGGTGTACACTACCAGTACCCAAGCCTGCAACAGGGAAGGTTACACCATTCATTCCTTCAATTAGCCATGTCCCACAGTGGCAAACAGCCCTGGCTCAGCAAGAAGATACTAGAAAGCCAAGAGGATTCCTCTGTCTAAGCAGGACGGGGAATCAGACCCCTCCATGGCTGCCTCCTGCAGAGTAGCAGGCTGAACTAGGCTAGACAACAGAGGAGTCAGCGCCTCATGTCATACAGCTCATTGCAGGACAATTCAAAATTAGCCGTCCTCTGGCTAGGAACAGGGTATGGTTTTATTCTTTGGGAAGACTGTCACTTCATACCAAACCTGTTAATCTGCCAGAATAATGGACAAGAGGAATTTGCCTGTTTAGTAGTTGTTTGAGTACATGGGTATTTTTAAACTATTAAAATAATACTGTATGGATGTCTTTTTAAGTGCTGAATTAAAAATGACGGTTTTTATGCCATAGTTGTTGGTTCCAGGACCTCAGTGTGGGTTGCACATAAACTAGTAGGGCGGCAGAGGTATTACACAAGAAAGGACACTGCTATCTCCTTTTCTCCTTCCTTCTGTAAAGAAACTGTCTCTGCCTCCTACCTCTTTCCTCTCTAAAATGAGGGTTGTGTCTCCCTTGTCTCCTGTGTAAGGGGAAAAAAGCAGGCTGCATCAAACCAGCATCAATACCTGCATTGCTGCATCAGCCCTCTGGCTACAGAACATCACATCCCACTTTGCCCAGATGTTGCCAATGAGCAAATGTTTCCATATTGTTTAAAAGTCACATGATTTGCATAGAAATACCCTTTCCTGCTTTCTCAACCAGTACTGCTCTGTATACAAGTGTGAAAATGTCAGACTAATATATTAACATTTACATCAGCAATTAAATTGAAAGTTTTAACTATTTGAATATATTAACGGAACTGATTTTAATCCTAATACATACCCATTGCACAGCATTTTGGTTTCCAAAACCAGCTTCTCTTTTTCAAAAAACATTTTGGGGCATGTAACTCATTACAAGATTAGAGAGTGCCATAACAAATAATCTAGTGTGCCTAGATCAGAATAAATCTCACAGAGGTTCACATCCTGCATAAGCACAGTGTTGTCTAAGGCAGATCCAGCTGAAGGGTGTAAACCGAAGACTACAAAGTTGATTCTCCATGCAGTACCTGCTGGAAGACAATGCAGTGCCTTTAAAGATGCTATAGATCCTTACACCAGCACCAAATATATTTCAACTGACAATGATTTTTGGCAAGATCACAATTTCCCATTCTTTACATTAAGCTTTCTGTCTTAGTCATGGGCACCAGCTAAAACACCTTGCTGTCCTAATCATTCTCCAGTTGCAGCTTTCCAAATGAGGAAAGCAGGGTCAAGAATGTGTCTGGTAGCCTTAAGCCCATCCTCTCTTTTTCTAGAAGTAATGCTCTCTTTCTCCAACAAAACTATGAAGGAGATAACCAAAGCATCTCATATATCCACAAGAAGCACAAAGGGTACTGATTTTATTTTTTATTCCAGTTGGAGGCATTTTCTACATCGTGAATCTGCCACTTTTATTACTGGAATCCATGCTGACTGCTTTTTCTTTTCCTCGGCAGAATGGGAGGATTATCAGTTCTCCTCAGAGCTGTCAGTATTCAGCAGTATAGGCAAAACCCACAAATACGTGTACTTATTCTGCTTCTCTGTGAGAACTCCTCCTGTGGAGAACATAGCTGTCGCAACAGAGCAATAATAGGTTGGAAGCAGAACTGATAGCTGAGGAGGTCTTCAGCTGCTTGACAAGTGCAACAGGACTAGTTCTTTGAAATGCTGGTAGAAGGTGTTGTTCTGAGGGTCTAACAGTTGGGAAGGCACAGTCCAAGAGATTGCCATGGTCAGATAAAACAGCAAAGGGCTAGTTCTTCTCTCCAGTGTGTTGAAGTAAAGCCAGAACAATTCCATCAAAGTCAATAGTGTTTCTCTGGATTTAAAACAGCAATTCCTAGAGAAGAACTTGACCACAACTTCCTGAACTGCAGTGTAATAATCCCAAAGCACAGAATTTCCTATACTGAAATTCTGATGAGGACAAAAGTGTGGGGAAAAAAAAAAAAAAAAAAAAAAGAAAAAGAAAAATTAAAAGAATATACCAAACTGGATCTGCATTTGTCTATTGCTTCCAGATCTTTATATACATCTAGTAGCAGAGGAGGCACAACTACGACAAGCAAGCTCAGTTTGAAAGTATACCTATTTACATGTTTTGGTGATGAGTACTGATGGTACATAATATTGAAAGACAAATTATATGAATGTAACCAACCTTCCCTGCCTTTAATACATGCAATGCCCACTTAAAACTGCATCTGTTGAAATGACTTCACTATTGTGTTGCTAACTCTTATGACATCACCACTCTTCTCATGATGCTTAGATATTATACAAGCACTGCAACTGTCAAGGAGATGCTACATAAGAATCTCAACTTCCATCAAAACACAAAAGTTCCTAGTACTGCTACCCTTTAGGAAGACGGAGGAAAGCTTGAAACATGATCACAGTTCATTACAAACACCTAGAAAAAAAAGAACTAATAAAGAAATACCCTAATACAGTGATAATATTTTAATACTCTGGTAGGATTGTTTTAAACTAATCTACCCTAATGAATCTGGGTAGGGAGAGATCATACTTTCTAAGAATACTTGTTACTGATGGTACTAAGCCCAACACAATTTAAAGCATAACCAATTTTTCTAGTCCAGGTATGCTTCCATCCATCACAAGAAGGAATTATACTTGTTTTTCCAGAAAGTACATAGTCTGAGATGATTCCTTTTATAGTAGCTGGGCTTCCCTGACAAAGTACTGTTCTCAATGAATTAATGTTACAATGAACAAATGAGTCATTTTCTGACACACTAAATTAAAACAAGCTCTGGATTTATGAGCTGTGCAGTAGCACTCAGGGTGACATGCTCCTTTAAAAACAATTTCTGTTTCTTTTTAATGGAAAAATACAAAATTGACATAAGCCACCAAACACTGTGAATCTAAGATCTATATATTGGATATGCTACATCTAAAAGGACTCAATGGAATTGTAAACTAACTTCCTTATGCTGCTTTGAGAGTTTTAGCAGAGAAACATTTTACTGAAAAGAACACAGGAGTTGAATGAAGGTAAACAAACGTGTTTGCTACCTTTCTACTCTGATTTCAGAGCGGTTCATAGATTCCATTTACATACTGTGAGCAGAGAAAAAAAATAAATATGGTTTTGGATAAATTTTGTTTTCCATTTTCTTCTCTATTAATTGCTGAAAGACATGCTGAAAAATTCTCACCTTAACATTCAAAGCTGTTAGAATATCTTTGGCATTGGTATGGCAAACCAGCTTTTGAAAAGGTTTAGTTGTTTTCTTGGTTAATCACTTCTGCTATGTGATGTCATATGCAATTCCTTGATTTTGTGGCTTATGTGAGTAATGAGCATGACACAAGTGGAAATTTCACAAACCCGACTTCAAAGCAAATTTTTGTTGGTGAATATTTAAGCATAGCAACCTCAATATTTGATATACACCAATACTGTATTTATGTCAGTAAAATTCTACTCTTGCATTTTTACAGAACATGACCATCAAAATGACCTTTCATTATGAATCTAATTAAAGCTTTGTGGATAAATGTACCTGCTATTAAAAATGACATCCTTGCCTGCTTCTCAGTTGGAAGGACTCTGCAGAAATGACAGAAAACTAAATGTTGTCATATATATGTTTCCTCCTCAAGAGAAGATGATGGAAAGGTGAGAAGTGTGCATCTGTAAGAAGAGAGAATCAGGTGAGTCACTTTCTTCTGTCTTGTGTATGAAGTTGCTTTGTTTCATAACACTTTCTATATAGAAGTCCATGCAGTTATGCTTCAGATCAGCTTCCCAAGTTTATAATCTTCAAAGCACTCAGTCCAGTTCAGGACAGAACTCATACATAAATACACTCGTATAAGATGCCTGGGAATATATATGTGATGATCCGAGACATTCTATGGAAAACAGTTTGAAATAAAAAATCTTTTTTTTCTTAAGGTTAGAAGGAGTTATCATGCTATTTTTACCTAAAATTAAAAGGGGAGGGGGCAATGCAACAATCGATCCATCTATCTATCATCTATATATTTTAAAAGCACCTAAATTTTTGTGAAGTTAAAAAGCTGATAATTCTAGGATGTCAGGCACTCTCTAAAATGCTGGACTTTTGCTATCCTGTAGCTTTATTTTTCTGAATATCCTTACTTTTAGATGCATATTTGTCTAATCCTTTTTCCACGTTTTGTCTATTCAATTAATAATTATTTCCCTTTGACAAAGAGATAAGATGAATGACTGCAGAAAAGGCCTTTTCAGCCATTCACTCCAAAGAAAAGAAAGTGCATATTAGAGATGAAGCATCCATGTTTCTCAGGATAGTCTGAGCAAGTAGAGAAATGAGTATGTGGCTCTGTGAGGCCATTTCCAGCCCCTTTGCTTTGACTCTGTGCATAACTTGAAAACACCTTTAATGTCAAGTTCTGAAGAATATGATACGATTAACAAGGAGGGATAACTAGGGAGTTTTGCTCCACTTTTTTGTTCATTCACTTAAAGTTCTGCTCTGTTATACCATTAGAAAGGAAGGTATTTAAGCTAAACAACAGCCACAGATTAAATTCTGTGTTGCTTATGGTGCACACTCTGAAAAGCATCTTATTTTGGTGTTTCAAAAGGGCAGAGCTTGGTGTATAATCAAAGTTTGCTACAGCAACACTGAGTTTCTCCTCTTATACAATCTGGTGTGTAACTCAGAACCTTGAAAAAAATCAAGGCTTAGTTTAAGGGGAAGATGCAGCATGCTTTGCTTTGCTGATGACTCCTGGAGAGTGAAAACTAAACATAGCTGGCATTGTAGAGACAGAGTATGGGAAAGAAAAATAAAGGTATTTAATTATGAAAGGAACTTGAGAAGGTCTTCACAGTGATGAAGCTGGCAAAACTCCACTGAATGGTGATTTACACCTGTAAAAAACCAGCTCCTATGATCCGGGGGAAAGCAGCCTGTGCTATAATGTCAGTCTGGCCTGCACCTCCTTGGAAACAATCCACTGAAAGCCAGCCACATTGCAACGGTGCTGCAGTAACTTGTGCATTGATCTTTTTTTTTTTTTCTCAAATTTTCAGATTTCTAAGGGAAACCTTAAGGAGAACAGTGGTGCTGGACTTGCTCATTTACAAGCTTAACAAGAAAAAAAATCTAAACATATCTACCCTTTATATCTAAGATGGACAACATCTGGCTACTGTGTTAATATCTTGTTTTTCTAAATTTCAAACAAGCTGAAAAACACTGGAAGGTATCACATGCCCCATTCATCACCAATAAACAGGTAAATAATTAGCAAAGTAAAAATATTCATTAAAGTGTGTATCTTGTACACCCAAATCACCTCCCACAACTTTGCAGTTAACAAAAATTTCAAAATACACCCCCTCCTGAGTGTCATAAAGTCAAGGGATTTCCTCTCTAAATTCCATGGTGACATTACAGTTTCTAAACATAAATGTTGGTACCACACTAAACATTGAAAATCAAAAGACTGCAGTCCTTAAAAGATTGATATTAAATTACACCTTACAGAGGATATTGAATAAGATCACTGTTATCATTAGTCTACTAGAAGCTTCTGATTTTTAGTTATTTGAGGCAGCTATACAGTTTCCAGTTTGCTGGTGACACTGAGAGGAAGTCTGATGACAGAGTCATACACTGGAGAGTCATCACACTACAGGTGCCTAAACAGTTAGATTTTTAAAGGTGCTCAGATAGTATTTAAGTAGCTAAATGAAAAGGCTGGCCACAGAATGCAAGACCTTTCCACATCTGAAAACTTTATTTATTTGTCTAAGTAGGATCTGGGCTTTTTGGAATACCTATGCATAGAATCATAGAATCATTTAGGTTGGAAAAGACCTTTAAGATCATCAAGCCCAACCACTAACCATGCCCACCAAACGATGTCCTGTAGTGCCTTGTCTATGTGTTTTTTTAACACCTCCAGGGATGGTGGCTCAATCACTTCCCCGGACAGCCTGTTCCAGTGTCTGACAACCCTCTCAGCAAAGAAATTTTTCCTTATATACAACCTAAACCTCCCTTGCCACAGCTTGAGGCCAATACCTCTCGTCTTATCACCAGCCACAAGAAACCAGCCCCCACCTCACTACAACCCCCTCTCAGGCGGTTGCAGAGAGCGATCAGGTCTCCCCTCAGCCTCCTTTTCTCCAGACTAAACAGCCCCAGTTCCCTCAGCCGCTCCT
>JANZLQ010000007.1:27056989-27067841 GCA_026212715.1 Elanus axillaris | reverse complement strand
TTCTATTCTATTCTATTCTATTCTATTCTATTCTATTCTATTCTATTCTATTCTATTCTATTCTGTTCTGTTCTAAAAAGGCTGAATTTCTGTCTTAAATAAATCCATTAATTGTGGGGGGTTTAGCTGTGTAAATGCACGTCTCCCTGTTTTGATATATCTTCCATTAGGATGCTCTTAAAGTTTCCTGCCATCTTGCTTTTCCTGTAATCACTTTCCCCTTCATTCCACTCTTAAACATTTCCTTCATATTGATAGCTTATAAATATGTCCTTTCAAAGTTCACTGCCTCTGCACTTTCCCTAAGGAAGTCACCTGCTCTTACGATGGCAAATCTAATTGTACAGTGATCACAATTGCCCAGTGGAGAACCTAGACTCCCTGCCTCAATTAAATCCTGACTTCTATGCAGAAGTCAAGAGTCGTATCCTGTTCTATAGGCATCAAAAATAAAGCTATTAAAACCATTTAAAAAAAAATTCAAACTAATTTATTTATGTTTTTCAAGTGCTGTTGGATTTGACCAAACTCTACTCATTCTGTATGCTGAATCCTTCTGAAGCCTGTAACTTTAATTCCCTGAAAGCCGTAATAGACTTGGGAGCAATGGCTCTAATTAGCCCTTTGCTGCTCAAAAATATTCTGTCATCAAAATAGAAAACCATCAGCTGGGGGTTGGGGGGAGTGTTGTTAGTTTTGCTAGCTCTAAAATATAATCAAATTTGAATATAAGGTTGAAAGGGAGAATAATAAATACTGGAAAAATCTGAATGCAATTACTAAGATGACAACATATGCCAATACCTGCACAGAGAAGTTATTTAAGGATATGAAGTAGCAAAAAAGAAATGCCCTTTGGAGAAAGAAGGAAAAGGAGGAAGTATTGCTGCCAAAGAAAATGAATGCCACCTCTGGGAAATGCTCTCTTAGATGCTTAGGCACCCTGCTAAGTAGCCAGCAGGGAATGGGAGGCAGACAAGGGAGAGAATCAGCCACGTTAAGGAGAGCTACCAACGACCTCTGGGGAGTCCACAAAGTGCAAAGTGCTCTTCAAATAAGCTAGTTAGACCTGGGCACCTAGGTCCCACTGACAAACTCCATCCCCAGTATTTGGATGCAGTTGTATTTGCTATCACATCCGATTTACGAATTCATCTGACAACAGTTTTGCATCAAATACATTTATTAACGCTTCTGTGAATGCTTACCTCTAGGAACTTCCCATTTAATAGCAAAGGTAAGCCACATTTATGGTAAAATAATTTTAATAGTTGCTGTCACGCTTCACGCTGCTGTCATGGCTGTTTGAAGGATGTATATAAGCGTGTGTCTGCAAGTGAGATTCCCCATAACAAAGTCCCAGACTGAGGTGATTTAAGAAACTCATCTGATATTTAAATACCTTCATTTTATTTATTTATTTATTTAAAGTCTTCCTTACATAGGCAATACACAGAAGTCACGCCAGAACACTGACAAACTGGACAACCTGCCAGGGACCTTACTTCTCCCAGTCACATCTCAGGGAACAGATGAAACGTGAAAGCAGAGCTGTAAAATGGGGAGCTGGGCAGAGGTGAAAAATCAGAACGATAAAGAGAAAAATATCAAGTGCTTCACCAGTCCTTCTCTTTGTGTTCTGCCTTTATACACACTTGTATGTACACACATATATTTTTAATTAATTGTAACTAACTTAGAATACTAAAAAATGGTGCACAGTCACACCGTAATAGGAAAACCAGGACAGAAAAAGTTGGCTTGAAGGAATTCTCTGAAGAAGAATGACTCCCCAGTTTCCAATTCATGTCTGCAAGCCAACACACCTTGGATTAGAAGTCTTGCTCAGGTAGAGCATCTCACTTCTGCCTTTACTGTTGGCCCAAAATAAAACAGAGCAAACGTATCTGTGACAACTTCAGTAGGTTAAGTTGCTACTGTACCCTTATGTTGAAATCTTCTTACATACAGATCAGAACCACAAGTCTTCCTATTAGAGGGTTGCTTAGTTAGGCAGCCTCATTAGTACTTGTTTGGTCCATTCCCTGAATTAGTACTCATTAGGTCTGTTCCCTAAAGTATAGGTCTTTAATTTAGTTGTGGATGTTTGCACATTGCTACAGGTCTCAGTTATGAAAGGACAGGACAATCATCTAAACAGCTTTTCTCTTCCGTAGAGAAGTAGGACTGAGGAAGGATTACACAGACTTAAATGGGGAAGACAGCCACAGATAAATGTGAACTATTTTCTCCATCGATAGGAAGGATTTTGTCGACAACAGTAAATAAATCTATTCACCCCACATCTTCTCAGGATGCCTGTGGTACCAGGGGAAATGACTGTGATAATTGTATCCAGACATCATTGCTCGAACCAGCACAGGGAATATTAGTCCCTGTGGAAATTTGGCAAATTATGAAAAGTCATGCAAAAGCTTCCATCAGTTTTCAGCAGGGAGGAAAAAGGATAAGGCAGCTGACTTGTTCACAGCATGACAATGAATAGGGAGGCAATAACAATAAGGAACAGTGAACGAGACCAGAGGGCCTGGCAATAGAAAGACCTCTAGATCATTCACTGCATGGGGGGTATCCAGCTGCAGAACATGTGAAAACAGGCTCAAAGCTGTCCTACTGATTTGGCTGGATGCCTTAAAAGACAGAAAGTATAAACAGAAAGAAAGGAAGCACAGTTTTAAAGGTTTTATATATAGATACATATAAATGGTATCAAATAAAATAAATGATAATGTAGTAAATAATATAAGCTCAGTTATATATAAAAAACCACAGATAGATCCTCACCTTCACTAGGGCTGCTCTGAGCGGTGCGCAAAGCATTGACTTACATCAGGCAGCAACTCAAAGCAAGGAACTGCTGGGAAATCTGTCCACAATGTCTGTACTGCCAGGCGTGAGGTTGGGGGGGAGCAGAGGAGGAGGCCCTCGCACTATTTATTGCCACACATGGGTTTCCACATGTTAGATGAAAAACCAACAGTTGTTTAACATTTTTCTCCAGAACTGTTGGTTTTGTTTTGTTTTTTTTTTTTAATTTTAAAGATTTTTTTTAAAGTAAACCTGTAATTTAAAAGTTGATCTTCATATGTAATTTGATAAGGGAAGTTGTTGGTGTGATGAAAAAGACAATATTAGATTTTGCTGAGGTTTTTCATTGCAACAAATATCACTTTATGACCAGCTCAGGAGCCCATCTTTGGGTTGGAGCATACTTCCACACATTTCTGTGATGTGACTACATCACCCAGGAGGCAGAGTAGAAGGCTTATTTTGTTACGTTCTTTTCATATATTAATAACTCCGTGAGAGGTATTGCTTTGACCATCCCCATGAAATAAGCCCCAAAATAAAAAAAATCTGAGTCTTACCCTCAAGGCTCTGTACCTACTGTGTTAGCACAAGTGTATCTCAGCGTGGCTGGAAATGGATGTCATACCTTAAGGGATCCTTACAATGCTGGAGAGATGTAAAACTGTTCAACATAAATAAGGATCAAACCTTCCTGTGTTCAATATTAATTATCACTTCTACTTTCCTCATTAAAGAGGAACTCCATTAAAGATCCATTAGAGAGTGCATTTTTTAATCAAGGCTTAGATTACAGTGCATGCTGCAATCAGAAGACCTATTGTGTGACAGCATGAACAGCAAAAGCTGTGTACAAAGCAGCAAAGCACCAAAATAAAAATACATTGTTATGCTAGGCACAGAGTTAGGAGATAAATTTGCATAATATTTGGGTACCAGCCGGAGCTATAGGCACATAAACAAACTTTATACTGTTGATTATTCATCAAGTTATATAATGTATTTGTTTAATCTGCAATTTTGTCTAGCTGCTCTTCTCCTAATATAATAAATCAGATTCCTCATATGTATTATAGCATCAGACATTCATTTGAAATTTGTAGGCATATACTTTCCTGATATATATTTGTATTTCCTACTGAAATTAATAGGAGATACACATGCACACACCTTCTTTTGAAATCTCGTGTTTCAAAGATCACAGCTTATCCTCTCCTCAAGAAAACCTTCTGCTTTCTTACAAACGAATGTTGCAGCAATGCTCACTTTTCACATTTTATCAAGAACTTTAACAGTATTCTTAGTCCTATTGATTGCAGGAAAGAAAACTTCAGAACAGACACCCTCAAAATGCTAGCCTGCAGGTGGCAAATTAAAAGATTCTCTCTTCTTTGTTCTCAACATTCATTATGTTTAAATCAACTCTGACTTCTCAGGTTTTTTATTTTGTCCCCTACTCACTTCCCATTGGGTTGGCTTCTTTTCTGGATGACCACACTAAATCGTTGGTTCATTCACAAACTTTCTTATCGAAGCAGCCTTCTCTGGTCTCTGCCTTAGCAGCCCTTTCATAGCTCCAGTTCGGCTGGAAAACATTTACGTTCTCCTGTCCCCAGCCTGTGTTACAACCCAGTCACAGCATTGAGGTGACACACTGTGACATGCTTAGCAATGGAAAACAATGCAAAAATAACACACAATCAAAGATCAAGCATGTCGAGCTGACTAACCAAGGAAATACATAAAGAAATCAACAATATGTCCATACAAGTTCATTCCACTGCTCTTCCCTGAGAAAACTAAAGTTAAAGCTACCAAGATATTACTCCATCCCTTTGACATTTCCTCAAAATCTAGAAATTCAATAGCCTCTCAGTTCCAGACTCACAAGCAGAGAAATGATTCATTTTTCTCTTCAAAGAAAAAGCTGACTTCGAGTGTTTGATACCCCATGCCTTCTCTGCCATCGCTTGACTTCCATCATAAAAGCCCCTTGAGTTTCCCCATTGGCAATCCTGATCTTATTTTCTCTGCCTGGTGCACGTAGGTGGTCTGCAGGCTGCTCACGGCCATCTGCTGAGATGGCACCGTGCCAGCTCGTGAGCTTACCCGAGGGGTTAGGTGTGGAGGCAATGTGGACAAGCAGGCAGCACCATGCGACAGCTTCAACCTCCACTGCAGAAAGTCCGTCTTCAACGGGGAAGCATTTCCCCAACGTGCCCAGCCATAGAGCACACCGCCAGGTTTAGGAGCAGAGAAAGCACTTAGCTACAGGAGCATTGGCTTAGGTCTGACCATACGTTGGCTGCTGAGATGTCTCACCCCGTAGGAAGTTAGCACAAATTACTCTCCTGTACAGCGAAAGCAGAACATGCCTTTATGCACTTGGGAGTGGTACCAGGCATGAGCAACCACCAGAAACAGGCCACAGCCAGGATTGAACCAGCCAGTTATTTGTCAAAATGTTGTTGGTTTTCTAACTGAAAAAAAACATAGATTTGCTCATGTCACCGATTTTTTTTTTGGTTTTAAATGCCAGTTTTGGCAAATGGTCCAGCAAGGAAGAAAAAAAAAAATCCGTTATTTTCTTCATTTTCAGTTCCAAGGGGCTATTTCATTTTTAATATCAATTTTATTTTTCCATTATTTTTCACACTCTTGCTATTGACATGTTTGCTTGGGTATAATACAACTGCCAAACCCAGCATGCTGTTTTTTCTTTTAACACCATTAAGTGCAGCTGTGCCTTCACACCAATTCAAACATGATATCTTTTCTAGAAGATTGGCTGCAGCCAACAAGCCCTCATGTTAAGCATTGACACTTTTGCTGGCTCATCACCAAGTGACATAAAATACTGAAAAGCAAAACAACCCCCCTTTGAAATAATCAAAGTTCATAAATATTTGGTTTGGGTTTTTTTCCACCCTGAAGCTGCAATGCTCCTGAATTTCCCTGACATGAGCAGCATGTGGGGTTTTGTTAATTTTCTGTGGGTTTGGGGGTTTGAGGTTTTTGGTGGGGTTTTTTTTGTTGGTTTTTGCGGTTTTCTTAAAAACATTTCTAAAAGTCTCCATCGTCCTTAGAACAGTGGCAGTGTAAGGTCACCCTGCGGGGTGTGTTTGCCATGTGGAAGCCGCACACCTACGAGACCAGGTGGCTCCCTGCTGGGGTCACTAAGGCACCTTCCAACGAGACACACTGATGCCATTACCCTGTATCCAGCTCCTCAACTTGCTGTGGCAGCACTCTGTCAGCAATATCTTAGGATGCTGTCACTGAGATATATCTTCTGGTGCTCTCCCAATTCCCAACACCTTCTCATAGCCCATTGTGTGCGAAAGGCTTTTGTGTAATCTGAAGGTGTACCTCAGGTTAAAAGTGCATCTGGAGACTTACAGGCACCTTCGGCCTTCACAGGGAAACCTCACAAAAGCCTAAGATGTCACTCAAACAAGAAAGACCACCTTATACTATCATGTCACATACATTCATCAGCTAACAGCATCTTGGACTAAACACTCCTAGAAACTCTACTGTAAGGCTTGTAATGAAGACAGGGCAAGAAGGTTGTTCATCATATGCACCCATATATCAGGGAGCAAATGTGTCCATGATTCTCCAGCTGCTATTGCCACTCAATAAAAAGGCCTGTGTCTCAATAGAACCAGGTTAGGCAGGAGCCAGCCATGATCTAAGGCTGCTTCATACTCCTCATATGGCACCCAGGATGGAGTGTGACTGGTTGAGTCCTAGAAAGCTGGTTAGTGGTTCTAGACTAAAGCATGGATTTTAATTCTTTATGCAGCCAAGGACACGGTTTGCAGATGCCGGAATATATTCACTGAACAAGAAAAGTACAGAGAACAGATGGAAAAGCAGGCACCCAAGGTTCTCCACTCTGGAGGACTCAGCTTCATATGTGGCTTTTTCAATGTATTCCTCCCATTTTCTAGAAACAGTGGGTGTATTATTCTTCACATAGCAGTTAATTACTTGTTATTTTGTTCTTTCAGTAATATCTGTTTCTCTGGGGTCTGGTTTGCACTAGAAGGTTTGAAATGATACCAGCAAGTCCTCTTACCACCAGTGCAATTTATGCCAGCAGAAGAGGAGTTTCCCTTTATAGCTTGTGTTTTTATGAAATAAGTTAGCTTCACTGCCAGAACATGTTCTCATATGCCAGCAATTAACTGCGTCTTCACTAGAGCTATTATCAACACAGAAGCATAGTTTAAAGTGTCCTCATCCCTGACAGATATTACAGTACAACATGTTCCTATGGCAGACCTCATCTACCTGATTGTGAGTCCTTTTCTCTGTCACGAAGAGATGGGACAGAGAAGTCTCTCCCATTCAGTGGCAGCTGGCATGAAACCAGCCCCTCTGCCTGGCAACATTTGCACATTTGAGGTTTGAGTTAATGTAACATCAATATTTATAGCAGAAAAGAGAACAAAGCAACAAGCCTTATGTGACTGCCCTTGGCCACAGGAGGTTTTAAATGGAAAGCATAAGCAATTCCCAATGCGTGCAGAGCAACTCCATACAAATAACTAGCAAGAGGATCTGCTAATCTTTGCAAGTGTTTGACCAAATCAAGACTTGGGACAAATCAGCAACAATGCACTACAGACACATCCTCTGTGGAAGCTGCAGTCCATGTACAGCAATTTGCATTTTGAGGTAGCAAGAAGCAAAAGACACATGAGAAGACAGAATAAGCTGGGAATGGACGAGTTTGTGCAGGCCACTGGGACAAGGCTCTAATCCTCTGTAAGCTACATCCAAGTCTGAGGTCCAGAAGGATGTGTTGAAAGATCTACTCTGCCTTTTCCCAACTTGACCCATATTGTCCCCACAAACTCAATGCTGATGAAAGATCCTGTGTCACAGAAAGGGAGCGGGAGAATTTAAGGGTGAAAAAAACCTACTGAAGTATCTTAGTGTCCAGCTGCTCCTAAGGAGTCCATCACATCCAATACTGATGAGAAGCAAAACAACTCAGCTGTACTTGTCAGCTTGACCCAGATAAAACCTTCTGACTCCATCTAGAGGTACATAGGTTATATTTAAGGAACCCATACTGCAATCCACACAATTTCTGCAGGAGGCTGATTAGTGCAGCCAATAACCTGCAAATCTAATTATATATTGAGAAATGAGTAAGTGGGGGTAGGAGACTGAGTGACTGGGCAATAAAATTGCAGATATTTCCTGTAAAGTGAAACCAGAAAAAACAATCCCAACATAAAGGTAGAAAGACAGCTTCTGAGCTGAGTGTTATTGCTCTAGAAGGAACCATAAGGTCATCATAGAATCATAGAATGGTTTGGATTGTGTGAAGGACCGAGATGATGAGAGACTGGCAATATTTTGTCTCAAACAACCAAGCAGGTAGCTGCAAGCAGCCAAAACAGGACATGCCCTGTGGAAGTGGGGTACTGACCTGTTTCTGGGAGGCTTTCTAGTGGTTATGCCTCAGAGAGGCTTACTGGGATTGTCTTTCTGGACAGTTTTCTAGCAGTTGCACTTTGGATGTTTTGTCACAGGTTTGGAGTTTTGCCATGGGACCTCACCATGGCAGTTGCATACACAAGTTAAATGGGATAAGGGGGCATCACTGACCCCCTCTACTCCCTCCTCTAGAACTTTCAAGAAAAACCCACAACACATGCATGAAGGGCTCTCAGATGAGGGTATAAAAGGGGGGAGAACAACCCCGAGGCATGACGGGCACCTGAGGAATCCAGACAGTTACTACTGAGACGCTTTGCTCACTGGATCCAAGGGTGGTGATACTTAACATTTCCTTTTTAATCTTTCTTCTTCTCTCTCTTTTATCTTTTCTCTTCCTCCTACCTTGTTGTTAGGAGTATTTTGCTACCGCTGTTAGGTGTCAAGTGTTTTATTCAAAATATGTGCCACACCAAATTTAGCCACATTTTGTTAAAAGTCAAAGTTAAATAAAACATATTTTGAGCACTTAGGAGCCATTGTCATGACTCCTGCCCTGGGATTAGCCGAGTGAAATGGGGAGTTGAAATTTTCCCTGTCCTTCCTGAGTCATTGTTGTGACTCCTGTGTGTGGCAAAGGACTACCTAAAAGATCACCTCCCCCAAGCCCACTGAGTGGTATGGGGCAGGTTGGAAGAGACCTTCAAAGATCAACTAGTTCCAACCCCCCTGCCACAGGCAAGGACACCTCCCACTAGACCAGGTTGCTCAAAGCTTCATCCAACCTGGCCTTGGACACTTCCAGGGATGGGGCAGCCACAACCTCTCTGGGCAACCTGTGCCAGTGCCTCACCACCCTCACAGTGAAGAACTTCTTCCTTACATCTAATCTAAATCTACCCTCTTTCAGTTTAAAGCCATTACCCCTTGTCCTACCACTACATGCCCTTGTAAAAAGTCCTTCTCCAGCTTTCTTACAGGGCACCTTTAGGTACTGGAAGGCTGCCATAAGGTATCCCAGAGCCTTCTCCAGGCTGAACAAACCCCAACTCTCTCAGCCTGTCCTCATAGGAGAGGTTCCAGCCCTCTGATCTTTGGGGTTCATCCTCTGCACTCGCTCCAACAGGTCCATGTCCTTCTTGTGTTGGGGGCCCCAGAGCTGAATTGCAGTACTCCAGGTGGGGTCGCATAAGAGTGGAGGAGAGGGGCAGAATCACCTCCCTTGACCTGCTGGTCACGCTTCTTTTGATGCAGCCCAGGATATGGTTGGCTTTCTGGGCCGCAAATATGCAGTGCTGGGTCATGTTGAGCTTCTCATCTACCAACTGCCCCAGGTCATTCTCCTCAGGGCTGCTCTCAGTCCATTCTCCACTCAGCCTGTATTTGTGCTTGGAATTGCCCCAACCTATGTGCAGCCAATTGCATGAAAATATCAGCTGAGTGTTCAGGAGTGGTCAAGAAGCAAAAGAATTATTAGGAAAGGAGTAAAGATAGATTACAGCATTTAATCTCTGCAGTATCTGTATCTTCAGCACTGTATAGAGCTCTGATCATATCAGAAAAGACACAACAGCAATGCAAAAGGGGGTCAGAAGATTATGACAAGATGCACAAGGACTTTAGCAAAACGAACAGCTTGCATGTGAGGTTCATCAGCCTAGGAAAGGAATGTAATACCCCACAACAGTAATGTAATACTGGAGGAACGTAATACCCCACACATGCAATTTCTTCAGAGGCCTGTCAGTTCTCCTGTGCCATCACTGAGAAGAAAACATACATGAAAGAAGAAAGGATATAGTTGTTTCAGCTGATAGATGATGGAGAGTTGCTTGGCAAGTACCTCCACCAGTTCCCTCAGCACTCTTGGATGGGTCCTATCTGGTCCCATAAACTTGTGTCCAGACGACGTAGCATGTCATTAACCATTTCCTCCTGGACTGTGGGAGGTATATTCTACTCTACAGCCCTGTCTTCCAGCTCAGGGGGCCGAGTACCCTGAAGATAACTGGACTCCCTATTAAAGACTGAGGCAAAGGCGGCATTAAAAACCTCAGCCTTGTCCTCATCTCTGGCGGCAATGTTCCCCTCTGCATCCAATAAAGCATGGATATTCTCCTTGGCTCTCTTTTTTATTGTTAACATACTTGTAAAAACATTTTTTCATTATCTTTTACAACAGTGCCCAGATTTAGTTCTAGCTGAGCTTTTGCCTTTCTAATTTTGTCTCTGCACGACCTAACAAGATCCCTGGACTGTTCCTGAGTTGCCTGCCCTTTCTTCCAAAAATAGTAAACTCTTCTTTTTTTTCCTGAGGCCCAGCAAAATCTCCCTGTTCAGCCAGGCTGGTCATCTTCCTCAGTGGTTTGTCTTGTGGTACATGGGAATAGCCTGGCCCCGAGCCATTAAGACTTTCTTCTTGAAGAACGTCCAACCTTCCTGGACCCCTTTGCCCTTCAAACTGCCTCCCACGGGACTCTCTCAACCAGTGACCTGAACAGGCCACAGTTTGCCCTCCAGAAGTCCATAGTGGTGGTTTTGCTGACCACCTTCCTTGCCTCACCAA
>JANZLQ010000007.1:27032636-27055277 GCA_026212715.1 Elanus axillaris | reverse complement strand
TGAGAACAAGGGCACACGATTGTGAGAGTACTGCCAGCTGCTTGTAGAATGTTTCATCTGCCTCTTCAACCTGGTTGAGTGGACTATAACAGACTCCCAGCATGATATCTGCCTTGTTGGTCTTCCCTCTCATCCTTACCCATAAGCACTCAACCTTGTCATCACAATCGTGGAGCTCTGCACAATCAAAACACTCCTTAACATAGAGAGCCTCCCCACCACCTCTTCTGCCTTGCCTATCCCTTCTGAAGAGCTTATGGCCATCCATCGCAGCACTCCAGTCATGGGAGTCAGCTTGACTCTTAGAGGTAGGATGTAGAAATTTTGGATTCTAATGCTCTTTGAACACACAACACTCTTTGACCCTTATACTCTGTACTCTGGATCAGATCACAAGCAGTGTGAATGTAGTGATATTTTTAAACTGAAAAATTGAATACTCACACTGGAAAATTTAATGCACAAATGAAGTTTCAGAGTTTCCTGGTTGAAAAACTAACCTTAGATGTGTCTAAGCATCATACCCTTTTAGTGTGCTATAACAATATCTAAAAATAACGCTTACAGTTAGCTAGTTACATTGGTTTCAGTATGCACACAATGCTTTCAGAGCCTCACTCTTCAAATACTTATAAATGTTTTGGTTGGATACTTGGGTTTTTTTTTTAAATGCTTTTCCCAGTTTTTGCTTTCAAAGAGCATCTATAGCAAAGTCCAAGCAAGTGTCTAGTTAGCATAGATGTTTTTTTCAAAATAGGGATAAAGACTAGACACTCATGACTGCCAAGCCCCTGAAACTTTTCCACCTCACTGAGCCCCTCGTTCATAGCAGCTTTAGAGTACCTTGCATTAAATGCTGTGATTAAGTGACCTGACTCATCCTGGAGGAGGGTATCAAAGTGCTAGATGAGATGGGATGGGATGAGATGGGATGGCATGGCATGGCATGGCATGGCATGGCATGGCATGGCATGGGAAGGCATGGGATGAGATGGGATGGGATGATGAGATAAGATGAGGCGAGGCAAGGCAGGGAGAGGTGGGGCGAGTTGGGGCGAGGTGGGGCTGCTGAGGAACCAGCGTAAGGTGGCATTGTCAGGTGTATTGTTTTGATTGGGACTGAGGTTTTTCAAATCATATCTTGCTGTGCGTACATGAAAAACAATCAGGCTTGTAGGGAGGGGAAGTTCAGCTACTGACATCAGCAACACTAAAAGCTTTGTTAAGAAACAGACTAAATTTTCAGGTTATAAACAAAGTCTTTGCTCAGATTACATGCTAATATCAAACACCAAGGTTGCTCCAGTTCTCTTCTCTTTTTTTTTTCCCTTAGGAATTTTTAAAAAATATGAGTTAAAATTTTCTCTTAAAATTTTTGTCAAAAATCAAAAATATATATATCATTGAATTACAGATATATTGGAACAAATAAAGCAAAAAATCTGTCAGCACTTCTTACCAGGCAGAATAGATATTGAAGGTGTTTACCAATTAATATATTGTGAACTAAATCTATGCATTACATAGTCATTCTGATTTCTTTGAAACCATAGAAGAATTTAAAATCTCATTCTTTGAAAGAAAATACTAGTTGATCTTTTAACACAGGCTTTTTGAAACTTTAATAGTTCCCCTTTCTTCATGCTTTATGATAAAATACAAAATTTAGGCATGATATCAGGAAAGGGAAGTATAGTCATCACTGACTTCAGACAGAGAAGTAGCAGGCTATTAATAAGTCTCTTTTAGACTGGTTAATACTGACGAAGCAGGTCAAATAGTTCAATAACAAATAAATCTAATCAGATAAATTATACTGTTCACCTTGAAAAAAAACCCACATGATTTTTAGCACTGCAATCTCCAGCACAACTACTCAGGATACTTTTTTCAGTACAGAAATGCCTGCTCTAAACTGTTGCAGTATAGCTAACATGACAGGTCTGTATTTCAGGTATTTCCTTAACATCTTGAAAGTTATTGCTAAAAAAAACCCCAACAACTTTTAGGTTTTTCAGAAATCCAAACCCAAGTGCTCTGTCACTCAGCACTGTATTTTAATTCTGCTCCACCAGTACTAAGATAATGAAGTATTCTTTTATGAATTGAGAATATATTGCAGCATTATTCATATAGTTTGGCTTAAGGAAGCCTGTGTCCTTAAGTGACAGGAGTCAAACTAGGAGAGAGAAATTGTTAGCTTAATTTATGGATGAACTATCCAATCTTCTTCATCAATATCTAGCCATGAAGCTTATTTGAAACTAATTTCTTTTGTCTACTCCATAGTTCCATAACTCCTTAACTTCAACATATCATGAAGTGTGGAAGTGCACTATAACCCAGTTCTGTTGTCCAGTATGATATACAGTAGTCCTGCACTTATATATGCAAATTGTATGGTTTTTAAAATGTCTAGCATTGTAAAGCACATTAACAAATTACACTGCATATTTTCTTAATTAAATACAGACAATAATGCTATGTTTAAGTGCTTAAATCTTGCAGGTGAAACAAGTATGTGTATCTGCTTTGAATTTAACTGATTTCCTCTGTCTGTGGAATAACAGAATATGCACACCACTGGTTGTTGGCATAATGGAGGGACAAGCAGATGCGATGTGTAACAGGGACAAGTCACTTTTACAACTGGTTCACAGGAGCAGTTTTACAACCTGGTCCCAGTTTCTGTAGCTTTGCAGCTATTAGTGCAAGTACACAAATAATATTTAATTGTATGAAGCCTTTCTCTCTTCCCAGACCACAGGTCACATTTTATTCAAAGCTCTCAGTGCCTGGACTGCAATGTCTATAAGGAAAACATGCCTCTTTCTTTTTCCTCTCCTCCCACCCTCACCCCATCCCCTCCAATTCATGACAGTGACGTCCTGGAAAGTGTCACCATTAATGAATGTTCAAAATCACTTCATGTCTGGATAGGCCTGAACTTGGAGAAATTAAAAGGCTGAACAAACTACACCCATAAATCACCACCTTGTCTTTTACTTTCCCATTCAGGGACTAAAATAATCTTGGACTAATTTGCACAGTTAGCGACATGGCAATTCAACTCCCATTCTTCCAGCAAGCATGGAAGAAACCTATTGGACCTCTTTAGAGATGGTTCAACAAGATGCTATCTAAAGAAATAACAGTAATTCATATGAGTGTCAGTGACTGCAGACACTGGTATGTGGAACTTCATTAAACCTCCATATGAATATGAAATAGGGATGGCACTTTATATTGACCCACTTCTGCCCATTTAATAAAACGATGCTGTGGTGTATCTCCAGTCCTGTAACTCTGCTGACTAGCCTTGACTGAGCCTTTCAGAAAGTTTGATCACTTTTTAGCGTACAACCTAGCTCATGCCAGACTTTTCTCAGAAAAACACTAATGTTTTTGTGCTGGACTGTATCATTGGTCAGTGCTACCCACTATACATGCACATTGGTTCGGGTTGTTGAGGTTTTTTTTCCTCTGACTCTCCAGCATACATTTACTCTGACATACCTGTTTCTATAGTACTTCACATACACAACTCTCCTCTGTGCTGCTTTGGTGAAACAGCTGGAAAAGAAACTGGATCTTCAAAGATTCTGAAGTTTTCAAATAAACTATAGAAAGATATATGTAGTGCTTTCAGGCTTATAGAAAAACCTGAAAACTTGTATCAAAAATTATCTCTATGTAGTTTATTTGACAACATCAGATTCTTTTAAGATTCTGTTTACCACAAGGGCAAGACATGGTGGGAAGTTCATAAACTGGGAGCTGTAAAGTTGATTCATAGGAGAGACCTTTCATGCCTCTTATTTAAATTACCAGGAATCTTCACACTGATTTGCTCAAGGTTAGACGAGAGACGTCAATTCACTGAAGGATTCCATCTAAAAAGACTGATCAAACTTTTTAAGAGCAGCCCAAAGACATCAGTGCAGTTTTTGCTTCATAACTCCAAATAGTCTTGGCCAAGATTTTGGATTGTGACTGGAGTTAATTGGAGTCTTGGTGTTAATGCCTTGGTTATCATTAACTTTGAGACAAATGTGTTTAAAGAAATGCATCTTAACTGTAAAGCAACATGCATGGTAACCTCAGAGTATGTAAGGGCAGTCCCAGCCTGTCCTTCACATATCTTTTTATTTTTTAATGAAGAATAATTATACTAAGGACATATCCTATTCTCATAACAGATATTCAAGGATTATAAGCCTTGGGAAAGTGTACTTAAAGATAATAGAGATTTAAAAAGAAAAAAAAAAAGAAGGAAAAAAAGGGAAAATAAATCATACAAAATTCAGAGTGTAACATACAGCCTTCAACTCAAACTGTTGGACATTGCTTATCAGCAACTAGCTTCTGCTGTATGCAAGAAGGGTCTTAAACTTCCTTTTGTGCTTGCAGTGTAAATGACCATGCAATCTACTTCCTTACTAGCTCTGAGGACCTTACAAACAATACAGGATAGACAGTGACACTAAATAAATTCCAAAGCCCATAGGCAAATTTTAAAGTAACCTCTAAAAGTGGCCTAGGAAATTACAATCTTGCATCTATGCCTCTTCTTTGTGAAATCCTACTGAGATCAAGAGACTCATTTGGAAGGGTGTTTTCAAGCCACATGCACAGCCTTTCATGCGAATGAAACGAAGTAAGGCAAAGGTACTGCTGGGGGCTGAGGCATGAAAGATTGCAGAGAGTCTGTGTAAGACCGAAGCTGATCTGTACACCAGTGTCTAAAAAGGAGCCCCACATTTGTAAAGCAGAGTCAGAAGAGGAGGGAATGACAATATCTATCTTGCATCGGTATTGAAATACTTGTGTAAAGTACTGAAATCCTGATGGTTTTCATGGATAAGAAATTTTACGTATAAGTCAAAGAACTGTCTTATTTTGAATCAATTGGCTTTTAACTGTTAGTACTGCACTCTAGTGCCTCACGGGTGATATATAGTGGGGGTGTATTGTAACACCCCTCTCCCATTTTAATACATTCCCCATTGTATATTTGAAGCTGTGCAGCTTCCATAAAGAATATTTAGAGAGGCAATGCTAATTTAAAGAAAGGAGTCTGTTCTTTTTAAGACTGTAAGCTCTTATGGAAATTTGAAGAACCAGAAAATCAAGCTGTCTACCAACCACTGCAAATTTAAGACTAATTTTGATGCAGCTGATAGCAAGACAAGACACAATTAAGCTAGTCTTCATGATTCACATACTTAATGATATTCTATTGCTATTTATAAATTTGCAGCAGTTATAATTAGTAATGCTATTAGTGATACCTCATCATAGCATTAACTATAGAGCTTTTACTCCATAGAAATTATGACATTAACTTTGGTAATAAATCAGTTTTTCTTGTCATCTTGTAAACTTAATAGGGAATGCTTCTAAGAAAAATGGATTAAAAAGGTGTCCCACTGAGACACAGAGCTGGCGCTCAGGTTCAGTGGAAGTGCTGAGTTAAATATACAGCTTCTTTAAAGGACAAAAGCAGATCGCCTTGACAAGTTTCAGTGTTACTATACCCAACTGTCACAAGGTACAGAGGGAGTATGCACGCAGGGTTTGAGAAGGATGGAACAGATGCACACAGCATTACCTAAGTAATTCCAAATAGCTCCAGATCTCTTTAGAACCAAAACCAACCAAACCAATTTATTGAAGCTTTTCCTTGGCTTTTATTTTTTTGTAACATTTTCCCTAACTCTTTAACAGAGCTGTCTGGGCCTCAACTAAGGCCAGAAAAATCCACTGACAAGAGATGTCCTTTAATTTCAGAGCTTACCTGAGGAATTTATGCAAAGAAGTAAAAGCGGAAAGAAACAGCCTGGCCGTCTTTACATGTGCATCAACCTACAGTCTTTAGCAGAAATGCTCTTGACTATAACACTGGCAGACCAGAGAAAAATCTAGACCAGAAAACATCAATCTACTTAAAATGACAGTTCATGCATTCATATGTATGTACTCATACATTCACATAAATATGTATATGTATATCCTCATACATTCACAGTCCTACCACCTTTTTTGTTGAAATTCATTACTTGGCTGAAAGAATAAAAGAAGCAGAGGGATAGATACAGCAAATTTTCTTCATGAGGCATTTATAGGGCTTGTGACAGAAAGAAGCAGGCACCTCACTGCATGCTGTGGCAACATGCCACGCCATGTTATCACACCAACAACCACGCAGAATAACAGAATGGGACTTGGTCCGACCTCCTACAACTAAAAACTTCACATTCTGTGCCTCACTGAAGTGAACTGAGAAGCCTGGAGGCCATGACAGAGCCCTGGTTTTATTTTTAGACTCAGGTATCTTCAATTCCATCACAGCAAATCCAACAAATGCAATGAGACTCTACAGCACTGCCAGTCAGCATATCGTGTCAATCAAGGCTAGGCTTGGCACTTGGCTCCCTATCTGCTCTGAAAGAAAAGGACTTGAAGATACCAAAGTAACACTGCATTCTGTGGTTTACTGTCATTAGTCTTAGTTGCACAGGAATGTGAAAAGCTGCAACAGGGACCAACTAGATAGGTTTCTTCCCCTGCAGCAGTGAATATTTTCAAATATGTTCTTCAAGATAGAAAACTAAAAAGAAACACAACTGATGCTGAACATTTATTCCCCACAAATTCAGATGGCAGCTCACACCACTACTTTTGTGACTACCTGTCCATTTTTTCTGGAGGAAAAAAGAACCAAACCTAAGAAAATGTCAGACTACCAAGTATCCTGCATTGACCACATTTATTTTGCCTGCTGTAGTATTCATTTTCCAGCCAGTAGTGTATACACTGCTGCCAACAACAAAAGAGATTTTGGAATGACAACTAATTTCTTAATATTCCACAAAGAACAGAAAAGGCTATTGGGTTTTTTTCCTTTAATGCTTTTAGTTGTCTTTGTAGTGATGACTGGATAAAGTCTTTTTATTTGCCAGTCAAAGGAAGGAAATGTACATGAAGAAACAACATTTCCAAAAGTCTAGAACCTATGCTTTCAAAAATAAACCCAAAACACTTCAGGTCAGGCTTCCAAAGCTGCACTTGGGTGTCTAAAATCACAAAGTTGATTTGAGAGCACTTATGAAATAAATATTCAGATACTTAACCTTAGGAGAATGCTAAAATATCCTGCTAAACTATTTTACTTATTCATTTCAGTATTGAATAATGAGAGAGAGAAAGAGCACATATAGCTTTAGTTGAGCCTGTGTATATAAATATGTATTTTATATAAACCTATCCAAAAGTTTGTTTCTGTTTCTGAACACTGTAATTCTAACAGTGATCCCCAGGCCTTCTCCACACTGATGTAAATGTAATTTATCACAGAATCCCAGAGTGGTTAGGGTTGGAATACACCTCTGGATGTCATCTGGTCCAACACCCCTGCTCAAGCAGGGCCATATAGTGCCAGTTGCTCAGGACTGTGTCCAGATGGCTTTTGACTCCCTCCAAGGACGCCAACTCCACAATCTCTCAGGGCAACCTGTTCCATCCGTTTTCTTTGCATAAGGTGATCTCCCTGCTTTGAGCTCACTTAAAATATAAGTGCCTAGATCTTCTGTTGGCATTCATTCATGCAGTGAAGATTATTAATTTCATGATGCCTTCCTCCTTCAAGCAAATTTCTATGGTGAAAGCTATCAAACTCCCCTGTGCGGACTAAGGAAACTTCATTCATGAGATGGAATAGCATGCAAGCTTTCCACAGTTCTTGCTCCAGCAATTCTAGTTCTTTTTGCGCTCCTAGGCATGAGAAACTTTGCTTCCTCATAGCTTCCCGACAGAAGGAGCTAAGTCCTGGTATCAGCTGTTGGCATTCAGATGCTTTCACAAACCAGAGTACTACAGAGCTTTTCTTGATGAAAGCAGCAGTTGCCACTTTGCATGATACGTCAAGGTCAAGAAAAGACTTAGGGGTAGAGTGGTCGTGGAGAGCATGGAGTGATTCCACGAGGGAATTTCTTCTGCTCTTTCTTGAACCATATAGTATTCAGGGTCATTGCACAACATGCCAGAGGGACTGGGCAGCTCTAGTGTCAGAAGAAAGAGAGCAAAGCACTACTGGCTGTGAGGCTGGTCTAAGATATCAGCAAATTTATACCAGATAAGGCAGAGAGAGATGTAGAGGGAAAAAGAGCAAAGGGTAGGATTTGGGAGAGCAAAGATTAAGTCTAGGAATTTTCCTATCACTGCCTCAGACCTTGACATAGGTTAGAAGCAGACAGTAGAGAAATTCCAAGCACTTCCCTTCTCTGGTCCCTCCTCTTGGAGCCCACAGCTTCAAGGCAGAAGCTGCTATGCTGGGTATGCATTCTCCGTGAGGAGGCATACACTGCCTGGCTAGCCAAGTGACTTTTTTGCTTTAGGCTAGGATAAAGCATCAAGCTTGCCATTGCCACGCTGAGCCACTGGAACAAGTAGGAGAAGGAACCCAGTGCCAGTGCTGTCTTAGTCATTTACTGCCTCCTACTTTCAGAACCAGGCAGATGAGTGATTTAAAGGATAGGTATATTCAAGTTTGCTTCCCTGCCCTCTTAAGCTGGCAAACAGCATGAGCTTGTATCCTGCTTCCTTAAACAGGCCACAGCATCTCACTAAATGAAATCATTGTGCAAGCATTCATGTAAGTGGGGGTGGGGGGGTGGAAAAAAAGAAAAAGATAAAAAGATAAAAAAATTAATTCCTTTGACAGCTCTAATGCCCGAGCTGCTTCACAGCCTTGGCCGAGCAAAACAGAGAACAGCAATGAAAAACTGAAGCATATATAAGAAATCTCAGCTGTGGAAATTATTGCTCAAATACTTCTCCATAACTTACAGGTGCTGTGCAAATCAGTACACCAATTTTATCCCCATCCTGGAAATTAACTTCACTCCTCAAGACAACGAAGATCCAGAGCCAGGCTGCAGAGAAATACAAGGAGGTGTTTTCTGCAAAGAGACTTGAAGCATGAAAATTCCTGTGCAAATTATGTCAAAAACATATATTTGCCTAAGCAAATCTTAGCACCAAAACACAGTTACTATTCTCACTGATGAAAGAAATGAGTCAACAGACCTCTTCAGAGAAAGATGTTTCACACACCGACATAGGGATACTTCCACAGCAATAAGCATTGGCTTGGAAAATGGAGTTTGAACCCCATCTTCTTTCCCTTTGCAATGAATAGGCTTACAATAGGCTTACAGACAGCACACAAGCACAAGCAACTACTTGAGCAGAGCATAATCAGGTTTGCTTAGCCTTATTTGTTAACTGACTACTAATGAAAAAGCTTATGAACCTTTCTGTTACAACCCATCAACAAGGACTATTATCAGGGTGTCATAATGTCAGCTAGATTTATTGATGTCAACTAGACATTCAACCAAATTAATAGCTCTGTGCACAATTTAGCTGTAGCTATAATTTAGTATTTAAGTGATATGTTGCAGAAGCATTTCTCAAGGGAAAGTTCAGGTCATGCTCTGAAGGACACTCTTTGTAACAACTTGCACATATCATGAAAAAGCTGTAACGTTTTACACCATGCCAAGGGCCGGATTCTGATTTCACCTGTTTTAATATTGTGCCCCTTAATTTACACCAACCTAAATGAGACAGATACAGGTTATTTTTCAAGGTTATTTTAGGAATGTGGAGTTGAGACAGTTCTAAAGTAAATGCCCTTATACCTTGCACAAATCATGACAGGTCATCTGTAGGAAAAACGTGTTCCTTGCTCTGCAACAGATCAGAGCAACATGGCAACCCAGGCTCAGGAGATGCTCATGTTCCTGTTGCCTTCAGTACTTAATATTACACTTAGGCCATGTGACAGCCAACCAGAAACTCAGAGATGAGCAATGAATTGAAATTGCATTGTGATTCTATCCAAAGCCTGAACTCCAACCTGAGACTCTGACATTTCCCATAATTGATAGGTAATGCCACAATTTCTAATAAAAACAAATTTTAATCCTCTAACGAGCTGCCATAAGGGGAAAAAACACAGCTGGTAATTATGTGAGGCTCAGGCAAGCAAATACTTCATCTTTTATTAATTTTACTACATATTTAACAATTGAGCAAAGGACTCCAGTTTCCATGCCTCCAGTGTGTTGTGTGAAGGTTTTTATCTTTGAAAAAGGAGGATGCTTTAAATCTTACTCTTGGAGAAAAGAAAACCAAAAGACAACAAAGCAAGGAACCTAAATATTGAACAATGAACTACTGAACAATTCAGACACAGTCTGAATGTTGAAAAGTTCAGAGAACACTCTGAAGCATTATTTGCTAACTTTGGAGTCAGTATTTAACTAGTAGAGTAGGAAATGTAAGTTTCTGATAAGGTTGTTGGTTGTGTGTGGTTGCTTCTGTGACAGATTGTACTATTTTGCTGCGATCTTTTTCAATGTCCTTCCCTCTCCTTCAGAAGTGTAACATATTTGAAAATTCAAAATGCTACTTCAAAAGATTGCTCATTCTTTATGAAGACACATCTCTTTGAAGTAGGAAGGGAGAGAGAGCAAAACCCATCTCTAATTTTAGTGCGATCTCACAGGCAAATTCCAGGACAAACTCATGCATGAGGTCATTAGTGATATTACGTACATACAGTAATGTACAGAGCGATGCCATAATGCATGATACATACTTATCTGCAATGTAAGTGATTCAGTACACACTGCCTGAGTCCCTACCGTGCCTCTGAAGCCTTGCAGCGAAGGCTCCTCCTGAATTGGGGAGTGGAAGCAAGTGAAACCCACCGCACTCACACTCCGATATGCGATTGTAAAAAGGAAGAGCTACAGAATAACTGCAAACAGGCCCAAAAAATAAAAGCTACAATAAAATGTGGCGTTCTCTACACTTTCACTGTGACCATGAAGAGTGTACTCTCAACCCATTAATGTGCAACACTGCCTTTTAGCTCTTTAGTTGTCGGTACCTCAAATCACACCACAGATTCAAAAACAGAGATGAAGAGCTGCCTTCAGAGACAATGCTGCACATTTGAAATAATCATTTCCATGCAGAATGTTGCATGAAAGTAAAACAGCAGTGACCATGGAGGCAGCTGGAGTAGCTTGTTCAAATTCCCTTCCCACCTCAAGATTCATTTTATTCATTTTTAAGTCCTGTCCATTATTATTGAAGTAATTATTTTAAAATTTAGGTAGAACACCACAGAGGCTTCTTCAGGAATGTCTGAGATGACATGTGTCACAGATTACTTACGCTTTTACTATCTGCAAAGTAAAGCTTTAGTCTTTCATTTAACCCTTCCTACAGGTATCTTTCAGACCCAATTAAAAAATTAGCCCCATTCAAATCTGCCAGACCAAACTTCCAGAGTCCTTCTGAGTTTCCAGAGGCATAGTCTGCAGGATAAAAGGAGACAACATGAAGAAATCCATATTGTCCACAACCATTTGGGAATCTACAGGAGGATCCAACGTGGACTCCACCATGTTGTCCCCTCTTTCTGACTGCTGCTGCACGTTTGGATTCCACACGGAGCAGTCTGTATTGACCAGAAGGGTTTTCAGTATTACCATGGGATCCATCCCAAGAATTTACACAGTACTTCTTTTTCATGGTAGCTGACATTCTCACATTTGGGATGTGCTGAACACTGCAGGGCAGCTGGTTGCAAGAAAGAGGTGAATTTAATCATCCCTCACTGAGCTTTACTTTACATTTTTTATTTGATTAAGCACGAATACTGAAAAAGGCACTGCTGGATGGTATCGACAGGAAGTTAAGCGGATCATGCATGGCTGTTACTTTCCAAGTTTCAGAAGCGCACAACTGGAAGTGAAATGGGGTGAGATTCTCTTTGCTCTGGAATCTTTGATGAGGCCATTTCACAAAAATAAAAGGAGAGTGTGAAAGAGAACCTGTATTGCATTACATCTTACCAGCAGAGTGCAATTATACTGTGCATAAGTGTCTGCAAACATAATTTCGTGCACTCCTACAAGACATGACAAAAGATCATAATTTCCAGATTCACAGAAAAGGATAGCGTTAGATCGGAGGACTGTTAGCAGTCATGAAACCATAACGGCATGCATAGCTTTTTCCTGTCATATGAAACACTGTGCAGGTATAAACGTTTCCAATGCTGCTGAGATAGTCCTCCTTGCTGCCCTGCTCTGAAAGTCATCCCAGATGATAGCAGACAAACCTGAGGCAGAAGGAAGGACTGAAATCCATCTCCAGGAGGTCAGTGATTTTGCATTTCCATGGAGAGTAGGAGTAGTCAAAACATATGTTTCTGCTTTAGTGCCCTTTGAAGTTATTTTTGCATATCAGCAACAGTGTCTCTTATAAAACAATCTCTTTTCAAAAGCTTGTGTCATCCCAGTGGCACTAACTGCACTGGGGGTCCTTGCAGCATTAATCAGTACTTTTCAGTCCTCTCAATGTCTCTGAGATATTCAGCTTCAAAGTCCCAAACCAGTATCTAGTGACTTGAAACAACCTGGAACCACACGTATTTCTACTGTTCTATGTCTGCACACTTCCCAAAGCAGCTAAACAAGCAGATGTTGGCTCTGTGTTGAGTCCGTCAACAGCAGAATAGCTCTCCGTCATTATTCTCCCAATTGCTCAATCCCCCAAGATCAACACTGTTATTAAAATCCTTCACTTTTTAAGGGCAGACATTAATTTTTCCCTCTGCACAGTGGTCATAGCTGCATTACTTCATCAGGAAGGCCAGCATGGCCATATCTTCACTCACTGACCCTGACAGTGGGTTTGTGATTTAGCCCAACATTGTGCCATCCTTCTGGCTAAAAACAACTATGCTATGTTTTGTATTGGATGTAACACCTCTCACCCAGGACAGGTCTGTACCTCCCTCTCTAGTGTAAGAATTGTGCCTGTGCCACTACTCCAGCCCTGGGTAAGCCACCCTGCCTGAGTTTCTGCTAGAAAGGGCCAAAAAGCTTCAGTTGCTAAAGCTATGTCATTTCTAAGACTGTTTTACCCTGGTTTTTGAAGGGGCAAAGAACAAGAACAGCTACCACCAAAATTCAGGATCTGGCTTTACTCTGTACAGTACTTATAGGCATTTCTCTCCATGAAATTAGGCCACTTGTACAATGCCTTATAAAGCTCAACTCTCTAACCATCACAACATATGTTTACTGTGCATCCTCTCTCCCCTATGTGGCACAGAATATTTTGATGGTTTTAATAAGCAGGTTTAATACCCTGATTGCTGACGTTAGTTCTTTAATAAATGTAGTTTAAAAGAAATCCCCTCCCTAAAGCTATCATCAGTTCACTGGAAGGGTAATGCTCAAGGCAGGATAGAACTATCAATGGATCCAAAAGGAGGAAAAGAGGAGATAAGGCTGCATGGTGTTTCATCCCTTGAAAAAATAAAACAACAAAAAGTTGAGAGGAAAAAAAGGAAAAACTGGGGTTTGAAAGCTAGCTTCTGCCATCTCTGGTCTTTTCCCACTTGACAAACCTGTCAAAATCAGGGAGAAATTAGCTTATTTAATGAAAAAAATGCTTATTGTTGATAAGCAGCTGTAGAAGTCTACCACTTTGATAAATCTTTAAGTTGAAATTAATTCTCAACTCTAAGATGGAGGTTGCAGTAAAAGCCAGAGGCAAGTATCAACCGCAGGCTAGCCAGGGATGAGAGCAATGGGTTGTCAGACAGAGGGTTTGGGTACTTGGTAGGTCTGAGCAACCTCTGGTTTGAAATCAGTCTGCTACAAGGCAAATAGGTGGCCGTGCTAATCTCTGTGCTTCTGGCACTCCAGCGAAAGATCTTTTCCTGCGTTTTGGCAGTTGCTGGTTCCCTCCGTCAGACACACACTCCAGAGAGGAAACCCATTTCCTATCTCACTTCAGCTCCAGGTTTAATCAAGTCCTCTTCCTCACGTTATTTTATAATAAAGCCCTTAAGTGAATCCAGTTTCACACGTACTTCAGAACCTTAATATGCTTTAATATCACTGCTGATGTTAAATTTACATAGGAGTTTGCATCATATTGTAGGCTATTTTTGCCAATAACACGGCATAAATTTCTTGATTGCCTCTATGTCGCATTTAACTGATAAATTTGATAGCATTTCTTTCAGGAAACAGTGATACTTCTGTAGATGGGAATCAAGTTTCATTTCCACTTTATCAGTACAGGAAAAGAGGTCTTACACCACAACTGTCTGTAATGAGTTACCTGAATTCAAAGACAATATTGCAGGGTATTTAGAATGAACAGTTACTGCAATTAAAACATATGTTGTTTAAATGCTTCAAAGGAGTCTGTTTAGCATTCACTGCCGCAGGGTACCCAGCCATTCCCAGAAAAACAATGGAGTATCTTTAAACATGTGTAACATTTGCTGACAACCTCGATGAACACCACAGTACCGGTGGGTTAACAAGTCCCTAATCACCTTCAAGTAAAATACACCAGCTACCTCTGGCTCCAGACCCACAAGACTCCACACTCCCACCAGACCATCTATTTTCTTGTTAGCTGGCACCCTAATTCATTACTATCAGAAGGTGTACCCAAAAATCTCCCCACCCCTGCAGGGATGCAACAATCAAAACTAGCTCTCCTTTCACTGTCTTAAAGATTCAGACTAACAATTTATAAACTGTAGTCTGCAACGGTGGTGAAACTTTTCCTTGAAATGAAACCTCAGAACTTGTCTATGGTTTGAAGCACAGTGGTGCTCTGAGAAGGCAAGAAATTTGGAAAGCAAGGTCTATAGGACTGTCAGTATGAACATCCATTTCACATATTGATTGTTTTTACTGTGTAGGAGAAGCATTGTGAGCCACCTCCTATGGGAAATTCTGCCATCAAAGTATTCCGAGTTTCTTAACCACAACAAAAGCCCAGGAACACAAGAACAAAAGTCTCTGCCATGGCAGCTTGTTTGTAGGATGCAATGCTGTTATGTATCAGGATGTTATTTAACTGTTCTCAGAAAAAAACCCACACTTGTGATATATTTTGTGATCAGGATGTCAGAAAGTTTGCTTAAATGGCAAGACTTGTTGAAGTTACCTTTGAACATGGCATTGCCACAGAACACAACTGAACCTCAGAAAAATGCCAATTTGTTCTCATATGCTTTATGCCTAGAACTTGCAAGTAACTTCTGGTGCTTCTTGGGCGTTTTTGCTGCTAGCTTCCAATTATAGAGCACCGTGTTAACACAAGTTATTATCATCCTGTGATATTTGCCGTGCCTCTCACTCAAATGAGAACTGTATACAACAGCTCAAATGCCAGCTTGTAACTACAGCCAAAAGTCTGTCCTCCAAAGACAGTGACTGGAAGTGTGTTACAACCTATATTTTCAGATAGGCTTTAATTAGGTAAGTTTCAGGATATGATTGCCACCAGCCAGTACTGCAAATATTTTATCTATTCTAGATTACAGAGACTAACAGTGAACCTGACAAATCGTTCAAACGCTACCCAAACTGGCAATGTTTTCTTAGCTTTCTTAAATAAAAGCCATCTAGAAACTATTTCTTTTTCTGGATTTCATTTGTAAGGGGGGACCTCTGGGGCTCTGGGCAGCAGAGCGGTGGAAATGCACTCTACAATTTCAGCAAATGTTTTCTCTTCAAGCTTAAGAGCAGCCGTTAAGTTACAAGTTCTTGCCACCCACCCCAATCAATAAAACAACAACCTTTCTTATCACTATCAATGACTAAGAGCATTCAAAGCCTTACTTTATTGTTTACTTCAGCAGAGGATGGATCCCCCAGTAACTCCATTTTCCCCAAGCAGTCAGACATTTTGTAATCCTGTTTTTCCCCAAAATGAGCAATTTCCTTGCATGCCCAGTAGCTACAGGCAGCAGTTCTGTTTTCATAAGACCACTGCATCTGCTTTCACCTCCAGTTGTTATTTTGTTAAACACAGTAAAAGAATGGCACTGGCACAGATGAATCCCAAATAACACTGTTAATTAAATATATATGGACATGCTGTTCCTCCCAATCCTCCTTAAAATTTCATAGGACGCAGGAACTAGCACTACCTGGCTTAAGCTATTTAAAAGAATACTAACTTACTCTGGCACATTTCAACCTATACAAGGTTTAATCTGCACAGCTGGAGTTGTAAGCAGAACTAGCTACATACACTGCTTGAAAACTTCAGAGTTTTCATGTAGCAGAGGAAGACTGGGAGATGAGGTAATGCACAAGAACAAAGCTAGTAAATCCAGCACAAGCAACAGGATTTGGCTGAAAGATTAGTACAAGCATATCAATTACATGTTTTCCAGATCAGCAGACTGGTGCATCAAAATGACAATATGAGAGTCCCGTGTATCTGGGAGAGTTGCAAAAGCTGAAGATGTATTTATTCTCACAGCCCAATAGCACGAAATTACATCATGATGGAAGCATAGGGCACAGTCCTACAAACTCTTAAGCATATATTTTATTTCATTAATTTGTTGCAGTCCAAATGATATTTGAGGCCATTTGCACTTACAGGCGATCCTCTCCAGGAACTAGAGTTTCCTTTATTAACCTTCCACAGATACTGAAAATATATAGAGAGTTTATCTTTTTACTGAGTTTGATCTATGTTTTTTATACAGTAACAAAAATCTTAAACAGAAATCCAAATCAATTACACACAAGCTATGAATATGCTCACATTTTTACTTCACCACATGTTTAATATTTGATCCTCTATGTGCAATAAATGACTTTTACTGCATGCAGTAATTAATTTCTATTCACAGATATTTATGTATGAAATTAAATATTTCATACATTCATTAATTTTATAATTTTAGAAGCTAGCCACTCTGAGGTGCACTAATCAACTTTTCCATTTTGTGTGAAAGGTAATTCTTTAATGGGCAGTAATAATTTTCTCTGCATAATAAGTCACAAAACATGTTCTGAATCCTTATCTCTTTAAATATAGACCCATCTCTGTCAACTTCAGCAATATCGTCTTGCATATTCACTGAAGTGGATTAGTCCCCTTCAGCATCCTCCCCTTACTTCAATCTTTGCCTAGATTAATCAGACCCTAAAATGGTTTTGTCCTAATAAGTTTTTTGTTTTTATTATGCATTCATCCCAAAGTGCACCTGTTCATCAGCATTGCAGATACATGGTTTTGAGCAGTAGCAGTAGGTAACTTTCTATCAGGACAAGAGCAGCATTGTAGCCTGAAGCATGAAACATCCAGTCAGGAGGTCATCAGTGAAAAGGTACTTACTGCCTTATTCCTGCGTGACCCTCAGTGAGGAAACTTTGGTGCGACTCACCTCCTCTCAGTTTATCCACCTGCAAACCTGTGTAGATAGCACAGGTGGTCTGTCTATTTTACTCTCCCAGATGTAAAACACTGAGTAGAATAAAATGTCTTTTCTTTCAAGCTTTATTTTATTGGCCAAGCTGTCGGGGAGGGAATGGTTTTAAATTAGTGTTTTTTTTTCCTGTCCTCTAACACAAAGACGGCTGTCAGACTACAGAAATACCTAGGAAAAATATTTTTGCAGCATTCCAGTATTTAACAATCCTGAGCTTTGAGAAAAACAAAGCAAAATGTTAGGCACTCACCACTTAACTAGTTACTGAGGTTGTTTTAAACCCCAATGCTATGAAAACAGAGAGGCGTTTAATTGTTTACATCAGGACACTTTATTCCAATGTGACTGAATAGGTGAGGAAAGATGCATAGGTCAGAAAATGGGAGAGCTGAATTTGTGTAAAGCTGAAAAAATCTAGTGATCCTGGCTGTGCCATGGCTAATACATTGCCTTCTCAGTCACACTGCATCATATTTTTCAAACAGAAAAGTGTCAGCGAGGAGAGATTGCTCACTCAAAGAAATTAAAAATGGCTGTCATAGTGGGAACTGTGTTCCAGATAACCCACAGCCTGCTTGCCAGAAGAATAAATAAATAAACAACAACACAGATATGTCTTTCACCCTCAAGACTAAATTAAGGGCAAGATAAGGAAGCTGAAAGGGCACCTCAAGAAAGCCAGATTATTTTTCATGAAACTGGGAAGAGATTTTACAACTCTTTACCCTCTCACTACAAAAAAGCACCACTTCAAGATTCACATATGTTTGAGTAGATGAGCCGTTGGAAGACCCTAGTCATACGTACAGAGAGAGCTGGGGACATCTCTCCACCAGGAAAGCAGTAGCATGAAAGGAAAAGGGCTTAATCCAGACCCTGAGAGCCAGGCCTATTTCCAGAACAACCACTACATTGGGGTCCCAGCCTTCTGCATTTCAGGCTTTAACTGTAGATGTGGCATGCTTCGAAATCAAGGCCCAGCTCCTGGGAAGCGCAAGGCGTTCAGCAATGCTGCTGCAGTGTCAGAGGTGGCGTGTGAGGTCGTGCCTTCCCCGTCAATGAGCAGAGGAAAAAGGCTCACTGGACAGACTGCGTTGCCCAGTTTTGTTTCGGTTGCAAATTTGTTTGTTTCAAAAAAATAATCCCAGGCATTAAAATAAGATTATTACTTCCCCTGGCCATGAAGGTTACTGGTCTGCTTATTGTGTCTTTATTTCAAGCCATCTCACCTGCAAAGGCTTTGTGAGGATCAGTAGTTTTACTGGCACTGAACATTCTATGCTGCACAATTAGCAACTGATGTAAATCCAGATCTGGTTTTGTCCGCTTCTTTCTAGGCTGAAGTAATTCATATGGGACCCAGAATATCTCAGGACCAGGATAACGTGAAATATCTATATCCCAGTTCCAGAAGTTTGTGTTGAATTGAGCATCAAAGTCAGGAAACATCATTAATCATGTACCTATGTGTTTTCCCTTTGTAGTTCTTGTTCTGAGTTTCTTTTGCTGAATCATCAATAAAAAATATGCCAAACGCCGCTTTCATACAATTTCCTCTTCTACAATACACCAATGTAAAGCTCCTTTGAATCTCTAGTCTTCGACATGTGTGAGGTTTGCTCCCCAATTTGAATAGGGGTACTTCTCATAACCTGGAAAACACACTGATCCCATTTTCAATGATAAACAGTTCTCTAAAACTTAATCCGCTCTTTGGTGTTTCTTGTGTGAAAATGGGTGAATAAAACATATTTCTCAATAATTAATAAAAGGTTACAACTTCAGAAAGAAAAGAGTATTTTACAAAAATAGCCACATCTGTATTTTTAGTTTTAAATACTGCTTCCAAGCTTTACCTGGGAGGAAGGTCTCCAAAACAAGTGTCACATCATTTGGTGGCCTAGATAGTAGAAATGGCATCTTCTGGGGGAAAAATGTAGTATTACCTGCAAGATACTAAGTTCAAAGATGGCTGTTGGCATTCTGCATTCTGACGGCCTTTCATCTCATTAGCAACCCAGGAAAAATAACCCAAATGACAGGTGCCAATTACAGTACTTCAGCGCTCAATTTCTTTAAAAGCCCTGTTCAGTTCTGCTCTAAGACCCATTCTTCTGTCCACACCTCTGCACTAAATATATCAAATAGCCCAACAGTATGTGTTTAGCTTGTGTGCTACATTGGCAACCATGTAAAATGTAGGGATGTCACAGAAATTGTGCAGCTGTGGAAACCTACTGGTGAGCTGAAGGATTTGTTGTGCTTCTTGGGTTGTTCCCATTACACGACATTTAAGACCAGTACCCAGCATGAGCAGGTTGTTCCACTGGGAACCAGTTGTTACACGAGTTGCCATTTCAGCAAGATTCCCTAGCAGCAAGTTCACTCAATGTAGGTTCCTAGATACGCAAGAAACCAAAAAAATGCGTAGATCTGGGTCTGGGCTTTTAGAAACTGCAAACCTTGAAGTATCATGGTTAGACCAAGATTTTAAAGATGAAGAGACTGACCGATTATGGGTGCTTAGCCGAGCTCCCTTAGCAGGTGGCAATTCCCATGGAAACCAGAAGGCACCGCAAATGTAATTTGCTTTTGAAATCTGAACAACCTTACGTGGGCATCAAATGGGAAGACACAGGCAACTACAAAAAACTCATACTCTTACTTCACTCAGGGAAGCAGTCCAGGCTGAAAGAGGAGCTGTCGTCCTACGCCACCTATGAACCTGTAAGGGACAAATGAACCATTTTGACTAACCAAACAAATCTGGCCATAAATATGCTCCTCAAATTGGGCTTCTATCTCTAGAAGAATTTGGTTTGCAGCATGACTTTCGTCTCAAGAGGGAAAGCCGGCTTTCATTGTCTGTGTCCAAAGGCATTTTATTAGCATGTATTCTCCATATAAACTGCTCAGGCAGTTTGCAATTTGATTGCGATGACACTGTACAACCTACTTAAGTGGTTGAAGTTTCTTCTCTAAATATGAGTAAACAACAGGAGACTTAAACAGGAATAATATTCTCATTGCAAAGTTTGACTTGTTTTCTTTCCAGCTGAGCTGAATTATTATTATTTCATACCATTTAATGAGGAAAACATGGACCAGATCTTCTAGTCTAAAAGTGAAAAATGTCACAATGAGCCAAAATACAGAAGGAAGGAAAGCTCTTCCTTTATCTTCCTGGCATGCATGTCCTACCACCATTCAGTTTCCTTCATCATTCTCTGCCTCCTTTCTCTTTTTCTGGCTTTCCTAACATTCAGGTTTTATCCTTTGCATTCAAACTTGAAGGCAATGAGGGACTTCACTCTCATTTTTTTCAAATAAAAATTCAGTCAAAATAGCTGTCTTACCAACAAGCAATTGCTTTTCATAAAACATCTCAAATTTCTATGCAAAACTCTAATTTTCATACAGAAGAATTTATAAGCTTTTTGGCTGAGAATGAAAACTTTTTCATCCAATAAAAGTGAACGTTTCTAATGGAAACTTATATGCACCATACTTCTCTCTTAAAAGAAACATATTGCTATGAGAACTGAATCACGTCAGTCTGGTTCTTTTGGCCCTGTATCTCTTGGCTGAATTCTTTGGTAAGTAAAACAGCCATTGAAGCTTTTTCTATATTTAAAGTATTCATAACATCTCTGCCCTACTTAAATCCATTGGCATCTATAAAAATTGAGCTCACTCTGCAATCTCTCCCTCAATAGTGCTAATAGGGTATCCCTCTCCTACCTGACCACTTATCCTCATAAAAGTAGATATAAACTTAACATAGACATTTTTCACTTCATAATCAAATTTAACCAACAGGTTCAAAAATTATAGCAGGTGGCAGGGGGAGAGGAGACTGGAAGATTAAAAAATGCATAATTCTAGAGCTCATCACTGGAGATGATCGCCATCTTCCTGCCTGAAATGCAATTCTGTGTGAAGCCACCAGGCTTAGAAAACTCAGGCAACACACAAGAAACACATATTTTCAGAGTGAGTGTTAGAACTCATGCTATTCCAGAAAGCACTAATCCAGAGCCAGCTAAAGAGCACCACTCCACTGCCCAATGGACAACTATAAAGTGAAAAATAGAGGAAAGTAAATCTTACATTAAGGACAATAATGTGACATATGACTCTAGGAAATGCATTTCTTTCTTGTGCCATTTCTTTTCCATATGGAAACATTGGCTACTATCCAGTTTTTAATTTGACAAACACTACATTTAATAATACATTATACTCTTGTTATGAGCAATATAAGGTAACCTCCTCACTGATTTCAGTCTTGTACTGGGCCTGACTGGGATGGCTAATTTTCTTCATAGCAGCCCACATGGTGCAATATTTTGGATTTGTGACCAAAATAGTGGTGACAACACATCAATGTCTACTGCTGAAGAGTGCTTGCACAGCATCAAGGCTCTCTTTGTTTCTCAATGTGCCCCCCCCCCAGGTGAGAAGGCTGGGTGTGGGAAAGAGGGTGGAAGGGGATATAGCCAGGACAGGTGACCTGGAATGGCCAAAGGAACATTCCATACCGTATAATGTCATGCTCAGCAGTAGAACTGGGGGAGGGTTTTTTTTTTTTAAGGTTGCCATTGCTCATAGACTGACTGGGCATCAGTCTGCTGGTGGGAGGTGATGAGTGATTGCCTTTGCAACACTTGGATGTTTTTCTTTTTTTTTTTTCCCTTTACATATTAAATGGCCTTTGTATAGACCCATGAGTTTTTCTTGCTTGCTCTTTTGATTCTCTCCCAGTTCTGCTATGGGGGAATGAGTGAGCAACTAGATGGGGGCTTAGCTGCTGACCAGAGTCAACCCTCTGCAAGCCTCTTACTGATGGATATCCATTCTATATTCTTGTTGGGAAATCAGCAAGAAAAATGCTACTTCAAGGACTCATGACAACAGTTGGGAATAGAAGACAGTGAAGGAGGGATAAAAATCAATACAAACTAAAAGGATAACTGTAGTGTCAGCCAAGAAAGTTGCTCTTTACAGGGTAAAAGGAAGAAAATTAAACATGTGCAGACACTTTCTGTTCATCTTCCGAAATATACATGTGTGCGCTCATGGAAATCCAGCTGCCTGGTGGCTTAGCTTCAGGAGGAGATGGGCAAACTGAGGAGCATCTGGGAGTCTGAGAAGGAGATAGGTCAATGGAGCTGTACCTTGCCGTCTCTGGTAGACACACACCAACTCAGCACAGCCACTACTGAGGTGGGTCCGCTCTCTGTTTTGTGCCAGGGTGAAGGCAGTGATAGGAGGGATAAGGAGGAGTGGAA
>JANZLQ010000007.1:27010030-27024523 GCA_026212715.1 Elanus axillaris | reverse complement strand
TTTTCCTCAATCCCTCTGGTAATGGGGAGAGGAAGATGGAAAGGAAGAAACTGGCATGCCCAAGACATCAATGCCTGGCTCCAGGACTGGTGCCTCCACCAGAACCTGGATTTTTGTAACCATGGAAGAGTCTTGGAGACACAAGGTATGCTGGAGCCTGATGGGATCTACCTGTCCCTCATGCCCTCATGTTGGACAGAGCCAGCTCTAGCTAGCTCCAAAATGGACCCATCACTGCCCAAATCTCAGCCTGTCAGTGACTTTGGTGGTGCCACTGTGCTAACATGTTTAAGAAAAGAGTAAAAACACCTGCGTAGCAGCTGTGAGAGAGAGGAGTGAGAAAAAATGTGAGAGGCACAGCCTTGCAGACACCCAGATCAGTGAAAAAGGAGAAGGGAAGAAGTGGTCCAGGCACCGGAGCAGAGATTCCCCTGCAGCCCGTGGTAAAGACCATGAAGATGCAGGTTATCCCCCTGCAGCCTGTGAAGGACCATGATGGACAAGATACCCAAACTGCATCCCCAGGAGGATCCCACGCTAGAGTAGGTGGATGTGCCCTGAAGGAAGATGCAGTCCATGGAGAGTCCATGCTGGAGCAGGATCCTGGCAGGAGATGCAGCCCATGGAGAGGAGCCCATTCAGGAGCAGGTTTTCTGGCAGGACCTGTGGCCCATGGGGTACCCATGTTAGAGAAGTCTGTTCCTGATGGACTGTAACCCATGGGAAGAGCCCAAATTGAAGCAGTTCATGAAGGACTGTGTCCCTTGTGAGGGACACCCCACTGGAGCAGAGGAACAGTGTGAGGAGAAAAGAGAAGCAGAGATAAAGTGTTATGGGCAGATCACAACCCCCATTCCTCATCCCTCTGTGCTGCCTGGTGGGAGGAGGTAGAAGCATGAGGAGTGAAGATGAACCCAGGAAAAAGAGAGAGTGGGGGGAATGTATTTTTAGTTTTGTTTTTATTTGTTGCTGTTCTACTCTGCTACTGATTGGCAGTAAATTAAATTAATTTCCACAAATAGAGTCTGTTTTGCCCATGATGTTAGATGGTGAGTGATCTCCCTGTCCTTATCTCAACTCACAAATTTTTCCATATTTTCTCCCCTGTCTTGCTGAAGAATGGAAGTGAGAGAGCATCTTGATGGTCATCTAGCAGCCACCCAAGGTTAACCCACCACACTGGTGTAATTACTAACTGCACGGTTCCTGCACTGCATTTCCATGACACGTGGACACATCTCAGATATGCACTAACCTCTACTGTGGTGACATCCTCTAAAATGATAGAACAAACAGAAAGTTGCTTGACTTCTGTTTGCATTTCTGGGTATGTATGTTTCCTATTAATGGACTTCAAGTTTACTTTTTATATTTTTCTATTTGATTATTTTTAATACCTTTGACGTGTGAACCTACAGGAGACCTGAAGAAATTTCGCAACAAAAAGTTCAGAAAAGCAAATTAGATGGTACATCTGAACAGCATATAAGAGAGCAAAGATGAGAGAAGGGGGACTGGCAGTATTTACCCTATGATCAAGTTAGCATCTTGTCCCAGTGTTGTAGGTACAGAGTGTCCCATCTAAAATTACAGCTTACACATTCAATCAATTGTGGTCATTTAATTTAATGTTGTGCCATTTATTTTCCTCCAGTGCACTAAGAAACACATTATAAGGTCTTCCATCTTCCCTGTAGACTCTTTCCAATACCATGTCAGGAAGCTCACCCTGAACATCCCACAAGATTAATACATCTGGGAACACCCAGACCAGACATGCTTTATAATCTCAATTTCCCAAGTGAGACACTTTGAGCTAGCACTTCTCTTTAGATACCTGGAAACCCAAACCTGCAAAAGCCTGATGAAGAGATCAGACCTCTCCCCTGTACTCAAGTCCCAGGAGGTACAGCTAGAATATCTAAAGCACGTGAGGTGGCAGGGAGCAGCTCTGTAGACAGCTGCTTCTATACCTGCTGGCTTTTCCAAAAAACTCCCATTACCACTCTACTAGCCTAAAAAAATCCACAGACGCCTGCTCTCAAAAGAAAATGAGAAGCATCCGCATAACATACAGACACGGTATATTTGTCCTTTGCCACTCTTGCTCTCTAGAAATTTGGGAAACAGCAGGCAATCCAGTAGAAACCCCAATGAGCTAAGGAATCAGAGAAGCACTTTCAAATGAAGGGGAAGAAAAAGAAAATATTGGGGTTACTTTTCACCCCATCCATGGATATTTACTGCAATTCTAGCCACAAAATACCAAGTCCATCTTTGTTCTCCATTTGAGAACTGGCTAGGAAAAGGCTAACACATTAATCAGCTATGTGATTCATGACACCACTTCCCTATGCTTGTAGGACTTTGACTATGTACATAGATGCTCCAATAGCAAACCCATAGTTAAATAGGGTCAAGTTTCAAAAAAGTTTATGTACCAGGCAAAGCTTAATAACCTTGGTCTGTTTCAGCACCACTGGTATAAATCACACTCCAGACTGGGAGCATATGAGCCAAAAGAAGAGACACTTATCATAATTGCATAGACACACCTAAAGCAGTGCAACAGGCAAAAATTATCTAAATTAGCCATGTCAGAATGTTTACGGCCATTGGCATGTCTAAATTAATTGTCCTGCATCTTGCCTGAACAGTGTCACTTACCCATATAAACAAAAATAGTTTAAATTGCTAGGGTCAAAGTCAAGCATTAAATGAATTAGTTGCTGAGTTTACTGGAGTCTGACTGCTAATAAACAAGTTCTCTGGACAATATTTGTAAATTAAATGTGCCTAACTGTCAGTGATAAGTTTGAGAACTGCTTTATTCTTGAAGACTCGAGGAGAAAAACACAGTAACAAGTCAGAAATAGTATAGGAGAAAGTCTGGTGAGCTTTCTCCTTGAGATTATGGATGGAGTATACACTAAAGCTGGCCCATCTGCTCCTATTAGCTGTTTGCTGCTGGAAGGGCCTCGACTGCTGACATGAAGACCTTCCCTTGGGATATCCCACACCAGGTTTTCAAGAATTCTGAGCTGTGGCTTAAATCTGCTCTCACCTGCTGCTGCTCTCCATCGTTATGATATGACATGGACAAAAGCAGCTGTAACAGGTGTGACAGAATGGAAAACCAGACAGCTCTGTATCCCACCAGCCCACACAGACCCAGTTTGTTACCTGGCATATCCCAGCTCGTCAAAGAAAAGTTTTAAGCTTGTATTTATACAGCTTTGAAGAATTTTCCTTCTTTGCAACAGCACTGCTTCTGTTTCTTGCTCATTAAAACATGCATCTTTAAGTATTGCAGAGACTAGCAGCAGGTCACAGGGAAAATTGGTGCACAAGGCTGTCTTCTCGCTCTTCCACTGAGACGTGGAGGTGGATATCATTTGCATATGGATGTTTCAGCAGGGCATGTGAGCATCTGACAATCCTAGCCAAACACTTCACCCCACTTGGAAATAAGTGAAGATACAGGAATGAGCATGAGATCTAGGAATGGGCCATTCAGGAATTTGCTTCCCAGTGGGCAAGCATACACAGCAGCACAGCTCATGTACCATTCCCGGAGGCCCATGCTTTTCAGGAGAGGAATGACTATTCTGAGGGGAATGGGTCTTTCTTCTTGACTCACTGGAAGGACACTGAGGCATAAGTGGGCTGTGTTGCTCCATTCCTTTTGTCTGAAATAACTTCAGCCAAAACAGCTTTGCCAATTAGTTGTCCTTGACTGACAGGAAGAAATACCAGCACGCTGTACAGTCATGTATGACATCTTAACACCTCTCTCCTGTCATCTACTTGAAGGTGCATCCCTTCACAACAAAAACAGGCTCCAGGAAAGAAATGCCATGTTGAGGCTGTGTATCGACAAAGTGAACTAACAGTTCAGTTTGATTCATCTGAATCTATAGCAAAAATATGTTGTGCTGTTCTGCTAAATACTGATAAATTAAAGCTCATTCTTCCTCCCTCGCTGTATATTTGTGTTTTGAGTATAGAGCACTGAGACACAATCATGATGATATTTAAATGACTTTGATCTACCCTTAGAATTATTCAGTTCTTAAGATCTTACATCCAAATGAATAATAACAAAAGAATTCAACATGATTAATGTTTTTATAATCAATAGCAAATGAAGTGCAAGTAATTTGCCACTTGTTGTAAAGTGCTGCTAGATTATCCCTCAGCAATATTTTCATCATATATACAGACCATTACTTTCTGCAACATTGGTGTAAATGCAGTGATAAAATCCAGGGGCAAGTATGAACAAAAAAGGCAGGTGTGCCAAACAGAACCACTGAGCTCTTCCTTGTTCCTTTTTCAAACACTACATTCATAAAAGTCCATTTCTTAACCTATTTTCTTTACACCTCTTACTAACCAGGCCAAATAAGTACTGGCTGGAAAACCATGACCGCCATACCGCCTACACATTCTTAACAGAGACCTTTTAGTCAGCCTTTATTCTTAAGCACTCACTGATCTGCCAGCTGGACAAAGATTTATGGATAAACTTGCTTATGGTACCCATGACTTGCTCGCAGGATATGCTATTAGACGCTAATTCAACAGAGGTCCTCAGTACCCATCAGACAAACACTTTTGCTGCCTGGGGCTGACTCCACGCAAGAATCACGAAAGCAAAAAGGTCATGAGTCAGCTTCTTGACTTCTCAGAAAATGAGTTTTTCCTGGCACCCTTCTTCATCCAAGGAAAGAAAAATCTGAATACAAACAAGGCCAGATCCCATGGGATATCAGAAAGGGTCAGACATACATGACCCCTAAGCTGCTGTTCCATTCAAGACAGGATCAGTCACGCTGCTATCGTTCAGCTCTTGCAAGGCTGGCCAAAATTCCTTTTTTTTGGCAGGGAGGAGCATGTCAAAATCTGCAGTGTGAGAAATGTGGCTTTTAAGTGAAAGGAATAAACTGAGGTACAATGGATAAAACGTCTTTCACTTAATTTAAGAGTCTTTTGGGGGTGAAGAAGTGCACACACAGGCAAAGACTTCAAAGCTAAAACCACGTCAGACAAGTGACTAAAGGAAAGAGAGGCAAGAAAGCTAAAACAGCTAAGAGACCCTTAGCTTATCAGACTTGGTTCTAATTTTTAGATATGAGAGATGGCAATGGGACTCTGATATTTAAAGTCAGGTTTCCCAGAAGCAACAAGCATCCAGCAGGACCCATTAACCCATCACCCTCCATTTTGAGACATGCTTCTCCATAGGAATCTAAAGTTTATGGAAAGGTTTTGCTCTTTACATTCTGGTGGGCTCAACTACTGTTCTGGTAGTTTGTTGCAAGGAGGACAAGTTCAAATGTTACAGCCACCAAGAACAGTATTAAGAACAACAATAACAGAGGAAAATAACCTTTCTGGAACAGACCAGACACAAATCTTCTTTACATTATTCAAGGAATTTGTTTATATGACAAGCAGTCAAGCAAAAGGAGGAAAGAAGGAAATGAGTGAAATACTATGGGAATATTTGGGAAAAAATCAACATAGTCAAGAGTCAGAACCAGTAAGAGATGGAGCAGCTGTACAAACCACCAAGCTCTTCAGAAACCCATCAGAGAAAAGATGACTTTGGGAGATCACATACTAGAATTAGGTAGATCACAAGGAGCAGGCTTTATATTTCTGGCTTCCCGTGCACATTCTCCTAGAGACCCCTGCAATCTGAGGCACATCTGTGAAGCAGCAGCTTGAACAGGCTGCAAAATGGAAACCCAAGACTCTTTCTCTTGCTTTATTCAAGAGTTAGAGAAATGGAGGAAGTGAGGGACACAAGGAGCTACCAGCTCAAACGACAAGTCCAGCTAAGTCCTTATCCCGAGTTTACAACATGAGGAGTTGTCTGCTGTTTAGGGAAAGAGTGTAAGAAACAGGTCAGAACAAAATAGATTGGGAGAATGTGCCAACAAAAGGACCAACTTCATGCAAACAGAGGCTTTTTGAGTAAAATTCACAACTGAGATCAAGGTGTAATAACAGCCAGTGTATAGAGTTCTTGTTGCATTTCCTTCCTGACTTTTTTCTCTCTTTTCTACTCCTACCCATTGTCTTCTGTCAATCCTACCTTAGCTGGCTATATCACCAATGTATCATTTCCACCACAGGTATGAATCCAGGTGATTATCTAAAGGTACACCCTAAACAGCTGATGTTCGCTGGAACTCAGACTACAGGGTGACTGAGAAGACCTCATGTGAAGCTTTTTACCAGCAGCAACTCTGCAAGAAAAATAAAATATAATAATAATAAAAAAATACCATAAACAGCAACACACTTGGCAGTTTTGCTATATTTATCTGTCCACTTCCATGTCTTGTCTTATTTTGTCATCAAGGACTTAATGATAGGCACTGGAACAGCTCCAGGCCTTCTCAATCATTTTTTCCCTTCATCCCAAAACTGCAGTTAGAAGGTTTTAAAAGTCATCTAAATATTTTCTTTCTGTAGAAAGTCTGTAAGTCTAAAGGGAAAAAGAATAAGGAACAGTATAAAAACCAGAAATCTTACTTAGCATTTGGTATTCCTAGTGTTTTAATACTTTTTTTGTATCTTCAATACAAGATTTTAAAAGTTTTAATGGGAGTTGTTAGGTCCCAGCAAAAAACGCTCTAATCTTGTCTTGCTTTCTGCCCTTGATCACATTATGACATAGACTTGTAATTCTTTATACCTGCCTTTCAACACAGCAGGGACAAGATCTCTGAAAGGGCAACACTCCCACGTGGCAAGCCAAAAGGAAGCAGCCAAACAGCAGCATCAGATGCTTCCATTATTCTTAATAGAAGTTGGAAGCTGACATATTCTGAGGCTCTAGCAGGAAAAGTTTGAGTTTAGGCAAATTTTTATAAGCCTTTGCCATAAAAGCAGCTTGCCAGAGGCAATCTGAACCCTTGTTACCGGCTGCAGCAAGCAGTTCGACCACACTGCCAAACTCTGAAGAGCCAAAATAAATGACTGAGAAACCAAGTAAGTTGCAATGTACAAATATTTTAGTTTGGCACAGAGGGAAGTCACTGTCTTGAGCTATTTCCATGGTATTAATGTAAGATTTTAACTATCTGAATGCACATCAAAAATGCCAATGCCACAGAATCCATTATCTATACCAAAGGCAACACTTTGCCTCAGCATTGCTGTGAAAGACAATTTCAGTGAGGAACTGCCTCTGAACAATACTATTTAGAGACAATATATTGAAAATACAAGTTTATTATGTTTTTCATGGTTCTTATAAAAATGTGCAGGCATGTGCATGTGGCTAATCACCTTGTGGTTTTAGGGTATGATTTTCCCAAGTCTTTAACCAGTTTAACAGCATAAGTCTCAGAGGCCTTCAATTAACTACCGAATATCACACAGTTCCCTACTGTGAGGTTTTGTGCACTTTGCTCTGAATCCTCGGCTATGGAACACTGCCAGGCAGAGGATCAGAGCAACACTGGCACTTTCTGTGCTCCCAGTTGTCACATGGGTACACGACATGAAGCTCTTTAAGCTTAGTGGAGCAATCCTGTATGTCAGCTGCGCCTGTACAGCAAGAAGCATCAATCAGGTTCCAGATGCTCCATTAAGATGGGACTTCATAGGGGATCTAAAACTGACAAAACACAGTCCCAAAAACCAAACTGCCAGATTTCCCAGCACTGCATTAGTGGTCTCCCACTGCAGCTCAGGACTCTTTCTGATCTTGGAGTGTTAAAGAAGGAATCCATGTCCCAGAGCAAAACTCTTTCAAGCATGCTGAGATTAACTTTAAATAGGCACACACAGACAGGCTCACAAACCGCAGGCTCTGCTTCCTAGATAAGTTTTGCGGAATCAAAGCAGGGAAAAAAAAATATTACAAAATCAGTATCCCCTGCCTGGTGTCAAAATTGATAAAGGAAAACAGAAATGACAAGAATCCCAGGTCATTAATGCAATGTCTGCCATGACAATTCCACTCTGGCACTCAGTACTCTGACCCACTCCCGGCTCTGAATTGTAAGCAGTGCTTAACATCTATCGGCTGTTAACCAACAGACCCAGACTGAGTCCTGACATAGCCCTGGAAAACTCTACTAGCACAAAGCAAAGCAGAAGCATCAACAATACCAAGAAATTCACTGGCAGCAAGCACATCTGTATACATCACCACTTCACCTCCAAGCACCCAACTTCCTCGTATCTACAGATATTTGACCAGTGCACCCATTCAACTGAGTAAAGGAAAGCAGCATCCACTCTCTAGGATCAGATTTAGGGCTTCAGAATTTCTTTTTAAGCTGTGACTGAGAGAGAAGCCTGCCATCATGCTGAATAGCTTGTTCAGTCTTTTTAACCATAATGATTTGCTAACCCTTCAGCACAGGTATGTTCTGCATTTTACACAGTTGCCAATAAAATGGTAATGATTTTGGAACCTATGAGCAGTAAATTTCAAGAAGTTATATAAAATGTTAACTTCAATAAACAAAAAACCATTTTTTTAAAAATCCTTACCACTAACAAAGCATAAAAAATAAAACCAATGGGTCTTTTCATTACTTATTAAAATTAAGTTTGACATTAATAAATAATTGACATAATATATTATTCAGACCTTTACATAGAGAATTAAGTAGGATGTAAAGTGAAGGTTATTTATTTAAAAGGAAGTAATATAAACGAAAAAGTGCTGTCATTCTAGAATAGCAACAAAGTTGCAAATACATTGAACTTTACATAGCCCTGTTCTTGGTGGGAAGCCAGCTTTCCTGCTGTTTCTGGTTCTGTTTGTTAAAGACTTGTCTAGCAAAAGAAAATCCTAGGTCCAACAACTCCAGGAAAAGGCTCGTTTGTCTAAATCCTTTCAAGAGTCACATGCCACACAGCTACTACTGTTTTTGGTTAGATCAGAGAAGAGAAGACTCACAGACCGCATCAAGGAGGGAGGATTCTGACAGTCAATGGGACGCAGGGCTGGATCAGTCTCTCCAGCCATCCAGAACCCATGACCGGGAGCCATCAAATAACAACCATTTTGAAAGGCTGATCAAATTAAATCCTAATGTTTCTCTAGTTTCTCACTCTCTCTCTCTCTCATACTAGGAGGATGCTCCAGAACCTCCCATCTGACATTCTCTATTCTTGATACTTGTGCTAGAGTTTGGGTTTGAGTTCCTGAGTTCACTAGTTCTGTGTTGATATAAAATATGATCCTTCTGGCCCAGCCCTGTGTCCAGGTTTCTTGGTCTGAAGGTCCTCCCTCATCAAATGATCCAGGTCATAAGACAAACAAGCACCAGTAGTGTGGGAGTCTGGATTACCATCCAAGGTCAAGCCCTAAATTACACAATTTAACAGATATAGGTTTAGACTCCTGCATGTCAAGGTAGGCTCCTCATTCACAAAAATCACCCTCAGGACTATCCTTTGTACTTGTGTGGTCATTTATCCCAATGGCAAGTGGCTGAATGACAGGAAACTGTGGGTTAGACATAGGCCTATGAAAATGTTTCATATTCCCAAAGAACTTAATGTGATTGAAACTCCTATGTTTGTCCATTTACCTCAGCTTTGCCCCAGTGCAAACTGGATTCAGCCTCCTGAATCTACTCCTTCACAGTTGTGGGGACTGGAATGCCTTGTGTTCCCTCCTTAGCATGCTGTGCAGAGCAAGAAACTGTCACTGGAAAGACATCTCCTTGAGCCTGCGCCTTAAACCTGTAAGTCAGCAGCCTATATGTGGGCAGGGTAGTGTCTTCTGGCCTAGTCTAGTAAACTGCATCTCACGACGGCACTGTAAGAAGAGAAGTCCAAAACCATAGAAGTCCCAAACACATGGGCACTGAGATTTGCTAAGGAAAAAAAGTCTCCAGGGAGAAGTAGTAAACACTAGCCCCAGAAAATAAATTTGTCTTCTGAAACAGGATGTAGAATTAGTCTCGTAGCACATATATTGACAGAAGGAACAGGTAACACACCTGCAGTCCATGTCTTACAGGTGTAAAGTTAGCTTTAAACTGGTAGGTATATACGTACCGGTAAGAGCTCACTGCCTGTGCTGCTTAGATTGCCATCACTGCCTGGGACTGAGCCAGAATGAGGGACTGCTGTCAAGCATCCTTAATGAAGGCCATATGCACCAGCGTGTGCCAGAACAGAGCAGAGAGCCATAGTATGAAGTGCTGGATATGCAGCACCGGGCTGCTACTCTCCTATGGTTTAAATGCAACACCACAGAGACCTCCATCCAGCTAGATACAGCACATTTCTTCATCAACATGTAATAGCTGTTAATATACCATGTGCGCACAGGCTTTTCGAAGCCAACTTCTACACAAGTGTTTGTTTTACATAGCACCTGCAGAAAAGACTGTAAGGCTCGCACAAAGCCAGTAACACACCGTCCCCAGCCTTGCTCAATGCTTTGCAGCATTCAGGCCAGTCTCCCTTGAGTCCACAGTCCTGCTCAGGCTGCAGGGGCCTTTCTTCCATGTAGCCATCCCAGCTATACGGATATATATTCAGACCAATGCTATATATTCAGACCGATGCTGAACCTCCTACTTACGCAGGCTTCTGCTCCCAGGTTGGTAACTTACCACTCGTGGTGGCCTGTGTGCCTTTTTTGTGGCTGCTATTCTCCAAAGGGTGACTTGCCTTGCCTGAAAGCACCGCTAACACTGTTTGGTGGTGGAGAGCAGGGATGACCCAATTGAGAGAGCCCTAGGTAGGCTGCAATGAGCAGGTGCCCAAGCAGGTCTGTGGATAAAGGAAGAAAATTCCTAGAGGCCCTGAGTGCACTCAGTGGAATTTGTTCTGCCCACGAAGTTGCTGTGCTGGGCTTGAACCATGAGGAAAGACCTCTTTCCATAAGGAATGCTGGACAGGTTTGTTTAGCTGACAATGCACATCTGAATTTTCCTTATTTCTTGTTCCAGCAAGACAACTATAGGAATTTAAAGTCCTTTCTGTGCACTCTCTTTATGGAAGAGATGCAGGCAGTCCAGCCACCTTTGGGTCCCAGAAGAGATGACAACTGTTGTTTTCCATGTCATGTCCCTCTTTTTTTTTACCTTCTTAAATTTCCAATATTTCCTTTATCTCACTTAGCCATTCTCCTCCTCTGCAAGGAAGAGTGAAGACATGTTTTCTCCTATATCTAAGCAGCGCCCTTGGTCCCTCATCTGTTAGTAGGAGTGAAATAGGTAAAGTGAACATCTGTCCGTCCTCCCTCAACTCAGGGCCTTGTTATCAAGTTGTGGTTCTTCCTTTGCATAGAAGCATTCAAACAAAGCACAGGAATTTTATGCTAACAACGACTTGACATTCAGGTGCAGCAAGATACAATGCACAGCTTCTGGTTGAACAGAGGGCCTGCACCTGCTCTTTGTGAAGAGGAAGAGTGGGAACAGGATTTCCTAGACAGCATGGAGGGTACCTCAAAAGGGGCGTTGAGAAATTTGGGAGGAAGAGACAAGAACTGTAACAACTCTATCCATGCAGATCAAGTACTCATTGGCCGAAGACTGTCACTGTGCAATAGGCAATTTTCTGACGTGACACCCTTGCCTAGCCCAACTGCAGAGCGGGTGTCATTAGGGAATACGCAAAGCTTGCAGCAAAAAGAAATGCTAAGCAGCAGTCACACAGAAAGGACAGAATACAGCTTTTGCCTGGACCTGTGTGGCTTCTGGCTAAGTCATTTATCCTCCTTTCCTTCAGCAAAATAAGAAACTGTATATACTTCCCTACTTTCCTTTCATTGCCCCTTCATCTTATGTCTTTGTTCTCCTCAGGCTACAGCTGTGGCTCAGAATCCTAATGAGGGACAGGAAGACTCTTCCCTGGGTAGGCAGATTTAAGTAATTAGATTGGCTGCTCCACAACTCCCTTTGCTAGGAACTGAGCATATCATCTTGTCTGCAGGTATTTCCTAGTTACTGGGAGCTAGTAAGTATTAAATTCATGATCTAGCTTGAAGTATTTCTTCCTTGTGTTATTTTGAAATTGAACTATCAGTCCAAATAGGTGAGGTGAGGAAGTTAGAGTAAGCAGTGTCTATTTTTTAGAGAAATTACTGGTGTTTCTCAGGACTGAGAAAGGCCAGGGCATAGCAATTATTTTGATTACTGGTTACAATAATTTTATTTTTACCAATCTATTATAAATCCTTTAAAGATTAATCCTGAAATGCCATTTGTATTTCTTCTTACTCTCTTTTAAAAGATTAATTTTCTCCCTAAACAGATCCAAACCCTCTTGCTGTCAATTGACCACAAAACCAATTGTCCTACTGATCACAGAACTGGCTTGAATTATGAGAAAACATGTACTTTGCTTCCACTATAAGCATTTGTCACACCTTTTGCATATCCAAACATATTACACCAGGAAAAAGAAATGTGGGACAATTTGCAACTATATCCAGAGATACAGAGATGTAGTAGTACACTGATGATCACCCTGAATTTTCAAGCGATGTGGTGAGCGTGTTCCTCACAGGTGACAAAAAGCAGCGCTGCCATGATCTACAGGATCCTGAGCCTTTGCACTTCCTTTTCTGTTTGGGGTTCAGAACTTTTATGTAGGACAAACTTGTCATTATTAAGATGCTAGACTGGAACCTAGACTTCCTTGGTGCTCGTTGTACGCCACTTTGAGAAAGAGGCAAGTGTCTTTGGCACCAAAGCACCTGATTTTCAGGGCTAGAGGCAGCATTTGCAAAGCGTATTGTAGGAGCTAAGTACGTCTGGATAACGTTCAAAACCGCCAACACATTGGCAAGTTCTGGGTAACTTGCTGCTTGAGCGAAGACAGTGAGGACAGAGGTCAACCTCATACCTCATACTCCCTCACCTTCTCCTTTTTTTGAAAGCATGGATCTGAAACCTTTAGAAGGCCGGCAGCACGGCTCCTTGACCTTGACTCAGAGGGAAATCACTAAACTGTTACAGGAAAGGAGGATCCACCTTCTGCAAAATGAATGATCAGAAAACATTTGGGAAATACACACAGATTTATTTCCTCTCTCATCTTCCAGGAGAGGGCTCTGGTCACCAGACTGTTACTTAATTTGGTTCTCTGTGCAAGAAAGACAATTCATATGGCCCAGGAAATCGTAGGGGCCACCTTCCTCAACAGACAATTCACCCTCCTGAGAGGGTGAATCATGAATCCCAGACTATTGTCCTTAAGATACTTTCTATTTTTGTATGAAGCAATCTGTTCAGGAAACAAATGAACCTACCAAGGACCTAGAACAAGAGCCATGAATTCACCCCTCCCACATGAGAGGCATATTACGCTCTGGTTAGAGACAGCCTATGAAAGGGGCAGGGGAATCACGTGGTGATTCAACACCCAGATTTATCCAGGAGCTTTAACACAGTCAGACCTGTCAAGGCTAAGGAGGTTTTGAGTCTGCACAGAGACTCATCCTTAGGCATCTAGAAAGGTTTTAAAATCAAAGAATGAAGCACCCATGAAGCCACATACTAAGATGGAACTTTTAGGATTGCCATTTTGGAAGCTGTACTTTATCTTATCTGGGGGAGAAATCTGACTTCTAACATCATCAAACTCCCCCTCTGCAAAACAGGAATAGCCCCTCACGGCACACACGAAGACCACTGCTTTCAAACCTCTAAATTGCCCAGGCAATTAATGAGAGACTACAAGAGCTGAAGGAGCACACGTGCCATGAATCCAGAGAACAGAATGGCCTATGTATTGCTTAATAAGGCCATTGGCGTAATGCTGTATAGGAAGCCTCCTTCCTATACATCCACAGTTCCTAACCACAGGCATTAGTAAGCACATGAGTTCTCAGGCCAAAAAAACCCTAGTAATAACTAAAAAAGAAGGTTGCACCAGAACTGCTATAAAGTGACTTAACAGCAAAGCCTTAGTCTGCTACGTAAGGGAGAGAGACCCACCTGGAGCTATTATAATCTATATCTAGTAAGATCAACTCAGACTATCATCAGCCTTACGCAGTCCTTTTAGCAACATGTCCAAAGTGAGCATTTCAAACCATGGTGCACCCGCTTTTTTGTTCAGTTGCTATTTTAAGTCCAGTTTGGTACCTAATAAATCCAGATCAGGATGCCGCATAACATGTCATGAAAACATGTGATACATTTTCCCAACAGGCCTGAGGCTGAAGTCCCAAAGGGCTTCGAGGCTCACAGCACTCAAGCAATTTAGGAAGCATTTCTTTATAAAGAGGGTGGTGAAACACTGGAACAGGCTTCCTAGTGGCCAATGCCCAAGCCTGTCAGTGCTTAAGCAGTATTTGGACAATGCTTTAATTACATGCTTTAACTTTTTGTCAGCCCCAAAGTGGTCAGGCAGTTGGGCTAGAGGGTTGTTGTAGGTCCCTTCCAACTGAACTATCCTATCCTATCCTATCCTACCCTATCCTATCCTATCCTATCCTATCCTATCCTATCCTATCCTATCCTATCCTATCCTATCCTATCCTATCCT
>JANZLQ010000007.1:26982392-27003551 GCA_026212715.1 Elanus axillaris | reverse complement strand
TAAATAAGTAGGATGTTTGTCAGAAAGGGTAGTGGATTGTGGTCTGGTCAATATACCTTGAATAACTGCTTGGAACTGCCAAGATTAGTAAAGAAGTACATAAAAGGTGATTCCTATAGAGGGAAATTGCGACCACCGACTCATTGACCACCTACTCAATGATACCACCTACTCAAAAGAAGACAACGAAGGAAGAAGACAGAGTCTGTGCACTAATTTACTTGAGGGATGAAGAAGAAAGAACCAATCATTAAGAGAAATAATAATGAATATGTATTACTTAAGTATATAAATGTGGGAATTTTTGAGACAAGGGCGTGCTGTCTCAAGACAGGCACCCATTCATGTGCATCAGTGAAATCAGTCTGAAAATACCTTGACTCTGTGTTATTGGCTTGCGCACCGGGTAAATGAACCACATTTGTGGGACAACATTACCTTGACTTTCTCTTCTGATACAAATCTGAAATGTCCAGTTCTTCACAACTGAAAAATCGCAGTATTAAGGAATACTTATAGTCCTACTTAAGGAATGAGAACTAATAACTATAAAATTACTTAATTTTAAATGACCATTTTCCTGAAAATGACAATGTGGAGAAAACTTCAATGGGAACATACTAAGATTTGAGTTTGCTTGAAAATATTTTTCTTAGTATTAGATATGCCCTGGTTAATTGCTGAATTATCTTCCCTGCTGCATAACTTCTGTCAGCCTAATTACTGTGTACATTACAGCTTCAGATCTTTTGGTCTTTATCTCAGACATTATTTGAAAAAGTTTCCTAGCTGATAAACTACTGAGAATCTAGTACACCCAAAACTAAGACTGCTGAGACTGACAAGATTTGTATGTCTTCTCATTTGGAAGAAACTCTCAAACTCATTTATAATGGTGCTAAAGAGTTAGGGCTGGTAGGCAATAGAGCTGGTCATAAAATTTTCCAGTTGAAAACTTTCCCATGGAAAGATGACCTTGCTGCAGAGATGGGAACACGCTAAAATCTCAGTCTTACTGAAAAACTAAAGGAAAGAATTAAAGGTCTTAATAGTTTTCTTCCTTCCTTTGCAGGAGGCAGTGACAAAATCAGTTTAGTCTGCTCCCATTTCTGCCACTACAGAAGCAGTATCTGGAAAAGCCTGGGGAGGTGTGATGGCACCAGGTCTTTTCTTCTTCTACTAGCATATGTATTACAGGACATACCTTCCAGTTTTACATCAAAATTTATACATAACAGACCAGGTCTACACATAGTCCTTTAGTGAGAGTAATGCTTGACAGAAGACGGCTTTTCTCCTTTAGTCACTGTTCATATATGTTCTTGCTTACGTGGGATGACAGAGGTGTGTTTGACCTCATCTTCTCAGGGTTCTCCTATAACACAAAGTTAATCCTGCACTCTCTAGTCATCCAAACAAAAGAAAACAAGCTGGGATGAAATCATTCCCCTGGACAGATGCAAAAGTGGCAGCCCCTAGCCCACTCTGTTCCTAGGAACAGAGTGCTACTAGGAAATATGTGTAGCACAAGTTTCGGTGATGAGTTCAGTCTGTCAGACACACAACATTGCTGTAGACTGTTTCTATGTATTCCATGTCCAGTCCTCACATAAGTCTTCTGACTACAGATAGGTAGCTGAGTTTTTCATCTGTTACATCCTTTTCCGTGTCCACACCAGTAACTGGGAGAAAAGCTGCCACAAAATGCTGGATCTTTACACCCCTGTAGAAAATGCTTTGGCTTTGAATTTTCACAGCTGCTACCAAAATAATGCAATATCCCGAGTTACCTTATGCCAAAGAGCAGGCTGGTTTTTCAGCCATTCGGGAGAGATTGAATATGATGTTCTATTTTTTGAAGTTTAAGACTCACTCTGAAGTTGATGTAAGTCAGAAGCATCTTCTGGCATTTTTAAAATGCCTGACCAAAGAAACGGCATACCCTACGTTAAGGTCTCTCTTAACAGTGCTGGAGGAAAAAAACCACTGCACCATGACATGCAAGGCAAGAATACATGCCCCTACCCCGAGGTAAGATAATGTGATGCGGCAGGAAGAGAGCACAGGACTGAAGCTGAGCAGAGACGTTCCCTGTCCACCTGTTTCTGGAAAAATCTACCTGTTCTAAGCAAATTGATTCAAACCAGATGGAAGACAAGCTTTCGTATCTCAAAGTTTCCATACAGAGAGTTACTCTGAAAGAACTCCATGCCCGTAATGGTTATGTGGCCTGCTGCATCTGTACTACTTTCTCTGGTATGTGCCATTCTTTATTTAAAAAGTCAGTTTGGACAAGGTATAAAAGGTAATGCATCTGTGAAATAATTTAGAATATTCTCAGCCTCAGTTACAAAGCATAAATAATTATTTCTGTTAAGTCTTAAAGGATCTTTTCTCCCCAAATACATCAAATATACAAATGGCTAGCAACTCAAGTTCTTCGTACACATCTGTTATTTTATTAGATATGCCAGTAATTCCACGAAATCTACCCTGCCCTTCCTTGGTAACTGCAATGTTTGACGCAATTGTGGGCTCTGACCAAGACTTAGGATCAGATTTGGCCCCCACAACATAGTAGAGATCGCCACTGTGTCACTGGGTGGCCAACAACATCTTCAGCAGGTCTTGAGCCACCACTATTTTCAGGACAGCAATTCAAGCCCTATCCAGATACGACCAAGTGTGCTATGTAACTTAACTGTAAAGGCTTAGAAAATATTAATAATTTGAACTATTCAGCTATTCTTGTCCCAGGTACAATAGCCCACAGTCCACACTTGAGCTTGTGTTAGAGCCCTCATGGCAGTAAGGGGACTCAGAACTCCTCTGCATGTCACAAGGAGGAGCCAGTTGCAAACCATTAATTTCCTTAGGTAAATGTGATCACTTAATTGGTCTGTCAGGTGACCGGATTAGTGGGCTACTAATACCTAGACAGCAGCACTTGGTAAAAGGGAATCTTGGCCCAAACACAGGGAGATTTTTGTGCTGCAATTCACATTTTCAGTGTTTTTACAGTAGGATTGTAAGTACTTTTGATCTTACGTCCTGAAAATATACTACAAAGCTGTACTCTAAATGAAACGCATTAAGAGAGATAGTAAACACTAATCTAGGTAATGGACAGCACAGATGTACTGCCCATAAAAGTAAGTAATAAGGAAATGGTGTGTACATGGAAAAAAGTTTAAACACAAGAGATACTGTTAAAAAGTGATATGTATCTCGTGGCTGATATAGAGCATGCAAGGGATATGCCTTCAAGGGTGTAAAGGGCTTCCCCTGTGGTACATTAGCTGGAAACCATTTGTAAAGTTGAACTACATTATTCAAACCATGTCAGGAAAACTATGTCTAAAGGATATGTATATTCATATTTTCTAAAAGCAATAAAGGAGCTGTCACTGTGGGTGATCTTCAGATCTGTTTAAAAGACAGGGGGGGATAGAGGGGAGGGAGGTCTTGTCATGGCATGCAGTCAGGTGAGAATCCTGGAGAACTGAGATGCTGCTATCATCATTTCCTCAGAAGAGAAAGGCAATGGAAAACATCTGAAGGACTCCACTGCTAGCTGTCTCCACCCAGAAAGCCTACACAGCTCTTACAGCATTTTAATCTGCAGTCCACTCTCTGAAAATGTTGCACTTGAACTAAGCAAAAAAGAGTTTTCCAACAAGATGAAATACTTCCAAAATCTGAATTGCTTCAAAATGTCTGGTGTCTGCCTTGTCAAGTTTTATCAATAAACAAAGCAATGTGATGACACTCCAACTTCTGTCCTATTTATGTTTTCCATTTCATCATTCCAAAAAATCCCTCAGAAAATGTAGGAGCCAAAGGCTAAAATGCACTGTCCAGGAAGCCAGTTCATATCCACTGTACTTTCATTAATTTAAGAGAAATGTAAGATGTTGGCTTTGGGGAGAAATTCTATTTCCTCTCAACAGTTAAAATAAATAAAGTTGGCAGAAGGCAAAATTCTTTTCTGGAAAAATATTATTAATGGGGTGTTAAAGGAGCAGAGCAACAGAGATTGTCAAGAGACAGAAGATGAAACCAAAGTAAAATAGAAGCCGAGAGTCTGAGAATAAAAAAAAACATGTGTGTGGTAAATAACACCTAGATACATAAATTGAAGCACAGATGCAGCACAGAGTTAAGCCAAGGATCTGAACTGATTCATGGCAATACATGGAAGCATGACAAAGTCTGTGAAGAGTACAAAGGTGGTGTTAGACTAATGAAAACAAAGCCACTAATCAACTGTGCAGGTCTAGGCAAGGAAAGGCTACAAGATCACGGCAATCTCTTCCATACTTTGCCTTAGGTGTGCTGGAACCAGCAGCCTCTAGACTGCTTATTGCATTTCTGCTTTGCTCTGTGTTCCATAGCCCACCTAGCACGGAAAATTACTTCGGGCAGTAACAAGAAGCTGGAGGGCTGCGTTGTGCCACAAAGCTCTTCTGGTTAGCTCACAGCTACCGTGAGGATCTGTAACAACACACTGCATTCCGCGAAGGCGTGGACCTGTCATGAACCTGCTCCCCTGCCATGACTTCTGCCAGCTGTGGAATCCTATGCAGGACCTTCTCCTCAGCCCTTCAGCTGCACAAGAGACACAGAAAAGCAAGTGATTTTTCCAATGACTATCATGAGGGAAGGAGTGAGAGCTGCTCTCCTAACACTGCACGCTACAGTACACCCTTGCATTCAGTATCAGGTCCCACTGCATATGTCCAAAGATGTTACTGAGGTGGCATCTTGCCCAAGCATGGCTCACTCTCCTTCTCTATTCTGCTGAACTAGCCAACATGAGTGGAAAAACTGCAGCTGATGGGCTAAATTGCAACTCTTAGAAGAGCCATGGCAGCAGCAGGTCCCCAGGTTTGTCGAGCAGTATGTTCTCTGGTTGTACACACACCACCACCTCAAAAAAAAAAAAAAATATATTGACCTTAAAATCTGTCATGCTTTGTTGACTACTAGTTGAGTGAACAGTTTACCCTCTTCTAAAGTAGACAATTTGTGGTATGCGTCAAGAAGGCAAAACTGCTTTTTTTGCCTGGCTTCCTAGCAGGATGAGGCAGTTATAAAACAGTTCATCCAAAAAGGTACCAGTCAAGCAGCACACAGGCTGCTTGGTTAGTCAGTGAGCACCTCTGCTTCCTCAAATGAACTATGATGCCACTGAGGACCACAACAGCTAGCAAGGAACTGCTTGTAGTAATGTCCAGCATAAGGCAGGGAAAGATGTTAACTTTGGCTGACATGGCATTTCTTCAAGTTGTGCTTGTGTCACTAAATCAACTGTCCTGATGGATGCATTACAGTAAATTACACCAAATAGAAAACATCCCAGAAAGTTAATTAATCACCTTTCAGTGGGTAAATGTTTAAGTGCTTGCATTCCATTTTCCAGAAAGACCTAGCAACTCTTTTCCCAAGGTATTAGACAGGCTCAGAAATAATGTGAAGAGCCACTGGGATGTTTTCAGAGGCCTATGCCTGAATTTTTAAACGCCTAATTTTACCACAAGATCTCTGACTGCAGAAACTGTGATCCCGAGTCTCACAGAGATTTGTGTCTCCAGGGGAACTCCCCTTTGGTGTATTCTGTAAGTATTTAACAGGGTAGAAAATGTACTGCTCTGTTCCCCTCCTGCAGGTTTTAGGAGGTTCTTTCTTGACTGCCTAAGCCCATAATTTCATGAAAGCTGTCAATTTTTTTTACTCTATTTTGTCAAATTTGATTGAAACAGTCTGGTTTAAAAGCTAGGTTTTGGACACGCAGATGTAAATTTGCACAGCTACACTCATGTCATGATTGTTTTGACTGTGCTTCTTAAGAAGTCAGACAAAAATCTGCCCTACAGATACTGAGCCACAGATTTTCAAAGGTACACAGGCAATATTCTTAGAGCTTGCAAGTGATTTAAATGGCTGCATCTGAATTTAAGTGCTCTGACTGAAGTCAACATTTTGTTAAATAACTTCTATTGCTTTCAAGAGGATTTACCATTTCAGTTACATGGAGGATCTGTGCAGTAGAAGCCCAGCTGACACCGAGATAAAGCAGAACTCGGGCTTAATTCTCCCTTGCCTTTAAAGCTCCAGTGTTGAGGGCCACAGTCCCACAGCCTTTCAGTGAGGCTTGTTTCCAGCTTTCAGAGTTTCTGGTTCAGGATTAAACTAAAATTCACCTTTAAGTTTCTTTGAGAGTCATCTTGCACATGGAAGCAGTATTTCTGTTGCATCGCTGTAGGAGCGGGAATTAGACGTTTCCTTTTTGCTTACACAGTGTCATCTGTCTGTGCTAATCAACAGCTTAAAGAGGTGACAAGGCTATGTGTTTCTTCATAACTTGCACACAAGAGGTTTTCCAGAGGCTGATAGGGCAGAGGAAGGAAGAAAAACTCTGGACCAGTTCTTCATCTGGTGTAAGCTGACAGAAATGTGGTGAAGTCAGTGAATCTTGTGGAATTACATGAGCTTCCAGGCTTTACATTAATGAAGCAGTGCCATTCAGCAGTTACATGCACTCTCACCTGTATGAACATTATTGCAGATGAAGGCAGGAGAGCTCATCTGTAAAAGCCAGAGCGGATGGCAAATGAAGCGAAGTGAAGACTATGATCATCAGACACTCAGGAGAATGACAGCACATCCCAAAGACAAACATGACTGATTTAACGGGAGGGAATACATTTAATTCTGAGTGGCATTAAGACAGGAAACCAAGCCAGTGGGCTGAATATAGAGAGATATGGACAAAAGACCAAGGGAACAAAATTATGCTAGCCAGATCACATTACCTGAAAGATGAATAGGCTTAGACACTTGCATCTTTCCAAAGACTAGTTGTCAGTGGCTTGAGACCTCAGACGCTGCCAGCTCATACTTTGGGTAGAGACACACTGAGATATTATGGAGTGACTCAGGATGCAGAGGTGACCAGGTAGTACTAGGAATAGTTTCAGCGATGGACCAGCAGATATAAAGACAATAACTTCTGTGTGATTTTCCAATGCCTCTTTTTCATCCATGAATGGTTTAATGTTCCGCTACTCCTGGAATTCATCACAAAGAAAGGGATTCCTGCAGGGGATTCCTGAAAGTTAGTTGTAACAGGATAAAGTCAAGTCTAACCCTGGCCTGAAATGCATCCCGTTTCTCTAAAAAAAATCAGACAGCATGAGGTGCCTCAGAGGCATAGAGAGGTGAAACAACTTGCCTAAGGTTCTTCCAACATTTCAGAAAAGACTCCAGTGCATTAAATATGTCTGAACAGTCTAATTTCAGATCCAGCCCCACAGGCCACCAAGAATATCATTTAAGCAGATGCAGCATAGTGAGATGTACGCCTTTACTACCTACCACCATTCCTCCCGTGTGGCTACACTTATCCCAGGAGAAGGAAGTGGGCAGTATGGAGTTATCTCCACGTACATCCAGCCTTCAGGCTGTTTGGAGACCACCGTGCCTTTGGATTCACTGAGTCTCAGGAGAGGAAGGAATTCCTTTTTATTGGAAATTAGAGGTCTCACTGATATAGCCACTGTACAGCTTTAATTTTCTAACAGGTAGCTAACGGAAAGCAAAACCAGCAATAATGTTCTGAAACAAACTTCAGAAGAGAAGCATGGCACGCATCAAACCCACTTACTCCTAGGTGTAGTTGTTCAGCGAGATTAATCCAGTAAGGGGTAAGACCATAGCTCTGTAGGAACAAGGACTCTGCACGGTTCTTATGCCCCTGAATTCCCTCAGGCATGAAATGACTATTCCTGTGTGATGCCTCATAGTGCCTTGAGCCATCTGGGTGGAAGACAGACAGAAACAGCGCAAGCTGGTGACAAAAGCCAACATTTTTTGCCAAGGGCATTCAGCACAAGTTCTGAAGGCACTTCTGTATCCAGAACCATCTTTCTCCTTCACTGGCTTCTGTGTGTACTGTGAAGCTGGTAGCAGCCCTTCCTCAGTAGACTCCAAAAGACCTGAGGCAAAAAGGACCCCGCATCTAGACAATCACAGTGGAGAAGAGAGAATGTTTTCTCATAAATTGTTAACACTTGCCTAAAAAAGCCCAAAAACTACACCAGGAGTATAAAAGGTGGAGGAACATAAATCTGCTAGGTAGAAGTATGCTATGGAACTGCCTGCTATTACCTACCTCATTGAAAGCATGGGATTGAAAGTTTGGACCTTCATCAAAAAAAAGAGTAATTGAATTAAAAATGGAATGTGAGGCAGCCAGTGACTTTTTATGAAGAGCAAAATTTCATTTCTTTCTCACAGTTGACATTTCATCTACAGCTTGTTCATGTTGGGTAATTTAAGCACTCTTGTTAACAAGCAGAAAACCCTACCTAACAGAATGCCTTATATTTTATCAGAACAGGCTGAGTATGATAGGAGATGATTTTCCTGAAATTTTCCCCACAACTATCTCAGTCCAACACCTTTTTTTCTTTTTACACACACAAGCACTTTCCATGAATGCATTTATTACAGAGAAGTATCAGTGGCAAAAATAGTTATATAAGAGTGGGAAGTATTTTATAGATCCATTTTGGATGAAACATGTTGTTCAGTGTTTATATGTTGCCCTCCAAGACTGGAACTGATATGAAGTAATAGTGATGTGTGGCAAGCAGTATATTAGAGAAGAGCATTCCTTCTTACAAGGACTGTGAGCTGATGGCATGAGTGATTACATCCTAGGCTTTTCATTAATTATCTTCATTTACTATAGCAAGGAGGGCTGATCTCATGTGCTTTTGATACCCTGAGAGAAGCAGAAAAATCTGCAGCACTCTTATCCCTCTCACCACATACATCCCAGAAAAGAAAACCAAATCTTTTTTTTCTTTTTTTCTTTTCCCAAAATCCTCAGACAAAATTAAAACGATAATAGGTAGGCTGCAGAGCTCTCTGTCTCACAGCATCATAGTTTCTGGATAAATTAAGTATCTTTATGTCAGGCAAAGTTGAACCTTGTTTTAAATCAACACCTCAATTCAGCTTTAACTGCAGGCAGGAACTTGCTCCTTGAATTGGTTATAAAAACACAAAAGAGTTACTGTTTGTTTAGAGATGTGGGAAAAAGGAGATTCTTTTTAAAGGCCGAACAACTTCCTCTCAGGGATAATAGGAAATTTACTAAGGTCATTTCTAGAAGCCCCCAAAAATCTGGGGGGGCTGTATGCTTTAGATGCTATTGGGGATAGAGGAAAAATAACTCTGACCTTGAATAAAATAAAAAGCATTAAAGCCACAAAAAACCACAGTTAATATCCTTCAGGTATCTGTAAGTTTTCCAACTCTCCTTAAAACAGAGGTATGATTTGCCCTGTGTTTGCACGACTGAAAGCCCATTCAAAAGAAGTAAGTCAAAAAGCAGTACTAGTAAGAAATATCTTTTGGGGTATGGGAACTCAGTTCTTCATACAAGCATTTAAATCAAGGATGCAGAGTCCTAGACACACATACCAGGCATCTGCGCAAAGAACTGGCAAAATGAGTAACCCCAATTATTTGAAAGGAGATTAAACCAAACAGAACAGTAGCTCCAGACTTTCTCTGAGCGTGCAGAAAAATAGCCTGCTCCTATAAAGTGGATACTGTTTTCCTAGATGCAACGCAGGTAGTGAGAACATAGGGAAACACTCCGCCTTCCTGGGACAAAACCATTCTATACAAACGGCCTTACATTTCATGATATAAGAAAAGTCAAAGGGTCTTGTAGCTATTTGTAAGGACTGTGCTAGCATCATACAACATAGTCTCAGGTTAAATGGCAACGTATGAATGAGGGTACGATGTGTGAAAGAGAAGTGACCTTGCTGCCTTATATCAGGAGGAGTATTTTCATTACTAGAAGATCAGTACAGAGGTAAGACAAGAGCTAAACTGCCTGTCTTGCTTTCTGCTGTTTTATGCTGGCCAGAACAATTCTGGTAGGAAATGGAAGAAGTCAGACACTTCTAGGACGAGGGGAGAAAACATGTGTTGCGTAAGCTTTACTCCAATTTAGGTTATAAGCCAGTCCTGATAGGAAAAAGGAGATAGACACTAAAGGATCTGATTCTACTGCCAGCTCAGTGGGTAAGTTACTAGCTCAAACTTCAGTCACTGCCATTACATAAATACAGCATTTTCTGTAAAAATATTGCTATAATCTATGTTCAGGGTTTTTTTTGTACATACAGAGTGAGAATATAGTTGTCACAGTTTAAGTTCTTCTCCCAATAACAACATTAAAATATAGCAGCAAGAAAATACAAAAAGCTTATCTTAGCAAACTCATCATTTTTGAAGTATCCGAAATCTAAATTAGCTCCACTCCATTGATTAAAAATATCGCTTACAGTGATTTGCCAAAAAAATCTGTCTGAAATTTAAATTAGGTTAAGTATTTTGTAGCAGACTGCCACAATAATTTTCCAAAGTAATAAAATCAGTTATCAGAATTAATGATACATAAAATTCATTTTATGATTTTACTTACATTACCTTGCTTCCCTCCCTCATCTGTTTTCAAACGAAGTCCCATAACTTTATAATGTGATTTTACACCATGCAGTGACCCTTCTTGCAGCTGAAAGGACAACACCATTCAGTACAGTCCTTTTAAAATTGCCTTGTTGATCCCTCAGAACAAAATTGCAAGGAAAAATGCAGAAAAGGCATAGGAACAGCCTTATAGAATAGTTAGTTACAGCTACAAGACAACTGAGAGACTGGAGGGGTGGCTGCTGAAAAATCAAGCAAGGGCTTTTAATGCCATAAAAAAAATGAAGTGCAGAATTAAGTCCTGGATTTCACACTGCTTTCAAATAGAGTGAACAAACCAGAAGCTACTCTTAAGACATCAGTGACTCTGTATCGAGCACAAGAACCACCTTCCAGGTTACACCTGAAGTTTTTCTTCATCAAGAGTCAGTTACTGCTCTTCTAGCTCCGTAGAAGGCTTCCTTTCTAGACAGCTCGTACAGAGAACAGTCGGTTTCTTTGCTACTTGACAATCTCATTCTTGTGTTTTACTTGTAAGCAATGAAACAGATATTAAAAAGGTAATCTTGCATCTACAAGGTGAAACATGAGGGCAGAGCAGTTAATGAGTAAAGCTGCTGCTGAAGAGAAATTTAAAAAGTGCTTTCAGCCCATTTCAGCTGGTGAAAGGGACTAAATGATTCACAGAGAGCTACAGTGAGAATATGCTGACCTAAAGTTACATGCCATTATCATTAGAGTGCTGCTGATACGAAACATTTCAAGACCCCCACCCACCAGCTTAAAATAAGGTCTTTTTACCGTTAGCTGCTGTCATTTAGTAATAAAGGACGACCTAGTAGCAGTTATTTGAGATCATTGCCTGCTTCATTGAGCCAGACAAGGTGGGAGACCCCACACGGGGGGTAGTGACCTCACCAGCAAGGACACGATCCCGTAGTACCTATGCGGAGTCAGCGACAGTAACAGGTAGTGACCTTCAGAAAAACCGCAAGGTGAAGAGACAGGTCTGAGAGCAACTCGGAGAGAACAGCGAGCAAGCCATGCTCAGCAAGAGCAGACATAGAACCACCTGCAGCAAAGCTCAGACCAGGCTCAGAGGTCAGGAACTGCACTCACATGGAGCTCGCAGGGCCAGGGAAGGGGAGTGTGTGTGGAAGTCCCAGGCGAGGCTCTTCAGGGCAGTTAGAGCCTACTGGTGCACTCCAGTCCTAGAAAACTCCTTTTAAGACATCCCTTGACACGTGCTCCTCGTTCTCTGTGTGCAAAGTTTGTGATCTGTCTTCTCAGCATGATGAGACAGACCTTGTGGAGCTGGGAGGTGTAAGAGCTATTTTCCACCAAGGGATAACAGAAAGCAGCTCTATTCATGAGCGTTCTATGGTGTAACCGGTTGCCCGAACCAGGAGAAAGCTCTACCCAAAATCCAGATGCTGAGGTGTGAATTGAATGGCTCTGAGAAATAAGTCTGAGTGAAAGAGCAACAATGAGAGAAAGCATGAACACGTTCCAAGAGAGGATGCCAAATAAGAGGCTTATGGTTGGGAACAAAGGAGTTATCTTCCAGTACTTGACTTCCTCCATACTCAAGGAAACACGAACACATGCCTAAACAGTACTACATTTGAAATATGACTTGCTTTCTGCTTCTAGCAGGCAAAACACGTAAAGAACCAAACTTTGTCTCGTGATCTGGCTGAAATATGAGTATGCTGTATTTAGGACCCGTAATTCTTTAATTGATAAGTAGTCTGATGTCTATATTCTTGCAGATGTGGCTTTAGCTGTTTTAAGTGATCAAAATTATCAGAAAGTTCTGAGCACACATTGTCCAGAAAAAGGCAATCTTAAAGATCTCTTAAACGCCCTGCTGGCCACCCAGCATCACTGAGTAACGATGGGTTCCAGTGAATGTTTTCAGTACTGCGGAGCTGAGAATAACAGACTCCAAGGGGCTTTGATTTCTTGTTCATTATCTCATAGATGTAGTAAGTAAGTGTGAGAAGCACATGTACATGTCTAATCTCTCAGAGAAGCGCATCAAGCGTGGGGCTAGAGCAGACAATCCCTTTGCAACATCTACACAGCAGAGGCAGCTGGAAAAGTCACCTTGATAGTTTATACCGAAGGTCAAGTTAATTCCAAGGTCAGATTTCAAATGTACCTTAAGAAAAGTAATTTTTTTTAATACTATGCAAGTAATAATTAGAAAATCTTAAGATGAGCACCAGGAGTAATTGGCATATATGCCTTTGTAAGTTCAGATGGCATGTTACTGTAGGTAGTTAAAACCTTTAGCTCTAAAAAGGTCACAGTGAATCTCAATTTCATACACCTGGCAGTATGTTTTAGAGGATAACCTGCATATTTCTTACCTTTTGCAGATGTTGAGGATGACTGTCGCTAAACTATTTTTTCCTTGTAGATAGTAGATTGCTTCCCATATGTTTTATATTCAAATATGTGAAATAAAATCACTAAGGTAAAATAAATTACTTCTCAGCCATCCCAGAGCAGGGAGACTGTGAACATTTGATCACAGCAACCAACACTAGTATAACAGCGACAAAAAGGTGGGATTCTTATTCACCTGAACTCCTTACACCTTCCCACCACTATAAATTCTTTTAAAAGGCTTTTGCAACAGGAAAGCTGACCTAAATTTTTTGGCAGGTTTGACAGGTTTTGCTTAAGTTCAGAAAAAGATGAGACTGGTGCCATTCTGTTAGATAAGTTACCATGCTGGTATTTCAATACAACCACTTCTGCATAGCAACTATGGTATGACTACAGGGCTACAGCTTAAAGGAGGGGGGACACTTAATAAATCATGCTGTGAAGATCTGGGATAAGAAAAATAATGTTTTTCTGTGAAAGAGGGCTAAAGAATTGGTCTGGATGAGATGATAAGCAGATAGGGAATCTGCAATTCTGGCTACTCTGGACTGCCTCGGGCAATCAGGGATTTACACGTGCGTTTTAAATGATCTCACAAAGGGCTTACTGAGTTTGGCTGGAGTTAAGGTACAGTAGATCAAAGCCTACTCATCTTTCTGATCTAGTTCTGGTTCCAATCAGAATATTTTTTAATGCTTCCAACTCTTTAAGCCTCTAATGTGCTCATATTATGAACTAATGCAGAGCAGAAAAATACCATATATCATGCTGGAAAAACACACATATTGCATGTGTATTTGTATTCATTTTTCAAACTATTTCTATTTCCTTTCACCCTGTGAAGGCTTAATGGTTTCACCATGAATACTTGTCCATTCACATGCAGATTTAGTATGCAGATAAAATATGACAGATTTTTTCACAAAGAAGAAATTGTATTTTATGCTGTGACATTTCTATTCTTTTATTCCTGGAATGTTAGATGCTTTTTAAGGATAGAATAGATAAATTTAATATGGAAACTTTTGTTTCAGAGGGGAAATGTGGCTGCCTTTTTTAAAGCGAAGGGAAAATATTACAATAACAAAGAAAATAATTAATAATACTTAGCATTTATAAACTGGCTTTCCTCCAAGTGTCTCAAAAGCATATTGCAAACAGTAGCTAGAACGGAATCTCTACCCCCCCGTAAAAGGGGAATGTGCATTTTCTGTAGGAGAGGGAAAGCCAGTACCCATAACAGCCTGTATTTGGGGCCAAATCTGAGGGATGAATGCACAAAGAAGAACTGAAAAAGTGTTAGCTCAACCATCTGGGAGCCAGGCAGAGCCAAAGGATGAACACCTGCAACAAGATCGGAACTGTTGATAGTGTCTTCGTGGTAGAGCAATAAGATGAAGAATGGTCACGTATACATGTTCTGGCTGAATCCTCCTACCTCTTTCTTGTTGGGTTCTATGGGTCTTGTGTGAATATTATCTTCCAAAAAATAAATTGATTGCCAAACTAATTTGCATAAGAGGAAATTTAAAGTCAAGCAATGGTAGGCCTAGGGGTGGAGGTGTCCCTAAGAGGGGCAGCAGTCACAGCTGAGTAGGTCACAGCCAGACCTCCACATTGCCAGAGGGAAACTGGATTGGTAAGAGTCCTTAGAGGCAAATGCAGGGGTGAGCTCACAGGGACTGGAGGTGCAGGACTGGCATCTCCATTCCAACCCTTGCTGAATGTCCTTTGAGATCCCTCAGGGGCACAGAGAGAGGAAGGAGTAAGTAGCTACACAGACTGCATGCCTGAGGGATTCTGCATTCCTCCAGTCCTTTGGGACTCGGTCCAGATGATCTGATGGATTTAGATGTATTTGCATCATCTGGAGGCAGAAACGTAATTTCCTGACATCACCCTGTATTACTACAAACAGGAAGGTGGGAGGTGTTGAAGTTTGCTTGGTTTGGTTTTTGGTTTCTTTGTCATGGTCAGTTTGCATAATTCATTTGCGGTGAATAAAGGAACACACAGTAATATGGCTGTACTCTTATGGGCACCAGCTTTTGTAAGTGCTTAAGTTTTGAAGATGTGCCAGCTTGGATGCTGCATAGGAATCATTCAAGTTCTCTGTGCTCCCCCTACTGTAAGCAGAACTTGCAAATGAGATACCTAGCAGCCATGGGAAATAATGTGGGGTGAACAGCTTGTTCACTCCAAGGCAGCTTAACATGTCGCATGTGTTCTGTACTCCTGTCAAACTTCTCCTGAATCTAAATTTTACCTCCATTGATAAGTTATTGATCATGGGGAGCTGATTCTTTTCCCACTACTAAGTATTTGTATTTAATTCTTGAGTTAGTATTAATTCTCGAATAGAATTAATTTTTAATATTTTTTTTTTCCTTTTTGAACCTAAAGGCGTTTGAATCCTCTGCCACTCATCTGAATATTTCCAAAAGCAGTCATATCTGGCCAAACATCTTGACAAGAACAGGAGGGGATTAAAAGGAAAATCAGGTCAGAAACTGGATTGCACGGCTACTGGGATTTAGAGAAGCCTGGTGTGGGTTTAACTGCTGTTCAGACTCTTACACAAGGCCGTGTTCAGCACCATGTTGCTGTGCCAGGTCTTGCCTCAGTGCTTTGCTCTAGCCTGCACCTTTCTGTTCCAGTTCCCCAGCTTCAAGTCAGCTTTGCTTGGCCACTACTTGTGCCTCTACTTCCCACTGAGAACTGGTACATCTCCTGGCTCCTCAGCTTCTAGATCTCGGCTTGTCCTTGACTCTAGTAGTGGTTTCCACTTCTGGCTGTACCATATGCAGAGAGACAGATGAGATGAAGGACTAAAGGCTGCAGCAACTGCCTCTTTCACTGGGAGAAAAAGCTCAAACTCAGCTGGCCAGAGAGGTGCTGTGCTTTACCAGAACTTCCACAAAAATCCTCTGTAAGAAGAGGACAACAAACTTTGGTTGATCTGGGTTGTATGCTAGTGCCTTGATGCATCTATGCTAGATGCTCTTTCATCTTAAAATAAGTAAATGCTGCAGACAGAGGATCCAGTTACTTGGATAGCAACTCATCTTTGATAAACATCTTGCTCGGTCTTCACAATTATATTTTCTGCTTAAAGGAATAAACACCTCAAACAAGGTAGCTGGGTTGTCCATGTGTGTGTCACTGAACTCGGCATTAAACAGGATGCAAAGCCCACTTGCATGTACCAAAGGCATAGCTATTTTCATGAAATTTATAAGGCCTTAATAGCTTTGCACATTTGACTCATCTGCCAAATTTATTTGAGGTTAAGCAATGCATGCAAAGATTATCGATGATGGCTTGAGGAAGGGAATGACAAAAAAAGAATGGACACTGAACTAGAAATGATGCTGTCCGTTCTGCATCTGTGAGCATCCACGTTCTGGAAGTAACCAGGAAAGAGCCCAGAAGAGCACAGCAATGCCCCAAGTACATGGAAATACTTACAAAATGGCTTCTTGCTCTTTACCCACATCATTGAAAATGTTCGGTTGATGAGACTTGGCTGGAAATAAAAGTTGGTATATTTCCCAACTGGCTTGTAATTATATGTCCTTATTAAGAATAGGTATGGAATTATAATGTGCCTAATTACAGTTCTGTTACTGAGACAAAATGTATTTTCTCCTATTGTCTTACTAAAGATTTAGCATTTTATGGGTTAGCTCCTGGTTTATTCCCGCTTAGCAAAGGGTTCAAATAGCAGGTCAAGGAGAACAGAGCTAATAGACAACAGTACAGCCCTACCTATTGTAATGGAGGGGGTTCCATGCTAGACAGCAGAACTTCAGTTCAACTGGTCTCATTCATTAAGGCAACAGTTCTCTGCAGCTTTGATGAGATTAAGTTCTGTTGGGGTCTTTACTTAAAGAACCAAGTAATGCATTTCTAATCTATCACAGAGATGGTTTGTAATTAGCAATAAGGTGGGGTAATTATTGATAGCCTATTCTGTTTCTGACCTATGTAGTGGGCCAGAAGGAACTGTGGCTGCCTAAAAATCCTGGCGAGCTTTAAGCTATGTTTACATGCATCATCGTAAATGGCCATAAAGTAAGAATGCTGGTAGAACAAGGCTAGTAAATGGCTGATGTCAGGAGATAGTGATGTCATGTGGCTTGTAAAAGGATTTGACACTTAGGTCTGGTCAACAGTTGTACATCCACAAGAAAAGAACATGAAAGGGAGTAGTTACACTGAAAATCTCCTTCAAGAGCTGTCCTCATTTGCTCAGAAAGCCATGTTTTCTGGGTACCCACTGAAAAACATCTCTTCTTCTGATTACTGCATATTCACTATGAACAGCTTGTGAGTCACCTACAATAAAGCCAGAATTATTTATAAAAACTGTTTAATGAATCATGTTTAACATCAAGTACAGCTAAGAGAACTGCAGCTTGTTTGTGGACAATATACTAACAAGAAAAAAAATAGATTTTTGGTGGTGATGAATTGCTTGCTTCATTCTAGTAATTAAGTTGTAGTTCCCAGTCCAGCTAGGTCAGGCTGGACTGTCCATGAAGTCAGAGTATGATTTGAAAGAGAAATAGGAATAACAAGTACAGAAACACCATGGAAAAAATAATGGGAAATGGATGTTTTGAAAATCCTAGGCTTAGTTTCCTTGTCACAAAAGCCCACCACCACAACAGAAATGTGTATGTCAGCAAAAGAGCTAGATTACCTTTCCTAACAGAGTAGGAAGGATTTGCAGGACTGCCTTCAGACTGCAATAAGCTGTGATGCTGGTCATGTTTATTCTATACAATATGTAGTAAATATGTTACATTATGATATGGTTCTAATTGTACTGAACAGTAAAAACCCCACTGCCTCGAATGGGAGAGGAATCTCAGCACGTCCTCCCAGTGGCTTGTTTCAAGTAATCTTTAGCTGAACGTTAGCTACGCATTCCTTTAACGTGCTTCTGTTCCTCGGTGCCGAAGGTGTCTAATGTGAGCTCAGTAACTGCCTGTATACAAAAGTCGAAACATAGTGTTTCAACATGCCCCAACTGGCATTTTAGCTGATCAACTGGAAGATTTTAGTTGAAGATTATACACTTGGCTGTCACTTCAGCCACTGGCTGAAAGGTGGTCGATCACGGCATCCCTTTTGCTTCAATGTAAAGAGGAGGGCAAACTAACAAACTGTTCAGTTTCAGTTCTTACAGCTTGGATATAAGCTACTATTTGCTATTGAAGTCTGTCTTATGTAGTAAGACAGAGTTCCTTAATAAAGCCAGAAAGCAGAAAAATTGTATCCTTCAAACAAACAACATGCATATGTTGCTGCCAAATGCAGGTAGAGCCAATGGAGTATGGTTTTACAAATACTTTGCTGTCTGTGAAACGACAAGGACAAGAGGAAAATGCAGGCACTTGTAATACACAGCCGTGGAAAAATTTGGTAGCTCACTTCTGGGATGCTCTGGAAAGGAAGGCAATAAATGACCTTGTCACTGCCAGGAAAAATGCTTGTCTGCTTTTTTTAAGAAAAATTGGGACTTCAAATTTTTTTTGTAAATAAACCAAAGCATATCAAAGAAAGAATTTATTTTCATGAATTCTGCCCTCTGGTAGTGAACACCTGTAAAGTCTGAAATGCTGCAGATCTGTTCAGATAAAAAAATGGTAATGATACACATGTTCATGTTTTGGTTGAAAATTTCTACCATATTATCACAAGAAAGTGTGTTCCTATTCTCTAGACACACTTTTGCTTTATGCCAAACATCAACAACGCAGCCCATAAATGTTAGTTCCATATCTGACTTCACTGAATCAAGAAACTTTCAATGGATGGAGTACACCCTCTGTTGCAAGCAAAAAGCAGAAATTGGAGTTTAATTTATTATAGAAATATTAACTAAACTCTGACATAAACCTAGAGATGTGTTATCTTAGCTCTTTCAGTACTGGAATGAAAGTATTATGTGTTCAGGGACAACCGATTGCTGTATGAACTTTAGTGCAATGCATGTGTTGGTACGGATGTTCCAAAGAACTTTGCATGTATTTAGGCTCTGAAGTAATCAGTCACAATTTCAGAAGAGCTCAGCAGCTGTTTGAATTACTGGTGATCCTAGGTGCTAGGACCTTTGGAAAGCCTGCTGGCACCTAGCTATGCAAAATTGCTTCTTGTTTAGTTACCTCCCTGTAAGCAAAGCGCTACTTAAATAGCACGCATCGTGGGCCTGGTTCTCTTCTTTGGGCCAACCTCAGCTAGGACTGAGCAAATGAACATTGAAAGCGGCACAGTTAAAATGCAGAATTATGGGGCGCAAGCAGGTTTCTAGCGGTCTTTGGAGCAGCAGAGAAAAAGCGTTCTGCAGCCTGCTTTGGGCCTGAGGTAGCTTTTTTGTGTGCGCTACTTTTGGATTTGTATCTGAATAATAGAGCTGAGCCAAGAAAAACATTGAGTTTTCAGAATCTGAGGGTTTGAGACTTTTGGGTGTAGTCTCCATTTTTCACAAGAGAGGAGGGGCAAGTCAGGAATCTTCGGTTATCCTTTTGCATAGGCATTAATTTGAACCTGCTTTCAAAAATATCTTTCAAAGGGACCAAGCTAACAACCTCTTCATATTCCCTTTAAAGACTGGTTTGCTTTAATAGTACAACAATACCTTTCAGCTATGCAATACAGTCACATTCCTCTGAGGCATAATATATGATTAACCTAGTTGCAGTTAACATAAGTTAACATAGTCGAGCACACTGTCAGGGCAATGTGGGTTTGGAGCGGGGCACGGAATGATGCTCCTGCAGCCGCCTTTTCTGGAGGGGCTTCTGTGAGCGTGGAATGCAGCTTGGAAACGTGAACTTCTCAGCTGCTGCTCAGCAGCACAGCCTGACTCCTGCTCTCTGACACCTCATGTGAAATGTAGCCAGTTGGTAGGTCACAGATTTGCTTACCAAATGAGTTTGCATGTAAGAAAGGGTCTGCAAGGCCGGCACCCAAATCTCCTGGCATAACTGCAGACTCCGCTCTCCCCCAAGCAGAGTGGCAACTCCTGCATTCACTGCACACCCATGTGTCTCCCCCCACCTCATAGTCACGGGCAGTGAGTTCCATCCTATCCATAACCAGGTTACTATCGCGCTATAAAAGGTGGCAGCCTCCTGTAGGTCCAGCCTGAGAGATACTTAAAGCTTCTGCCAGCAGCCCGTGGCTTGTCACACATCTGTTCCAGCCTTCCCTCAGATCTCTGTACCAACCACCGTGCCTTAATGACAAGATACCAGGGCTGTTTTGGCAGCTGATTTTCCTTCCTATTTTCATTTTTAATTCAGTCTGGAAGAGGAACCAGACTTCTCATGTTACCTACGTCTCATTAACGTATTCCTGATATTGTGGGATTCCCTATGTAAGTGCTATAGTTCGGATCTCAAGTCTGGCATCCTCTTATGCTGAAGTCCATTGCAGTTCAAGATAGTAAATTAAACATGTATTTGTTTGTAAGCATCTGCTCAAGCCCAACAGGTAGAGTTCAACAGGGCTAAAGAAGTTTAACTTAAAGCCCAACTAATATGCACTATTCTGAACAGGAACAGAGAGACCCTTTCTTGAAATGCATTTGTTGTGAATCATTTCAGCTGTTTATTCCTTCAGGTCTTTAGCACATATTAAACTATCTGAATGATGGTGAAACGAAAGGGGTTTTCCTCCAGATCCTGTAAACTGGGGTAATTTTTTTTTTGTGTAACTTGAAAGACCTTCAGAGAAGATTCTTGTTGAATGTATGGAGAGAATGTATCACTCTCCAAAATATAATCCAAATAATTTTTGTTACTCAAAAATTCACATTTAAGAAACCGTTTCCAAGAAAGAAAATAATGTCTTTAACTGTCGTGGTTTAACCCCAGCCAGCAGCCAAGCACCACACAGCAGCTCACTCACTCCTCCCCCCAACCCAGTGGGATGGGGGAGAGAATCAGAAAAAAAAAAAAAAGTAAAAATCATGGGTAGAGATAAAGACAGTTTAATAGGACAGAAAGGAAGAAAATATAAATTATAGTAATAATAATAATAAAATGACAAGAATAAAAGAATTGGAATATAAAAAACAAGTGCTGCACAATGCAATTGCTCACCACTTGCCAACCAATCCCCACTTGGTTCCCGAGCAGCGAACCACCCCCCCAGGCTGCCACTCCCCCCAGTTTCCATACTGGCCATGACGTCCCATGGTCTGGAATAGCCCTTTGGCCAGTTTGGGTCACTGCC
>JANZLQ010000007.1:26965930-26982292 GCA_026212715.1 Elanus axillaris | reverse complement strand
CCTGGCTGTGTCCCCTCCCAACTCCTTGTGCCCCTCCAGCCTTCTCGCTGGCTGGGCGTGAGGAGCTGAAAAATCCTTCATTTAGTATAAACAGTACTTAGCAGCAACTGAAAACATCAGAGTGTTATCAACTTTCTTCTCATACTGAATCCAAAACATAACACTATCCCAGCTACTAGAAAGAAAATTAACTCTGTCCCAGCTGAAACCAGGAAACTAAGTAATACAAGGTTTCAGATTAGTACTGTACAGCAGGACCAAAATATAAGGCAAATAAAAAATCTAGACAGCAAAACCAAAATACTGACATTCAAACAGGCTAATTATTGAGTAAATTGCTTAGTAAATTACCAAGGAATTAGCATAATAAAAAGTGGATTGAATTGTACTGGGTTTGGAATCCAGTTCAGTGGGAGCTAGTCTGATGCTATAGAGTCAACTCAACAAGAAGCAAGACAGGCTTAGCTCTGCAAACCCTTCCCCACAGGAGTCCTGCTCCCTGGTGAAATCCACAGCCTCAAACAAGCCCTCAAGTCTAAAAAGAGCTGGACTCAGACTAGATCACACTAAAGCCCATAGAAATCAGAAGAAACATTTTGTGGAGAGGGTCATGGTTTGAAATTCACCTCGCTCAATGATTTTGCTAATCCTTTTCCATTACCCTCTTTTGGAGTAAGAACAGAAATCAGTTTAGCTACTCAAAACCCAACTGTTGGAAAAAGTATCAGACACCCTGCATCTACCAGCCAGATGTATCCCTATAATGTGTGAGAGAGCGAGAGCTTTGACTGATGAGTCCTGGCTTGGGGTATCAAGGCTTTAATGCCCTGTAGATTTATGCCCTATCACCTGAACAGACACTACCAACCCAGGAGCATCTGGCAGAATATAAACTGTCCTCACGCTTTGGGTGTGGAAGCTGAGCTCAATCCCCCTTCACATGGGCTGCTAATATCCAAAGTCTATGTCAGTGAGGTGCAACAGAGCCAAAGCTTTAAGAAATGTACACTCATATTACCCCTAAGCTTACAAAGCCCAAGATTTCTGAGACACCATTTCACAGCATGGAAGAGCAATATTTAACTAGATAGAAGTAAGATTCTTATAGCTTCTCTTGGTTCCTTTTAATCCCAAGAAAAGGCCATGATGTATATACTAAATCTGCTGTGTCCATTTTTTTTAGTTTATGTGCCTACCAACTCATGTTTACACAAAGTGCATGTTGGATGCCCTGGGGAATTTTCTGACCTACTTAGTAAAAGCAGTGCTGAGCGTCTGATTTTCTTAAATGAAACTGGACAAATTCTCAGGTTAAATGTTGCTTGTTTTGTCTTACAGATAAAGAGGCGAGGCAAAAAGTAGACTGTAATGACAATCTTTGGTTTCTTTTTTTTGTCTTTTAAGGCATGACAATTCAGAAATGGTCAGCAACACAAAGTCCTGCTTCCACAAGTGTGTAGGCAGCCCCTTGGGCAACCGTATTCCTAAGAGGTGTTTGCATTGTTCTCCCTCATCACGGTCTCTCTGTGTCAAGTTATATTTGTACATAGTTGGCAGCAACGTGACAGGAATAGCCAATGAATACTGTCCAAATGTCTGCGGTGCTGTCTCAAAAAACAGCATCTCAAGGAACGGGAGTCATTTTTCTTTGCTTCCTTCATGTCCTTTTCTTGAAAGCCATTTAAGGGACACCATGTATTTGATTTGAACCAACACTAAGTCAAAGGTCATGGCAGAATGGAGCTACTTTCCACTCAAAATAATGTAAAAGTAATCTAGTTCCATTACACTTCTAGTTCAATTACATTTTTTTTAGAGAACTGGATTCATCCTTTACACCCATTTCATTGTTGTAAACAATCAAATGGACAAAAAGCCTTGTGCAGTCTATGTTGCTAGTCACAGAGCTGGGATTTTACATGAAACCCAAGTCAAAGATAGTAAGTCCTCTGCCAGTGTTCTTCTGCACAACTCCATTGACTTCAGTGGAATGATGCTGAGGACCTGGTCCAAAAGTCTAACAGACTTTGAATTTTTTTCTTTTTCAGAAGACCTACATTAGACACTGTATAAATTATCAGGCTTGTGAAAAAATAAACCAAGTGCAAGGTACCCAAGCTCTCTCCCTCCCATACAATAAGCTAGAACTTACTTTAATTATGGCCCATCACCTGGCAAGAAATTAGCAGAATAAACAATAATACAAGGCCATGCAGAGACATTTTTCTTTTCAGTTCTTTTCAGAACTTGCTTCAGACATTACACACAAAAATTGTTGCACTTGCTGGCCAGTTGTACCTAGATCTGTCTAGATTCAGTCTAGTTATACAAGGAATAAAAGAAACAGCTTAAATTAGCTAAGTAATATATTTATATCCAAACTTACTGTGTCATCTGTTATTTAAGCAAGAACATTTTAACAGTGGATATAAAGGGGGTAAATGTTGCCTTTGAAAATATAGTATAACTTAGAGCCGATTCAAAACGTGGCATGTACTGCTGTCTAATTTGGTTCAGATGGGGGGGGGGGGAAATGCCATGTCTGTAAATCAGCTCCCACCAGGCAGAATATTATTCCAGCAGGACCAGCATTCATGCCTCACAAAATTATGATATTAACCTAATTACTATAACATTTGAGACAAAGGATTTGAAAGTTTCTTTCTTCTAAATTTTAACCACTTTGAGCTGTTTTTAAACCTTTTGGGTTTTTTTCAACTGTTTATTCACAGCCATTTTCAGAGTTCAATACCCTCTGGCCAGGTTCTTTTAGATATTCCACATGTGGAGGGTGCAATGTTTAATACCAGATTTCCTTATTTAAAGATAGTGAATGTTACACAGGATTTCTGAAGGCATACAGAATCTATTACGTAACACAGTATCAATGAAAGTTACACTTAGCAAAACATCTAGCAATTGCAATACACCGTTTAATCACAATACCATTGTGATTTCCATTGCCGGTCTCTATAATATGCTCACCGCCATGATGCTGTGCGTCCTCAGTCACCAGGAAGGAATAAGTGGGTTGAAGCCTGCTCAAGCCCATTGCTCTCTTCAAAAAGCTTCTGTTAGTTGGTCAGGTTTTATACTTTATGCTGGGCTGAGCCACAAATTCCCCCCCCCCCCCCCCTTGCTGGTCTAGCTAAGTCGGGACAGTCGGGCTCTTTTAGTGAACTCGGAGAGAAACTTTTACACCACCAGTTCATCCATTCAACTCTCGATAGCTGCTTCTGTAAAAGACCACCCTCCAGTCCCCTTTGTGCTGAGTCAGCTTCTTTGCAACAGCTGTGGTCAGTCATACCCTGCATTATCCCTGAGTTTCACAGTCACATCACCCTTGCCCATCTCTTCTAAACCTTCTGTCATCAGTCACAGCCATGAACATCAGAACGTGGCTTTTATTGCTTGAATGAAGCTGGAAGTGTCACAAAATACACGAATCCAGGTATGGGACTTGAAAAGAAATAAGCATTCACCAAAACTGTGAAAAAAAGCACAAAATCTACAGTAAGGCAAGAGCTCACAGAATTGTGAAAGACTTCACAGAAAGCAAAATCAGAGTCACAAAGAGATAAATAATTGCAATAATCTGAAATGCACTCTTGCACTCCTGTGGAGTATTATTTTTAATAATTGCTTCCAAAATAGCCCTTATGCTCAAGCTTTGAGCTGCAAGCCCAGTGGAGTTGATGAAAATCAATAAGTAATACAGTTTCTTTAAGCACTTGAGTATTGCAAAGAATAGAAAGCATTCTGTCTTGTCCAAGCCTCTGCTTAGAAAGGACATGCTCATTTCTGAAATGCCAATGAGCTCCTTCCTCCCTTTAAGACTTGGTAGACCTCAAGGATGCTCCACACATGATAGAACTGCAACTCCACAAGGAGCTGAGCTTTAAAGGAGTGAAAGAACCTTTAATTCACCTCTTTCTGAAGCAAGAGGTGTGTTTGTTGTACTCTTTCAGAGCTTCTCTAAGCAGGGCATGCGGCAGAAATATTGCTCTTATAGAAGGTACTTTAATTTTTAGCTGAATCTGTCCAATCCAACACAGCTCCAAAAAGGTCATAATTCCATTTGAAGAGGGATTTTCATTTTTAAATATACTTCAAAATCAAATGTTTAATTAGAGGTAATGTACTTTTCACACAAATTTTAACACTACAACACAGCTTTTCCCTATGGACTGGAAGTTTTTGAGGAAGGGCAGACTGGTTAATGGAATCATGTATGTATTAAACTGGAAAAAAATATGAATTTTTTAATGTGCATTTTTTTAAGTTATGAAAAAGCAATGATTATGCTGGATTTTTATAAAGGAAAAAGCACCACAAGATTTAAGTAGATTTTCAAAGAATTCAATTCCCCTGGCTGATAATCAGCAAGTTCTCTGCAGTGATAAGCTCTCTGCTATTCAGACTCAAGGACAAAGGTTGCTTGATACTAAGCTTTTCTGAAATACTGGGTGTCAACTCAATATGGTTTTTGAAAGGATAAGGAGAGTTTTCTGAAAGGGTCTCATTGTTGTCCCACAAACAAGGTTCGTTTACCCAGTGGGCAAGCCAATAACACACAGAGTCGAGGTATTTTCAAACTAATTTCACTGATACACATGAATGGGTGCCTGTCTCAACACAGCACACCCTTGTCTCAAAAGTCCTCATAATTATACACTTAACACATATGCATTGTTATTTTCCGTAATGATTGGTTCTTTCCTCTTCATCCCTCAAGTAAATTAGTGCACAGACTCTTGTCTTCTTCCTTCGTTGTCTTCTTTTGAGTAGGTGGTATCATTGAGTAGGTGGTCAATGAGTCGGTGGTCGCAATCTCCCCCTGCAGGAATTATCTTTTATCTACTTCTTCCCTAATCTTAGAGTTCCAAGCAGTTATTCAAGGTATATTGACCAGACCACAATCCACTACCCTTTCTGACAAACATCCTACTTATTTACAAAGCCCCATTATCTTGTAGTTTCTAAACCCTAAATTATGTCTAGTTATTGTTTCCCTATTTTAAATGTTAACTGATGGGGGCTGTACACAGGACTTTAGGAGTTCCTTGTCAATCATATCATACATATTAATTGATAACATTATGAGCCTATCTTCACCAACATGGTATTCCTTTGTCCCTATTACCCTGATGATTTTTATCAGGCAAATGTTGTTTCTTTGGGGGAAAAAATCCAAACCTTTTCAAAAAATTTTATGTTTCAGAGAGTACATTCTGGCAACTGCTGCTGAAGCCTGAAGAGGGCCAATCTGATACTGATTGACTGGCAATTTTTTATGGGATCCTCTGGTTTCAGAATTCCTGAAGCAATGACCCTAGGCGACATGGAAGTGCCTCAAAAGGCTACAAGCAGGATTCCTGTTTCCTGCCTGTACCTACCTCTTCTGGAAAGCCCCAGTTGTAATCATCCCTGTTCTGCCAGAGAGCTGCTTGATCTCTGGGAAGCCACTAAGCCTGTCTCTGCTGCTAGGAGCTGTCAGCCCATTGGAGATTATCCTTGCCTTCTTCACAGAGCTGCTTATTAAAGTCTAGGAGATATGCAGACATCACAACAGTATCCAAGTAGAACCAATTGAATGATTGGCTGATGACCTCTGGACAGCCGTGTTCACAGGTATGGCAGTACGGGACCATGCACAAACCTGATCAGACTCAGCACTGGTTTATGCTATCACAAATGGAGCCTTCCTGCCTGCTATCATGCTCATGCCACCTCAAGAGATACTCAGTTTTGAGGCGATAGCAGTAGTAACAGTGGGTTATCTCCTTTCCACAATCAGATTCCAGAGAACTCTGGGCTTCCCACAGAATAACTGTCGTGCACAAATTCTGGGTCCAAGCTAGCCCATCAAACTAAACACATGTCTGTAAATTACTGATGCGCGCATCTTCCCTCTCATCGAGCTTCTGATGCTCTTTTCTTTCCTTCCTATATCCCTTAAATCAGTGTTTCCAGACAGCATGTTTTCAAAGAACAAAGTGCAAATGTTTCAAGCTGGCTTAGTTAACAGAAGTTTCTTTTCCAGCTAGTGCTTTCCTCTTCCTTGAACACAAGCACGAAAAATGCACTTTCACTTAAAGCAGTATAATTTTTTTTGCCTGTCCACATTACCCTAGGCATAAAGGTTTGTTTGGTATGGTACAAGGAGTGTAGATGAGATGTTCTAAAGATATAACCAGGGCAACATCTGAAAGAATCTCCTATTTGAGATAAATTGTGAAAATAAATTGTGAAAAATCAGGTAAGAATTAAAGACTTTCCCTGAAAGATCATCTGTGTTTTCTAGATGTATCAATTGGTCTAACAAAAAATACCTCAACTCCTTACAAACACAAGGAATCATGCATAGGTTGTGAACTGTGTGAGAATGAGAAGATGGCCAAAAGACCAGGAACTGAAGTGGGAATTTCCAAACAAAATGAATGGTCTGTAATTGCATAAACAAAAGAATTAGGGGTTGCTGGGGCATGGCTCTAACACACTCACATACTCTGCAACTCAGGCCAAGGATGACTTTTAATGCATGTTCACCAGTGGACTATAATAGAATACCACTCTCCCTAGAAAAAGAGGTACATCCTGGTAATACATTGCAATGGGCAACAGACTATATCGTACTATCCATCCTCTATGGATAGACATTAAAGTGATTAAAATATTTTTGCAGGATAAAATCACTGTGTTCGATCCTTTCCTCCTTCCCTTGGAAACAGCGGTCAAGAAAAGTTGCCACAAGCAAGCTTTCTTCTCACCCTTCTGCCCCCCATTTAAACTCCTTTATTCCCTTCAAAGTCATCCAACTCTGCAGATTAATTTGTTTTCACGAAACAGTGAGGTTAAGAGCTTAGGTGAGATTTTTGTCAGACAGAAATGTGTCAAGAAATGCTGAGCAGCAATGGGCAAGGAGAAGTAAAGAAAAAAAAAAGTGAAAAGAAGTAAACAGCAGAGGGGAACCAAACGCTGAGGAAAGAAGTGCAGTGGGAAGTGTAATTTTGATGCTTTTGTCCAAAAGGATTACAGAGAGCTGTCTGAGCATGGGAGCCACACTAAGGATGAGCACGGGAGACTAAAAGGATGCATCCAGGTGCTCTAGAAGCTTGTATCTAGGAAAGAAAGAAAGAAGAAGGAAATGTGGTAGAGGGAATACAGTTGAACTTCGGCTACTGTGATTGAGCTGTTAGCAAGAAAACTTTTGTGTCACCAAGCTTTGGTGGAAAACAATGGGGAAAAGCACTGGGGGGAGGTCAGAACTGCTAAGTACTGAAGCTTTTGCTGTGGGTTGAAGCTTGGCAGAAGTATAAAGGCAATGCTTAAGAAATGTTAGCTGTAACAACCTGTAGACACACAACTAAGTTGCGTGTGCATGTATGCTTACCAGGTGCTGCATGGACTTAAGGCTGTACCTTTGCCAGTAATTATTGCATTTCCACGCAGCACTTGATTCATCATCCTTTCGAGTAAATGGGTGTACCTTACTGGGTCCCGGCCTTGAACTTGAGTGTACTGCAATTACACATCTTTTTTCTGGTGATTCTCTCAAGCCAGCCTGGATGATAGCCAGGCAGTTTCAAAACTATCATGGGCTGGGTGCCACAACTTTCTCAAGGCTGTCAGAAAAGTGAAGGTGCAGGCGGCTGAGGCTGATTCCTCTGGCAGGACAAAGGAGGCAATCTGGCCATAAAGCGCAAGTAGTCTTTGGTGCAGCTCTACAATTAACACTGACCGTTCCTCCTGAGGCACAGAAATACCACCAAAACTGCAGGGAGGAGAGGACCGTGTCTTCACAGCTTGATCATATGTATGTAGAAAACCTGAGACACTACAAAAATTGTATGGGGTGCCTAGGAAAGAGGGAAATTCAGTGCTTTGACAGCTGTTCCTAAAAGTTGGTTAAGAACAGGCGGCATGGTCCAGCCCAATGAGTCTCTTTCATTATATGGATCAAAATTTATAGAATAATTAACCAGTAATTGATTTCAGGGTCAGATATTTTCTGGCAAGTAAAAAACTGTGTAGGGGCTGTTGCCTTGAGATTTCTGTACCCATCAGGTTAAAAAGTGCCAGGAAATGACTAATCTGGAGTTCACCATAACTATTATATACCAGGAGAGTGTAAAGATTAAATGAGAAAGTGAAGCAATTATTTTCTAGAAGAAAATTAAACCTAGAAATGCTGGTTGCTGCCCACCCAGCTAACTGCCCTGTGCAGGCCTTGCTCTGGAGTGGTGGGAAAATTTTTAGAAGCAGGACTTGATATTTTACCTTGAGCTAGTTCAAAAGATACTTTTCTGGGAATATTTTAATTCTTCCGTTTCCTGAGAAAAGTTTAAACATGGACAAAAAAGGTTTAGAATTTCCAAAAAAAAAAAAAAACCCAACTTGTCTACTAATAAAATTTGGGGAACATGGGAGAATAATGAAGATGCTGAACTTGACCATCCTGGCAACTATCTTGCAAGTGCTTTTGCTAACATTTTGGTCAAACAATGTCAACAGCTGTCTACCTCTGGAGATAAAAAAGGATAAGCACAGAGCTGTTCTTTCCCCTTATAACTTTAGGTTCTACTCTGTCTATTTTTCTTTAAAAGAGGATTTCTTCCCTTAAAATTGTGCAAATATACTATGTTTTCTTATACAAAGCTTGTTTATTTCGGTGCTGAACTGAACATTTTTCCTATGTAGCTATAAACACGTTTCAAAATTTGTTAAACATTTTTTACCTTTTTTTCCTACTTACATAAATGCATAAAGCTATTGATGGACTGCTGTTATAGAATATGTGAAACTCTTACTGCCATTAGTTCCTATGCTTTAAACATTCAAGAAAATCTTCAGAAATAGGCAATGAACTGCTGATCCCAGTGTTATTCCAGCAGTACTTCCATAATATTGCCCACTTACAAAGAAAGCTGTGTGCACCTCCTCCCACTCCCTGTGGTATTCAGCAGGTTGTTGATAGCAGTTCATAGCAAACAGGGAATGGAAAAGGATATGTGCAGACTTAACATAGATTCTTGGAATAATAACATTAGAGGGCTGTATTGATTCCCCCCACCCGCTTTGTATGTTTCGGCAAACTGTACACTGTTGCAAAGAGATAATGATTTTAAGGGGTGGATGTCAAAATTGCACTCATATGTTTGGCCAAATTGTAGTTGTGAGTCAAGGAAGCAGACAGCAATTATAAGGCAGTCTCCTGGAAGACCAGAAATCCTGCAGACTCCAGCGATGACAGCTGCATTTTAGAGCCGTTATTATCAACAGAGCGGTATCAATTTACACCAGGCACTGGGTTGAGCTATTGCACAGACTGACTCCATCTGAGAACTGGGCCAAATCTGGTCTGAGGAATGATTCATGTGTCATGGCCCTTCGTTCTTTAGCCTGGGATCTGAGGCTCAGAGCTTAGATGCTTTGCACAGGTTGGACTGCTGGCTTTCTCTGAGACTTAGATTGCCGAGGCTTCACAACAAACAGCGTGTAAATTCAGGAGAAGAAACATGTAAATGTCATCACCCTCACCTCTAGTTTTAAGGACTCCATCTAATACAAGGCCACAATACTGGCTTATTTCCGAAAAAAAGTTTATAGTTTAATGAAAATCTTTATACATTTTAGTCCAGAACCATTAAGAGAAAGCAAACTGCAAGTTTTGATTGAGGTTCAGAAGATGGAGTGTCTTTGACAGAACAGTCAATTGTGGTTTTCCTAGCACCGAACTGTTTCAGCTCCCTGGAACAGAAGAGCAGACCTTTCCTTATTGTTTCAGTCTTGCAGAGCTGTTAGAAACTAGCCAATGTACTATAATACAAAATAAGTTTGTTTAGGGCCAGGTTGGGGTAAGCAGCAAAAGAGAAGTGTCCCAGCAGCTTTTTCCTACCTGACCACAACCCTGTGGGCACATATTCTTGAGTCAGAAAGGATCTTTGTTTGATGACCCTTTTTGTAACCTCGGGCAATATGTTATGTTTTAAGGAGAAATCCCATCCAGTGGCAGTACAAAGGAAAAAGCATCTGTGGTGGAGAGTCAGTTTTATATTTCCTTTGCAGAATTGGTTTGTGTGTGGGTATTCTTGCATGGACTTTACAGGAAATGTGAACCCAGGCCTTTGGGTGAGAATTTTAAAGTGCAAAAGTCTTCTGCTTCACCTGCTGTACAGCTGACTTTTCTATTTAATGCTTTTCCACAGAGGTCCTGAAAACACCATTAGGAGCTCCACAGGCTGTAAAAAAAAGTTTAGTTATGGATTATAACATACCCAAATCCTTCTTTTCTCATATATCTTATCAATCTCATCTACCAGGCATCATGGCTATGGGTAGCTACATGGTCAGAGCCCCGGACAGAAGAGCTCTGGAGCTCAGCTAAATTTAGGCTGTGTGTTGGGAAAGGAAACATGGGGGTGGAACTACTCTGAAAATTTTGCGAAAGACGTGGTATAAACGACTGCTGGCAGACCTACTGAGTTGGTGTTTGGATGTGCACCTTGTGTGTTGTGAGAGTTTAGTCTCCCACCCAGCCTGGGCAGCTTAGCTGCTGGGTGACCTAAAGGCTGTCAGACATGCAGTGAGGTTCTGGCAGGACGGCTTTGCCTCCCCAAAAGCAGCGATTGCGGACAACACTGTATAAATGAGCTAATTTTGCAGAGTTTGTACTACGTTTCCATGGAAATTATAAATTCACTTTCCCCAGAAGCCTTAAAGCACTCCTGTACTCCTCTGCTGGTTGGTGCTCTGTTACAGAGCTCTGCTGCTGTTCCTCTGTATCAGAAAGCATGGCTCATCTTCTTTGCCTGCGTCTTTCCATAAAACATTGAAATTCCTCGTCTTGAGTTAAAAGATATGTCTATAAAAACATGGCATGTTCAGCTGGTCTAAAGAGGGATTTGCTTTGACCAGCAAGAGTTAACAGTGATAAGGCATCCTGCTTTCTTGCATCTGCAGTTGAGATGCAGGTGAAGCTTACTGAGTAAATGAGAAAAAATTGAGGAAAAAAAGAAAGTATTTGAAAACAATTGAAAAAATCAGATTTTCCTCAATGCTTATTATTGGTAAACTTTACTATTACAGAAAAGACTATTTTGCCTAGCTGTGAATATAACAACTCAAATGTAGGACTGGTCAAGAATGAATACAGAGCAGGTTGGCCAGCAAACTTGCTTGAAACAGTTTCTGTGTTCTTTCTCAGTCACAATATTTAGGTTGGAAGAGAAACCTTCTGGAGGTCACCTAGACCTCTCCCGTGCTCCAAGCAGGGCTTGCTTTCTGGCTTTAATCAAATGACATTTAATGTTTTTTTAAAAATATGGTGACAAACCATGGTGTCTCAAGAGCACAGTTTTAACTGACTCAATAATTACATTGGTCTTGTTTCTCAGACCATTTTACTGAAAGATTTAGAGTTCTTTTTGGACAAGGACAATTTTAACACAAACAGTGAGGAAGTCAATATATTGTTAGTCATACCTAGTTACAATATAACTGATCACAATAACTTAAGGATTAATTGTCTTATGGTGTGAAGTGGAAGAGGTGAGAACTTGTTCCAGAATTAGAACTAGGCTGAACGTTCATTACATTTTGTTATGCTTATATAGCTTGTTTCTTTTAATAATCATAAAGCTTTAGATTTTTATGTATTTTATACATACATAAGAACGTGTGTGTGTGTGTATTCTTTACCCAGATCTTCTGCTACATTCAGACTGAAACCTGAGAGGACCCCATTTTCCAGCTAGTTAAGGTGCTGTCAAACTCCTAGAAAGCAGATGACTTCTTGAAGAGACTTAGATCTTTTAAGGGTACCTTGTGATGTTCAAATGTAGCTTGAATGCACATATAAATCTAAGGTCTAGGCTTGATTTGCCTAAGAGTAGAAACATCAGAAAGATTAAAGAAAAGAGAAGGTCTGGATAACAGCATCTTTCCTACCTGTTTTCAGTTTGCAACAGTTTGGCAAAGTTCCTTCCCTCATCTAAAGAAAAGTCTTGGTTATCTTCCAGCTGCTTAGTTTCTTGGGCTCAGTGAATGAAGCTGAAGTGTGCAAAGTTACCATGACTAAGTGAATTAAATGGCTTGGAAAAGTTCAGTTTCTCATGCTTTTTCAGAAGTTTCTGGTGGCTTTCGCTGGCGTGGCATTTGCCTTTAAAATGCCCAAGAGGTTATATCACATGTTCTTGCAAAACTTTTGATTTCGAAGCAGTTATCAACCAGAAAAGCAATTTACCTGCAAATCTTCTCCACAACGAAGGGACAAAGCAAGTATGAGAGCAGCCTGAAAACTTATACAGTTAAGCCATAGACGGCTGCTAATAATTGAGAATTTACAGTGGGAAGCTTTAGCACAACTATCTGCTGACACCCACACTGTCACAACATTGTCTTTTTAAAGTCCATTGCTCAGTGAAGGTTTGCTTCAAAAATACTTACTGCTAGGGGAAGAGTTGCATCGTGATTCTGCCCAGTTGATGTCAGAAGACTTTCTGCTGATCTACATGTGCCAGTCCCAAAAAAGTGAGAGCCAGTGTGACAGTGACTCACTGGATTACTATATACAGAAACCATTTGTTCACTGTGTACCGTAAATCTCAGTATATGTAATACCACTAGTGCAAGGCAGGTAGTGTCTACCAGCAAGGTAGACATTATATAGATTTCATGTTATGGGAATTTCACATCCCCTGATTGGAAGGGAAACTTGGGGACAAGGTAAGACAGGCAACGTGTTCAAGTCTGTTATTACCTCAGTCCGTGGAATAATTGTCAGGGCTAGAGAAAAATTACACTACCCCAGCATATTGTGGAAATAACTGCAATGTTGCAGCTGGAATAAATACAACCCTCTGTGTGGGATACAGAGATCACAGGACCAGTAGGTCCCACAAGTATTTTGTTATAATACTGTGTTGGAAATGGAATAGTTCAAAGTGTTTAAAAAAAAAAATAATCCCATCTGAGTTATGTAGATGATGTGAAGCCTGCCGTTATTTGCCCAGAATCACATGGTAGTCTAGGACACTGTCACTGTATGACTGGCTGTCAGCAAAGGCCAAAAATTTGCAGAGTTTGAAGAATAGGCTACTTTTAAGCATCTGTGGAATGCTTAAATGAGGTAGGACTCTAGAAATCACATGACTAAATTAAAAAATGCTAGTAAAGTATGAGCTCTCTGTATGTTAATGTGAAAGACAGTACAGGACTCCCTTGTGTCATGGGACTGGCTCTTTTTATTGTGTGGAAGAGAGGTGGGAGATGAGATAATGAGGTTGGCACCTGATAACTGCCATAGTTTGCAGCCTGCCTTCTCCAGAAAATTAAGGCTTTAAAAAGATCTTTCTGCTAGATTCATGTGAAGGTGAGATGGTGATTTATTTGATCTTCCTGCATGCTCACCAAACCTTGAAGGTGAACAAAAATAGGAAGATTATATCAACTACAGCAGCAGGTGCTAAACCTTGCTCAGAGGGCTATTTTTGCACGTAAACCACCTAATTAGAGCTTCTGATTTATTTATTTATCTTTGGTCCCCTGGTGGCATGCCAGCAACAGCCAGCTCTTGTAGGCTGCCTTACTTTGTTATGTCCCAGTTCTTAAAGAGCATGAAAGTAGCTTGCATAAAGATGTGCAATTTAACACAATCCATCCTTGTCATTTCTTTTGTAACCTTTATTTTTTTTACGATTAGAACGTTGTTTCTAAACTTTGGAATGATTTAAATAAATAAAGGGTAAAACCAGGCAGGGCACAATCTTCTGCCTTTTGTGGAAAGGAGCAGCCACACTGGGAGACTTCAAATAAAATTCCCCTTTGAATGGCACCATAACTCTGGATTGTAGATTACCTCTAAGGGAATGACAAAGCCTCCGTGTCTAAAAAACATAAATTATTAAGTCACTGTACGCCCCATTTCTTCCCAGGGTCTTGTGCCCAAGAAGCTTTCTCCAACTGCCCTGAAATGTGCTGGCTTTTTAAGTTCATTAGTCCACATGTCCAAAACTCTCACATTTGTTGCTGAAAGACAAACTGTATAGTCATCTATCTAGCCAGGAGAGTAAAATTCTGCTTGTCTGCAGTGTCCCTAAGAACAAAGCCATTTGGCACGGATGACCAGGCTGGTGCCTAACATACATTTATGTGTTACAGAGCTTTGAGGCTAGCTATTTCCTTAGCTCTCCTTTAGCACAGTAGGCACTGAACACAGCTGGAGGAGATATTTATCTTCTCTAACCACTAGTTTTGTTCCATAAAACTTGCTGAGGAAGAGAAGAACACAAGAAAAGTGTGTATGGAAGAGGAAGACTGTCTCATGAGTAAGTCTGAATGTGGCTCCAGGCTAGTGGCTGGAGTTCATCGTCCAAGATCTGTGCAGGGGCGCAGCTTTACCAGCAAAGACAGAGAACATCTCCTTCCCCTCGACTGAGTGAAGGGACCTGAACCTCTATTGCTGCTCCCTGGGTCAGTATTTGTTGGTAGGTTATTACAATGAGGGTGGTGGTTTGTTTCTCTGCCACCCCCATGGGCTTAGTTCATAAATAAAATGTCTCTTGAGTGCGTTTCAGTGCTAAAGAGATATGGTGAATCATGAGCAGGGTGCAAAAGTGTATGGTAGTAGCATCCAATGTATGGATTATGCAGAAAAGCAGACCTTTTCTTCAGACAACTGTTGGGAAAAACATTGATGCATGTTTATCTGAGGCTGGATTTGGACTTACAAAATGTTTTACAGATTTTGGGTGTAGAACTGAATTTCCCCCAGAGCCAGAAGAAAGACAAAAACATACCAGCTCAGAAAATCTCATGATCTTGACTTCAGTTTTGTGATACTATATTTTAGCTCATGGTGTTGGCAGTTTGCTTTGATCGGTGTTGATGTGGTTCCCTTTTGACCTGCCCTGAGCATGGTCCCTGCTTTAAGGCATAGTGACTTATCAAAAGTACCTTTTGCTTGCAGTCTCCTGCTTCTTTCAGTAGCAGAGCTCCTAAATGACAGCAATCCAAAGACTTTTAAACTAACTTTCAAATAAATGGGCATAAAGGGATGAATGAGATGCTTGAACATGAAATAAACAAGGAGGTTGTGGGGAGATGTCAGAGATTTTAAAAGCTAGGTGATGGAAGCTTGTAATAGGAGCTCAAATGGAGACTTCTGTGGAAATTAAGGACATGTAGGTATATACTTATTTATTTTTTAAATATATTAGGATTTCTATCTTGTCTACCTATGGAAAGGTTAGAGGCAGAGAACCTCTAACTCAATTTGTATGGATTCAGTTGGTGCAAATTTCAACTTGCTTTCAGAAATCTGAAAATCCAGAAGATTTTCACAATACTTGTCTAATGAATGATGTGGAGTATCTCTGTCCCTGACCTTACAAGAGGGAAGCTTTTGAGCATTTTGTTTAAAGAAGGATTTTTCTGCCATTGGAGAAAAATAAAAGGTTTTGGAAGGCTGCATCCCCCATAGTGACCCTGTTCTTCCCCCTTTCCCTACACATCTGGAGAATGGGAAAGGGCAGCAGCAGTTACTTACTTGCTTCCTGGCTGCTGACTTGACTGCAAGCAGTGGCTGCACCTCACTGGGCTGCTCAGAGCCTCCTGATAGGCAGATAGGACTAATCACAGCTAACTCAGGCATGGCCCCAACAGGCCAGAATTGGGGAGCTAACACAAAAAAGGGCTTTCTTTTTTGGGTGATAAACATGGTGTCGTGGTTTAAGCCCAGACAGCAACAAGGCACCACGCAGCTGCTCGCTCACTCCTTCCCCCGCAGCCCCAGTAGGATGAGGAGGATAAAATATAAAGAAATGTTCGTGGGTCGACACAAGGACAAGGAGCGATCACTCACCACTTATGGTCATGGGCAGAAAGCAAGACTCAACTTGGGGAAAAAACAAAATCAATTTACTTTACTAACAATCAAATCAATAAAAGGATAATGAGAAGTAAACCCAAATCTTAAAACACCTTCTCCCACCTGTCCCTCCTTCCTGGATCAACTCCACTCCTGGATCTCTCTGCCTGCTCCCCCCACAGCAGGTCAGGGGGACGGGGAATGGGGGTTGGGGTCAGTTCATCCCACCTTGTCTCTGCCGCTCCTTCCTCCTCACTCTTCCCCTGCTCCAGTGAGAGGTCCTTCCCATGGGACTCAGTCCTTCGTGAACTTCTCCAACGTGGGTCCTTCCCATGGGCTGCAGTTCTTTACAAACTGCTCCAGCGTGGGTCCCTCCCACAGTGTACAGTCCTTCAGGAGCACAGCCTGCTCCAGCACGGGTCCCCCACGGGGTCACAAGTCCTGCCAGAAAACCTGCTCCAGCCTGGGCTCCTCTCTCCACAGATCCGCAGGTC
>JANZLQ010000007.1:26904542-26922443 GCA_026212715.1 Elanus axillaris | reverse complement strand
ACTGCATTTCTTCCTCCGCCTTCTCAGGCCCGAACCTATGTCGGGGATCCTCCCCGCATCTTACTAGCCTTTTTAGTGGCCCCCAACCAGTCTAATTATCATAGCTCTGCTGAATTTCCAGGAATGAAGTTTACCCAACTGCGCCTTGTCCTGTCACATAGCTGGAGCCTTTCTTCACGTTGCACAACTTGAGTGCAAAATGGCGTCTGCTGGAAAATCAGTGTTTTTATGTTAAATCAGGATTGTTTTCTTCCTCACGTGTTTCACTTTGCAGTCTGCATTGTATTGGCCAGTCACAAAGTGTTAGATGGTCTTCCTCTGCAGTTCCTCAGGCCGTCCTCACCCCTTAGACTGTCCTGAAAAACTTGGTGTCCTCATTGGAGATGAGAGGAGTCGTTCCTACGTGAGAGAGAACTTGGCCTGGTGTCATTCCAATGAGAACAACATCACGGCATGAAAACCCAGAATCCATCAGAGTTGAACTGGCCATAAGGGCCCAGGCCTCTGAAAATGATGGCCTCAGGCTGGACCTTACATGACTTCCCAGCCAAACAGGGGACATCTCCTCTTCAGTGATCCACAGGAGTGATGCAGAAAGTGTTTTGTGATGCATCACCATCCCTTGGCTTCCCAGACCAGTCCCAGCTCATCCCTTTCTGCTTATCCTCAGAAACAAGACCATCACATTGTACAAAGTGAAAGGACCCCTTTTGAATGACTTCTGAATGATTTAGGATAAACCTAAATGCCATTCCAGCCAGCCTGCTCTTGCAGTATGGCTTCTCAATTGCTCCCAGCAGGGGATCACAAAACGCAAGGACAGACTATGCTCATCAATTCTTGCATATATACAGAGAGTTCCAGCTTTCCAATAACATTTTAGTTACCGTAAATAACATGCAATCCAAGGGCCAGTAATACATTAGTATTTTAGACTCCGAAACTCATTTTGTGAGCATACAAAATAGGTTTGTGATGCTGCCAGTCAGACGTAAAGGTTTCTTTTTGTCTATGGAGAGATTTGGTGGGGTATTTTTGCCTTTCATTTAGATTTCTTAAAAGGTAGACTTCTGACCTTGATCTTGTTGGCCTCCTTTCTTTTCAAAGGGCTATAAAACAGCTGTGACATGCAAAAAATATCTGCAAGAAACCTGACTGCCTCCCCAGCCAACCTTGGCAATGGGAGCCGTTGAGAGAGAGTAACTTTACCTTCATTGCAAAGGTTTTTTTTTTTCAGTAGTGACTATGTGCAGCTTGTTGGGGCCACAGACACTTGGTCATTTGGCTCCATCTTCTGGGAGAAGACAGAAGGAACAGAAGCCACTTGAGCTGACATTTTACAAGTCCTGTCACACATCATTTATTGGTCTTTTATTACTCTTCATTAATTCTTCCATACAAACTCACAATGGATACAAACTCGGTGGGAAACCTTTTGCTTTTCTGGAGGCTTTTTAATGGGAGCAAGAAGTCAGCACACAAAAAAAGTGCTGAAAATCAATAGCTTTTTTGTTTTCCAAGGCTAAGAAAGGACAGTTAGTGAATGTTTGACTTGCAATTCAACAGTGGTAGAAAAAAAGCAGAGCTCAGGTAAGTGGCCTTTCGATTCCTGTACAGTTTTCTGGAATTAGCTCTGACTCTGGTTCAGGAAACACACTATCTGTTCTCTGTTGCTGGAGCTTCAAATGAGAAAAGGGGATATGGCATTATTGCTATAGCAACCTTCAAGTGGGTGCTGTGGGTGGTCAAAGCACATTATTTATTTGGTATAGAGGTTTTGACCATCACAGTCTTTACATGCAGCATCCAGGACAGCTAGCCAAACCGTAGTCACATTTACTGATTTGGGGGATTATTTTCAATTTTCTGCTCAATCTCTGAGTTTCCGCACTGTTCCAAAATTAACAAAGCCTAAAGATCTCTTCAACAAGAGCGTTTAAGACTTCCATCTCCAAAGACTTTCGCTGTGCTCCTGGGATTAGTCCCTTCCCAGGGGCAGCAGCGGGATCTGGCACAGCTTCCCCACCCTCTGCTCTGGCTTCGGCAAAAGCAGCAGCTGGACCACAGCCATTTGCTGCATCTGTTGGTCGGCTGCTTGAGCGGCGCTTGCTCCTGGTGCTCAAGATGTTGCTGAAGGTGCATGTGGTGTCTGTTGGGTGGTAGCTGGCAGCCCATGGCTTTCCCAATAGGGTTTTGGGCTCTGGGTGACAAACATGGGTGCAGTCTGCATGCAAACCGGGAATTGGTGTCCTAAGGCTGAGCCCAAGGAAGCAGGGAGATGAGGTTTTGCCGAGGTGCTGGGAGGAGGTGAATCGCCAGCGTGTGTGGCTTTCCTAAATGCACTTGGGGAGGCTCCTGGGGGCAGGAGAGGGGAGCTCAGGCCAGCGTTGTCTCCAGCTTTGCGGTACACAACCAGGCCTTTTCATGAATTTACTGTGGAGAGCAATATTGTGTTTAAAGATGGCATGGGAAACGTATGGCTTCAGCCACTTCGTTAGATATAGAACAAAGGAAGATTTGTACAGCGCTAGTTCTGCACATTCCAGTGATTCCAGAAACAACATGGGATGAACCTGGACCTGGGAAATAAGGAGCTGAGAAACGACAACCAGGAGCCAAAGAAAGAACCCAAGCGTTGAATCGTATCGGGAGACGTGCTCTGAGAGTTGATTGGGGAATGTGAGAAGCCTCCCCTTTCCAAATGATACGTACATGGAAAACATAGAGAATAAAGTTGATTCCATTTGCAGCATCACGAGGTCCGTGTGCCCAATCCTCACAAATTTACCACAGACAGCCTGAGCAGTATTTATAACAGAATTGCCATGCCATCCTCTGAAACAATGTGGGAATGCCCAAAGGAAACATGAGTTTAATTTCGAAAGCAGCCCACGTGTGGGGTGGTGGAGCAGGACAGTAGCCACTCCACCAGGCTTGTGCAAGTGCCCGGGATAGCTGCCCTTCAGGTGTCTTCAATTAGTGGGAGGCCAGGCAAGGCTCATTAAGGGTAACGAAGGCACCTCTGGGCCCTGCTAGTGCCCAGCACTGGGTGAACGGCTCCCTTCTCCTCAGTAGGATGCTGTATGGAGGGGTGTTTCAGGAACACGAGCGAACTGCTTCATCCCTGGAAACAGCAGCAGTATCTAGGTAAGGGAGACGTGCTTTGGAGCTGCTTTTTGCTGCCTTTTTCTATTATGCTTTAATTCCTGTGTGAAGCTTAAATAATATTTGGGGTTTGAGACTGTGTGCATGGTGACTTGTTGCTGGCAGAGAGCTCCCAGAGGAGGTGTCTGCTGCTACTTGACCAGCTCCAAGCTGTGGATGGAGCTGGTTTGTCATGAGTACCGGTACAATAGGTGCTTTCACCTCGGAGTAGTGATGGCAATGAGAGACCTGGGAAAGAGTAGTGCTTTTCGTCCCCAGTACCAAACTCTGCTGGTTGTTGGTGTGTCAAGGGGAGTTCACTTCAAAGCTAACTTACAGAAAAGAAATTAGGTGTTAAATCAGACCTCTGTTCTGATCAAAACTCAGCAATGGTTTATACTTTGCTTCTTTTCTGTTGAACTTTTGAAGGCTGACTAAATGGTTAATGCACTCTTAGATAAACTGGCTTGATGCTGGTTGCCTGAAAACATGGTTTATGTTCATGTATATGATATCTACGGCTTAAGTAACAGGCTTATAATGTTTACTGTGTATTTATTGAACCTTTATGGACACATTTTAGCAGGAGTCCTGACATAAAAGGGAACACACCTCTTCTTTTTTTGTCTTCTGTGGGAGGCAGGTTTTGTTTAAAATTTGTGGGTTTGACTTGAAAATGACTTCTTAATGTCTAAGATGAAGCTTGTTAATGAAATAGTGTGCACTTTAGTCATAAAAATCTGTAATTTTGTGACTCGAGCATGTATTGAGTAACCTCTAATTTAGAGTAAGCGAATTACCATTTGGAGGAAAAGGAGCTGCCCATACACCTTCCTCAAACAGCATGGGCATGCACGTGGGGGCTCTTTAGCTCAGTCCTGTTGTTTGGACTTTTGGGAGCTGTCCTGCTGGCTTGATTCTTTCTCCCACTGCCTTGAAAATGCCTTTCCTCCAGCCTTTGGGAAGGTAGGAGTCTGCCGCTCTCTGAAAGAGGGTTTTGGCCTCTCTGGTTTGTGGCAAGGCTAGCCTGGTAGACTTGGAGAAGGCTTTGCAGGTCAGGTATGTTGAGAACTAAAGCTGGAGGATGGGTTGCTTAGAACAAGAGCGTTTGGGGTTTGTGTGTCGGGGGTTTGGTAGCAGGGGAGGGGCGGCAGGGCCGGCTCCTGTGAGAAGCTGCTGGAAGCTTCCCCGGCTCCAAGCCGGACCCGCCTCTGGCCCAGGCCGAGCCCCTCAGTGACGGCGGTAGCGCCTCTGGGAGAGCAGAGTTAAGAAGGGAAGAACCTGCCCTGAGTGTTGGGATTGGGATGGGAGAGGAACCCCTCTGCAGACCCCGGGGGCAGGGAGGAAGGAGGAGGAGGAGGGGAGGCCCCTGCAGCCCGTGGGGAGAGGTCAGGCTGTCCCCCCCCAGCCCAGGGAGGGCAGCGGGGGAGCGGAGGCCCCCCAAGATGGCCGCGACTCCATGGGAAAGCTGTGCTGGAGCAGTGTGTGACTGAAGGACTGCAGCCCACGGAAAGGACCCACATTGGAGAAGTTCATGGAGGACTGTCTCCCGTGGGAGAGACCCCATAGTGGAGCAGGGGAGGAGTGCGGAGTCCTCCCCCTGAGGAGGAAGGAGCGGCAGAGACAAGGTGGGATGAACTGACCCCAACCCCCATTCCCCGTGAGGGGGAGAGAACCGGGAGAGGGGCTGAGCCCAGGAAGGAGGGTGGGGGAAGGTGTTTTAACATGTGGTTTAACTTCTCATTATCCTTGTTTTGATTTAATTGTTAGCAAAGTAAATTGATTTTCTTTCTTCCCCAAGTTGAGCCTGTCTTTTGCCTGTGCCCATAAGTGGTGAGTGATCCCTCCCTGTCCTCTACTCGACCCACGAGCCTTTCTTTGTATTTTCTTCTCATCCCACGGTGGCCAGGGCGGGGGGGAGTGAGCAAGCAGCTTCATGGTGCTTTGTTACTGGCTGGGCTGAAACCACAACACCTATTTATCATAGGGTATTTATGAGAAAGGGTTAATAATTATGGTATTCTGTAACTGAGAGTGCACAGAATGATAATGAGAGCTGAGAGGATGCAGAGGTGGAGGGCCAGATTCATGGCTCTTAAAGCTTTAATTGCCACACATTCTCATGATCTGAAATATACTGATTATATAAACTTAAGATGATATAAGGATTTACTCAGGGGAGATTTTCACTTTTTTTTTTTTTTTTTCATACAGGACCCCAACAGCTGAATATGAGCCAGCAGTGTGCCCAGGTGGCCGAGAAGGCCAACGGCATCCTGGCCTGCATCAGGAATTCTGTGGCCAGCAGGAGCAGGGAGGGGATTGTTCCCCTGTACTGGGCACTGGTGAGGCCGCACCTCGAGTGCTGGGTTCAGTTTTGGGCCCCTCACTACAGGAAAGTAACTACTGATAGGACGAGAGGTAATGGCCTCAAGTTGCACCAGAGGAGGTTTAGATTGGATATTAGGAAAAATTTCTTTAGTGAAAGGGTGGTCAGGCATTGGAACAGGCTGCCCAGGGAAGTGGTTGAGTCACCATCCCTGGAGGTATTCAAAAAGCACGTAGACATGGTACTCCAAGGCATGGCCTAGTGGGCATGGATGATGGTTGGATTTGATGACCTTTGAGGTCTTTTGCAACCTAAATAATTCTATGATACTATGATTCTCTTTCTTGGAGCTGTAGACTATGTCTCTGTTTGGATGTCCCAAATTTGGAAGTACCCGAAAATACAAACTATTCTTGAAGATTTTGGACAGATGTCTCTCATGATAGCCCTGGATAATGTTACTCTGCATTGCCTCTGATTCCAGCTGTTCTCACAGTCTGAACAGTCTGGTCCTTAACAGTCTTGTCTTTCACATTTTTGTGTAACTGTTCTGATGGGGACTGTGCCTGAAGCTTTCAGGACTAGAGGCTGTCTCGGCATTTAGTTAAAATATTACATCTAGTTGCAAAGCAGACTGAAAAAAATGCATCTCACCAGATTCTGTGTGACCTCAGACCTTTGCTGGTTATGGCTTTTTCTTGTTCTCTGCCAAAGGTGATGGCTTCATCTACAAATAATATGTGAAGTTGGTGTTGGAGGAGCTTCATATAAGGAAATGAAGGAAATGTGCAGGAATTGGAATACCTGTAGATGCAAATAGAATGGACTGAAGATTTTAATTGACATTGAAGATTCATTTTTTTTAGTTGGTGGAAATTTAGGTTAAAAAAAATACTGTGGCAGTCCAAACTTCTTTGTTTTTCATAGTGTAAAGCACCAATACTATTGCTATTAAATAGAAATTACTACCTTAAACTCATATTTTTGGCATCAACTTCTTCCACAAAAATTGCAGTGGCAAACTTTACTGATATTTTTTATTATTATTTCCTTTTTTGGTCAAAAATTATTTGATATTCAATAGATTTCATTATGTAAAAGCTCTATTCCTTGAAAGTCTGTTCCCTCTCAGACTTTGAACTTTTAGACTCCCTTTTGATGAAAACATCTGTTGTGGGGTTTTTTTGTTGTTGTTCTTGGCTCCTGTGGCACTTCATAGCAGCTGGTGAATTTTTGTTATCTCTGAGAATGCATGCTGGTGGAAGTAGTTGGTTTTTTTACTCATCCCAAAGTCTTGTTGCTCGCTATGCAGACACTGCAGTTCCATCTCTCCAAATGTTTTTCTTATTTAACATGTTTATGAAATTAAGATTTTCTTAGGAGACATAGTTTATCATCACGAATTACTCCACAAATTAACAACCATTATTTATTACAGCAAAGTATCTCTTTCAGTATGCTATGCCATTGGATGCTTCATCTGTTAAATTTACCATAAAGTAATCTGCAAAGGTGGAGCTCTGAAAGAACTGATTAATGCTGGGAAACTTCTGGAATTAGCATTTTTCCCCATCTTATGATATAGAGAATTACTTGTTTAATGCACTTTTACTTTACTGTAATGCACATATATCTTTACAGATGTCAAAAAGCTTAAAAAACTCAAAAGCATAAAAATGTTTCTGTATGAAAATTGAAACATTCAGAAAGTTAGAATCAATGTTTTATTCTGCTCTGTGTACCAGGGGCTATTTCTATGTTTTCTACTAAATGATTAATCAGTGAAAACAGTCCCTGGGAGAGGCCTCTGAACGTGATTCTTTCCATCTTCCCCAGCTGTCTAGGTGTCTAGCTACCAAGTCTGGGGTTTGGGATACTGTTGCAGTATAGTCTCCAAGAAGCTAACTTCTTAAATCGTTTTTTATTTCCCTTCCATTGTGAAGTTGTTTTGATGCCCTTGCCATAAAAGTGGGTGAAGGAGAAGAACATTAGACATTGAATAGAATGAAGGAAATGGTCATCTGCTTAACCCCTTTAAACAAAACAAAGCAAAACAAAGCAAAAAGCCAAAACCCACCTCCTTTTGATTAGCTTGAACTCTGCAAGAACATTTCGCTAGTCTCTCACTTATTATGACAAAGGGAATTTAACACTCTTTGTGACAATCTGCTGCTAGAGAGAGGATTTGTCAGAGAAATAAAAACAGGGAAGAGTTGATGATCTTGCCTGGCAAATCCTCCCCTGCCACTGGTGAAGTTATTTGCATAGTCATGCCATGTAAGCCCAGCTCATGTGAAAGGTGAGGTAGTACTGTTTGAACTAAGCCCCACTAGGTGTGAAACCTCTGTTACTAAACTGCTTGTTATTCCTATACAGCGAATCTCACTGTTCAGCATCTTGGTCTCCCCATCTGTAAAATGGAGTATTGGTATTTATACAGTAATTTGAGAACTGGTAAAAAAATGCAGATGCACTTAAGTAGCAAATAGCATAAGAATACCTGCCTGTAATTTCATGCTTCATTTAGTTCAGCTTTATGCCAACATCCAGCTAGAATATTCATTTCAAGATGCAAAACTAAATCTAATGGTACTGATGATGAAAATATCTTGGTATCATAAAACAGTATCTTTCTGTATATATGTTTGCTTCCAGAAATGTTTCCATCAGTCTGTTCAGAGATTTTATTTCTCTTTTGTTCTGTTGCCCAGTGAATGATTAATGTGTCTTAAGACTTAACTAGGTTATTTTGAATGGGTTGTTTGGGGGTTTTTTTTATTCCTAACAGAAGCCCTCTTTGAAGTGCATGTGCCAATTTGCTCATAGATTTATACGATACAAACCTTACTCAGTATAATAAAAATAGATTTTATTTGTTATCATACAAGTTACTAAAAAATAGGCGTGTTAATATTTTTGTTAGTTTTGGCGGTTTTTTTCCTGGAGACTAATGAAAGAAGCAATTATTTTACAAAGTCAGTCACTGAACATATCTGGTAGCAGCTCCCTACTGAGCACTGCTGGTTTTACATTTGCCAGGTGAGTTCTTGCAAATTTAAACTGAAGCACTGGAATGAAGCTCTTTTCTGAGGCAATTTAACAACAGGAAGGCTCAGAGTTACTCATTGTGGTACTCCTTTAGTACCTATTTGAACATATACTGAACATATCTACTACATATGTCATTGCTGTGTCTTCTGCTCTTGGTGAAAAAGGAGCAGCCCTCAAAGAGCAGCAACACAGTGGGATTAAAGGGCTAACTTCAGTGGATTAATTGTTCTTTTGCAGTGTTCCTCAAAGGAATGAAGACAAGATTCCAGTATGATCTGTAGCCAGGATAACTCAGCCTTAGCATGTTAAGGTGAAAAGCAGCTTTGTGTAGCCCACTGAAATTCTTACTGCTGAATATTCAGAAAGTTATTTACAACCAATGAGCAACCCTGAATGTAGCATTTGTTCCAGAACAAATGCCTTTACAGGTCACCTGGTAGCTATAAACATTAGGTTTTTTCTTAAATAAAGATTGCTTTTATACTTTTATGCCAACTGCATATTACAGTCCTGCTAGTAGTGCAAAGGACATCTCACATATGATTTAGTTTTGTCTAAGCAGAATTGGTTAGAGCAAAACCAAACAAGCAGTCATAAATTGTACATCAACAGATAGGCAATAGATAAGCAGGATGAAAAGTGAAATATATGGGTGATGAGGCAAAGAGGATGACAGCCATATGGAAAGCAAGCAAAGGGAAAATTATGTTGAATTTTAACATGGTGACTTGGAACCATTTTCCATCGTGCCTAAGATATGTGATTTGTAATTGGCCCAGATGGCACTGTGTCTTTCGAGCAGCTCTTCATAAACTGATAACTCAGTTGGCTACAAATTCCAGCTGTGCTGCTTTGATTGCATTTACTGAAATGTTAGGGGATAGTGCTACCACTATATTAAGCACAAGCACTTTTCTTTCACACTCTACATACACTATATCTTGGTTTCCCAGTTTTGTTTCTTCTGATATGTAATCAAAACATTTGCCATTGTAAGGGAGATGTTTATTGTGTTCTTTTTTTTCAGTAAGGATCTGGTGCATAAATTTTTAGAATTATTTTTCTATGTTTTTTGGCAGCTAGTCAGCTGAAAACCACAACTCTGTGATACCCTATAACTTTAATGCAATAATATTTGGTTAGTAATGAAGTGAGTTGTTGATAGTGGTTGTGCTCGGTACCTCCCTTCATTTTCATCTTCTGTGAGCTGCAGCCCCTACTTCGGGATCCCCTTGTTCTTGTTCCTCTGAACCCTTGTCTTGCGTTGGCTGTCTGAGCATATCTGTTATCTGAAAGGCAGGTTGCTTGTGTGAAAATATGATGCTCCTAGTAAAGGTTGTGAATTTTCTGTTAAAGCAGCACAGTCTTGCTAGGCTGGATGCATTTACGTTGCTGTAACTATCCCTTATCCTTGTATCTCTTGATGTCAGTTTGTACGAGCATCTTTGTGCTCTTGTAACCACATGTACACTGTGGGCTTGACTACAGAGTTCTGACAATACCACTGTAGTTAAGCCAGTACAATCTGTGTTGGCAGGAAAGCTCTGAGGGAGTTTAGGACATGCTTTCACATGTAAATCATCTCAGAGCTTGCAGTGTTGCTGTGTGGTAGCTGTGTTCATCTGCTCTCAGTGCTGAAATGTAAACACTCTTTGCTGTCTTGTGTTTTCGTGTGGTGAAGTAATTGCTGAACTGTCGTGGTGGTTTTACCCTTTTCGTATCCCTTTAACAATAGAACATGGGGAACCACCAATGTGACTTGCTACATGCACCTTTCCTCATTTTTTGAGTTAATTATTTTTGGGTGGCAGATGCTACGCTAGTACTTTAGGGAATGCCACGCATGGTAAGCAGAGCCACTGCAGAGTTTTTTAATGAGGAGGCCTTAAGAGCTCTAATTCAGCATGAATCACTTCTGCTTTGGATCCTGCACTATGCTTTTGTGTGCCTGCCACCCACCAGCGTCCAGAGGCCCCAGCTGAATTCAGAGATCTCTGCAGGGAGGCTTGGAAATGCACATAAGCCACTGCGCTCAGGAAATTAAAATCTTAGTTGACGAGACAGAGCAAGGAAGGATGTTTGTTCCAATTTAAGTTCTGGGGGCTGATGTGTAAAAGGAAATATATGTCAAAAAGTGCCTATGACAATTAGGAGCACACATTTTCTTCAATGTAAGTATAGGTTGACTTCCAAACTGGAGCTGGTCAGAAAAGCTCCGTTGGAAAAAATTGACTCAACGTGACTAAAAAGCTGTGTGTTGACTTTTGTCTGAGTTAAACTGAAAGCTTGTCTGGCTGGATGTGGCTAGCATGAAAGAGGAGAGCAAACTAAAGCTAGCCTCGTCCTAGGGATTTTCACTGACCCAGGTAGCAGTGAGTGTGACACTGCAAAATGTTAATTTAATTTCTATATTACCTCTACTTGTGCACTCAGGTGGATGTGTATGCAGATTTACTAAGGAAACTAAAAGTGGCTGCTTTTTGGAGAGTGAGATACTGCATTTTTTTTTTTTCAATATGACCATGTATCTGTTGTGTTTCATCTGATGTATTTTTGGCTTTTAAAAAATTACTGATGAAAATACTAAAAAGTAAAGCTGAAAAATTAACTTGGTTCCCAAAACAAATTAAATTTGACAAGTTAAGATTCTGTTTTACATGCAAAACAGACTTTTTATTCAGCAAAAAGCATTCAGGCTTTTGTTTGAAGTGGAATATTTTTTTCTATGGAGAGTTCATATCAAGAATGGGAATTCATTCTCTGTCTCTTTCACTGATGCCTCCTTACCTGCAGTTCCTTAAAGCATAATTTCTAAATTTCTGTTACATTTTTCAGTTGGACTTAAGTGCAGAGCTTTGAAGATACGTAAGCCAGTGAACTTTTATAGTAGGATGTGATCTTCACAGGTATATTGGGCATTCTGGGCACATTGCTTTCAAAGTATTTGTTATTAACATTAGTATGTTTCATCAAGTCTTCATAACTGATGTTTCAAGTGGTATCTTGTTGTTTTAGTAGACAAGCTTATAATTCCTCTTATAATTTATGCCATAGCTTAAGACTTTTTTAATTATGAATTAAATCTTCCAGCAGTAACTTATGTTAAAGTAGTTTAGATTTATAATGAAGTAGAGAGTTAGACAAAAAGTGGTGAGAAGACGCTGACAGTGTCATTCTGGGAATACAGTCAGTCTTGATCCCTAACTTATATAATGCTTATAGGTATATGTGAACTGTATGTACTCATTATATACTTGTGTGCTATGTGTATTATGTTCTGCTGCGTAACGTTTCCATCACTAACATAGTTAAGTATAAACTTCCTTACAAATACCTTGAAAAATGCAATCAGACCTAAGTAGTGTCTTATAAGAACATCTAATACTTAGACGTTTATTACTCAATTTGCAAGTATCTTAAAAAAGGTTATAAATACACTACAACTCAGTTGTTCTTATTAAGGGGAATAAGGTGATCTTGTTTAATGTAAGGAAAGCTCTATGTACTTTTTAACTCATGCCCAATGTCTAGTCCTCTTTATGGCTGCTCTGAGAACCAAGAGTGTTTAGTGAGGTTTACCAAAGGTATAATGATTTCTCTGGGTGGCTATCCATTGCTCCATAAAGTATAAGCCCAAAATACTTTATAGCCATCAGGACTTTTGTGTACTTTTTGATACCATTCTTGCACATTCTTAGCATAACACGTTGTTTTGAAAAGCTCGTCTGAAGTTCACAGTCAGGTTCCTTGGAAAACTTGCTTAAGCATCTAATCTGTTGTAATTGCTGAGCCTGGAGCATGTTCGAGGGGTTTAATGCCAGCAGTTGGCATGCAAGGAGACAGAGCAAAGAAAAAGTTTTTAGAAGTGGAGTGGTACTTTTCATACACACTGTCATTTGCAGTTATATTACTTCATATTTGCTAAATAGTTTTTGAAAGAATCTATACTAATTTGTCATGTAATCTGGATGGTTGAGAAGAAACCAAGTTCAGGATAGTATGACTGTTGCAGTTGTGGTGATCGGGGTAAATAAGCAAGATGAAGCTCTGCTGGAAGAGCAGTATCTGATATACTTGGAGGGAAAGCAGACGAGCTTTTGAGCACACAGACCCTTTTAGATCTGAAACAGAAATGTGAAACTTCAAGCAAATTATGATGGGAACCATTGCTCTGATTTTACAATTCAGTTTTTCCTGGCATTTAGTTGCTACACCATCATTACAGAGAGACACAGCTGCAAATTTAATACTACCTCATTGATACATTGGTTTTTTTTTTTAAGCTGGGAGTAGGTTCAAAGGTTGTGGCATGGCTCTTGTGAAGTAAAAACCTTGTTTCCCCTCACTCCTTCCTGTATTCTTTCCGCAAGTCTGTATCACTTCTTTTCTTTGGTAAACTGAATGTTTGTCCCCTCTCAATGCAAAGTAAACGCGTCTGCAACAGTCACGCCCGGAGCATGCTGTTTTGTGAGCTGTTAAATTAGCTTCTGCATGTGACCTGAGACGTGGGCCTTATTTGTAAATCTGAACTTCTGTTCCAATTTCATAGAATCATTGCTACTATGAAGAAAACTGGGTTTCATTCTGTTTGTGTTCTTGTTTTCAAGATGTTTTTCATGTCATGCTTAAGAATTTCCTTGGCATCTACACTTAGCTCTATATTTTCACTCTAAATAATATGCCTTGGGGCTGATTCGTGTGTTAGCATGCAGTTTTCGATAAACTTTGTATGCTAATGACATATACTCTCTCAAGAAGCACAAGTGTGAAGTTGTATTCTGCTTTCAGTAACAAATCTGCTCTGCCCTCCCTGCAGACTGATGCATTCAGATGTAATGTAAGCATATATAACTATCTTGACCTGTATTTGTTTAAACCTTTTAAAAATAGAAAGATTCAGATCTTCCAAAACTGGCCCTGTATCTCTCAAACTGATATTATTTGATCTGTTTATCTCACATTAAGAAGAAGGTAAAGCCAAATTTTTGTACTTGTCCCAGCGGTGATTTTGGGTGCTTTTACCTTTCGGTTTTCAAATTACTGGGTAATGCTGACTAAAGTATCTAAAAGATATTTTCTTCCAAGCATTGTTTCAAAATTTTAAAATTGCCATGTAGCTTAAGAAAGCTCATGTGGAAGTTTCAACACTTCTGTTCCAGAAATTAAGGCATAATGAGTTGTGTGATTGGAATTCCAATGCTCATGGGAATGTTTGTGTTTCCTAATACAGACAGCTCTTCCTAGTTAACATGGTGTTTGAAGAAGCCATATGGTTATGAAAATCTGAAAGAGAGGTGATGGGTGGATGGATGAAAATAAAGACATTTGTGGCCAAATGTGTGGTAGCAGTTTCAGCAGATGTTTTGGCATCTTCTGCTGAGAATACCTTGAGAGGTGGGAGCAGAATGATGCTGCAGTCCTGGAGCCTCAGAATTTCCCAGCCTGTATGAATGCTGTAGGGGTTCGTTTGGTGGGTTCCCAGTTTCTGCCCTCTCCGCTCACCCCCTTTTTTTAATCTGTTGAAGATGTATCAAAATATCTGGAAAGTCAGGTTTCAGCCACCACATTTCATACGTTTCTTTTGATTCATTGTTATGTTAAGATTTCAGAAGCCTTATAGGGCAAAAGATTATTGGACCGACCTAACATTTCAGCTCAACGGTCGAGTTAGCTTTTGTTATTCAACAAGAATGTGACTAGAGCTGAATTTGTGGACATTTCTAGTGACAAAACCAAACTGCCCAGAAGACATGAACTCTTCTGTCAAGAGTAATTTTAAAAATAATTAACTTTGCTTGACTTCTGCTATCAGAGAACTTTGAATCACTGCCAGTGTGAAACTAAAAATCTCCTACTATTTTTAAATGGTGGTTGGTGTTGCCCACTGTCCCATAACTGAAGCAGCAGAACTTTTAAAATACTGGGTATCACAATGCTTATTTTAAAAATATCCAAACATGAGCTGGTAGTGCTATCAGAAAGGGGCAAGTGTGTCTTTAGGCCTGGTCCTGCGATGCCAGACCTCCTGGCTGCCTCATTCCCACTGTTTTGCCCACACAAACTTGTACAGTTGCTTTCACAGCTGAAGTAGTTTCTTCTACTTCTGTTTGACTTTTTGGTATTAATATAATTCCAAGGTAAAAAACTCTGATTATCATTCTACTCTGGCAGAGATTTCTTCAGAATTGTTGCTGAAAAGTATTGCAGCTGAAGTCAGTTGAAAGTTTTGTGCTAGAACTTCTGAATAGTGCAATATTTGTTTGTGCTCCATTTCATTATTTTTTTTCCTAGTTAAAATGTATTCAGTCTGAACTTGTGTTAAAGTATTTTGGCTCTTATTTCCTTTTTTGTTTCAGTTTTCTGGTGTTGTGTTTGTATCTTTTAGAATTTGTACTATAGTATGAAAAAAAATTTAGACAATTTAGAAAATCTTTGTTAAACTGATCTTGATGCTTTGTGAAGATGAAGTATTTCAAAACTTCTATTATACTGAATTGGTCCTGTTTCCCCCCACCAAACCCCTCTTGCTCTTGTTGAGGAGAATAGAAATTCTTCAGTTACCCAGGATTTAAAAGCTGCTTTTTATCAGCATCTGAATTTATTTATTCTCAAAGGGCTGATTATATAATGACCAATATAGGACAATTAATCTTTGGACGTAATTATTTTATGGAATTGATTTTTCATTCAAGTAAGTCAAAGATATAGTTTAAAGATGTTATAACAAGTGATGTTTGCCCATATTGCTATTTGTATGAGTGCAAATATCTTGCCTTATATCAGAAAAATAAATAAGATTATGCCGTTCATGGGTTTCTGGTTTTCTGAATATTTTTTTTTCTCTATCAGCAAGAATATTCCTAATGCTGTTCTAGCAAAAGCTGTTAAGATAGTAGAATGATTATGCTAAGTTATGAGGCTGCTTTCTTTCACTAGCAGGATGTTATTCATTCTCTTGGTCGCAAACTCTGAAGAAATTTCTCTAGAAAAGCCTTAGGATGTTTTCTTGATGCAAACCTTTGCTGTAAAGAGACCAATTCATCCTTTGATTTTATTTCTTTAGAAACAATGTCAAGATTCATGAAATTATTTGTGTAATTTAATTCAAAGTAAACTTTATGCAACTAGTAACTTGTTAGTAAAATACATAAGTAGTTCAGCAGTCACTTATTAAGGTATGCTAATCTGAGAAAAATTATCATAATTGACTCACTACTGGGCTAAACAATACATGTAAGAAAAAAGTATTTTTTTTCTGATTATCTATGCCTCCTTGCTTTGGCTGGATTCCCAACACAGATCATGAGTTCAGTTAGAATGTTAGCTCTGAGCATATTATTGAGCTCTACTTTATGTTGAACAAGGTGCTTTGCCTCTTGGCTAACTGGAGAGTGTCTTCTGCTTCTGGTGAATTTTCTAATCTAACTGTCTTGAACTGTGTCATTGTAAAACAGCATGCCATCTCTGGCTTTTTTAAAACTTGGTCTGGAGGATTTTTCTGTTCTTGGAAAATGCTTTGTGCTTTCTTGGCCATGAATTGAACAGGTTATGGCTTTTGCTTTAGCTGTGTTTTGAGTTTAGCTACCTCTAGGCTTTTTTGTCTGGTTCTGTCTTTTTGTCATGCAACACAATAAAGTGATTTCACTGAGTTGCTTGATTTGTCTTCAAGCAGGCGTAACTAATGCAATGTTATAAAGTAGCTGCAGATATTCTAGTATATCAATGCTTCTGATTTTCTGCCCTTCTGTGATGAAGTTCATAGGATCTTTTCATATAAAGACCTTTATATTTTTGAGGTGATGAGATGTTCTTGTCATTTAGACTTAATTCTCTTTTTGGCTAACCAAATGATTTTGCACTTCATCTCTTGTTTTCATCACAGCATTTGATAGCATCCATTCTTTTGCCCATCAGGGTTTTTGGTCTCTCATTAATCTGTCTGTATTAAAGGTGAGTGTTAAGTTTCTTATTGCAGAACTACCAGTTTAAAATAGCAGTGCTATCATCTCTCTCTCTCTTTCTCTGATAGTCTAAAGATATAAATCAGGAAAAATTTGTGGGGGGAAGTCATAGAAAAAACTTTGAAAAGCCAATCTTGGAACATGAATTCATAGCTAAGATACTTAAAATTGTGAACTGGACACATATTGCATTTATTGCTCATAGCAATTTTTATGCTGACTCCCTTCTTTCACACAGGTGCTAACAGCTCCTCCTCCTCCCTACTGACAGAGGTTAACTACCACTCTCACTCTAGTGATTGAACAGATTTATGTGATTAGATTACACTGCAAAATGTAATCCTTAACCTGCACTTAGGCTGGATTGTTCTGCTTTTTGTACGAATTTGTGACAGAACACTAATTACAAAATTTTGTCATGTTTTGGCTCCTGCTTATCAACTGGCCTAACACAAGATAATTACCTTTGAATTTTGCCTCCACTATTTAAAAATCTATAACATCATATTAAGTATTTTTAGTGTCTTCTGATCAGCTGTCTAGGCAACAAGTTTTTCTCAAATTGAAGTGCTCTGTTATAGAATGTGCTTGCATATTTTAATAAAGCTGTATTTTTTGAAGGTATCTTCTGTTGGTTTTTTTTATGACATTGAATCAGGTAGTCTTCAGTATCCTTACTATAACATGGGAAAAATGACTGCAGAAGAGATGACTTTGAAATTGTGGTGGTTTTTTTTTTTTCACCTGGAGCCTATAGATTAACCTTACTAATTAGTTGGTTTAGTTTCAGCCTTTTATGTGAAATGTTCCAACAGTGCTTATTGTTAAGGGGTCAAGTGGATGAAATAGTGTTGACATGATTGTTGATAGACTATCATTCCCACTATGAGGAGTATTTCATTAAGTCTGTATTTCATTCTCTCATGTCATGTGTAAAATGGTCTGTTGCAAGCTTTCCTAGAGGCATGGTTGGCCCTTTGTCACGTCCCAGTTTCTCAGGGCAATGACTCAGGTTTGCCGATTCCCAGGTCAGAATTAATGTGAAAAAACACCTGGGATCCTTTAACTCACAGAACTCAACTTTTATTCACTCACAACAAAAACTGGCATGAAACTACATCAGTAAACTGTATTACATGCGCTAACCATACATCACCAACTCTGCCAGACTTATATATAACAATAAATGTGTAAGGATTCAAGCTCTTGTTTAAACCACAGTCAGAATCATTTTGTTACAAAAACCTTCTCCTTACAATGGCTTCAGTGACAGTAACTGGAATTAGCTGATTTCTATTAGCTCTATTAGCTATTTCAGTTGAGTGTTTTTTCAATACCTAAGTCTAGCAACAAGCTCAAGCAAGATTTTTAAATACTTTTGCACCCCACAGAACCTATATTTACACAGACATTGGC
>JANZLQ010000007.1:26881927-26902517 GCA_026212715.1 Elanus axillaris | reverse complement strand
GAAAACAGTTTACTGTCTATATACCATTCATCTTTCAGTTTTGTTCTACTGCTCTCCCTGTCACTGCTTATTTAGTGTTGTACATATAAATGTGTAGTGTTGTATTCCCATAGTATAGTTAAAGGTTTTAATTAGCTGCAGAGTATCTTTTGCAGCTTAAGATTTAAGTGCAAGGAAATAGTGTTGATGTTGCTTTACTGTTGTGATGGAACTATCATGCTTCAGTGGTATGCTCTTGGACTGAAGCTTTCAAATGTTCATGCCTTTGTTTAGAAATTAGAATCTGTACGTCTGGCCTTAAATGAGCGCAGGTTTTTCCGTTATTCCTGTTTGTTTTCAGTACCATGTACACATGGTACATGTGGCGCAGGCTACTGTTTTTCTAATTGCCTGCATTGCAGCAGTGAGCAATCCCTGAGGAGATGTGGATGTGGCAGGGCTGCAAAGTGTGCTGTCAGAGAAAAGCTACCGTTTCCAAGAGTGTGGGAGGGGACCATGGGTGCTGGGACTTCTTCACTTCTTTCTCCTTCTCATAGTGCCAGCCAAGTATAGTGGGCTGGCAGGCTGGGCAGAAGGACATGCCTACACCTTGACATAAAATCAGTGGACTATTCTCTCTCATACCAAAAGGTCAAGGTTTGGTGAGGGAGGAAGGAATTGCTTGCTCTGAGTCACCACTAGTACAGGGACTTCTGGAAGAAGGAGCAGCATATGAGAGGGAACTTGACATGCCAAAACCAGCTTTTTAGCCATTGCTTTGCCCAAACCAGATTCAATTGTATCTGAAACTGCTCTGAGCTGGCAATAACAAAGGTAATGACAACTTTGAAGTGCCTAAAACCTATTGCCATTCTTAGAAAACTTCATGTCTCCTTCTGTTATTTGTTTCGACCCGTTACTAGAAAAATGTCGCTCTAACTTCCAAAACAATGCCTATCCTCCTCGCAAACCTCATAACTTGTTTGCTGTGTTAAATTAGTGCATACCTGGTGCATGCTCACACGAAAGAGGTATTTCTCTGAACAACTGTTGGAACTTGTTAATTGTGAACACTGTCATAGAAGGTGTGAAAGCCCTATTGTGGGTAGGCACCATTCTGTGTTAGTTGCTGTACAAGCATAGGAGAAAAATGCCTGATTTAGCAGGACCAAAAAGCCTGCACGTATCACTTTGTATGTATTTTCACTAGTAAGTCTGCAATTTAAGTCATGCTGCTAAACTCTCAAAGCTCCACTATCATCTGTATATATGTGTTTCTTACACAGCCCTGGTATGACCAGTCATCATGGTAAATGGATGTGCAAATGTTGCAGATGAGAATATTTTTATTGGTAAGATCCAGCTCTAAAATTTAAATCCAGATCCACAGCTTATTTCTCTAGAACTTTTTTGAAGGATCTCTAACGTCTGTTTTATGTCATAATTTTCTACTTTATTGCATGGAAATTGTATAGAATGAAAGACATGCTTTCCCCAGCTTTTAAATTGGAGTTATTGAATTTCTTGCTGTTGGGAAATTTATAGATCATCCTCCAAGACCTCACAGAACCTTTCAGACAGAGAAAATTGTTAAGATGGGAGTGTACTGGTTAAAGAACTTGAAGGGAATAGGATAGGGATAGGTTTTAACTGCTTTGAGAAAAGCAGAATATTTTCTTTGAGACTTATAGAAAAATCCTCAAGAAAAGAAAAGGAAAGGGATTTACATGTGAAATATCATATTACCTTGCAGAACACTTGGTTTTCTGAAGTATTTTCATTTGATTTGAGACAGTAATGCCCAAATGGTATTTTAATATAAACCATGTTGTAGCAAAAAATGAATCAGCAAGTATGTGAATTTTTTAACATTGTTTGTGGTTTCATCCTCATCTTCAAAAAAACTGAAGTATCCCACAGCAAAACAAAATCCTAGCTCAAGGGGGATTAAAAAGAAGACAGAAAGGGCTAGATTAAATTATGAATGAAATGGAATAATTAATTTATTCACTTACAGAGGTTGACAATCATAGTGGGCAAGAAATGTGATGAATTTTTCACAGTCTTTATCATCACTTAAGCATTGGGAAGCCCTGGACATGTATTTTTCATTTCATTGCACTGGGGTTAAAAGGTTGTGTCAAAACTAAGACCACTGCCAGACATGCATAATGGGTTCTTTCAGAACATAGAAAAAAAATGAAGTTATTTATTTTTGTCTGACTTAAGTGATAACACTGGATAGAGTGCAAAAGGGTGTTTGCACTGCATGCGGAAGATAAGATTGAACTGCCTCCTATGGGCCCTACATGTGCACACACATCCCCACCTCCTCCTCACATGCCCCTCTTCTAAAAAACAGTCCTTAACTTCTTATATGTGCCACACTACTTTCTGTTTCCTTATTTTTATGCAAGCAGTTTACAGCTCACTTGGATCCACGGCTGTGAGTACTTTGGACTTCCACAATCCGAGTGCTGTTTTGGCACTGGGTCATCATCTCCCTGAGTTGCTGGGACTAAGTCCCGTTTGTACTGGAATTCCGTTCACTCTTGCACTCCCCCACTCCCTGTGCGGTGAAGCCTTAAGTTTTTAAAATGTTTGTTACGTACATTTCATTATTACTTGACTGTAAAGGAGTTCCAGCATAAACCAAGTTGCTATCTACTGATTTCAACTGAAGTTCTGTCTATTCTGCTGTTCCAGAAATGTCCTCAGCTAACCCAAGTCATGCGAATTGCTTTTCCTATTCTACCATGTAATTTCTAGCTTACACAGAAAGTAATGGCACTGGTCTACTTATTTTTAAATGCCTCTCAGGTTCTTCTGAACTACTTCAGGATTCTATTTAGGCATCTTCTCTCTCCTTCTGGACTTGTTATAGCATAGATGTAAAAGTTAGGAAGGAGGCCTGAGAGGACTCAGGGACCAGGAATTGTGGAACTGCTATGGGTGGGCTTTTTTCAGTTTATTTGATTCCCGGAAAGGGAGAGACGAAGGAGTGAGGAGGGCTGGGTCACCCTCAGAGCATACTACAGGGCCCCTCAGGATTGCAGCTGAGGACTGTACCTGCAGATGGTTGGAAGATCTGGGCCAGCAGAGGACTGAAAAGACTGATGAGTCATTGCTGTAGAACTCGGAAGATCACAGCCAGTTTTACAAGCTACTTCCATGTAACTTCTGTAAGGTAGGAATACGGCTAACAATGCAGATAATTTTTTAAAGAAGGCTCTTGTGACTGAGGTTTCCTTGGACTTAAAGTACAATATCTGAAGTATGAACTCTTATGTCTTCCATATTTTGAGCTGCAATTAGAGCTAATGGATTTTTTTACTGATCAGCCTTTAAAATCTCATCAGTCTAATGTGATTTGTATACTTGATGTGTGCATTTCATCCACATTTTTGTTATCTGCCAAAATGTAAACTACATAATGAACTAGAATGCTATGTTCTAACCTTCTACATAAATCATCGTCATTTCAGTCTTCATCATGGTAATATTGCTAATAAGTCCGTGGCAAATTGTTTTGACTTTGGTACTAGGGGGATTTGGGCTTCAGGAATTAGTGACTCAGAAACCAAGGCTTTCAGTCTCTCTTACAGCGGAGTGAAGAGAAAAGGGAAAATTTGATATTTTTACTTTCAACTTTTTGAAAAACCTTGCTAGTATTGGCATGAAACAGAGAGCAAATGGAGGAGTTAGTTCCAGTTAATGGAGCAAAGTTGCTCCCTGCCTTGAGCTTTTTATTGCAAGATCTCTTCAAAAGCAGCAGCAGAAGTTTTGCTAGATTTCCCGTAAAACAACAAGGACTGCACAAACAGCTGATCTTGGAGAAATAGTTGGCTGTTCATCAATCAAAATCAAACTGGTTTATTACCTGTGAGATGGGTGGGTGGGTGCCGGTAATAATCAGGAAAAAAAGTGCTTGTAAGCCATGAGATGTCTTCAGCTACCTGAAGTGAGTTCAGATGATGCTTTTATAACCATTATATCAGCCAATTTGTTATGGAGACCTTATTGTATGCAGTGATACTCTTAAGGAATGATGGCCCTGGCTGCAGAAAACACCTTGTTGTGGCTATGTAACTCAGGAGGTGTCCTGTTTTCAGCTGCGATAGAGTTAATTGTCTTCCCAGTAGCTGGTACAGTGCTGTGTTTTGAGTTCAGTATGAGAAGAATGTTGATAACACACCCGATGTTTTCAGTTGCTGCTAAGTCATGTTTAGTCTAAAGTCCAGGATTTTTCAGCTTCTGATGCCCAGCCAGCGAGAAGGCTGGAGGGGCACAAGGAGTTGGGAGGGGACACAGCCAGGGCAGCTGACCCAAACTGGCCAACGGGCTATTCCAGACCATGGGACGTCATGGCCAGTATGGAAACTGGGGGGAGTGGGGGCAGGTGATCACCGCTCGGGGACTAACTGGGTGTCGGTCGGCAGGTGCTGAGCAATTGCATTGGGAATCATTTGTACATTCCAATCCTTTTCTTATTACTGTTGTCATTTTATTAGTGTTATCATTATCATTATTAGTTTCTTCTTTTCTGTTCTATTAAACTGTTCTTATTTCAACCCATGAGTTTTACTTCTTTTCCTGATTTTCTCCCCCATCCCAGTGGGTAGGGGGGGGAGTGGGTGAGTGGCTGCCTGGTGCGTAGTTGCTGGCTGGGGTTAAACCACGACAGGAGGATAGTGTTACTGGCTGCTGTTGGGTCATATATCCTTCAGTCATTCTTAACTAAGTCGATAACACCCCCAGTAAAGGAATGTCCTTAGAAGCATTGTCATTCCCATCCAGATGTGAATTTTGAGGATTGGCATGTTGAAAGAGAATGCAGACTGAAAATTAATCACTTTCAGTATGAGGAAAACCAGTATTTATTGTTCATTGAGTGGCATAATAACAGACTTGAACAATTGAAATCAAAAAAGTATTTTGCAGATAAGCTAGGGAAGAGGTTGAGAAGGACTGCAGAACATTGCAACTGCATCCAAGAGCCATCTGCCATCATGCTCTGTTAAGTGTATTGAATTGAGAAGAACTCTTTAGGTGGTCGTTTTTGACTATTTAGGATTTGAAAGACACTTCTCCAAAAATAATAGGAGTATCAGTACTGCTAGGAGTCTTTGAAAATGGTCTTTGCCCATGAACAATACTATCCTGTGTGAACTGTCTAAGTCTGGTGCTTTCTTGCTACTATGCTTTGGTGCAAAATAGAATTTTGCATGAATATACGTCATTTTCTTGGGCGCAAGGTAGTCTAACTTAAAAATCTGGCAACATAACTGATATACAGGGCGCAGCGTAGTGGGGAGAAGTAGTGCATGCAGCATTTGGCTATCTACCTAAAGTAGATGAATTGTTGCACATCTTAGGTGTTGACATTTTATTTTATTTTATTTATTAAATTTTATTTTAATTTATTTTATTTTATTTTTTATTGTTTTATTTTATTTTTTAAAAAATTAGTAGCTGAAAAATGTCAGCACTGGTAATTCAGCCTGGGGTCATTACTTACAAGACAGACTCTTAATGTGCTGGAACAAATGTTTGGCAATATTAATGCTGCTTCTATTTATAAACTTAATAGTGGTTTATCCACCTTTGTTTAATGCTGAAGTACTGTTTGGTGCCTCCCATCTTTAGACAGATACTTTTGTAACACAGTCAGCCACAGCAGTAGATGTCCATTCTTTTATTATTTTTTAATTATTTTTTTTCCTTTTGTGCATTCTGTGAGGAAACCATTGTAAAAATGACTATTCCCGTAAACTGTTATAACCATTGTATTGCTTTGATTGTTATTTGTCACTAAAGGAAGTATTTATGGTAGTTTTGGCATTGCTCCTTCCTAATCAGGAGGATATGCTGTAAACAAACACATTTATTTCAGGATTTTGTATTAATTTAATATGCATTTGTTCAGATTCTTAATTTTTACATTTCCCCATTATGGTTAAGAAATAGAGAATAATTTATTTTGTATTTATTAGACAATTGCCTTTTTATTCATGGTGTGTGTCAAACTAAATTTGCATGAAGATTGGAATCCAATTAATGCAAAAGCACAGTTTAAAACCATTTCTATTACTTGATTAGAATTAAGAGACTTTTTTTCTTTACAGATGCTGAAACCTTAACTTGAAAGTTGTTAGATATCTCTAATGATAAATTAATGAAGAAAAACCTAAAAATATTTTTATATTTCAGCTTAACAGAGTTAAGGCAAAACCTGTCATGTGTCACAGAAATGGAAAGACACTGATCTTTTGCAACAGGGAATTAAGTAAATATAATTTTGATTAAGCTTTAGGTCTCATGTCCTCAAATGTGGGGGGTTTTGTACACTGTCACTCCTGGTGGTGGGAACTCGTGTCTGTGCTAGGCTACGCACCGCTTGTGTACTCCATAGTGCTGTTTTGGGAATCTGTAATCCAGATAGTATGGTCCTGTTCAGAAAGTTTCATTTCTTATGTTAAGTGTTGCTGCCTGTATGTTTGGTTTGCGTCTTTTCTGGTTAAGTGGTCTTTTCCTTAGTATGTATATGGAGATTTAATTGGTTGAGTTTCTCCTTAGATAAATACAGCAGATTTAAGCTAAAGAATAAAGAATAATTAGGTTTTATTTGTTTTGGTTTTGTTTGCCTGCTTTATTTCCCTTCTGAAGCAGAATCAAAATAGTTCAAGCACTAACTCTTAAGAATTCAACAGAAGCTTAGAACTGACTAGACTTTCAGAAGTATGAGAAGGCCATTTAAGTGACATAACAGTAGGTGTAATTACTGGGATTAAAATGTATTTTCCACTTTGAAATGTCTGTCTTGAAATTTTTCTTTTGTAATAGCAAATTGATTCTCTTTGTGCATAGTCCCTTTTCCAAAATGAATTATTTTGAATGGTTGAGTTTTGCAAACTTTTGAAAACAATGCATTTTGTTTGAAATCCATTTTGTGTTTATAAAAGACTGAAACATAGCTGAAGGCCTACTAGACAGACCTGGCATACCTTATAGAACTGAGATGTGGAAGAAATGAATTGCATATCTGAAGGCATGAACAATGTCACACTTATTATTCTTGTATATTGTGGTTTGCAGTCATGTTTCCTTGTTCAGTTTACGGCTTAAAAGCTGATAGTGTGTATATTAATTTTCAGTATTGTATTTTCTCAAACTTTCTGGTTTTGAGCATTTGCTTATGACTTTGCTCATTTATCTGTTCCTTCTACAGCACCCTGGACTGTTACAGAAAATGAGATTTAAATTAACATCAAGTCTAATGATTACAAATGAAGTTCTAAAATTACTGTGCATAAACATTTAAGATAATATCAGTATCTGTTGACACAGAATAGCAGTAGGTGTTCATGTGTTTAAGGACAGATGTACCAAGAGTCAAAATTTAGTTTCGAAGTGGTTGGTTCTGTGGTATTGGAGGTTAAAAAGGTGGGGACAACACTCCACTTGGATACATGTGTGTACTCACACACACATTTCCCCTTTCTCTCATTGATAAAAATACAAAAGCCTTGGCCAACATCCTAACTAATCCCGTGTTTGCTTCGTAAGAGGCATATAAGTGTTTATCATGCTGGGAGATGAGTACGTGTATTATACTGTTCCTCACTGTGGTTAGAATGGAAAGAGCAACAGGAGCTCTCACTGTTGTACGTAAAGAAGTGAAGGATTCCTCCTTGCAGAAAAGCAGATTTTTACTTGAATGAGAGGATGAGGGAAAGGCCATTACTATGGCTTTTGAAGTAGCAATTGTAACTGTATTTATGGCCACCAAGAAAAATTGCTGTATGGAAGGTCATAGTAGGGCAAGGACAGAGATGCCAATCTTTAGGTACAGAATAAGAGGTTTGTTTGAAGACTTGGAAGTGCTGCCTTTCATTTCGTTTTACCTGTCCTGTTTTTGGCTGGGATAGAGTTAATTTTCTTTCTAGTAGCTGGTATAGCATTATGTTTTGGATTCAGTGTGAGAAGATTGCTGATAACACACTGATGTTTTCAGTTGTTGCTAAGTCATGTTTAGTCTGAAGTCAAGGATTTTTCAGCTTCTGATGCCCAGCCAGCGAGAAGGCTGGAGGGGCACAAGGAGTTGGGAGGGGACACAGCCAAGGCAGCTGACCCAAACTGGCCAAAGGGGTATTCCATACCATGGGACATCATGCCCAGTATAGAAACTGGGGGGAGTTGAATGGGGGGCACAGATCGCTGCTTGGGAACTAACTGAGTATCAGTCGGCAGGTGGTGAGCAATTGCATTGTGCATCCCTTCTTTTGTATATTCCAACTTTTTCATTATTATTATTGACAAATTACTACTACTGCTACTACTACTACCTTCCTTTTTGTCCTATTCAACTGTCTTTATCTCAACCCAAGAGTTTTTCTTTTTTCCGGATTCTGTCCCCATCCCACTGGGTGGGGGGGGAGTGGGTGCGTGGCTGCGTGTTTAGTTGCTGGCTGGGGTCAAACCACAACATAACCACATTTGATCACTGACCTGAAAAAAGAATAACATTAGAGCATGTCTGAAATCTAATTGTGCTTAGGTACAGTTAACTAGAATGCTTGCTGCCAGCTTGATGCCAAGAAACTCATACAGCAAATATTGATCCATGCAATCCCAAAGGAAAAAGGCTTTTTGTCAGGTGTAAGGATTTGATGCTAGCCAAAAGAAAGAGGTAAATTTCTCCAGAAAACTCTCTTTTGAGTAGTTTTTAGACTGAATATGCAGGTGTCTCCTGCTGTCTAAGACCTTGAACCAGGAAAGCTGTTGAGTACTTCATAAATCTATCTTATTGAGGAAAGCACTTAAGCAGAAACTTAATTTTTAAACTTGAGTACAAAACTATCCTTTCTGGAAAAGGTGGCAAATATTTTATGACTTCCAAGGGAATCTCACCCCAGTAAGATCACACGTACTTCATGTCTGTAACAGGCTTTGTAAATAGTTTACTACTTTGAGACATGAAGAAGTTGTTGTCAAGAAAGACAGGAAGTGGTAAGAGTGAACAAAGGGAGGAAGAGGAATGAGAATAAGGTTGTGGGGTACAGATGTTTTTAGTCATAAAAAATCCTTTACACTAGATTAGTACACATATTTTGGAAGAGTAAAAACCTGCCTTTTTTTTCTGTAGAGGGAGTGCCAATAACAAACCCATTTACTGGCATTTGTCACACAGTAATACTATGGTCTAATTCACTATGGCATAACTTGAGTGACTGAGACCAATATACTAAGCAAGTTGTGAAAAGATTTACAATGTGAAATGTCTGGGATCTGAAAGCAAAATTTAATCTTTGTGACATAAACAGTGTCACAACCCTTACTATAATTATGCACTGAAGGAGATTGAGATTAAGATTTTACTAATATATCTAAACTAACCTTTCTTTGCTGATTTAGACCAGCAGCAAATATCATGCACAGATTCTTGTCTTTGTTCTAAGCAGCACTATATTAAAAGAGAAAAAAAAAAGAGGAAAAAAAAGAAAGGCAGCAATAATAAAAAGTAAGATTATTTCTTAGGTTTACATGAATCTTTTATCCTTCTGTCCCTGGTATTAATAAGTAAACAAAATTAATAACTGTATGGCCTACTCCTTGACAAGTTACTGTTTAGCCACTATCTTATGAGAAACCCCAATAGGGAAAGATTTATTTTTAAAGGTAGGGCAGACAATAGACTTCTGTGTACTAGTCATTGATTTGGAGAGACAGCAAGTATCCATGACTTCCTTTGAAGTTCAGAGAAGATGCTTACATTCCTGAAACTCTTGTCACTGGGTCTTTTATTCATACTCAGGAAACAGTATTAGCCCAAAGAGCTAGTTCACCTGCCTTAATATCTCTCTTGTGGTCCTCAGGTGGGGTGGGATTTTCCAGAATTCTTAATTTAGCTTCATATCAGTCACAGGAACCTGAAAGTTCCCATACGTACCCTCTGAAAATTTCTTGATGATGTATATATGTTCATATATATACATGTACTTGCATATATTTAAATTTTATTAACTATTGCAGTGATTTGTCGTAGTACTTGGCCCAAGTGGCTGTGATCTAAAATTGCATACTGCATGGTTTATGAAGGCTACAGCACTCTCACTGAATGCTAAGGAATGCTAGTAAGAGTCTCACAATACTTGATTTCTTGCTTGAAGATCAAGTTCCTAGTCAGGTAACTGTCAGAGGTAATAAATTAGAGAACCATCGCTTTGCTTTAAAACAAAATCTACAGGTTTAAAACAGCCTCCCTGTGGGAGGGCAAGGGCATAAAACTACTTCTTGGAAGATGCAACATCGTAACTTTAGAAAAGGGATGATAGAGCAATTGTAGGGGTTTAGATTTAGTGGTCCTCAGAGGCTTCTATGGTCTGTTATTCCTGGCCCTCATAACATGTAGGGAGAAACCTAGAAATATCACCTGAATGAATCTGAATGGCTCAAAAAAAAAACCCAAAAAGCAAATGAAGGTGGTGTATTTATACAGATCTCATGTAATCTATGTAATATTTATTTGGAAGAGTCTTGACACTTTCTGGTATCTGCCATATATATAAATTTTGAGCTTGGGAGTGGTATTGTATCAATAACAGGAATTTCACTATAAGTCATTCTAGTGATGTCAGTGTACTCCTAGTTACTTTATTTGGTTTACTCCTGTTACTTTAGTTTAATAATTGCAGTAAAATAATGACAACTGTTCTGTCATGAAAGTACAATATGCTGACAGGTCCTTCTGGGGTTCAGATGTAGGGTTATGACTGATACAGTAAGAGATAAAAATCATGCTTGAGGTTCTTTGTCTCTCATTCTTTTTTCTCCCACAACAGAAGCAGGTACTTGCTTGAGAATCTAAAATGAGACAAGGAAGTAACAACTGCATTGGCTTTGTGCAATCATCACCTGGACTTATTGCATACATTAATAATGAATCATGTCTACTAAGTGAAGTTTCTTAGACTTTAAGAGATTCAATTTTGTATTGGTTCAAAATCTTTCTAATTTAATCCTTCAAGTGGAACAAATTTTTAAAAAAACAAACTAAATGGAAAAGGAGAAAAAAAAACCAAACCACAACCCTCCTTTGACAAGCTCTATGTAATTACAATGGCAATAATTTTTTTGTCTTCAAAATTTATATTCCCTCAGACACATTTTCAGACCCTCAAATTAGAGGGTGTTGCATACCATTATTTGATCTGAATAAAAGGTGACATATTTGAACAAATACTTGGTGAAAATTTCCTTGTGTCCGTGTACTTTGCTATGGCAGTCTAATAAGTTGTAGTATATACAATATCTTAAAAAAAAGAAAGATATGTTTCCTACTGATATATTTCACTGAATTATCTACATGCAATGTCATGCACTAGCATTTGTCCAACATCAAGTTCCCCAACTGATTAATAATAAACACCTTTCCAACCTCCTCCAACCTTTGGAGTTTAATGTGGTTTTTTCCTCTTTTTCCTGTATGTCAATGTGGGTGCAACTTTGTCAGGGCTGCTAATATATATTCTACAGCTAGTGTGTTATGAACTTACTCTGGACAGGAAGGGATTTTTTTTGTTCACTCTGAACTTTGTAATCTACTTTCACTAACTACAGCACTTTCTATATTTATGGGACAATTTCTGTTGTTTTATAGGTTCTAAGACTGATTTAATGTCTTAAATTCAATTTGCCTATTCTTTTCCAAAGCTGTTTGTTCTACATACTACAAAGTAATAGCAATTATATCTATTGCATAATAAAAACCAAAGGGAGAAGATAAAACTATCTTTCCTATAAAGATTTTCAGTGATTAAGCTGTTGAGATTTCACTGTCTGTAGGAGAAATAAAGTACCTTGGGGAGAGATCAATGTATAAGAGGAACAACATGCCTGAAAGCATTAGACAACGTTAACCTGTGTTTCTAGAGCTGTTCCAAGCCTGGCAAAGTCTTACCCATATATTGTAGATGTGTTGTTTTATAGAGAGTGTAATTTTAACTTTGAAACAAGGAAGAGCAGTTTCTTTATTGCTTGGAGACTTTTAGTCAAGATTGGTACCGGTTTTGACAGAAATGTTACAGCTGTTATGTTCATACAGGCTTTAGTAGTAGATCATGCTAGTGAGTATAATAATGCCTTTTTGGGGGGAAATGCCAGTTTTTACTTTGTCTAGCTAATGAACTGGTGGTGTCTGAAATCCCTAGTGTGTCTTGTGTGACCTTGTGTTGTTTGAAGTGGTAGATGGTACTGTGTTATCATTGGAGAATAGCACTGATAGGCTTTTCTCCTTGGCACAAAATCTGCTTTTCTTTTTCTTGGGTGGAGTTTTCATAACATTATTTTGAGGGGATTGATTCCATCAAGTTTTTAAAGACCTGACAGTCCTGTTGTTTTGGTTTTTTTTCCTAAATGCAATGCAAGAAAAGCAAAAGAGAACTAGTCAGTAGGTCTTTTCTAAAAACTGCTTGACATTTCCCTGACTTTACTGAGACCATTTCTATGATTACAATTACAAAAAAATCCTGATTTATTTCTGCCCTACTCCCCAAATATTCCCTCTGAGGTAGCGATAGTTCTCTTAAAACAGTGGAAATGAAAGAAAACATCTAATCTAAAGAATAATGTTGTTACTAGGAAAAAGTGGAAACAGAAGAATGTATTTAAGCAGTATATTAGGAGAAAATTTCAAACAGTTAATCCTAGAGCAGTCTTCCAATGGGAGCAACAGGCAGTAACCCCTAATTGATCTAGAGATGAAATAGATGATTTTGCAAAAATTTTGAGGTAAGTGCTTTCAAGAGGATTCTAGGTTACTGGTCCATAAGGTTCTCACAGGTGCTCTTATACAGAGTTCAGATCAAAATTTTAGTAGTAAACAGAAGAAATTCTGAAACTGTGAAAGTGGCTCAGCTCTCAACTCTCTAGAAAAGATAACTCTTACCAAAGGCCCATACCAAATGCTCTACAGGGAGGTATTAGACCCTTGGAGCAGAATATGTACCTCATATCACATTGAATCCTGGTTGTTAGTATTTGTGATGGGCTTTAGCCTTCCAACATAACAATTAATATATCTTCCAAATACACAAACTGTGTAGCTCTGACAGACTAGAAAGCAGCTATATGGTGTTTCTTGCTTCAGTCATGTTTCTGTGTGTGATGATCAGGATGAGGCTGTTCGCGCTAAGTAGTGCTGTTCTCCACTTGAAATAAATGAATTCCATAACTAGCTCCAGAAATGTGCCCTCTTGGAGACAGATGGCCAGTGGTGTAAGGACATGGATATGCTCTGAGGCCTTGCTGTGGTCTCGCTTGGAAACTTGACTTTGTCTTGCTATCTGTGCTGTACTTTTTCTAGGGGCAAATAGGAGATACTTAATTTAGGCTGCCACTTTCCGTTACTACTGAAGGTGGTAACTTTGTGTTTAAGAGGTCTAGAGTGGAAGGCAGCATGGGCTTTGCTCTTTCACATACTACATTTACCATAATTTCCTTCTGCTGTTGCGAAGCAAACCTTACACACTGAAGAATTCCCCTTTCACTTTATTAGGGCTCAGGTTTCACTTGTCACTAAAGATAGAGTCTGTTCTCAAGTGACTGATACACAGCAACTGAGTTGCAAAATATGCCTTTGAACACGGTCATTCAGAGAAAATGGACCTAATTCCATGAAGATTTCAGAAGTTGCTCAAATGGATTTTCATCTGATGGCAAAGATAGGCAAGCATCAAGGGAAAACAGCTAGCACAAGGTGATATGAAAGAATGCATTGAGGAAAGTCCTGTTTATTTCACATTTCATTACAACTTCTGACTCCTTATTTACATTGTACAGATTTAAAGCAAATTATTCTAGAAGCCTGTAGTGTGATCCAGTTGCCTTCTATGAACTGTATGTGTTCACAGTGAAGATGATGCAGAATTTGCTTCCTGTATTCAGCTCAGAGCTATTTAACGTCTTTATATTGTATGTTCTCAACACCATCTTAATAGCTTAATTTCAGTTATCTGTTTTCAACCTACCACCTAAAGAGAAAAGCTTAGCTGAAAGCTACTTTTTCTGAAACTAGCTAAACAGAAGCTGGATGAGAATATTTAGCTTTCTGACAAATGGAGAAAAAAAGACTGCATGGAATCTGTCTGTCTTCTACCCTCATGTCCTCCATCACTTCTAGTTAATGGTGACGCTGTATCCAGAGATGCTTTGAAGTGTAAGGGTATCCTGGTTTAGAGAAGGAAATGTTACTACAATTCAAATGAGTTCAAACCAGCTTCTTTAATTTTGCTCAGACTATTGGGTTTGCAGGCATAAGGCATATGTTTGAATAATGTGCAAAGGCTGCTCTTTTATCTGGGTTCATTTAAAGTAAATTTTTTCTTCCATGCTCTCCCATGGTTATAATGAATTCAGGGAGATGCTATGTCTAAAAATCCTAACAGCTCAACCTGGAATAGATTTACCATCATCAACCTAACAGAATGTTCTTGAGAAAGGCAGACCTGTCAGAGAAAAAACTATATAACCTTTGATTTGGTGAGGCTGGGTTTTATTGGGTTTTGGGGTTTGGTAGGGTATTTTTCAGACGTGAGTTACTATTTGCCTGGCCTGCTGCTGTAGAACTGTGAAGATATTACTGGTAGGACTTGTCCCTTACTCTGAATGCAGTCCTGCTGTTACTTACATTTTAAGAGGCTATACACCTAAGCTCAGATGGAAGACCCAGGTCAACACACCTAGCAAGCGATGATCCCTCTTTCAAAACAGGGTGTCTAAGTAGGAAAACAAAGGCTCAAAGGAGGAGTTCAGAGAGCAAGAAAATGTTTTCATCAAGGAGGTTGAAATCAGGTCACCTATCTTGTAGCTCAGCCTGTTAGATCCTGCTGTGTAAAAGCAGGAGGGAGAAAGTAGGCTGTCTTTTATATGATGGCCTCTGTAATCAAGTTTTTGAAAATAATGAAGAATCAGTTATTAATACAGCATGAATGAAAGGAGAATAAGGGACAGGTTATCTCATTCACTAGGAACTGATTTAAAAACACAAATGGTAATATGCTACGAACAGAAACGGTAATATGTTTTTTCTTCATAGTAGGAGGAAGACATGAGATACGGTCCTAGAAAGAAAACCTTGGCTTAGAAGTGAGAAAGGAGACCTCCTACTCCTTAATATAATTTTCCAGTTCTTTAGAATTACTTTGGATGTTTGATGTTAGTGTTTGGATTTATTAAACATTTTTATGTATAGAGCTCCATGTGCTGGGTAAAAGCATTGGGGTGATACTGTTTTGAGAATGAAGGACAAAGAGGTTAGGTATGTTCTCTCCGATACTGTTGTGTCCTGCTTGTTACCTAATAGTAATGCCTGGCTTCTGAGTGACATCTCTGTCTTTAGAGCATGGAGGCCTTTATCAAGGAAATTAGATGAGTTATTCTCTTTTCCTTCATCTTTAAAATAAAAGGAACACTGCCCCTTGTCAGATCAGAGACAAAGCTGGAAATGGAGGGCAGGATGTCATCCTAGTGCCGTAGGACAGTTCATCCACACAGTCTTTAATGTGGCTGGGAGACTGAGCTGCAGTTTGCACCATCTCCCATAGTATTCATGGCCTAGAAGATCTCCCAAGAGAAGTCTTTTGCTTGTGCCTTCAGACCCTTCTATGGAGTTCTAGTTTGCGTTCGTATGTGGTATGTCTGCTTTAGCCATTTCCTTTACTAGTCTGTTTCTAAAATGTATGAATTTTTATGGCTGCACCTTTTTGAAATGTAGGATTAAAGGTTAAGATTTTATTCTTTAGGGTTTTTTTAACTGAACCCAAGAATTAGTGACTTATCTGCAACTTCTTCCATAAAAAGAACTTATTATTCAAAGTAAAAAATATGGTATGTCTCTCAATATATATAGCATCTAGCAGTAGTCTGAACCTCATTCTGGTTCATACTTCTGTAAAATAAGAGGGAAAAATGCCTTGTTTCTCCCCTGGACTGAGCTATGCTGTTCAGATCCGGATATGAGGCTTCACTTTCCTTGACTTTAAAGATAGTTGAGGTTTCTTTGGGGAGAAGTCTGGAACTCAGGAGAAAACTTTCTGAAATTTGCCTTGCAGGAAGAATTGATGTTCTGTTTTCTAACTGGAAGCATTTAGGCTTATGTCCTGGTGCAGATTTTGAAACAAGCACAACTGCATGTATTCTGAATTTCATGTGGTTGAAACCCCTAGAAAGGTATGTAGTACTGGCTCCAAGTCTCTTCTTATTCTGATCCCCAGGCAATATTCCAAGCTTTCTGTATTTTCTTTTCTCTGGGGATTCTTTGTGGAGATTTTGTGTGTGTGTGTTTTTGGTTTCTTTAATGTGAGATTCCGATTTAGATTTTAGTAGTGTTCTTGTAGTATCAGGATGTCTATAAAGACTATGAAATGATACACACAACTCAGAACAGGACACCTAGTCTGCTTTGTGTGTTGTAGCAGTCAGACATAGAATTTTAGAGGTCTAGCTCCTGAGGAGAAAAGGGGAAGTAGGATGCAGACACTAACCCACAGATCTGAGAGTGCTTTGAGAACCCAAATGCATAAGACAGTATCCTGAGAGCCTGGATTTCCTTGCACTGAAGTAAATCTCACAAGTTAATGACATGACCTTAATGATCATGTACTATGTTGTGATAGTTTGACCCTGGCTGGGTGCCAGGTACCCACCAAAGCTGCTCTATCACTCCCCCTCTCAGCTGGGCAGGGGAGAGAACATATAACAAAAGGCTCATGGGTCGAGATACGGACAGTTTAATAAAGTGAAAGCAAAGGTTGCGCGTGAAAGCAAAGGAAAACAAATTATTTTATTCTCTACTTCCCATCAGCAGGTGATGTCTGGCCACTTCCTGGGAAGCGGGGCTTCAGCACACGTAGTGGGTGCTCTGGAAGACTAATGTAAAAAAAAAATCAAATGGTTGTGTTCCCCCACCTTCCATCTCCCTTTACTTAGCTTTTATAGCTGAGCAGACATCAACTGGTATGGAATATCCCTTTGGTTACTTCAGGTCAGCTGTCCTGGCTATGTCCCCTCCCAAGATCTTGCCCAGCCCCAGCCTGCTGTTGAGGGGGGCAAAAATGTTGGAGAGACAGAGTTGGTGCTGTGGGAGCCCTGCTCGGCAGCAGCCAAACCACTGGTGTGTTATCAACACCTTTCTAGCTACCAACGCAGAGCACAGCACTATGAGGGCTGCCATGGGGAGAATTAACTCCATCTCAGCCAGACCCAATACATATGTCATTTGGCAGACAGGATGACCACTTTTTTTGTTGTTACTGAGTAGCTGGCAGATCACTTGAAAAAACATGTATAATTTCTTAGTGTGATTATGAGTATTTGTAAGCTTACCAGTGCCCTGAAGCTGCTTCAATATACAAGAGCATGTGGCTTCATGACATGCATATCTTCAGATCTATTGGCTGCTGGTGTGTGGCTCGGAACAGATGCTATTGTAGTTGTGCAAGAAGGGGTGTGTGGGGTGAATGTTACTGACATGACTGAGTGGAAGATGTGGACCATGACCTTGCCATGTGCCAGTCCAGCATTCTTCTTGAGCTAGAGTATGTTGTAGAGTAGTTTATTGGTTCTCATTGTCCTGGGTTTGGCTGTGATAGAGTTAATTTTCACAGGAAGCTGGGAGGGGGCACAGCCAGGATAGCTGTCCCCAGCTAGCCAAGGCGATATTCCATACCACGTGACGTCATGCCCAGGGGATATTCCATACCAGTGACGTCATGCCCAGTCTATAACTGGGGAGTGGGCTGGGGGTCGGTGTGGTGTCACAGCAGGGGAAGTGGTGGAGCGTCAGGTTGTGGGGTGGTGAGGAATTGCATTGTGCATCACTGGTTTTGTATATTCTTTTATTAATACTATTATTATTGTAATTTGTCTCTTTGTGTTGTCCCAGTAAACTGTCCTTATCTCAACCCACGAGGTTCTACATTCTTTTTTTTTTCCCCTTCATTTCTGATTCTCCTCCCATCCCACTGGAGACGGGCAGGGATGGGAAGAAGGAGTGGGCAAGTGGCCTTCTGGTGCTTTGTTGCCAGCTGGGCTTAAACCATACACTCATCTAGATCATTGTTGCAAACACTATCAGCTGAAGTAGGTAAAACCATGTAATTAATCTCCCCCAACACTATATTCATGGTAAGTACTCTATGAAGCTACACCAAACTGGATTTTGGCCAATTATAATTCCTCGCTCTTCCATTTCTGTGTCTCTCCTTCCTGAGTGTTTACCTCCTGTGCCTTTTTTTACATCCATCAATAAAATGAATTGAGTTGAATAAAAGAAAATTATTATTTTGTCAGAGTGAGTACTGTTCTAGTGGTGTAGTAAAACTGTAGATGTCATAGTGAATGCTAAACCAACATCTAGTGAAAATCATATCCTTTAAAACTCCAAAAACACCCCAGGAAACATGTTAAATCACCATCCTTGGTAACAACAGGACAGAAATTCTGGAGAAAAGAACCTTAAGTATTCTAAACTACAGTCTCATTAAATGCTACAGTATCTGTACACTTTGGCCTTCTGGAATGGTGGGGAGGGGAGATCTAGCCATAAAATGCATGGCAAATCTTGCACCTATTGCATCAAATCTGGTGTAAAATTCTACCATGTTGCTAAGAGTGTTATATAGGCTTAAAGATGGGGAGGTATGCTGACCTTACCTGTGACAGTGTCATGGAGAAACAGTGTGCTCATACCTGTGTAACCAGAAGTAGAACTGAATCATTAGTTGATCAACATTTTATTAAGATTTGCAGTTTCTTGGTGATTTCCTGGAGCAGAGAGTTGTCAGCTGGATGTGGTCATCAACTGCCGGTTGGGATTCAAGCCAAATGGAAAACTAGCAGCAAGATGACCTGCTCATAATAAGTAGAACAAAGAGATTTTGATCCTTATGTGGACAGCTTAATCTATTGTATACTGCAGTTTCCCATCAGTAAAATGGGGATAATTGCATTCTACTGCCCTCAGGGGTGCTGTGAGGGTAAATACATTACAGGTTACAGAGTGTTCAGATGTGTTGTCCAGGAGAGCTGTAAAAATACTGGGAAAGAGAATAATTTTCACAGCAAATAGGCCAGCCTGAAGCAGAGACAGGAATGTGCTAGTCAGAGGCTTTGAAATTTACTTCTCACTCTACGCTTAGATTGCGCATACAATTAACAGTAAGATAAATTTAGCACGAAATAAGGGTTTGGTGCTTTTGAACTGGCTTTGTACTGTCTGCTGGAGATGATACTGACACTTTCCTGCGATCAAAAGCATTACAACTCCACAGCAGCAGAGAAGCTGTCCATAGCTAAGCTCCCCTGGACTATGCTAACGCACTCAGCTGTTTGCTGTTAGTGCCTTGAAGCTGCAATATGAATGCATAAATGAATCTTATGCTTTCTGGGGTTGGGGGAGATCCTTGGCTGTGCTGGTCTAGCTAGGGGACACAATATGGGTTCCCTGAAGTCTTTATTTCCAGGAGAAAATGTCAGAAGATGATTAGATGTTGAGATACAGTAATGATATGGTTTGGTTTTCTTGTTAAGCGACAATTTTAAAAGTTCTAGGGCAAAGAGGATCCCACAGTTGCAGTGACTTTTAGAGAAACTCACAAAAGGTAATATATGTTCTATGAATAGATTTCATGTGACTAGAAAAATAGATTTCAGGACACAGGGAGAAGCTTTTCCATTGATTTCAGGGAATGCTATTGCAGGGTGCAAGTGAAAGAAGAATGTGGCCAGCTTTGCACAGAAAGTGCTAAGTGCCTTTCTGACAGAATTTGCAACTGCTAGTGTTTTCTCACCTCTAAACCTTGGTTGTATTGGCAGGCTTGCTGGGGAGTACTTCTCACACGGGGTCAAGGTGAAATCAAAATAAGAAATCTTTGCTGTCCCTGCTGCCAGAGGTTTGACTTGCTACTATTTTTCCTTTTGGCAGGAGCTTGGAACTCACTGTATCCAACAAATGCAAATGATGTTGCTAATTTAATTAAGCCACATGAAATCAGGAAAATTACAGTCCATGGTCAAGAGCAATTTTTTTAATTTTCAGAATTACATCAATAGCTAATTGAAAAAGATTACATAATTGCTTTTAGTCATGGTTTAGCCCCAGTAGGCAGATTTGCCCCACGCGGCTTCTCGCTCACTCTCTCTCCTTCCCCTCATGGGATAGGGGAGAGGATTGGAAGGGTAAAAGTGAAAAAACTCATGGGTTGAGGTAAAGACACTTTAAGAGGGAAAGCAAAAGCTGTGTGTCCAAGCAATGCAAACCCAGGAATTCATTCACTACTTCCCATCAGCAGGCAGGTAGTCAGCCATCTCCAGCAAAACAGGGCTCCATCACATGTAATGGGTACTTGGGAAGACAAACACTGTAACTCCAAACGTCCCCCCTTCTTCCTTCCCCCCTGCTCGTTTGGGGCCAGCGGTCCTGGCTGTGTCCCTCCGAACTGTGCCCCCCCCAGCCTCCTTGCTAGCAGGGCAGTGTGAGAAGCAGAAAAGGCCTTGAGGCTGTGTAAGCACTGCTCAGCAATAACTAAAACAGCCCCGTATTATCATAACTGTT
>JANZLQ010000007.1:26841461-26881827 GCA_026212715.1 Elanus axillaris | reverse complement strand
GGCCTTGAGGCTGTGTAAGCACTGCTCAGCAATAACTAAAACATCCCCGTATTATCATAACTGTTTTCATCACAAATCCAAACCATAGCCCTATACAAGCTACTATGAAGAAAATTAACTCTATCCCAGCCAAAACCAGCACAACAGAAGAAAGAATAAGATGTCTGCAAATCTATTTGTATGACCTTTACTATGGCAGAATCTGAGTTTTTAATGAACTTTCATATGCTTATCCTCAGAGCATCCCAGTGGCAGAGGAAATACTTCATTTGACCATTGTAAATCTGAAGGATGATGAGGACAAGGGTCAAAACTTTTCCACTTTAATCACAAGGAAACATGTTGCCACTAGCTGACTGCAGTTCAAGTTATGACCAAAATACAAGGCTTTTGGCCTGCTATCACATTTATTATGCAAGTCAATGTAAGCGTTAATGGAAAAAGTTAAATCTGCAAAATCTTGTGGCACAGTAGAAAGTGTCTTTCACTCCAAATTTGAGATGTTGGGAGTGAGGGAGGTGTGAGATCTCTGCCGTAGAGTTTTGGCTCTTCTCTTGTCAGTTCCTGGCTTCTGATGGACTATTGTGTGCTTCCCTTCTTCCTCTTTTCTTGCCCAGTAATAAAACACGTGAAGGGTGAAGAAAGGATCAGAAAACCAGAGATGCCTTTTCTCTCTCTTCAGGACTAATTTTCTCCAGTTTATGCTACATTTGTGTCAACTGTCAGTACTTGATAACTAACTGCCTTGCGTTCTTCCATCTCTAGTGTAACAGCCATGCTGCACATTAACCTGTTAAGTATCACAGGCCAGAGTTTAATGTATATTTACTTGGGAACCGGGGTTTGGGGATGGGATTGGGAGGGGAATTGCTGAGCAGCCTCTGGCTTGATTTATCAATCAAATATCTCAAGACTTCAGAGTGCTGCTCTTTCCATATTAGAAAATAAGTTGTTATACACCATAAACTGCTGCTTCAGTTCAATACAAGTGCTCTCTTGCAGTGACTGCAGTTGTGATCAGGCTTTGTTTAGGCAGCTGTAGAATCCAGGCTAGCATTGTTAGGCCATTATTTGTCCTCACATGTTGATCTGCCATCATGACCATCTGCTTTCCCATCTCCTTTGCTGCAGCAGATTAGATGTACACCAAAAAAAAAAGAAGTTCCACACCTCAAAACCACTACTGGGAATGTACAGCTGTATTCTCTTTCTGACAAGGAAGTCTAGTTGCTTGCAGAGCACTGGTGATGTAGCTGAATTTTGCACGTATACAAGTAGTCAGTGCTGTTTAGTGGGGAAAATGAGAAAGCAGGGTTCAGAGTTCAGGTCTTGCATCGTATTAACCTGTGGCACAAATGGTAGCTGGCAAGTTCTATGTGCAAACGCTGTCAGCCTCTGTGCAGTTGTAACCTTCACCTCTTTGGTTGGTAGTCTCAAGGAATAGAAAGTTGATAGACTCAGATGCAAATCCAGTTAAGCTTCTTGTGGTTATGTCTTCATGTGATGGGCTTCAGCTCCGCTGAACCACCTGGCCCCATAGGTGGGAGCTTCTGGTACCAAAACCAAAATCTTGCTCTGAAATCACAAGATAACTCCAGTTTGGTGGTGAGATAGACTTATGTCCTCATCAGTAGGTTATAGGTGGGGAGATATAAAACATGGTTAGGTGTTATATAGGCAGTGCCAGCATTTAAAGAATTTCTCTGAAATGATTTCTTTGCACTAGTGGATGGGTCTAGCCCTTAAAGCTTGATTTCTTTGTATCTAATCAAAAAGGATATTTAGGCATATTTGTTGACTAACAAATGAGCAGGGAAATGGACATATTTAGTGGCATATTCTGCAGTTTGTGCCAGTGATCAACTGCTCCTACAGACTTCTCTGGGTTTCCCTCAATAGACAAAAAGATCAAACTTGCAAATAAACAGTCAGGTGAGCACTATGTGGTGGGTTAAGCTAGGCTAGTTGCCAGGCACCCACTAGGCCACTCCCTCACTCCCCCTCATAAACAAGACGGGGTGAAAATAAGAAGAAAAAGCTCATGGGTTGAGGAAAGTACAGGAGATTGCTTACCATTGACCATCATGGGCAAAACAGACTCAAGTTGTGGAAAATTAATTTAATTTATTGCCAGTGAATAACAGAGTAGGATAGTGAGAGACAAAGACAAAACTAAAACTACCTTCCTTCTTCCCCTCCCTTGTCAACAGGCTCAACTTCCCAACTTCTCTACCTCCTCCCCCCAGGCAGCACAGGGGGACGGGGAATGGGAGTTGTGGTCAGTTCCTCCTCATACTCTTCCCCTGGTGCAACACAGGGACCTTCCCATGGGATACAGCCCTTCATGAACTTCCCCAGCATGGGTCCTTCCCACAGGCTGCAGTTCATGAACTGCTACAGCGTGCGTCATTTCCATAGGGTGTAGTCCATCAGGAACATGCTGCCCCAGTGTGGGTCTCCCATGGGCCAAAAGTCCTGCCAGAAAACTTGCTATGGCATGGGCTCTTCCCCATGGACCTCCATGGGATGCAGGGATACAATCTGCTTACCCATGGTCTTCACCATGGGCTGCAGGGGAATGTCACGATCACCTGAAGCACCTCCTTCCCTACCTTCTTCATTGACCTTGCTGCCTGCAGGGCTTTTTCTCTCACGTTTTATCACTTTTCTCTCCCAGCTGCTATTGCACAGCATTTTTTACCCTTTCTTAAATATGTTATCACAGAGGCACTACCAACATTGCTGATTGGCTCATCCTTGGCCAGTGGCAGGTCTATCTTGGCGGCAGCTGGAATTCCCTCTGTCTAATATGGGGGCAGCTTCTGGTGTCTTCTCACAGAAACCACCTCTGTAGCCCCCTCCTGCTGCCAAAATCTTGCCACGTGAACCCAATAAAGACTGAAATTTTTGGCTCCTTTTACAGGATCTTGTAATTATTTTGTTCAATCCTCTAACTTTTGTGCAGCTAAGGGTGCATAGTTTTGAGCTCAGTCAACACAACTGCAGGACTTTAGGAGCTGGAGATTTGAGAAAGAATAACAGAAATGACCAAACTGCTGCCAGTTGTTATGTTGTAAGGCATCAGAATTGGCACTATAATAGTGTGGAATGGAGTAGATCACAATACTATTTTTTCAACAGAACTGGAAAAAGTAGAGTGGGAATAAAGGACCTAACTGTGCCCTGACAGAGACACCGTCCTGGTCTGTCTGGTCTGTCTGTGCTGACTTCAGTGGCATAAGCAGGTGTGAGTGAGTTTGGAATAATACATGAGATGAATAAAGGAATGTGGTGAAGAGAAATTACATTTTAAGTTAAGCAGCTGCTTTAAATGTTGCTCTTCAGCCACCCATCAAAGTGTGAGCTGACTCAGGACTGGAACAGCTTACATTTAGAGTTTTTTGTTGTGGTGGGGTTTTTGGTTTTTTTTTTTTTTTTTTTGAGGGCTGAGATCACAATGCCTGTAATGCCTGTATTCAGTATGAACAGCACCTCCCTTGATTAGTATCCCCATAGAAATCAGATGAGTCCACTTGAGGGGAGCAGTGCCTCACCAGGGTGAAAGAAACCCTTACTGGAGTGTGTTTGGAAGCCTATGCTGCTGATCTTGTAAATGAGCTTCCTTTACAGCCGTACTGTGGAAACTGAGATACCTTTATAAAGAATTGTTTCCAACTGAAAAAAAATACCAAATACATTTTTAAATGTTATTTAAAAACACACACTGAAAGACAAGAGAAACTGTCAACAGTACTGCAGCTTGATGACAGTTATTTTGATCTTTTATTTTCTTAGAACCTATTGCAGGTAGATTCCTGCAGATGCATCTGTGAAGATAGTAATTGATATGCAATACTCATTCTGTGAGGTTGGGAGGAAAATTCTGGTTTGTTTTCGCTGTGCTGCTTTTTGGCTGTGTTTGTTTTCAAGCATGATTTTCATAGAGAACAACATTTCACTTACTTTATGGTAGAAATCCACACATGAAGAGTCAATAAACTAAGATTTTACCATGGCATATTCTAGTTTACTCATAATGCTTTTAAGTATTCAAATATTTTAAGCAGGTATCAGATATACAGAAAACCTTAAGCTCTCTGAGGTATGAAAAAATACAGAGGATTCCCTGGAATGCTGGAGGTGAAATTTAATTATGTGCTTAAAATGAAATACACAAACAGTGCACATTATTCAGAATTTTCAGCTATGCTTTAAAACCTGCTTAAGGGAAATGGATGCTTAAATCTTATTAATTGAATGGGAATTGGGTGTCCATATCTCTAAGCAAGCTCTGAAATTTAAGTCTTTATGCAGATTAGATATGTTGGTCTGTTTGTGCTGGGCAATAACATTCTGCTCCTTGATTGAGTGGAAATTATTTGTGAGAAGATGCCAGGAAATGGGATTTCTTTCTTTTGCAAATTCCAAATCATGTTCTGGTATGGAAGTGTTGGAGCTGGATAAAGACAGGACTTTTTTTTTTATTTGAAGGAAATTTTTCATTTCATATTTTCCTTAACAGTATAGAATAAAACTGAAAAAAATTCAACTTTATACTGAGTTGATACCTTGTAGGAGTAGTTCTTCTGTTGTGCTTCTATCTCTTTTTTCCCCATCTGTCTCCTCTTCCATATCCAGTGTAGAAGTGGGGCTCACAAGTACTAGAAGTTTAGAAAGAAATGAAGAGCATTGTATGCAATTCTTTCTGGCCTGAATGAAGGGGTTTTGATGTTCAAAAAAGATGAGGCAATGAACATTTGCATTGTGAAAATGTTGCTATAATTTGAAAAACCCCTTCTTAGCTGCCTTAAATAAAAGAAATTAAAACCCAAACAAACCATGCACTCATAGCTAGAGTTTTTGGAAGAGGATAAATGTTTGCAAGCCCTGCTGTACACTGCCTTTTTATCTGTGTAAAACTCATTTATGTCCATTTTTGGGGATATAGTGTGTTTCATGTGATGGTATTCCAGACATATAGTTCAGTAACTCGTGCAAGGGCACATTTGGAAGGTTAAAGGTAGCCATTTAAAGCTTTTTAATATTTGAAAAGTTAACTTCAGTTTAGCATCAGTCCAGCTTTTCACTGAATCGCTGCATTGTGCTTTTTCATTGCAGCATTCAGACTTCCTCAGGAATCGCATTGTCTGATATTTAGGCTATTCTAACAGCGCAGAGAGGTAACATCACTGTGGAAGCAGAGGGTGGCTTTCAGCTCTAGGCTGCTCTCTTTCTCTTCGTTCTTTCTGCTGTTCAAGCTCTCTGTCTTGATTTTGCATACTTTCTTGCAAAGCCCTATGGCATGCTTTCAGAAAAGACCTGCTGAAGTAATCTTTTCAAGTTTATGAAGAGTTCTTCCAAAGTAAGAAAAGTGGTCACCACAGACTGAAGAAATTGTGTCCTTCCATAAATCAACAAGTGTTGCCCTTTCAGTGCTTTTATTTACCTGTATCACTTCTTCCTCTTTTTTTCAAATGTTCGTCAATACTTTTTCTATTCCTTGGCAACACAGCATCTCAGTCTCCTTATTTTAAATTAAAGCCTAGCTACCTTTGTCCGGAGTCCTCCTTACATGGATTTGCACAGTCTTTCCTTCCCCTATCTTGTAAGCATGTGCTTTCTTTGCTTCTGTTTCTGAAACTATGTTTTATTACCTTCATGCCTACACCACACAGGTGGTCTTGTTACCAATGATGCCACATATTATCATTGCTTTCTTCATCCTCTAAATATTAATATAGTGTTAAAGTGAGAGCAAGTATCCTTAGGAACTCCAAGATCTTTTCCCTGTATTATTTATGGGTGGATGTAAATAATATTAGTTATACTGATGATTATGTGAAAAAGACATTCTCCCCCCCTTGAATTAATTAGCTAATGCAGAGCTGAAGGTTGTCCAGCAGACACACAAAAAGATGCACCATCCTTCTTGAAATTAAAGAGCTGTGGGGATAGGTAAACTGAAATTTGTTTACAATAAGTAATCACTGATTTTAATACATCAGCTGTGAAGCTGTCAGTTTCTTTGGAAAATAGCTGGGGTCATTTCAAAGTTAGCGATTAATTTCTTTCTTATTAATTGATGAATTGGTGGTGATGGATTCCTAACCAAATAGCATTTTTATTATTTATTTTCAATCTTTCTGTTCATATTTATTTAAATTCCCTATTGCATGCTATGAAGCACTTGTGCTATCTGTTTGCACACTTACCTCAAAAAAAGCTGAGTGTGGCCTGGTTATGTGAAGATACTCAAGTAGTGAAAAAGTTGTATATACAGTTACATTGATATTGCTGCTAACCTGAGGCACTTGTCACCCTTTAGATGGATCATATGGCTGAATTGCTCACAGTTTGTAGCAGAAGTCTTAGAGGATCCAATTTTGAGTCCAAGTGTCCAAGGTTGTACTTAAAAGGATGGTAAGGGAGAGCTTATGTTTTTAATGGCTTTGAGATTAATTTTCAGCCAACCCATGGTTGTTGCTACTGTTGTGGCCTGTTGTCATGAGCTTTCCCCATTCCTAAAGTCTCTTAAAGGAAGTAAAAAGACTCCCTGCAATACTTGTAAGCTTTGGATCAAGGCCTGAGAGTCTCTGGAACAGAGACATGTCTTTGACCTTTCTTGGCAGGGTTCTTTGTAGTTTCTGCCTGGGGCACAATGGCAGTTTTGAAGTCCTGTGAAGCTGCAGGATGCTCCCAGTTTTCTGAAGCAGGGAAATCAGTGAGGGAGTGAGGAACTAGGGAAGGTTTGTTGGCATCACTTAAGAGCAGTGAATAAAAAGGCCACAGTAATTTAGTAATATTTCCATCAATAGCTGTTTGGATGGTGAAAAGCAAGGGGGAGGACTGGAAAGCCAATAGGTCTTTAGTACAATGGATAGTCAATGTTCATGCTTTTGTTTTCCTAAAGGTAGGGCTTTTTAGTGCAGGTGGCCATGCATAATGCGAATGTCAGAAAGGGAGATGAACGGTATGCCGGAAAAACAGTGGGCTTGGAGGCTACTCCTGCACTAGCTACAAACACACAGCCCTCTCCTTCAGAAGCACTCTTAAAGGCATCAACCAATTCCTTTATATTGCTAACAGGACCTATTTGCAGGCCATAATGTCGTGTTCCTGTTCACATACTATATGACACTTCAATCACAAAACAATTCACTGAAGTATATGAAAATATTTTAATAAATCTTTTACTCTCCTGTACCTCACTGTTCTATCAACAGAAGGAAATCAATGGGGAATAATGTGCAAAATCATCTCTAGTGCAGTTTTCTCCCTTAAAATATAGAAGTGCCAGATGGGCCAGGAGATGTGCTGAAGATTTTGCTGGGACTATGAGGGACTGTAGTGCTTAGACGGTGCTGCTGTGATGGGTAATAGTATAAAGCTCTAAGGCAGACACACAAGATATGTAAAAGTGGCAGAAGTGGTCCCTTAAGAGTGTGCTGTTTAATCATCAGCTTCCTATCATCATCATCTCATCTTATAGCTCACCAGCAGTCTTGCCAAAACCTCTTTATATTGTGTATTGTGGTGATATGCATTTCAAAAGACCAGCAATGAATTTTTGTAGCTAATTTAAAAGGCTGAGTACTTTGCAGGACTTTCGGATATTCAGTTTCAGCACGTCCTTCATAGGGAGAGCTCACTAATCATTAGCTGCTTAAAGAAAAACATGGCAAAATGCAATAAAAAATAGAAAGCCTTTGGGGAATGAAGCCTCAGAGAGGAAAGAAAAAAAAGCAAAAAATTAGAGTAAATAGGCACTGAACCCCTATTTATCTGGGAATAGTATTGACAGGAAATAAGTGATCATTCAGAGCCTTGGCACTGACGGGTGTACTGAAGAACAAGCCACTGTGGGTGTTTATTTTCTTATATTTTCTTCTTGCATGTGGTTTAGTTTAGTTTTCATTATGAAATGAATATGCCTTGTGCTTTTATTTCAAATATCTCAGAACTCAAGATGAAAAATCAATAACATAAAAAAATTGATCAATATAAAATGTTTAAATAAACCACCTGTCAACAAAGACAAATGTTAACTGATAGTTAACACAATACAGGTAAAAAACTGTTTCTGTTCTAATGGTACTTTCCAAATCTGTTTCTGTCATGTATTCCTGTTGATCAAACTCTGGCTTTAGTGAGTACAAAAATAGTGAGTACAAATTTGGTTAAATACAAGTTTTCTTGACGTCTCTTGTGTATTTGAATAATTGACAGGATTTTCATCTTTCTGTGCACTGTAATTTCCAAAGAACAACAGATTTAAGTATATGGTGAGAATAACCAAGTTTAGTGAGATCGTTATATTACTTCTGATGTTGCATCCAAGTGGAAAGCATTTTGCCACCATGACTCATCACAATTCACACTTTCCTAAGGACTCTTGATGAGATAACAAAACAAACAAAAAAGGCCTACCATCTATTTAGACATTTAAATAAGCAGGTACATACTAAAACCGTGCTGAATATTTCCTGGCGGAATTCATCCATGTGTTTAAATAGGCAGATGGATTTTAAGAGCCCAGTGCCTGCAGCCTCTATGGAGAAAGGAAGAAAATGACCACTGATTTTAGCAGGACATTTTGAAAACCTGTCACCTTCATAGTGCTGGCTAAGTAAGAGTTGAGCTCCTTTGGAGTTGTGTCCAATGTGAGTACTGAACACTACAGAAAGTTTGGCTGTGTTCAAAGCTCTGTTTAATTAGTGGGAAGCTGAACCAGTTTTTCTTTTGTTTTTTTTGCCAAATCTAAGAAATAACTCTCAAACATAGGTGGATATTTTCTGTGTTGGTATTTAATGAGTGAGTGGCAGTAGAAAAGATTGGGGAGCCTTGTTATACACTTCAGTGTTTAAACCATTGTCAGCAAAGTGACACTGATTCTCAAATTTGCATGTAAATCCATGTTATCAATCATTACAGAGTTCATGTGAAATAGTGAGCAGCTGCATTTCCAGATGAAATAAGTAGGCTGCAGACATGCTGAATTTTTTGTGCGGATGGTGAGATATAAAAGCCTGGTGATGGTGATTGCCATCTCAGAAAAAACACCCTTCACGAGGATTTGAGGTTTCATTTTCAAGGGTGAATATTCTGCTCTGCAGAAACACCATTTTGCCATGGTATTACATGTTCCAATATGCAGGTTTTCCAAATTATGTCTTTAGTACATGCCTATCCCATTAGCACAGTCACCTTGTCATTCATATCCCTGTAATGATCACTTCTGAAACATTTACACCCTGTGTTTGGCTGGCTGGTTGCTGCTTACTCAGTGGCAAGATTATTGATTGCAGATGCTTATTAAGAAAGTATGAAGCAATAAGCTATGAGAGCTGTTGTTAATGCAAAAGTGAAACTGGCAATTATATAGGGATCAGGGGGATTATTATATACAGGGCCTGGGTAAATATGAGTGATTGCTGTGGCACTGCTGTGATGACTGTTTGAATTAAAATGTATCATTATTGATTTTTTGGTTGTTTTTTTAATTGCATTTTAAATCTACATATTTTTAATTCAAACAGCCTATTTTACACTACAGCTAGAATATGCTACTGTAACTTACTGATTTATGAATATATCCCTCTGTTACAGTATTTTCATCTCTTAGTGCAGTTTTTTTCTTGTTTTTCACTCTGCTGCTGCCATTTGAGTAAGACACAAATCATGTACCTGATTTTGAATTCTGCCTCTTCCTCTGTTGCTGCTGTTACATTGTCTTTAAGGAGTTTTCTTCTAATCATGAAAAGACAGTGAAGAGTGTCTGAAGGAATAAATTTTTTAAAAAAAGGAGACATATTTTTGTCCCTTTCTTGTTTGACTTTTAGATCTCTCATGAATTGAGCCTCATTTGAAATTTTGAAATTAAAAAACTGAAACAAACATACAAATGAAAGAATTCATCAAAGCAGGTTACTTTAACATTGAATCAGTTTGTTTCAAGATGCTTCCTGATAGTTGTTTGAGCTTTCATCAGAGCTTACCTCCAAATATTAAATGTATGGCCTTATTTTAGATCCTTTTTTCTGCTATGGATAGTACAGATCTGTGATCTCAAGAAGGTGTCTAAAGAAGAGAACAGAAAAATGTTGTAGTTAATAAAAAGGCCCCAAATGCAGCAAATGCCTCTGCTTAATTTAAGGAGGTCTGTGAAGTCTAGGATTCAGGTTTAAACCGATCATTATTTTTCATGAATTTGATCCTTTTAGATCAGCTGCTTAGCAAGGGCAGCAGAAAGCAATGTAGAGATTACTCTATGTTTGATGGTTGTGATGCATGGACCAGTAAGACTTTAAGTGTGCATATAAGTGCACTGAAACTGGTAGAGATATACCAGTTTAACATGAGTGGAGTATTAGCGCTTTTTAAACTGGAATCTGCATAAAGAGATTAAACTCTTGAGAAAGAGCTGAACTTTAGCTGTGGAATAACTTTATAGCAATGATGAAACCTCACTTCCCAGAGTGCTCCTTTTCTATAGGATTTGCAGATGGAATGCTGCTCTACAAGGCAGACTTTTATCTAGAAGTAAGATGAGATGTAGTTTAGCAGACAGAGATTCGCTTTTCCACTCTTAAAAAAAAAAAAAAGGATAAAAATCTGGACTATTTTTTTAGACTATCATCTGGACTGCTTTTTTGTTTTATACTTTAGTATAAACTCAAATGTTGCAATTAAGACAATGTGTACTTAGACTATTATAGGAAATAGAGAGTCAGTGTTGAAATCATAGGAACTATTTTTTTGTATATTTGTGGGAACTGGCTTTCTATCAAGGTGACTATACCAGTAATTGCATCTTTTTACAGGCAGGCATATGATTTTTTCCATTCATATTTAGAGTCTGAACCAAGAAGCAGCGTAACCTGCTTTCAGAAAAGTTATTTGGATAGTTTAAAATGAGGAACACGGTGCCTGCACTAGTTGTCTGCATAGCTTCTGACGGGAATTAGTGAGTCTTTGGCCAGCTTGAATTTCAGTAAGAAAATGTTCTCATTTGGTTTCAACGTGCTGTGTAGACACATTGCCAAAGTCTTTTACAGAAAAGCTGGCTGGCGTTTTCTTTAAAAAATCCCTCTCAGGAATTAAAATACTTAGCCAAAAGTATAACTCTGATAAATCAGTAGTGATAATCCTCTCCTTGATTCTTGACTCCAGGGTAAGATTTCTGGTTGGAGGTGGGGAGAACCAGGGATTTGGTAGTTTAACCACTTCACTGGATTTTGAGAAACTCCTTCTTAGATTGTTGGGGGGTTTTTTTGTGGTTTGTTTGGGTTTGTTTTTTTTTTTCTCTCTGCTCCAGATTACAGACTTGGATTTCAGGGGCTGGTCTTCTTTCTGTAACATTACAAAGAAAGAAACTACCACTGGCTTTGGAAAATTTTAACTACTCTGTAGTAACCACACTCACAGGAAGTCTGTCATAAGAAGTAAATTGCTTTTTGTTCACTGTGAGATAGTTGTATGCCTGAAAATAGCTAGCATAGAATAAGAAGAGACTTGACCCTAATTGGTGTTAAGCTGTTTGGGTAGTGGTATTGTCATTGTCCCACCCCCAGTAGCTGTTCTGTGTCTTTCTCTCTGTTGTGTGGATGAGGGAAATGTGTATTGAATTTGAGGTCTTCAGAATGGGAACATTTGAAAAACTTGAAAGCTTTGCGATGGGGAACAGTTACTGCAGGAGGAAAAGAAAAAGATGGGTTTGATCTGCTTCAGTAAAGTACGCCAGGTGTGTAAAATCTTTGGTGAAGGCAGCAGCTTTTTTTCAAGAAAGCTGTTTGAGAAAACTGTAAGGAAGTGTTGCCAGTGTCGCCCCCTGACCCCCAACCCCAATGTGGGCAGGAAGGGGTTGTTGCATCAGAAAACAAAGCAAACTGGCTTACTAGTCAGCTCTGAGTTTGAACTGAAACTTTATTTCGTAATGTGTCTTTGGTGAAATAATTTCAGGATGTCTGGAAGAGCTCTAAAATTCTTAAAGACCGAGGGTGAATAGTCAAGTGAGTTTATTGTTCATGGGATTGGCTATATTTTGTGCATGTAACCTCGCTGCAGATACTTAAAATGTCCATTCCATGATGCTTCAGCAGTGAACCGTATCATGCTTCAACTAAATTTTTATAACCTGTGGTGGGTTGACCGTGCATGGGTGGCAGATGCCCACAAAAGCTGCTCTATTAGTCCCCCTCCTCAGATGGAGAGGGGAGAGAAATTATAATTAAAGTTTGTTGGTTGAAATAAGGACAGGGAGATCACTCAGCAGTTAGTGTCATGGTTAAAACAGGCTTGACTTGGGGAAAAAATAATTTAATTACTAATCAAATCAGAGTAGAGTAATAAGAAATAAAAACTAAATCTTAATACATTTCTCCCCATCCCTCCCTCCTTCCTGGCTCAACTCCACTCCTGATTTTATCCACCTCCTCCCCCCCAAGCAGTGCAGAGGAATGGAGAATGGGTGTTGCAGTCAGTTCATCACACATTGTCTCTGCTGCTCCTTCCTCCTCACACTCGTCCCCTGCTCCAGCAAGAGGTTCTTCCCATGGGACTCAGACCTTCATGAATTTCTCCAGTGGGGGTCCTTCCTGTGGGCTGCAGTTCTTCACAAACTGCTTCAGCGTGGGTCTCTTCCACAGGCTGCAGTCCTTCAGGCACAGACTGCTCCAGCCTGGGTCCCCCACAGGGTCAAAAGTCCTGCCAGAAAACCTGCTCCAGCCTGGGCTCTTCTCTCCATGGGTCCACAGATCCTGCCAGGAGCCTGCTCTGGCATGGGCTTCCCACAGGCTGTAGGCAGATATCTGCTCCCCCATGGACCTCCCTGGGCTGGGGGGGGGACAGCCTGCCTCACCGTGGTCTTCACCACCATGGGCTGCAGGGGAATCTCTGCTCCGGCACCTGAAGCACGTCCTCCCCTCCTTCTGCACTGACCTGGGGTTCTGCAGGTTTTTTTCACACATTCTCAGTCCTCTCTCTGGCTGCAATTGTGCAACTTTTTTCTCCCTCTTCTTAAATGAGTTCTCCCAGAGGTGCTACCGCCATCGCTGATGGGCTCGGCCTTGGCCAGAGGTGGGTCTGTCTCAGAGACACTGGCTTTATTGGACATGGGGGAAGCTTCTAGCAGCTTCTCACAGAAGCCACCCCTGTAACCCCCCTGCTACCAAAACCTTGCCACACAAACCCAATACATAACCATAATTCAGTAAAATATTTCTTATTCCAAAGAGACCTACAGTCTAGGTCAGCCATAAAACCTAAGGAGGTGAGCTTTTGCAATGGATACTGCGGAGTTTAGTGAGTATTTTGAAAGCATGCTACAAAGGCAGGCAAAATCTTTGTGTTCTTGGCTCCCTGCATTTAACAGGATTCCTTGGCTTGCAATGGGAGTAAGGAGTTGCAAACTATCAGGTTAACACCTCAAACTCTAAACAAGTCTTTGATTTTCTTTGGCATGTTTGGATTGGGACTGGGATTGGGATGGCCAGCCTGGTATATACTAATGTAATTAAGAAAGCATGTTCTTAACAACTCCACTCTCCTACCCCTTTGAAATTGCAGGTGGGAGAAACAAAAATCTGGTTAGATGCCCAGCACAGTCAGTATGTATTAGTTCTCTTTATAACCATATCTCTGTGCTCTTCTAAGTCTTCAGCAAACTCCTTCAGTATTGTTCATTGGTGATTCTCATCGTTTTGCAGGCATTAAGGAAGTTTAACTGTGTAGTGTCTTGGGTCAGCTGCTGTTTGGCTCCAGCTGAAGCTGAAAGCTGTATGCCTCATGAGAATGAAGGATGAATCTGAGATGAGATGGTGGTCTCTTTTTGATATTCATGGTAGTTTGTGAGGGACGAATCCCTGAAGGTCTCATTGCTTTGTTCAAATCTCCAAGCTCTGCTGCCTTGCACTTCAGCTATTCTGTGTCCTCCCAACACTTGCTGTTTGTAGACTGTTATGGGTGGTGAGAGGGTTCCAGTCTGTCTGTTCCAGAGCCCTGGGTGGGCTCCTGCAGAGAGAGGAGTTCAGTGTAGTGTGGTGCTTTGTGTGGGATCTTGCCTCCTTTGGCAAGCAGCAGTTGTCTCTCCCGTCCATCATTCCTAAGAGGAACACACCTGGCCCCTCAGCTCAGGCCTGGCAAAACTTAATTCTGTCCGCATTGCAGAGAAATTAGTTTCTTTCTGCACAATGGAAATTTTCCTTGGCAATTCAAGAGACTTGTGAAATCCTCTTTGTTTCACATTAGTGCTTGCTTATATCCAGCTCCACCTCTTTGCATTTCTTCTGTAGAAGGAAAGTTAATGGGGATGTTTGGAATAAAATGTTCTTCTCACCTCCTTCTTCACACCCCTGTGACCTTCACCAACATGTTCTTGGCTCTGTAGTATGTCTTACCAAGACCCTGGGGATTTGCTTGGATGCTCAAAACAAGAGTAACAAATCCTGTTGCAGTCTTTGGGCCTCTCAATGATTATAGTTAGGATATGGATTCCATAGTAATATTATGCTGAAAGATTTACTGAGGCCAAACCGAAGACCTGTGCTCCCTTTTCAAATCCATATCCACATTTTCCTCCTCAGGAACAGTTGGTCTATATGATGAAGACAGCAGATAAATATTCAAGGTGTGTTCTGGAAAAGCTGAAAGGCCTATGAATCAGTGAACACCTTCCCTCTCTCAGCCCTGCAGGAACAGATGGACTGGAGGATGCAAGACATCAGTAATTTATGAATGACTGGGACGCTGCTTCACTTAAATAAAACAACACATAGCATGAAAGGCATGGTTTGAGCCTTGTTCCCAGGCTTCCACTACTGAATTCTTCCATGGAGTGTATAGAGTCACTTCTGAGTTTCTGCTTCTAGACTCTGATGAATAATATATTTAAATGCTTTAAGTGTCATTGCTATGAATATCCAGTGGATAGGGCTAAATAAATTAGTCTGTTACATGTGATCTCCAAGCTAATTTCAGTGTGGTGGAAGAGTGTAGCATGTAATACTGGTTTGAATGCTATAGCTTGGCAATTTCAGAGAATCGTTTGGATTTTTATTATTAAGTTTGACCAAACTTAGTTTGGTATATGCTTCTGCTTCTGATTGTTTTCACCTGGATACAGCAAAATACATACTTCTATGCTTTATTCAGACTTTCAGCATCTAATTTGTTGCAATGTATCCATTCAAGTGCTGCAGTTGAATAGATTTCTGTATAGTTTCCTGGCCTGAAGTTTTCAGCACTGCTGTTACCTTGTTTCATATTCTTACTCTGCTTAGTTTTTTCATTATAACTGTGTTGTGTAAAAGTGAAATTGAGGCTAAGAAATAATTCTCAGTTTTGTGGGATTTACACTTAATTACTTTAGAAAGACTGTATTCTGACTTTCCAGATTTTCTTTTTCTGAATTACTTTCTCCTATATGCAGCTTGCTCAAGAGTGTCATTGACATATCAATACATAAATAACAAATACTGAACTATAATTATTGAAATTTTGTTGATAGACTGATGAAGCAAGGTAAAGCAGACTCAGTAAGCTTGTATTCTAATGACTGCTGCTGAACTGCATTGCGTTTTTGGGAGGTGACTTAGTGATTTTAGTATTGTCTCATTGGTGGCCAGTGCTCCTAAAGAGATCTCCTATCTATCTTGTGTGTTACCTTTTCCAGGGAACCATTCTTCCAGAAACAGTACAGAAGTGTCAAACATCACTGAGATGCAATGGGCGAGTTGGGGACTGGTGTTAACTGAGATTGGAGTGGACTGCAGGTTTGAGACCTGGAATGAGGGAATGAGAAAGTCTGGTTCCTGCAATGCTGTCTGGAAAGCTCTGCTGTTCTTGGCCGTGTGTGCAGGATGAGGTGTATATCCCCCGGCAATGGCTTCTGTAGTAATTGCTGCCTTTCAGCTGGAGTTTTAGCTTTTCAGATGCAGGTCAGTTGATGCTGCTTTGAAACTTTTGTTACCTATGTGATTCGTGGACTCATTGGTGCTCGCTGTATCATTATACTGCTTGGTCCTCTGATGCAGTTTATTACATATTATTCTGGTACTAGTTCCTTGCTCTTATTGTGTGTACCAGCAAGTGGAAGAGTCTAACAAATATTAAGAGCCTCTTTTTCCTCAGATCCATGTGAAATTAAACACTAGAAACCACCACAGAAACGGTCTCACTTCTGTTACCCAGCACAATTAGAAACTTGTTTCTAATAAGCAACATAAAAGTCACTTAATTATTTACAGTTGCTGAAGAGGCAATGGTTATTGTTGTACAATGCTTAAAGAAGTGAGCAGCATTTTACTAAGACCTGTTATCTTTATCATGCTGTTACTGCATGGAGCCGGTCACACTCTGGATCACTCCTGGGAAAAATGCATCTTTGAGATGCACAGAATGAAGCTCTCTCACACATCATTTACCCATGTATGTTTTAAAAAAACCCCAAAGCTCAGTGATACAAAAAAGGAGGTTATACAAAAAAGCTGAAGCTGCAGTTCCATGTTCACCTTAATCTACAGAAGTACAGGCTCTTACTGAACAAGGTGTCCCTTACTGACTGGCCTCTTGTTTCCTCTCTTACCTTCCTTATCAAGTTTGTGCATCTCTGTAGTGGCCTCAAGGACAGATCTGATTGGAAACTCATTTGTCACAGTTTATGTTGTGGACAAATGCAAGTATTAATAGAGGTCAGAAGGGAGATCTGGGAAGTCCTTCTCTTCAGTCACTGACACCAGTATTATATTTGAAAAATTAAGTTATTGTTGAATGACTGTTGGTTTTAGGAGCTTCTGGTTTTAGCTACAAGGTTGCAAAGTCTAAAAAAAATATTAGATAGAACATTAATTTTATTAATTTTTTAAAAATTTGGAGGGTAGTATTTTCACCTGGTCTCCTCCTGTTGGAGTTGCCTGTAACAATATATGCTTTCAAAAATTAAAATCTCTAGAGGATGTAGCCCTGAATTTAGAGACAAATATAATAAAGAAAGCAACAGGTTGGTGACATTTAGGTGGGGTTGGGAGTGGGGGTGATAGAGAGGCAAAAAATATGTCGAAGGAAATTATTATCTTTTTTGTTTTCCATGACTGCGAAGTTCCTATAAATTGTTCTTTTTGACAAGGAGCAGTGCTAAATGATTAAGATCTTCAGTAATTTACATCTAGGCACATTCTTGGGTACATTACAATGGATATGCATGCACGTAAGTAGTAAGTAGTGCTGCTTACACGTTCTTTTCCCTTGAGTGTGTCTGTTTTCCTGAGGTGAGTAGATGCAGTGTTCTGGGCAGCCAGAAGTTGTGTACTGTTCTGCATTGTACCATGTTACGTAGCAGTTAACAATGATGCTTGCTTATGCATCTGTCATTACTCTGGGTAGAAAATATCTACTTGTGTATGAACAAAAACAGAGAGGAATTTGACTGATTCTTGGAACCTGTGGAGTTTGGTGCCCTTAGGTGCATCAATTGTATATAAAATATATACTTCTTAATTGTTAACTCTTACTTCTACCTGTCATCAGATGTCATGTTCAGTCCCTCGACATTCTTCCTTATTTTAACTACTTTTAACTAACTTCCTTAGCCTTGTATTACCTTTATTTTCCTCTAGTTCATTGCTTATGCCATTTCCAGGTCTTAAGTGACTGTATTAGGTAACATCAGACCTATTTCAAAACATGGCAAGGCCTTCATCTTTTGAGAAGAGAAATAGTCCACTACCACAGCTTATTTTTGTCACTTTATGACTACCCACTCTATTGGAAAGCATGAAATCATCTCAATTCCTAGAGTTTGTGAACCATCAAAGAAGCCAGTACTAGAGGGCGGATTTCCTCTGTGCTCTGCAAAAGCACAAACAGCCTGAAGCTTTCTTTGAAAGCAAAATACCAGACATTCAAGTGTTCCCTCTGTCTGGGGAAATGTTGTCATATACCTTTTATTCAGAATTATTCTGGTAGTTTCTACTCTTAACGTTTGCCAAATGAGCAAGGTTTTCACCTCCAATGTAGTTCATGTTAATGGTGGAAGGAGGGATAATGGCATGAAAATTTTATGCAGTTGCGTTACTTATTCTGCATAGAACTAATATTCTGGGAGACTGTGGACAATATAAAACATTACAGCCACCCCACTCTGTGTATTTCTTTGCATGCAGGGCCTGCTCCTCTTACCACTGAAAAAAATCTATTCAGTTGGTATTTGGATGGGGTTGACTTTTGTTTCTTTTTTAGCCAAATCCAGACTGAGCCCCACAAGCCAGAGGCCTAATCAATACCACACTAACTGTTCCATTAATCCTCTTTTGCTGCTATTTCTCTCTCATCTTTCCAGGAGACTGTTGTTACCTCAGAGCAGATAATTGATTTTTCTAAGTAATAAATGCAGCAGCTTATCAGTGATATTTCCCACATACCCCTGTACTGCAGGACCCTATCAGGGTCTGACAGATGAGAGCTGTTTTCTGATTATTCCAAAGCAGTGACTGTATGTTCAGCCTAATGCAAAAAAAAAAAACAAAAAAACCTGATGTAACTGTCAAATAAGCCTGACTGGCTTATGCTTAGACCTTTCCACCTCAGATGCTGCAGTAAGACAAGCAAATTTGTATGCTCCCATTTGGCAAGGATTTTGGCACAAATCATCTCACGTATAAAGGGCCTAATTAAAAAAAAAAAAAAAGAAAACTAGATAAAGAAATTTGGGGCTGGAATAGTTCTTTGACTTAAGGTTTTTAATTCAGGATCTCATTGTATTCATTCCAATTTGTAAACTTATGTAGATGAGAAGTGCAAAGTTTCACTGGCCTTCCTTTCACCATGCTTGGCTATTGATGAGGAGTGCAGGAATGTATAAAATACTATTCCCTCACAGGAAATAAAAACACCTTCACATTAGAAATGCTGATGACATTCAAGAGTCATCATGCTTCCTTTCATCTACCAGGTTGGAAATCAGTATCATTTTGTCCTTAAACCAGTGCCCATCCCAGAAGTTTCCCAAGGGCCATGGTAGAGCTTAGACTGGGTTCAGCGTTGTAGCAGGAATCTGGAGCTGGGCAAGGAGATGAAGTGCTTAAGAATGTAAAAGTTGTGTGATCTTTCTCATGCAGGCAGTGAAATTCATGCAATTCCTTCATCACTGTATGCTGTTTGTCCTCCTTCTGCCTGTTGCCCTAGGGATATGACAGCTCCGTTATGGATCTTTGATGGGCTGGCTCTTCAGTTTTTGGGCTTGTTGGCTTGGAGATCTCTGTTTGCCCAGATAGCATTTGCCATGATGATAGAAAGGTAATAAAATTCATAGCTACTGAGTCCTGAATAGTTTGATGTATACTGAGCATGGATTTCTATGTGAAATTAAGGACCTTCGCACCTTTCAGAAATGCCTGTGGTGAAGGAAGCCCACCATCTCCAGTGATGTTGCAGTCCCACAGAACATGAAAAACAGCGCAGTCAACATTGAGAAAAATGACAGTTAATCTTTTAAATTGGCAAGTCAAATCCTGAAGATGAGGAGAAACTAGGACTGCAGAAGAGCACTGTTTGGGCAAAATGTTTGTCATGGACTTTTATGTGAGATCTTAATACAGCAATGTATTTATTGTATATCGTGTTTTGCTGCATTGTAACATTATGAAATATGCAACAAAAAAGATTGCTAGATGTGTTTTCACATAATGTGATATTACTTCAAGTTTTGTTTAATTTCATTTGTCCAGTAAGTCCACATACCAGATTCTTCTTCTGTGTAAAGTTCTTATGAAATATGTTCTTGTCACTGAGCCTTATTGAACTCAACAGATTTTTTTTACATCTGTACTAATGTTCTTGGGGGAGAAAAAAAATATATGCACTATATGCAGTGGCAATATGTGCAAGAGATGAAACAAAGCAGGGGAGTGGGAAGTTGCTTGTCGCTTCTTAGCTTTACAGGTTGACAATTAGTTACCAGGTGCACTGGGACCTCTTTTTGAGTAGAAGAAACCAGTTTCTGGTGAACTGCTGTTTTCATCACTAAATTGCCTGAGAAGGTGTTTGAGTTTTAATCATAGAATTATAACATCATAGAATGGTTTGGGTAGGAAGGGACTTTCAAAGATCAACTAGTTCCAATCCCCCTGCCATGAGCAGGGTCGCCTTCCACTAGACCAGGTTGCTTGAAGCCCCATCCAACCTGGCCTTGAACACTTCCAGGGATGGGGCATCCACAACTTCCCTGGGCAACCTGTTCCAGTGCCCCAGTACCCTCACAGTGAAGAATTTCTTCCTTACATCTAATCTAAATCTACCCTATTTCAGTTTAAGGCCATTAGCCCTTGTCCTATCACCACATGCCGTTGTAAAAAGTCCTTCTCCAGCTTTCTTGTAGGCTGCCTACCTAAAGGTACTGGAAGGCTGCTATAAGGTCTTTCTGGAGCCTTCTCTTCTCCAGGCTGAACACCCCCAACTCTCTCAGCCTGTCCTCACAGGAGAGGTTCCAGCCCTCTGATCTTTATGGTTCATCCTCTGCACTTGCTCCAACAGGTCCATGTCCTTCTTATGTTGGGGGCCCCAGAGCTGAACACAGTACTCCAGGTGGGGTCACATGAGAGTGGAGGAGAGGGGCAGAATCACCTCCCTTGACCTGCTGGTCATGCTTCTTTTGATGCAGCCCAGGATATGGTTGGCTTTCTGGGCTGCAAATATACAGTGCTGGGTCATGTTGAGCTTCTCATCTACCAACTGCCTCAGGTCCTTCTCCTCAGGGCTGCTCTCAGTCCATTCTCCACTCAGCCTGTATTTGTGCTTGGAATTGCCCCCACCCATGTGCAGGATCTTTCACTTGACCTTGTTGAAATTCATGAGGTTCACACGGGCCCACCTCTCAAGCCTGTCAAGGTCACTCTGGATGGCATCCTTTCTCTCCAGCATGTTGACAGCACCACGCAGCTGGGTGTCATCAGCAAATTTGCTGAGGGTGCACTCAATTCCACTGCCCATGTTGCTGACAAAGATGTTAAACAGCACCGGTCCCAATATCGACCCCTGAGGAACGCCACTCGCCACTGGTCTTCACTTTCACATGGAGCCATTGATTGCAACTCTTTGAGTGTGACCATCCAGCCAATTCTTTATCCTCTGAGTGGTCCATTCATCAAATCCATGTCACTCCAATTTAGAGGCAAGGATGTCGTGTGGCATAGTGTCAAATGCTTTGCACAAGTCCAGGTAGATGTTGTCAGTTGCTCTTCCCTTATCTACCAATGTTGTAACCCCATCATAGGAGGCCACCAAATTTGTCAGGCACCATTTGCCCTTAGTGAAGGCATGTTGGCTTCAAAGTGTTTCTTGAGTTAATCTGTAGCTACCATTTCCCAGTGCCTGGCCCAGTAATTGTTAATGCTGTTATGAACAGCATAATCTTAAAATAACAAAGCCTTTTCTTTCTTTTTTTTTATTGTTTTTGGTTTATTTTGTTAGGTTTCATTGCATATTCGTCCCCTTTATTGCAATAGAAAAGTGGTACAGTAACTAGTAAGGAAAAAAAAGACCCAATGCATTGTGCATGTTCTGTTTATTATAATACTAAAGTAAGGTTTGTCTTGATGCAGCATGTAAACATGTGGGAAAGGATAATTAATGCCTGCTCTGTTCTCATCAATAGGTCCAAGTGAAATAAACTGATGGAAGAAAAGTGGACGGTTGGTTAGTTGGTGTTTTGGATATTTTTAATTATTTCAGCCATGAGATCGTCTTCTAGAAAATGTAACCCTCATTTGATTTGTTTTATCACTCAGGTACTCCTTATCTAATGGCAAAATTAAAAACCTCAATCCTGCAGGTGCTCAGTGAGCATGTTTTATAAGTGCAAGGATCAAACAATATTGCTTTTTTTCTAACTAGAAGTGGCAGAAACCTTGACAGATTCTCTGGGTCTGCTTATGGCATAAAAAAGACCTAGCTGTGTTTTGTGAGGAAGATTGTAGTCAACACGAAGGCTGCTCAAAATTTTGTTTTGTGCTTTGCCATTTGAAAAGGGAACGTGGTGGTATGAAATATGGGGCAAAATACAGTTTTCTCGCTCCTTGTCTAATTGAAATTTTATTGTGTATTATGCAATGAAAATCCAGCTTCTCTTTGTGAAAATGACATGTTTCTGAGTGCTGTGGAACTGTAACAGTCAGAGTACTTCCCTGCCAAAGGTGAGGCAGTCAAGTAGGTGAGCGGAAAGAAATCACTGTGGAGACCAGCTGAGAGGGTCTCTTGCCTGAAGGAGCACCATATGGATAGAGCACCAGCCTCCTGTGCATTTACCAACTGGGTTCCAGTTTCCCAAGATGATGTCTGGTGAGCTGAAGAAGCCAGATTGAGCTTCAGTTTTCAACCCAGAGATCATGGATCTTCCCCTCCTGGCAGTTCCGGTGAAAAGAGAAATGAATGACAGATCAGAGCTGCTCAGGTCCTCTTGTGATAAAGGCTAGAGAGGTCACCTCATTTCAAATAGGGGATGAGAAATGGAGTTTTGTACACCAACTGCAAATCCACCTCAGGAGAGCCATGATGCTTATGTCAAACTCATCCTGGGGTTAAGAACATTGTTCCATCCTCCTTCCTCAGTCTGCATAAATGAGAGAGACGGTCATTTGTTTCGTACGTGTGTATGAATGCATACTAATGTTTATTAAACATAAAAATGACAGGAATACAGAGGCTTAGGATGTGGTAAGATTCAGGGTTTTTGTACAGCCTCACTTGCCTCCTTGTCACATATGTATTATGAAACACTATAATCTGAAACTTAAAAAGAAGTGCATATATATTTACTTTTTTTTTTTTTTCCTACAGGCCTCTAACTTATCCATTGGCCAGCTGCACTTGATTGAGGGGGCTGGAGCATAGCTGGTTGTTCACTTCAGAAGACCTGGCCTGGCTTTTTGTTATTGAGCAAGTCACTTAAATCTTTCATGAATGGGAACTTCGAGTTCTTTTTTTCATGTTCCCAACTTGAAAGCATGAGTTCTGTTTTGCAGAGATTCTGAATAGTTACCATTGCTATTAAAGCTACTAGATCTGCTTTGTGTGTGAAATGCTGTATGATGCTAAACATCATGAAAAATCAGGCAGTAATTTAGGAATCTGCTAATTTTAGATACTTTTGACTTTAACTCTCTCTGCCTCATATCTTAGTAAGATAACAAAAAACACTTGCAAACTTCATGGAAGTTTGATGAAGCAAAAAATAGTTAATATTTACAAAGCTGTCAGATGTTACAGTGATTATAGCAGAGAAGCAGCCTAGAGGAAGTTAATAATTTTGCCTTCAGAGCAGGGTTTAATCAGTGCTCAGTAAGTAAGTGTTGGCTTTCTCACTGAATAGTTTGGAGGAGGAAGGCATTCCTTCATTGAGCAGTGTCCTAAGAAATCTAGATTTGTTCTTAAAATACAGGTGAATCCTGGAAAACTCTCCTGAGGTGCATCTCCATTTATTGAAGACTGCATCCACACAGTTAAAATGAACAACTAAAGTGCAGAGCTATTAGGCAACTTTATTTGCAGGTAGCATTCCCTCTATCTTCCCCAAATGAGAGCGAGAGAAAGAATGAATGAGTGCAGAATAATGGGTTCCTATTATCAGCTGTCTTTTTTTGCAACCTGATTTGCACATGCAACTTAACAGATTTTTCTCTTGGAACAGACAATAATTACTATAATCTAATAATTACAAAGAACACATATATGTTTTTCCATTACAAAGTAGCTAAACTGTTTGTATGCGTGACACTGTATAACATAGCTCTTTCTGCTTTTGGAATCTGTTTGTCTGGAAGGAGAAGAGAGGTGTGGGGTTGCAATGTGAGGCTGGAAAGGGACTGTAAAATAACAAGCCACGTTTGGTTGTGATAATTTCTTCATGTACTCTTGCAAAGATAGAACAGTTCCTTTGCTGTCGTATCAGAGAATAATTAATTTTGCTTCCATTCTTACTCATGCCACTATTAAATAACAATTAAAAGAATATTACAAGAAATACCACTCCAGCCTGGCACATGGCACTGATTTGTCCTGTTTCCCTTCTGAAATACTTATCTGTTGGAAACTGTTGAGCTTGCTTTAACTTGCATTGTTACAACATGCCATGATCTAACACGACCTTCTACATTTTGTCTGCTTTTTCCCGGAAAGTACTAACTCCATGTTCCAGATATCTGTCCATCATCATCTTCCTCTTAAAGTGCTCTTAAACTCATTATCCAATTTCAGTCAAATTGGTCTAAAATATTACTCCTTTACAAGTTTTGTAAAAAGTGGCAACTAGGTGCCAAATGTCCTCCCTGTGGGAACAGCGAGGAGAAAGACTCTTCCCACTTCTGCTGACATCATTTGGGTAGCCAGTCAGTGTAACTGGAGAGGAAATCTTAGACAATATGGGACAGAGCTTAAGCTCTGTGCATGTGTGTATGTTTAGACAGGGGAGAACTGGACATTTTGAGACATGGGAATAGAATCACAGAATTGTTTGGGTTGGAAGGAACATTTAAGGCCATCTTGTCCAAACACTCTGCCATGGGCAGGGACATCTTTCACTAGATGAGGTTGTTCGAAGCTCCATCAAGCCTGACCTTGAACACTTTCAGTGATGGAGCATCTACAACTTCTTTGGGCAACCTACTCAGTGTCTTACCACCCTCATCATAAAAAATTTATTCCTTACATCCAATTTAAGCCTATCCTCTTTCAGCGTATAAATATCGCCTCATGTCCTGTCACTACAGGCCCTGGATAAAACTCTCTCCATCTTTCTGCAGTGACGTGTCCTCAGAGCCTTTTCTTCTCCAGCCTGAACAACCCCAACTCTCTCAGCCTTTCTTCACAGGAGAAGTGTTCCAGCCCTCTGACCATTTTTGTGGCCTTCATCTGGAGCTGCTCTAACAGGACCATGTCTTTCTTGCACTGTGGACCCCAGAGCTGGATGCAGTACTCCAGGTGGGGTCTTATGAGAGTGGAGTAGAGGGGGAGAGAAGCATGGGGAACTCTGGGGAAAATCAGTGAAGACTATGGAAGAAGGTATGCAGATTTTTAGGAGGCCAGATTTCATTACTCCAAATAGCAGTTACTTGTAGGGTCTTTGTTCCTTCCTCCTCTTTTGCCTTTCCGTTACTTTGGGAAAGTCCCGTGGCTTTATGTTAGGTGACTCCAGATCCAGACAGACTTCTGCCTGATGGAGACAAAGAATTGTTCTGTTGGTTGAAATGAACCTACTGATGAAAAGAAGAAAAGAAGAAAAATCATAAACTTTTACTTTTGTCTTACATACAGGTTGGGGCAAATCCTCAGTTTGTCAAAATAATCAATGCAAGAAGAAAGTGAGGATATTTTTAAGGAAGAGCTGATTGGTGTGCTACATACTGAGGCCTGAACTGTCTGACCTGAAAGGAAACAAAAGTCTTTGGAAAGCTACAAATGCTGAACATAAAAATTCAAACCCAATAAGATGCACTTTCTGTCCTCAAAGAGCAGACTATAGTCCTAAAACAATAATGCTATGCTAAACACTCCCTGTGATATGGAAGTCATTAACACTTAGTGCTCATGACTGTTAGTAACAGTGCTGATTTGCTTCAGTTTTGGACCACATTTGAGCCTTTTCTAAACTTTTACTGCTTTAGTCTAAGAAGCTGCTCTTTGATTTAAAAGAAATCTCAGTTTCTCTCCATTTCCTGTAATTCCAGGTGCTTTAACATGGATGGTAACTCCAGCAGAAGTAATAGGATATTTCTATTGCTGATATTCTACACCCTTGCATACTGGGGAATAATTTAGTTTGTATTTATTTATACGTTTATTATTTTTCTTCAAAAGACTTGTGGGTGTTACTGGCCATTAATGTTAGGACCAGAAAGCATTTGCTAGGATTGTGCTTACTGTGAACAATTCTTGTGTAAAATTTGGAGAGACTGAAATTGCCAGATTGGATCAGATTGTCCTCAGCCTGCCAGTGGCCTGTGGCCTGCTCCAGATGCTTTGGGGAATGGTAAAGACCCAGAGACAGGTCTGCCCTGGGGCTCTACTCTACGCTTTTCCCATGGTAGGTCTCACCTGTCTCTAGTTATTAGGGCTTTTACCCTCAAATTGTTGAGGTGCTATATCCTTCCTAAAAATTGTAACTATAATAGTAAATCTGGATGGTTTTGCTATCCATAGAAACATCCTGCTAAGTTCTTAGCTTCATAGATATCCTATGGCAAAATTGCATCTTCTACTGACATACTGTGAGAAAAAAAATTCTCCTTTGTTGCCTGCATTTGTCAGGCTTTGCTTTCATTGCAAGTTCTTTTGGTCTTTTTTGAGATGTTCAGATGTGCTGTCTTTTGAATATCTGTATTTTCATTTATATTTATGACGTTCATTCTTACTCATACCCATTTTTAAGGCAAAAATATCCCAGTCTTCTCTGTCTTTCTCTTCCACCCTTCTTTGAGGCAGTTTCCTGACATGTAGTGGCATTCTATGGACAGTCTTCAGGCATTTACACCAAAGCCTGAATTCTCTCATCACTGCAGAATGATCCATTTTAGGCATTGGCTCTAAGGTAAGCTAAACTCAGGATGCTGTTTCTGTACAAGTGCCTGAAATGATAGCATTTAGTGGTGGCTACTCGCAGGTCTCATGTCTAAGGCACTAATTTCAATTTTGGCAAGTGTCTGATACATTGTGGATTGTATTCTTCACTGGGTAATGTGAAAAGCATTTAAGTGCTTTTTAAAGGACAGCCATTTTTACTGTGGGATTGAATCAGATGTGAGGTCAAAGATTAAAATACTCATTCTGCAGCCTGGAAACATCCTCTCCCTCCTAAGCTGGGCAGTATGGCTTTCATGACTTGCTCTGCCTTTTGGTTGTAATAACAAGGACAGTGTAGCTGTGCCAAGGACAACCCAAAACACAAATAGTAATGATGCTGCAGTTCATCTTAAGGACTCTTATTAGAGCACTGCAGGTAGGGGTCTTTGAAGTAGCTGAGTGCATTATTGACTTTAAAACAAAGCTGTGGCCAATGGGAAGTATAAAATCCTCACCTGATATAAATGAAATAATCAAAGGCACCTGGAAACAACAAAGAAGACATTTAAGTTCACTGAAAATTTTCCTGCACTCCCCTTTGGAGAACCTGTAAAGTAATGCAATCTTTGAGAACATGGCCATTTAAAATTCAAAATAATATCTTAAAAACAATATTTCTTGGTTTAACATCCTGTTTGCATTTAAAAAAATAACAGAAGTAAGTAAATGAATTCATAAAACAAAACATTGACCACTGTATCAAAAGGCAGTTACGCCAATATTTATGCTTTGGGACAGTATCAGTAAGCCACAGTTCTGCACAACAGCCAAAACAAATAAATCTATAAATAAATGAGACTAAACTTCACATCAAGTGCTGATCTGAGATCAGTGCTATGGACCCAGTGGAGGAGTTTAGCTGAAGATCTGAACTGGTTACATTTCTCTTTTCAAATATACAGTGTTCATACATCTTTTCAGCTTTTTCAAATGCATCTCCCAGGGTTGTGCCATGAAAGTTTTTTAAGAAATAAAAAATACAATGACAAGAATGCAATGAGTCAGAACAGCTTCATTCAGACTATTCTGAATGAAAATGATGCAAACAAATCAAGAAAATGTTAAAAACTTGAATGAAAATAAAGCTCCTAGCTTTGAGCAGTGCATTTCAACAAATGGAGAGGACCAAACATTTGAACAACGTGTGCTAAAGATTCATTTGGAAACACAAAGGAAAAAAAAAAGAGAAACGAACCAACCAGAAAAAAGCATAACCCCCCCCCGCATATAAAAAAATCTTTTGTGATATTTTGAATTTGGAGCAAGCAAGCACACATAAACCATAGGGACTAGAAGGAGTTTACATTATTTTAGTTTCACTTTTGAGAGCTCAAACCAGTCCTTTTTTAATGGTGTGTGAAGCAGTATAATTCTATTTTATTTGGTAAATGATGGTGGCTTTACATTGACATGAGAACATCCCTCTATAAGAGCCTGAAAATATCTCAAAGACCAACCAGGGTTGTTTTCACAAGGAAGGTGAAGAATGATACTGAGGTCTTGTCCTGAAAGCTTAATGCTAAGCACCTCCCAAGGCACATAAACAGTCACCTTGAAATTGTAATTTTCTGTGCATCTAAACAAATGCATTTCTGGGAAAATCCCCATCTGGCTATTGCTCTGGCTTTTCTCTCGAGATGGAGAAAGCTTTATAGTCATAGGTGCTATTCAGGCTTGCAGGCAGCCTAGGCCCTCTATGTATAAAGGCATGTTTCCGCCTCTCAAAATTAATCTTAAGGATTTATACTGGACTCAGTTGATGAACTGGCCCATGTTACAGCTAAAATGGTTGTCCTGTCACCTTTTGTCAATCAAGGTTACATAGATGCTCTTAATTCTGGCCTTTCCTAAGGCTGTCATTTTTGAATTTGTAAAACTGATTGGTCTTCTAGTGGACATCATGGCTCAGCAGTTCAAAACCAGACCTATGCTTTGTGCAAGGGTGTCTTAGCCTGCCCTCTGGGATGACCTTCACTATGTTGCTTTGCATCTATGCACTCTGTCTTTAAAGCTGATTACCTCACACCCATTGTAAAAAGGGTAATGAGGAGGACCCTGGGAACTACCAACCAGTTAGCGTCACCTCCATGCCCAGTATGATCATGGACCAGATCCTCCAGGAAGCTATGTTGAAGCATATGGAAGACAGGAAGGTGATTAGAGACAGCCAACATGACCTCACCAAGGGCAACTCATGCCTGACTAGTCTGGTGGCCCTCTGTGATGGAGTAACTGCATCAGTCGACAAGGGAAAAGCTATTGACATCATCTACCTGGGCTTCTGTAAGGCCTTTGATACAGTTCCTCACAGCACTCTTATCTCTAAATTGGAGACAAATAGATTTGATGGATGGACAATTCAGTGGATAAGGAATTGGCTGGATGGCTGCATCCAAGGAGTTAGAGTCCATGTCTCAATGTCCAGTAACAAGTGGTGTCCCTCAAGGGTCTTTGCTGGGACTGATGTAGTTGAATATCTTCATCAATGACATAGATTGATTGCACTGTCAGCAAGTTTATAGATGACAGGCAGCGTTGCACAGTTGATATGCTTGAGGGAATGGATGAATTTGCTTTCTGAGCTGTAAGTACACATTGACAGCTCATGTACAATTTTTCATCCATCAGTAATGATAAGCTAAATCTAAGTGATAATATTGAAAAATGCTGCATAAGTCTAGAATTATTCTGTTTTAGCAAAATATTCTCAGTGTCCTTATATGCTATTGATTTTTGAAAACGTAAGTACATGATTACCTGATTTAATAGAGTGTCTAAATTAATGAGTAAAGCCTTGAAAAATTTCTGTGGTACAGATTACCTGTCCACAGACTGTGACACCTACCACTTGTCTGTAACAAAGATAACCTCAGGGCTTTTGAGGAGAGGTCTTTTTCTGTACTTTTTAAACAGAGGACAAAATAATGGAAACCACAGCAGAACTGAGAGGAGGACACTGAAAAAAAGCAGTGTAGATAATTTACGGTAAAAAGAGAGAGTTATAAATATTAGAAGATTTAAAAAAAAACCATAACAGAACAAAACAGGAAGCAACATAAAGAGAAAGATAAGAGATAAAAGGTAAATAAAAGGTTGTGGAAAAGATATATGAAAAGAAGAGAGAATCAATCTCAGAATGTGTTTTAGTCAATTAGACCTAAGGTGATGCAGGAAGAAGTGTCAGGGTACACAAATATGCCCTTTTTATGTCTCCAAATACATTCATAAATGAGACCTCATATGATGTGATCCAAATTCCCCAATCACGGGAATCATGACTATGGAGCATGTAGTCATGCTAGTCTGCCACAACCTGATTTAAGAATTGCATTTTTACAATATAAACAAATTCCTCAGATTAAGAAACAAGTCTGTAACTCTTGGAAAAGCATGCTTTGGAGTGACTAAGCATGCAATCTAGTAGTTTACTTTCTTCATTAATGATTTACATGCAGAAATAGTTTTTAGGGTTTAACAGAACGCAACCTTAGTTTTCATAAGGATATGCTGTCATCTTGGTGCATGTGATATTCCAGTTGAACACACCTACAATCCCTTGCATTTACAGATGTCATTTTGTATTTATTGTACATCAAATTTGTCTACATTTGGAGGAGAATAAACATGAAGCAAAGTAATTTTTTATTTCCCCTAGGTCCAAAGAGAGTTTAACTCACTAGCATAAATGTCAGCGTCTACAAGATGCTTGAATGTAGGCAGGCAAAGTGAATTCCATCCTTTCTCACACTGTCTTCTAATGTCTTATTGATTTCTTATTAAATATGTACTCTGGTGGAAAAAATGCTGCAAAAACAGTAGGACAAAAATAGGAATGAAGTAGCAACTTTGTCCATTGTATTTGTAAACATCAGGTAATTCTTTCAAAAAAGTTTTTCCTTAAATCTCATTAAGAACCATGAGAAAAATAATTGGAAAGTGTTTCTATTTTTCAGTAAATATTTGGGAGGAGAAGACGACATTAAAAATCACTATAAGTATTTGCAATATGAATTATAAGTTTTTAACATGTACTTTTGTTATACTTTAGAAAAAATCTGCTGACTTGGGGACAGAAACTTGTTTTTTAGTGATGGATGTTGGCTGTCACTGTAATTAATTACCATGAGGAAGTGAAGCTTTAAGTACAATACTAAATATCATGAGATTCATGATAAAAAGGGTGAGAATTGACCACAGTGGGTTCTTGAGGGTATTGTTTGGTGCCAAGAAAAGCCTGAATCAACTCTTGATGTTTTTTTCAGAGAAGCCGGCTCTACCGTGTTCAGAAGACAGATAAAAGTTGTAAATGTGCACTATGATTAATACAAGCCTTTGATATGTGTTGGTTCTGTGCAGTTATTGCTTATGTTGTGCATTCTCCCCAGCAAATTGAATGAATTACCAAAATGTCTGTAACTATTTTTGCTTAAAACAGAAGACAAACAGCGGCATTTTGCTTGGAAGTGTGATCCTGATAGAACAGGTCCTTGCTATAATGACTTGCCAGTCTGAACATCATGCAGGCAACTTCATGCTTCTCTCCAGGGCTTGGTAGCCTTTTTGTGTTAACAAAGGGTTCCCAGGAGGTTTGCAAGTGTCAAGGGAAGCGTGCATGGGGTGGTGCTCTGAATACTTCAACACAGAGAATGTTACTTGCTGTCTCCTTTTTCCATGTGGATGTTAATATCACTGAAATGAAAAAATTGTTCAGTGCCTTAAAAAAAAAAGCAGCTAATTTAGTTGTATTTTATATTTATGATATTGCCAAAGTATTCAATGTGGTGTAGCTAGTTTTCTTCACGTAAAATAAGGCATAGTACTTACTAGAAACTGTTTAGTGTGAGGCAGCACTTTCACAATCAGTATTAAAAGCTCTTGTGTAGAGTTAGCAACAGGTTTTTACCCTGTCTAGGTTTCAATATCCTGAAAAGACTCACAGTGCCACAGAAAAAAGAAAACTTGAGTAATTTGTGTAGGCAAGGATTCTGCAGTGTTACAGACTGTCAAGCCTGCATTTGGTTACTTTCTGTATTATTGTGTGCCTTTTTCTCCCAAATGAAAGGGAAATTTGATGATGGAAGGATTTGATGCACAGGTCTGTCTGACCCAATTAACAGATTACCTTCGAATTTGCCAGGTAGATTAAGATTTTTTATTAATTTGTATTAAAAATAGGGATGCAACAGGTCTTTTATTAACTATTAAAATCAGTGGGGTTTTGACCAACACTGCAAAGTATCTGCATAGCTATCAACAAGTTCTGTGCAGAATGAAGATTTCAGAACACCACAGTGTCAACATGCTGTTCTTGCTGTTGACTTTTCAAGTGTCTAACTTTGGCAAAGGGAATTGCATACAAAAGATTCAGCCAAAGGAAAGATATGTATCATGTTTTTACTGTCAGCTTTAGCATTTATCCTGCTGCCTTTTCCTCAGTAGTGGAGCATCTTCCATGGTATAATCAATGGCAATAATGAGGTTAGTTTATAGCCAACAGCTCTTGTCAGATGGTCCTCAGAATCATAATTGCCGTCGCCTTAAACCTCGCCAAATATAGCAGGCATTTTGGCCACAGATCCTCCTCAAGTGTCCTGTGCCCTTAGCAATTATCCTCAAGACAGTGGACAAGCAGATTAAAAAGTTCAAATTTTTTCTTCCATCACTTTTTGTACTTACTGGAGTAGGTGGAAGTAAGTATATATGGTGCAACGAAATGTTAAATTCACAGCACTTCATCTTTAACTGAGAAGAAAATATTGAAGATAAAAACAATAGAAAGATTGTAAATTAATTTAAAAGCACAAATACAGCAAGTTGTCTGATAGGAAATAATTCTTCATGTATTGGATTGGTCTGGATGATGTAATGTGACAGTCAATTGAAGCACTACACAACTGTAAATGAAAAAACCCAAAACATATTCATTACTTTTACTCCTAATCCCACACACCGCAGTGCAGTCAGCAGCTCATTGTTAAGTCAATGTGTTGCTAATTCATTGCCTGATGAGGTGCTGGATTGTTTCTGATCCCGGGTTACTATCAGAAAAGGAAAATAGAATCAGTGAATAATAGTCATCATATCCACAGCAATGGATCAGAAATGCCCTCACAACTGCTTTCCTCTAAGGCAAAGAGCTGGTTTGTGTTGTATTGAGATACTGCTTTGAAAAGACATGGTTATTCTTCATCGTGTGCCCAGCTCCCCCATCCCCAAGAAGACACTGTCCTTTGGAGGCCTTCTAGTGCCAGAGTGAATGAAAACCACTCAAAAGGACGGATTAATTGTGCATAGTTTTCTAAAACCATCTGTCTACTTGATAGCAGCAAGGCTGAGTCATACCTTTTGTACTCCTCTTTGTGAATGGTGACAGTGTCGCTGTTTATGGTATGAACGAGAGGCAGCCCTAAGGTCCATTTCATTGCAGCTTGTATCGTAAATCATTTATACTTCTCTATTAATCTATATAACAGAACATATGTAGTGTTCCTTCAGTAAACACATTAGTCAGCAAATTCTTCAGTCAATTGTTAAATTATTCAATAGATTTTTTGTATATTCTCAGTCAGCTTTAATGATAAACCACAAAAAAATATTCATTTCAAAGAAACTGCATGCAGAGTTTCGTCGGTGCATTAGTAGAAGTAATAATCAATGCACTGAGATTGAAATAAGTTTTTTTAAAAATTAATTTCTTTTTAGTTCTTTAAAAAATAAAAATGCTTTCAGTGGAAATATTGAAAAATTCTGTCTCAATTCCAAATTGAAACATAGAAAAATCTAGATATTTAAAAGCATAACATTTTTACATTGGAAATGGGAGATTTCTGTAATTCATCAACACCCAAGAATGATGGATTTTAAAATACCTTATTTTGAAGTTTCATTTCATAACAAATTTTTCCATTTAGGATTGATATTTAACTTTACCATTAAAAACAAAAAAAAGTTTCACTTTAAAATTTTAGTTCCCCATGAGCCTTCTGTTTTAATTCTCTCATAAGAAACCTTTGCTTCAGGATGTGGGGAAGAAAGAGGACAAACCCTCATTTTCCAGCATTTTTAGAAAGTTTGAAGTGATCGTGACCTTCCCTTAAAATACATGGGCCAAAATATTCTACCTCAAGATAACTTGCTTTAAAGAATCTTGTTAGATTCTACCCACTCATTTTTAAATAGTGATTTGGGAAAATATGTTGTACTTTTTCCATGCATTTCACTTAGAAATATTGCAGTAACTCAGTAACAGCCAACTGAATTTTAATCAAACATGGCTTATTCTGTGGAACTTGAGGAGGCTTCCAGACTACACATCAGTTCAATAATTATTTTGTCTCATGCTTAGATTTTTTCTTCTTTTATCATGTCTCTCATGAGTGTTGAGGACGCTCAGTCTTATGAATTCAAGACAGAATCCTTCTTCACCTCTTCCACCAATTCAAAACTGGCTTCACTTCAACTTAAATTGCCTAGAAAAGCTTTCAAAGGTTAGGTCTTGCTGAAGAAGAATAACCTTCTGTGAAAACATGGAAATTGGAAGTAATTCCTTAGGGATGAATACTGTAAGACTTTAGAATATTTAATTATTAAGGCTTTTTTAATGTTCTGAAGCAACAGCAGATCACCGCCAGATTATTGTGAATATTTCACTGAGCGTTTTAGGGTAGAATTTTCAGCCTGCCATTGGCTAAATCTGCTTTTCTTTTCAGTGGAAGGCAGAAATCACAGTGCTATCAGCTGCAAGCAGAATGAAGCCAGCTCTGAGCCGTTCTGAGCAGCTGATCCTCTGTCTCATGCTGTTTACACAGCAGGTGTGGGATGAGTGGTCTGCCATTTCTCACCTTCCTTTCCTTTTCCTGATATTTCTTTCAATCTAAACATGTTTGCATGCACCGGTGCTGAGAATAGGTACTTTTAAAACATTACAAGATATATAGCCTGATCAGAAATTACAGGGTAGAGCTCAGGGCAGCCAAGACTAGAACAAGGCTTATGATACTGTATTTTAGAAGTATTTTAATTTCTTCTAGAATAAAGAACTATTGCGAACTTTAGCCCTTTGAAGTAGAATTTCTGCTAAGCATAATTTTATTTTTGTTTCATGGAACAATTTTTAGCAATAAAATATGTTTAATGTTTGGCATACTAAATGCATGTGGGTGGGGTTTTTTCTTCAGTGTATGGATTTCATATCCTTATATTAGTCTGAGATTTGATTTGATCTGAGAGTTTTCATTATGGACAAACAGAAAAAACCAAAAAACAAAATGAAACTGCCACAAAGAGTTAGATTTGGGTTTAATGAGTTTAACAGAAGAAACTACCTTAAGGGTTGCTTGGTATTATGTTTGATTTTTAGCCAACAGGAGAGAAGTCTGAGATTTAACTGTAAGAATGAGAAAAAACCTCTATTAATTTTGCCTCAGGAAATCAATGATTTGAGTTTCAATCTTTTTTAGGGGCATCTTTATTCTTTATCTCCCTGTCTGGCCTCAGAAATAAACTCCCCATATACTTTGTCATATGATTTACAGGTTGTTGGTTTGAGGCACAGGGACAGTAAGTCAATAGTGTCTCTCTGAAAATCCTGCTGAGAGTTAGGATTGTCTAATATTAAATGTGCAATCAGAGTCAATCTGCTGTTGAGAAGTTGTATTCTCCATTTTGTATAGAAACACCAACTGGAATAATTTCCCTGGAGTGTTCTGAAGTCTTGTCACTGAAAGGTTCAGGGGAGTTTGGATGGAGTTTTGGAAAGTCATCAAGGACGTAAGAGTACAACCTTGGTAAATCTTCATTTTTAGTTTCACTGCAGAGGCTGGTTAAGTGATCTTAAAAAGAAAAGGGAAAAAAAAAAAGCATGATAGTTTTGTATGCTCAATGTTTATATGACTATATATACTGTAAATGACTTCTTATAAAAATGTGCCATTCCAACTGAAAACAGAAGTTTAATACTGTCTTCATGTTTAAGGTTTTGGTCCATTTTTGGTAGAAGATACAGGATCTCTTGCCCTGTCTTCACTTAGCTGACTCTATTGTTACCTATAGCAAATTCTTTTCAGAGTAAAACCCTATTATGTTTTTTTCACAAGGTATTCTTGGGCTAGCCTGACAATATCTCTTGAAACATACAGCAGGGGGACATTTAAATAAAACTAAAATTAATATTATGATACTTTTTTTTAAAATACGGCTTTTACCTTCTTGGGTTTCTTTGGTGCCCAAACTGAAACACTTCTAATGAAGTGAGTAGCTTCATCCTTCCTGAGAATACAGCTAAATTAGTATGCCGTAAGTTTCTGAAGATGATTTCTGAAGATGTAGAGCATTTTCTTTTACTTTTTTTTCTCTCTTGGGAACGTTTCAGGACTTTGAAGGGCTTCGGCACAGGAAACTAAATGAGTAAGAACAGCTTATTCATTCTTGTTCTTTTTATAAAAGAGATTTTCTTGTATAGAAGAGAATCATGTACAGGATTCCAAATGCAGTGAGGTTACTGTGGATTTTAAAGTTTTAGTTTTGGAAAAAAAAAAAAAGTGAACTTAGAAAAAGGGACAGGAAACGAGTTATGACTGCAAGCATTATTTGCTCTGCTCTGTGGGAAAAAATATCAACAGGGTTTTTTTTGGTGAAAAATATGATAGACTTGAGCTGTCAAAATTTTGCTGCACTTTTGAAGAAGGTGCTGTATGAGAAGGAATGACAGAGAACTCACAAGCATATGCTACCAGCAGCACTAGCTGTGCTGTATCTTTCATTTCTTGCCAAAGAGATTGAATATTTTTGAGAAGGCTATTTCTCATTCCAGTAGGAAAGTATCAATAACAAAGCCTAACAATGCAAGTTGCTGATATGAGAGAAGTCTTGACTTTGTCAGATAAAAAAATGGAGCTTGGTGCCCAGAGTGGGTAGCAAGGCACAAGGAAGGGTAACTCTTCACTTCCCAGGAATACAGTGCTATTCTATGTATGAAAATAATGTCATATGGTGTCTCATAGAAATAAAAATGGTAGGCCTCAAACTCAGCATGCAAAATTTGTTAGGAGTTAAAATATTTCTTTTCTGGGGAGACCTGCGGTCATTAGCCCCATGCCTGTTGGCTGTAATTTTATGGATCAGGGGACCTTGGAGAAAGAGTCAGTTATATATTGCTGAGACCCTTAACTCTCTTCCCACTTGAAAATCTTTGCATGAGATGCCTAAACTAAAATTTCATCAGTAAGCCCTTTAGCTAACTTATTTGAAGAAGTTTGTGGTGAATAAATAATTAAAGGATGTGATCCCCCTGATGAAAATAAATAATCCTTTTACACCTTTGTCATGTTGCTGTAGGAAAGATTTGGAAAGTCAGCTCAACATGACAGTGTAATAGGAGATGATAATCACTAGGGTTTTTTCTTTTTATTTTGCTTTACTGCGTGCAATGTAATACTATTTTCAAGTCATTCCAGTGGCCCTGTGCCTAATCTATAATTATAGGCCTGATCCGATTGTACTTCAGTGAATTGACTGCCTCTCATAACAACTGAATTAGGATAAATAAAGATTAAAAAGTACTTTGTATTCCCAAAGAGGTTTTAAAAGTTTTATGGAATTAGTAAGATTCTTAGTGGGGTTTTGGTAAAACTACAGTGGTCGTATTCATCCGAGTCCAAGCTGTTCTGCCAGTCTCATCATTGGGAGCTGCCAAAGGTAAATCTAAACTTCATAGATCAAAAGCAGTGATGGGTTCTGTGACACTTTTCGCTGGATTGCAGTCCATGATTAATCTCTTTGCTTTGATATTAGTGAGCTAGCAAAGAGTTTGATCTCTCATAATCAATGATTCTTTGGCAGCTACTGAAGTGAGCTGTGCTGGCTTCAGTTCCTGAGCCAAATGGGCGTTCATGCTGTCATTTATTTACTCTTTGCTGAAGGGAACATTTTAATCAATGACCTCATCATATTGTTGGTATTTCATTGGCTCACAACCGTTGTTCTGTTAGTTTCTGGCTTTTAAATTCCTAACTTGTTTTAAACACCACACAAATTAAATGAATAAATAAGGTTTGAGTAATTTAAACAGTATGAAAGTGAGGTCTACAAAAGAACAGCTGAGTTTAGCTCTAGATTTTCAACACAAAAATACATTTTTTCAGCATCAAGGTAAATATAAGGAAAGCAGCAATTCTGGATATTGCATGCAGAGTTGGGACTGAGGTTGAGAAGGTAGCATGGCAACATGGTTGAGAAGTATTTCTGTGCCTCTTGGCATTTCCAACCTTGTCAACAAAACCAGAATTGATGACTACTGGGAAAGCTGAGACTCAGAGGGGTAGAAAAACTTACCGAAACTCACAATTCAGGTCAGCTTAAGAGAATTAATCTCTCTGTTCCAAGCCCAAAGTCTTATGAGGACATGTCTCCTCTTGTTGCTTACTCCTGACCTTTGAGCTTTGAGTATGAGTGAAGCCCAAAGCAGAGGGCTGTCTGGTAAAGTCAGTTTGTCCATATCTCTAGAAATGGCTCACCTGACAGTCAGCTGCATTGTCATGAAGCAGTGGTAATTAATAGTGTGCTTCTAGATGAGAAGCCCCCTTTCAGTTTTGGAATACCCTGATGTTACAGTTCAACAGAATAAATCCTTAATTTATGTCTCCTTAGCAGTGTTACCTTTAAATTAATTGCACTGTGGAATTCTCTACATATTAATGTTGAGCAGAGCTTCTCTTCTTATGAAAACAAGAGTACTCATCTGAAGAAAATTAATGATATAAAGCATGAAACAGTACATAAATTTCCTTATCACACCTTGAAATCTTGGTCTGTGTGCACATTTCAGTCTGTGTATTGGTTTGGGGCCTTTAGGCCCCACTGGGAGAAGCATATGTAACCTTCCTGAGCTGTTTAGTTTGCATTTGGAACTCGAATTTTGCTGAAATATGTGTAAAATGCCAGTAGCCAGATGATTCCCTGGTGAACACACAGCTGATAATACTGAAAAGCTGAAGCTATTCAAGCAAGTGTTGGCATTTATTCATGCTTGCAGCTTTCCCTCTGGATGCAACTCGTGGTGGTGTGGTAGTATATTTTAGGTTTGTGCTCACAGGTATTTTATTTGCATTTCTTGAAATCATACCTTCTAGATAAAGGGCATTTTTCAAGCAGCTACAGTGGAAGAGGAAAACCAAAAGGTTCTTGGGTAGAGGTGCCTTTGTTACCAAATGATATAATTCAGGGGAGAATTTAATCAGAAAACCTGACTTTTATTCTGGATCTTTTTAAAACAAAGCAAAGAAAATACTTCTTTCTTTCTCTTCTCTCACATTCCTCATCTCTTGGATCTGTTTGGGTGAAAGGTTTCCATCTGTAGATTACTTGAGAATAGCCAATGGCACCAATAATAGTTAGCTCTTAATGCATATCCTCTTTTCCTTTCTCTTTCCCTATCTTGCCACCTTCACTAAAGTAGGAATACTTCAGTTTTGTACTACCCATTTCCTTAATCTTTGCCAGCACCTCCTACATATTCTCAAACCAGGAACCAAAATGTTGTCCGGTTCATGAACACATGCATTTTGGAACCATCTGATTTAATTTAAAAACTTTTTTGTTATCTTTAGAAAGGCCTGTTCTAAAAATAGCCACAATCTCAATTATATTTTTAAACAATAAAAGCCATGAAGTACAGTTGCATAAAAAAGTGTAGTATGTTTTGGCAGAATATTCAGTTCCAACCTGAGTAGAAACATTCCCAGTTTGGAACACAGACTATTTGCTCTTCTACAAAGCTCATTTGTTCTTCCAGAATTACATCACTTGACTCCTGTGCTGCCAGTTTAGTCCCTTTTTCCTGTTACTTTGGCTGCACCTTGAAAATGAATATGAGAGGAAATTTAAATAATAAGTGAACACCATTTCATAAAAACTGCAATCAGACCATGATTTGAAACTTGGGAGCTGCTTTCAGATTTGGAAAAAAAAAAAGAAATCCCACCCACTACCATGAATCAATTTGTGAATCAATTCAAAACATGAATGGAAGGAAATTAAGGGCTAGAGTAATATAGTTTTCATATGACATATACTTTAATTACACATATTTCCGTGAAAGGAAAGAAATGTGTAATACCTTTTCTTGAGTGTGAATGGAAACAAGGACTGTTTGCATATACAGCTCTTCAGAGAGCTTCAAACTTTAGAAAGCTTTAGAAGCAGGATGTATGTACGTTAGTTGGTGCTTTACCTAAGCTGATGCTTGAGAATTTAAGCAGTTTTCTATCTGTGGTTCATATGGTTTTGTTGTGCTTCACTACCTGGGGTGGAAGAAGATGTCACACATACTCAAGAGAGAACAGCTTGCTCTACTCAGTTAGACCTTACTCAGTTAGAACAACTGTTTCTCCCACGCTTTTCCTTCCTGACAGATCACAGAACAGATTTCTGGTCTCTAACAAAAGCTTTCTAGCAGCTGTACTTAGAGAAGCTTAACTTTTCTAACCATTCCTGAAAATTTCAACATACTGAGTCATTTCATCTGACACACCTAAAACCCTCCATTGTATTGTCTATTGTATGTTGTGTAAAGAGATTTCCTTGTAAAGAGAATGGAAAACAGTCTGTTTATCTCTCTTTTCCTGTCCTGGTTTAACCCCAGGCAGCAACTAAGGACCACGCAGCTACTCACTCACTCCCCCCCGCCCCCGCAGTGGGATGGGGGAGAGAATCGGGAAAAGAAGTAAAACTCATGGGTTGAGGTAAGAACAGTTTAATAGAACAGAAA
>JANZLQ010000007.1:26808121-26841361 GCA_026212715.1 Elanus axillaris | reverse complement strand
CACTGCCCTGGCTGTGTCCCCTCCCAACTCCTTGTGCCCCTCCAGCCTTCTCGCTGGCTGGGCATGAGGAGCTGAAAAATCCTGGACTTGAGACTAAGCATTACTTAGCAGCAACTGAAAACTTCAGAGTGTTATCAACATTCTTCTCATACTGAACTCAAAACATAGGAAGGTACCAGCTACTAGGAAGACAATTAATTCTGTCCCAGCTGAAACCAGCACACTTCCTTATGGAATCGTATTTTAAAGCACCCAAAACGTCCATGATACCTGTGTGAAAACGCACATTACCTGGTTGGTTCCATGTCTGTAGGAAGCTACAGAAGGTTATAGACGTGCTGTGATGAATTACTCTTTTTATGGTCAAGGGATCTGCTGGATCTGATTTCATCGCATAACGTTGCTGAAACACTGCCATGGGAATGCAGCAGTTACTGCTGAGCGGTATTTTAAAGTGTGAATATTCTTTGGAGTATTCCATTACAGTTTGTTCTTTGATTTATAAAGGTCAAATAGTGACTGCATAGATCAAAATTTGACTTGTTTTCAATAAGGATCTAGCTTAGTCAATCAATAGGCTACCACCTTCTAGACTGCAGTCACAAAAGTCCTTGGAAAAGCTTTCTTCCACTGCCATCTCACATCCCTATCTGAGGACAGTTAAAAAAACATATCATAGTTCTTCTTTCTCTGGAACAAAATAAGAAACATTTAGAAATACTTTTGTCCTCGAACATCAGATAGGTTAGATTAAATCTCCAAATGTGAAGACCATGTGTATGAACTGGTTTTGTTAGGGTTGTCTAGAGCATCCTACAACTTAATGCATGACATATTCACTGAAGCACAAGCCATGATCGTAAACCACTCACTGAATATTTCTTTCCTTTCAAATTTTATTCTAAGCATTTTTCCTGCTTGGTAGCCTTGAAGTGCTTGTCCTCTCTTCCTGGTTTTACAGCTGAACAAATTGATCACCTGGTCATACAATGTCAGCTTTCATTTATGTGGTTGGAAGAGAGTTATATGACCTTAGAAAAATAATAATTTACATGATATTAACATAATTTTCTGTGAAACTTCCAGGAATGGGTAAGAGTTGATTCCTCTGAATTAATATAAGTTAAAAATTCAGGGTAGGAAATTATAGGTAATAATTTTTTTCTCTTTATTCACTCATCCACTCCCTTATTATTTTGCCAAATAAGCTTGCCCTTTCTGCAACAACCAATGAAGAGAATGAAACAGTGAAAGCTGAATTAATTTCTAAGTATTTTTAGACCATGAACACACCCTCTAAACCTTCTCCTTACTTTTTCCTTATCTATATAATAGATCTTATTGGTATAGTTTTCTGACTTTGGTCAAAAGCTGTATTAAATCCAGAAAATAGTGCTTCATTGTTAGGGAGATAGCATAAGAAATCCCAGCCAAGTTTATGTTCTCATTGTGTTTGATGTGACATAAATATATGACACAAAACCCTACATATTCTGGGTTTTTTTGTTGTTTTTTTTTTAAGCCAAGCAATTTGTTTTTAAAGACAAGTTCTAATCATACATAACTTTCACCTACATGCCTGAGTGTCATCATTTCCAGCTCCAGCACTTCCAGGATGATAATCTTCAAGTCACTAGTCTGTGACATAGTTATGGAAGAGGAGCCAGAAGCCTGCTTACTGCAAAATGCATCTGTCCTTCTCGTGTGTGGAAAGTGTTTAGTATGGCTTCTGTCTTCCAAGAGTTTCCCCTGAGATTCAGTCCCAGTTAAAACTTACAGTCACCTTGATGTCTTGAACTTGGTAAGCCAGCTGGGGTTGTATATTCTGAGTCCCTAAGAAAGAATTCTTTGAAGTACCTGCTCAACTACCAGTTAAACATAGAGATACCACATGTCCAACTTTTAGGGCTGAAGTTCCTGGGGATATTGAAATACACGCTTTAGCACATCAGCAGGTGCATCTGGTTTGTTGCAGGGGCTGAGTAGGTTAGCAGCTGTCTCTTGACATATGTCACAGATTCAGAAACTAGACATCTATTCTGTCCGTCTTTTTTGTCTGAGGGACTTGATCCTGTCATCTTTTCTAATGCCCGGCTACTGGTTTGGGCTCTGTACAAAGAATTGGTTGCTCTAGGTACTTTTCTTCAAATTGCAGAGGACTTTCATATCACAGGGCAATGGAAGGTCACGGTGCCTCTTTTTCTAGATGAGATGCTGAGAATGTCACACACCAGCTTAGTAGATACTGGGCAGCTGTCTGTGGAGCTGTGACACAAAAGTAGTTAGTCCTGGCACCTGGAAGTAACTCTACCACATGCAGTGTGTGGTGTAGATGCACCAGTTCACTTGGGAACTGAATCTCTGAAATGCAGAAGTCCATGCAGATGGGCTTTTCTTGCATCAGGCTGCCATCACTGACAGAGAGTCACAGAGTTTGGGTACTGCTCAGGTAGGCACTTGTGTCCTCAGTTTTGATTTTGTGGAAATACTACCAAACCATGGCCATTAATGGGATGTGAGAAAAAAAGAAAAAAAGCAAAAAGCATTGCTTCTGATACTTACTGTCAAATTCAGTGGGCTGAGATGCACTGCAATTAGAGTGAGGTGTTTTAAATGAGAATTGAGACCTTTGGCATGATTTTACCCTATATTTTTGTTGGACAGCTTTTGAAAGTTCAAACTCTGGGATGCAGTTTAGTAGTGATAAAATTCAGTCTTCTAAATCTCACACGTGCTCTTTGAAAATGTGATCTTTAATTTAGGGGGCTGTAGCCCTTCCAGTCTGTTGTTTTGTAGAGAACTGGTTATGAAGGGTATAAGTATACATATATAAGAAACACTGTTCAGCAGGTTGTACAGAATGCTGATCTGATAGGGATGGTGTTTGGGAATCAAGGATTCATGATGTGGGAATGCCAGGTGCTAGATGGGAAAACAGGAGACCTGATGTTTCTTTAGTTTGTCATGCTTTTTCCCTAGGAAATCCCTGGCTGATAATGATTTCATTTACTTCCACTTCCATCTGAAATGTTTAGTCTATTAGCTGATTTTGCATGGGCATGCCTTTAAAAATTAGTTATTTGAATATTTGCTACCAAGTATCCTATGTAGTGTTGACAGGAGACAATTAATTTCTGACTCCTGCTTTAGATGCAGTGGATTTTTTTAAAAAAAACATAATATGCTGTGGAAAGCAGAGAGATTTTTAAACTGAATGAGACTAATATTAACAGATACAGTATTTAACTCGACATTGTGCATATCTCTGTCTCTTTTTTTAAAGAATCCCATTTCAATCAGTTACTTAAAAGGTCATGTTTAATGTCACATCAGAACTCTTCCAGAGAGACTCATTTTTGTTCTGGTGCTGGTAATGTTAAGCAAATATCCAGGGTTCTGGTCACTGTCTTCAGTTCATTCTCTGTTTAAACATTACATTCAAGCGTATTAAGATATTTCAATCTTATTTGACAGCTTTATATTTTAAGGGACCACTCCAGTTTTCTTATCACTGAAAAAGCACCATAATGATATGAAGAGGCTTCAGTCATATGTGTGAAGTGTGCACACCTTTGTAGTGTGCAGTAGCAGTCACAAAGATTGCGGACAGGTGTCAAGATTTCCACAGACATGTTAGTAAATCCATCATTCTTTTATTTTTTAAATTTCACTGAGAATTAGTAATTAGATCTTTGAGATCTCTCTCAAAATCCTAGATGTGGGTGACTGCCTAGCTATTCCTCCCCTAGAAACCAGAGGTGACTTTACTTTCAAACCTTGTGGCTTTGGCTTTTTCATCTAAGTAACACTACTGCTCTTTTGATTATTCCATTGATCTTAAAGATAAATAAAAAGCAGTAACTGATATGTTGAAATCTGTAACCACTGAAAACATGAAGAACATTTATTCTTATTCTGGATGGAGGTAGGAAGGCTTGTGTAAATGAGTAACCAAAGGAAATGAAAGCACAGAATAAAAAGCAGTGTACTGTAACACTGTTCTCCTAAGCAGTGAAATCAGACTAACAAAGGAAGTTTTTAAACACAGAAAATGTAGATAAAAGAAAACTAGGGCAAAGAAGATGCAGATAAGACTGAACTTCCATTTAAATTAATTGGAAAAGATCATGAAATTTGTTAAATTAACTGAAAGCACATCCTAGCGGGTGGCATAAAGTAGCTTGGGAAGGAGCTTGTGAAACATTAAAATTTCTGGTAGATTTTTCTCTTTTAAACACAGTAATCCCAGGAAACATGTTGGTACTATGTTCGCACTTTAGATAGGTAACTGATGAACAAAGGGAGGACTTAAAAAAGATAAAGCCATGTTAAAGCAGAAATTCTTTTTGTCAGTGTTTGTTAGGAAGGATTCTCAGTCAGCCTTTTGTAAGGGCCTGAGCCATTGCCTTGAGACAGGCCTGAGTCAGAGACATTGCCTCAAATTGAAGCGTTAGTGTAAGAGGCATCAGAAAAATTTGCTAAAATAGGTAGTAACCAATTGCAAGGCTCAGGTGGTATTTACTGAAAACTGAAAAGAGAATTTGCCAAAGTATTAATAGTGATATGAAACCTTTTGTTCTGATCAGCTTATGTCCGGTAAAATAGAAAGCAGAAAATCCAATGTAGTTTTAAAGAAAGGATCCAAAGAGACTTACAGCACTATGGACCAAGTCTGACTTCTATCATGGTGCCAGGTATGATGAAACAATGATAAGGGAGAGAATAGAAAATCACATTAATATATTTAGCAGCAGGAGGTGCTATGTACTTAGGTTTCCAAGCATCTGAACTGCATGTCCCTCACTAAGTATTTTTAAAGACTAAGTATTCTTAGAGAATAGGCATCTTCTTCTGAATTAATGATTACTAAAAAGGTATGAAACAAAGGCTTGATCTGCATCAGACAGATCACAGAATCATAGGATGGTTTGTGTTGGAAGGGACCTTAAAATCATCTAGTTCCAATCCCTCAATGTGGAGTTGTATCCTATAGGGATTTTGCTGTTCATTATATTCATAAGTGATCTGAAAAGCAAAATAAGTAGTGTGATAACAAAATTAATTAATAATTATTCAAACTTAAACTGACTGTGAAGATTAAGGTGGTAGTTAATGAAATGGCAGATGAATTTAAGCACTGAAAAATGCAAGGTGATGTATATGGAAAACAGTTTCAGGAGTACGTGTACATAGTAGGGTGCTCTAACTGAGCTGCCTAGAAAAGAGATCACAGTTTCTTATCTAGGATCTTCTAAAGCCTCATCTCTGTTTTTATCGCTGTTCAGAAAGACAAATGGAATGTTAGGGATTGAGGAAAAATTCAGGGAAAAATAGAAAACATCATTGTGTCACTTTAATAGGCTAAGCCTACCTCATGACACATGATATTTTACTGGCCTTATCTAAGAAAGGATTTTGTAGAGCTAGGAAAGGTACAGGGAAGAACAAGGGTGGTCAAATATATGGAGCAGACTTTGCATGGGAACTGATTAAATAGGCTTGTTCTCATCCACTTGGAAAAGTGAAAGCTGAAGAAGGCTATTACAAGATGTATATAAAAACATGTGGTGTTCAAAAGGCAAACAGGGATCTTTGCTCTTCTTCCATAAAAGGCAGCAGATTTCCAGTACATACAGTGAAAACCTTTCTTACGCAATGCAACACAACGCAAGACTAAACCATGGAATTTCATGCTGCAGGGAGTTTTATCCCAAATGTAGTGCAAATGTGGTTTTACATAGTAGTGGGAAAAATAATCATGAATGGCATTAAAATTTATTTTGAAGCCACCTAAGATGCAGCCTTTGGAAATGTATAGCATGCAGTTAGTTGGCTACTGGGAGGATGTAAACAGGTGAAGCATCATTGTATACTTCTGTGTTACTTCTGTGCTCTCCCTAGCAAAGTGGTGTCTGCTGACAGTGACAGCTCTGCTCTGTCCGAGCACAGTACTCCTTCTGTTCTAGAAGTTTAATTCAATTATTAATAATTATAATTTTTTTTTTGCTTAGATTCTTACATCCTTGCTGCTGGAAGAGTTTATATTTTACAACTGGCAATGTTCCGAAAGTAAAAGGAGCTGTAGCATTCTGTAGCATGCTGCTTTGTCTCAGGACTGCCACACCTATCTCATATAATTGAAAAAACTCCACCCCTGGGCAGATTCCTATGTCCAGGAATGCCTTTTTATTTCACGGGACCTATTTACAGCACACAGGAAGAGTTGCAGCAAGAATGGTAGTAAGCATGTAGACAAAATGTATTGGGGTTTTCAAAAAGCCTCTGACAAATTTCCATGCCAAAGCTCATTAAAGGTGCAACGTTGCCATGGGACTGGAGGAAAGGTTCATTTATAGCCTGAAAGATGGCGAAGGGGTAGGAAGCAAAGTTCACTGATGACGTGGTGGTTTTAGGGTCATTGGCCATTGTGATTTTTGAAAGTCATTTTGAGGGATTGCTTGTCCTGGATTCAGACCGGTACTGCTAATTCCAGACCCTCCGGGATCTGTAGGGAAGATAAGGGTAAGCACCGCACAATGATTTTGCCTCACTCTCACAGGCAATGTAAAGCTTTACTAATTTTCCTTGCCCAGCCTGATGGACAAGCAGATGAGTGAAAGCACTTGTATTCACTGCTAATCTAAATAATTTTAATAGGCATTGCCCATTTACCAACAGAGAACCCTGTTCCATCATCTTTTTCAGAGGGAACAGTCCCAGCACATGTTGTGATACATCCTTGTTCCTATTGTGTAGAATAAAAAAGGGCTTTTGAGCTCCAGTCTGCAGTGTAACATAAAAACTGGGCTTTTAATTCATGCTTTCTTGTTTTTTGGGGGTTTTTTTTAAACACTAAATAGTGGTTAGGAATTCTCAGAATGGTAAGAAAGTCATTCTTCCTTGAGATTTTCCAGTTTGCCAAGAAATTCTGGTTTGTTATCTTTCCCAATGCACTTCGCTAAGATACAACTGAAATATTTTCTAATTTGTTTGCAAATACATAAAAAGTGTCAGAAAGCTTCTTGTTAGAGAAGACATTACCTACAGCACTGTCCTTTGCTAAACTTGCCTGACATCTTTCATTTTGAGACCCAGCTTTCACTCACTTAAACCTGGAAAAAGTTTAACTTGGTGGTCTGAAATTTCCCTTTACTGGGTATCTGCCCAAGGCTTAAATGCTTTGATTACTGGGAATATGATTGAGACAAAATTCATTATATTGCTTATGTTAAAAAGCATGCAAGCAAATCTGCAGTCTTCTCACTGTGAACATGTAGTCTAGGAAACAGTTTGCAATATATTTTAATGGAATTATTCCCATGATGTTTCTTCATGTAGTTACCATGGTATAAAAGAACACACAATAAAAACCATGTAATTAGAGATGTGTGAGGCACCTGAAGCAGAATTGCCTGGACTACTTTATTTTGTCATTTTGGAATTGTGAAGTTACTTGGCCACAGTAACTTAAAAAAATTTAGGAATTTCAAAAACACACTTCCATGCAAAGGTGAAAAAAGCAGTCTGCCATGGGTTTTTGGTTCAAAATACGGAGTAGAAAGCCTGCAAGTGAAATACAAAGACTGTAGGCAGCTAAATTGCTGTGATCAGACTCCAGAGTCATCGCATCATTAAACTTGGCTGAGTTTTCTTCTTCTAAAATTGTTCTTTCTTTTTGTGTAAAGTCAATGTGAAAAGACTGGATCGTCAAGCAGCAGCTGTCTTTTTTCTTTTTCTTTTTTTTTTTTTTTGGCTAGAGGAGCTGCATGTTTAGGACTAGATCATGGTATTTTCATGTAGCAGAGCATGCTTTTGTAGTTTAAGAATCAGAGTATAGGTGTATTGTCCCAGGGAAGCACCAAGAGCAAGAACAAATCAGATCCCCAGATAAGATGTATTCAGTAAATCAGTCTCCATGATGTACACTCTCATCACCGCCTCCACAGACATGTTAAAATATTTTTTTTTTTCAGTCAGGGTAGCAAAGTGTCTGAAGAAAGTGCACGGCAGTCCAGGCAAGTACTTTTTCACCTGGAAGGTAGTAAATGTTTGTGATTGTCTGCATGGCAGGATTTCTGAGGGCAAAATACCAGGGTTATTCTAACAGCAAGTTGATACTATCCCAGGAAAACAAGATATTTCAGGAGACTGCCTAGTTTATACCAAGCAGATCTCCTTATTCCTAAATTTCTCATGCCTTTTATCATGCTCAACAAAAGCACCATTCAGCTGCATCTTGCCTGAGAGTTAAGACATAAACGATGCCCATTTTGCTCAAATGAATGGCAGTAACCTTTATTCTGAACAAATAGCTAGTTGTCTCTGCAGTTCCTCTGTGCTAACTCCTCACTGCTTATGGCTGAGCAACAACTGTGTTTTCCACCTCTCCATTTTGCGAACTCCAGTTCCAGCCTCTGTAAGTGATCACATATAAACTGATGTTTTGAGAGTTATTATTAAGATCCACAAGTGGTGGGGTCTGGCCAGTTGTCATGTACTGCTTTGCTGGAAGTATGTTTCCCCATGATAACATTGTATGAAATGACACTATATTGGATGGTAATTCCACATTTAGAAAGCAAACTTCTTTTTCTGAATTCTCAAAATTATGCTGAATTGTTGCAGAAAACATTGAAAATTGTGAAGGCCAGGTTTTTCCAAGCAGTGTGATGCTGATTTATCTCTGCCATCCCCAAACCGTGAGAGAGTTTTATCAAGTGTATACACTAGCAAATAGAAATGGAATGGGATGAAAATGGTTTTATTTTTTCTGCATGTTCTATTGTTTTTGGTTGAACTATAGTTAAAATTAAGGCAACTTTATAGGCGGAAATATAAGGTGATAGGGAATACATAACTTTTGGTAATCTAGGAGTCATAACAACTATGTACCTTTGAGCATTTCCACCATAGCTTAAACTGAAACATAGAACTGGACTGTCTTGGTGGGTGAACCTCTGACTAAATATTTATAGGACAAACCCATATGACTACTTTGTTGAAGAACATTATTTTACCCTTTATGGTAAAGACCACCAGCAAAAGGAAGCAGGGCAGAGGAAGGGTATATTTCTGCATCTGTCAGATAACGCTTACCAGCCCAGCCAGTGGTCTAAGTTATACAGATACTTGTTACGAGAGCCAGAAGCATTGTCTGAGCAGATCTGCCCTATTTCCATGTCTCCTTAGCGTGGCACTGTGTGGATATCACTGAGCAGCCCTCTGAGATGGCCTGCACCTCTGAACAGTGACTCCCTGTTCTTTGTCAGCACGTTCCTAAGTGTCTCGAAGCACACTGCTGCAGCCCTGGCTGAAGAAACTACTGAATTTAGGACTAAAAAGGCCATTAATGGTAAGACAATTCTTTAAAAGCACGAGCCAGAATCTTCTCAAAGATCTATTGTTTTGGTTATTCAAAGTGTGTATAATTTCAGGGAAAAAAAAAAAGAGACTTAAACTATGATATATTAATGCACTTGAAAATTGTACCTAGTCTGATGAAGACTTTAACTGATAGTAATAAGGACCCTGCCTGCATGTGTTCAGTAAATACATAAAATAAAATGCACAGAGACAACCCACTCTCAGTTTGACAGATGGAGTTCATGAAGCTAATTAATAGAAGATATTTAATTGAAACAAAGACCCATTTAGGATGAAGCTTTGCACAGATGGAATAGCCTGAATTTCCATGGTCTAAGACCATGGACCTTCTAATTATGTTTTATTTTGCTCTGAACTTGGTTAACATGTACGTACCCAAAGTACTGCTTTTATAACTAGAGCATGATGATAAGTGAGAGTTCCTGAAGTGACCAAAAAAAAAAAAGGTTAACTTTGCACAGAACTGTGAGCTGTTTCCTGTGCTTGAAGTCCTAATTTCTGCTAATGTGTTTTCCTTAGTATCTTTGGTTACTTCCAGAAGTGGGGAGTATTTCTGAGTGTGTAGCCACCCCAGAGACCTCTAATAATACACTTCAGAGATATCATATTCTTCATCCTGCTTCAGTAAATGCATGAAATGCATTTTGTGTGATGCCCTGTGTTTCTGTTAGTAGATATAAACTGATCAATTTTCACTTGAGTTAATGTCTCCCAAATCTGAATCAGGATACTGATCTGTTTCTGAGGTTCCTGAGCAGTGCTTTCTGGGGAGTAAGACAGCTCAAAATATACCTGTCATCTTTGTCCTGAAGATTTGCAATGCAATGCAAACTGACAGCCATAAGCATAGAGCAACACAGGCTGCCTGGCCTAATACCAGTCGGGGGTAACTCAGTTCCCAGATTGTAGAGGCCGTGATTCTGGTGGAGAAGAAAGGACTTCTATGATGGGGAGAAGTTCTCCAGTAACTTCTTGCACTGCTCTGTCCTTGTAGGTTCCCTTAATTCTTCTCTTCACTTGTTCTGCTGAAGGTATTCAAGCTTAATAATTTTTTTAACACCTTTCTCCCACTCTTTCCCCCTTGGCTGCTTCATATGCATAGACAGAGGAAGGATCAGCTTCTCAGCACTGCAGCTTTTTTGGACATGTTTTTATAAAATAAAACAATATGTTCCATCATAAGCTGACTCTGATTTTGTGGTAGCAAAGGGAAAGAGACTTAGTGAACCAGCAGCAAGACTGACGTGTAGCTGGGGATGTGGGAGCTTGGAGTGGCGGAGAGCTGGGCTGTATGTAGCTGTAGGAACCGATGGCTTGGCCGTGGGTTGAGACTTTCCACACAGCGTGCGTGAGTTGGTGGCTGCTGCGTTTTGCTGTTGCTGTTGTGCTCCCCGTGTAGCTGGTGCTGTGTCTATAAGCAAGCGTCTATTGCCGTGTCAAAGGAGATAACCTGCAGTCAGCTATTATATATGATGGTAAGGCCTATAGGGATTTTGGCAGCTGTTGGAGCAACCTCATGGCTTCAACAGAAGCAGGTAAGCACATGCAACACCCTCTGCCAAAGAGTGTCCTAGGCTCTGGGGAAGGAAGTTTCTGGGCATTTTGAGGAACCAGGACAGCATCTGGCATACAGTTTGGATTCTAGGACCTATTTCCCATTGGAAACTTCAGCATGGAAGACTTGTTAATTCTGCACCTCCTTTAAACTACAAAGCCCTTGCACAGCAAAGAATAGGTCAAATATAAATCAGTGCTTAATTGATTTTGCGGACTGAGGGCCAAATGAATTATCTGCCTACACTGTCCTTTCTTTGTCACATTCAGTTAGGCAGTCTGTTTAAGAAAATATAATCTAAATCTTTTGCTGGCTTCCCCCCCCCCTTCCTTTGTCCCCTTTATTTGTATTACTCCAAAAGTTGAATAAACAAGGTGTCTTCAGCAAAGATGTGGCAGGAAGCAGTTGTCTGCAAAGGGAGATGCTGAAAGTTACACTTCTGAGTATGCAGGTCTAAGGAAAAGCCTGTCTGCCTAATAAACCATTTCACTTTTGCATGTCTCATCAGCATTGTAAATATAGAGCACTTCTCTGCAGCTTAACCTGCCATCTGGGATTGAATTCCAGTAACAACCCACCATAAGGAGTAAGTAATGAATAAATGTGAGTCAGCTCTATTGTTAAGAAATACAGCTTTGCAAGTTCCTGCTGTAAATTTTACAGTTTTTTCTCTCCTCTGAATTAGAGATCTGCCAAATTGTCATGAAACAATTTGGATGGTTTGCAAACAGAGATGTTTTCTGGATAGCATAGTGAAATTTCTAATAATTGAGAGCCCTTCTGTCTACAGAAACTTTTGCTTATTTGTTTATTTTAATAACATGGGATGCAGGAGATAAGAGCACAAGCTGTCATTAGAGCTCTGCAGATACCAAAATGGCCTCTAGCTGTATGAAGACCAGCATACAAAAGTACTTCCATAACGATCACAACAAAAATATGTTGCTCTTACCAAGGCACTTCTCAACTGCAGAATATTTCATGAGCACTAACCACTTGGCTGTGTTTCCAAATCAGCAGTCGCTGTCTGAGAAGCCATCTCAGCTACATGCATAGGTGAAAGCTGGAGTTAATTGTGTAAGTTAGTAAGTTGCCACGTTGCATTATTTTTTGAAAATCTCTTGCAAATAAGTATGTCATAAGCTACTGGAGGCTGATAGAAATAAGGTTAGATCTAACAGAGCTTTTTGCTGAGAATTTGGCTGTGATACGAAAGGCAAGATGCATCTGTGGGTGAGGAAGGGAAAAGGGAACCAGTGGCTGTGCAGCCTTGTAGTGTGAGTGGGAAAACGTGCTGCAACAGATTGTATCGAGGGGTAGTTCAAGCCCTTGAGCCTTCTTCCTAAATGTAATCTCATTTATGGCATTGAGACACATTAACTGTGCTTGACCTTTGGTAGGGGAAATGGAATTTTGCAAGTTTTTTAAACACTGTCCAGAGTGTGGGAGGAAGCTTGTGACTTGTATAATGCAGTGCCTCCTGCATTTCCATAGAAATGCTGCATATTTGGCAAAATCTCAGTATGTTACATGCAACCAGGAGAGACAAGGGCAGGAGGAAAGCATCCATTTGCATGAAGCACTGCACCAGTGCAAAATCAAAGTGCAGAGCTCAAGCACTGACCCAGCACAAGCAGGAACAGTGCTGGTGCCATTCCTGTGGCCAAGTACTCAACAATAGATTTTCAAATACCGCTCTTGGACTGTGCTTCCTTTCACTTCCCATTCAGAAAGCGCTGAGACTGTTGCCAGTTGGTATGATTTGTGCTAGTTTACTAGTACCAGTCATTTCTTTATAGGAAGGAAAACCAAGGCTATTACCATTATTCCACAAAGGCCATGCAATATCCACTAGCAAAAACAGTTTTGTTTGTTACCAGGCATGACTTAATTCAATTTAATGTGATTTAATATGTATGGTCTTTCATTTAATTTGCAACCCTAGCTTCAAAACAGATCTGTTTGCCCAAACAAAAAAAATTAGGTAATCTTGTAGAAGTATGTCATCATAACATTCTTGTCTGTGTATCTTAGAGAGGATATTTTCTTAAAATAATAAAATGCATAAGTTGCCATAGTGCTTGCACTTTCTAAGCATCAACTTCCTTCAAAAACTTTTTTAAAAATCTCAGCCTAAGGAGGCTGACATGGCCCAAAACTACTGTGTTTATTTTCTGTATTTCTTTTCCCTTGGAAAGATAAGCCATGCCATCCAATACATGTGTTCTCATGGAAAACATGACACTCCTGCCCACCACTTGTTCAACAACTGATATTTATAAATGTGCTACTTTCTTAATCTGCTTTTCAGTTTTCTGGTGAAGTCTACAAATGAGCCTAAAATACAGATCTAATTTTTTTTTTTTTCCATCTCAGGAACTTTTCCCAGAAAACAAGTTAAAGCTGTAACCACTTTTGTTTGATAGACTGCTACATTCCTGTACGTATGTATGTATTTACTTATATGTATGTATTTCTAGAGCATAACTATGAGCTCATAGAAACGGTCTCTGAAATACCTGAGACATATCCACATGTTCTTGCATAAAACCCTCTTCAAAGTGCTGAGATCTGTTGTGTGTTAACTTTGCGTGAACCTGAGACATCTATTTTTTTTTATTATTACAAAAATATTGTTATGCTAATTCATCCTCATTTTTTGGCTCTGTGCAAGTCCAGATTTTGATTATAATGAAAGAGGAGAAAAAGAAATTCAGACAGGCTGTATGAAGCAATATCAGACAACTGCTTTTACTCACTTTGTCGCAATATGTAGTGATGGCCTGAGTTTTACAGTAGAAATTCCTTACTGAAATGGCCTATATCTGTTAGTCATTCATGTAGGGACTGCACTGTCAGTAGCACTAAGGGACCACAAGCATGGCTGTTATGACCAGTACTGAATTACATAAAGGATGGCCACGGTAAAGAAGCAGGAATATATTAGTCAGTCATCAGTTATCTGTGTGTATCAAGAATATATACCCTGAAGTGTAAAGCATCTGGACAGTGAGAAAGGGAAAAAGAAAAGGGTTCTGTGAAGGTAGGAGTTTGCTTCAGGCCATTAAGGTAGGGAGATCTGGGGAACGAGGCTACTGTCCTGGACAAGTAGAATATTACTGAAAGTGTGAGACTAGCTGGGTATGGAGTTTATCTGGATCTGCTGGGAATGCAATTGGGCAGCAGAGATTGTCTAGCCGGTTCCTGCAGCTTACTGAGAGCCATTTTTAATGAAGAAATTGGAGAGAGGGCAACTGAAAAGGGAGATCTTTCACATCTGATTCTTACTGATTTATAGGAACTGATTAACAGTGAAGACAGGAGGCAATTTGGGTAAGTGTGACAACAAAAAATATTTTTCAGCCTTCTCAGGAGAGACGAGGAGGCAGCAACATAAAAATGGTGGCTGCCTTCTAGTATTTATTTGAACTGCAGTCTTCCTTGAGGCTGTGTCTCCACCTTTTTGCTCTGTGCCCAGGTTTTCCAGAACCTATCCTGTTAACAGGCTCACTCAGAAAATTATCCCTGCTCCTTCCTGATGTCCAGAAGATTTAACACTGATGAAGAGTGCAGCAGTGAAGGCCAGGAACAACGCAGCTTCCTCTCTAATGCTACCTGTTTAGCAAAGCATACAGCATATAGCATGTATATTATTTTTCTGCAGACAAACATTCAGCTGTTCTTTCAGGAGAAGCGTAAGTGAAATTTGAAGCCAGTTAGCCATGAAGAAGTCTATGACAGTACTCACTGTGTGACACCATAAATCTATAGAAGCCTTACTGATTTTTTGATCCAACTCCAGCCAGTGTTTAAGGAGTTCAGCAGTTTTGCTGCTGCTTTTCTGTTTTTTGTCTAAATGCAGAGGGAAGATAGACAGCATGGGGGAGATAAGGTGTGTATTCTGTATCTTCTGGTAGCTTGGTGTTTGGGTTGGGAAGTTGGAGCAAAGCACTGTCAGTCATTTAGAATAACTAGGAAACCAAATGATCAATTGTTTCCCTGTATAGGTTATACTGAGTTGTAACATGAACTGAAATATATTGGGGAATTCTTAGAAGTATGGTTAATACACTAAAAGATAAAAAAGAATGTAACTATATTATTTTTTTTTTTATCTTTCTGGTCCGTGTTTTGGTTTTAAAATTGGTTGTTCATGGTAAAGTGACTGCTAATCTGAGGACACCTACAGTGGATGGAAAAGGAGCAAAATATTGAGGAAACAGGAGTTTAGGATGTCAGGGGAGAGAGACATCTTTCAGCTGAATGCAGCCACCTAAAAGATGGTTAAAATTTCCCAGTAGGAGGAGCTAACATGGATACTTTGACAGGATGAACACGATCGTGGTGATACCCTGGAGAAATAGGAGAGAAAGTGATGAGTGGCTGCATGGCAAAGTATGTATATGCCTTCCCCTGCAGGTGTGGAAAGGATTGACAGCTCTCTGGCAGAAGAAAGGTAGAAACATGAATGTAAGCAGAAATAAAATAGATGCCAAGTGAGTGCCTTGACTGCCTCCAGCTATGTGGTATTTCTTGTTTTGTGTGCTGTTTTCCTCAGGAGGGTCACAGACAGCAAACAGGAGAAGGTAGAGTGGAGAACCATTTAATGACAATCTAGTGTAAAAATATCAAATAGGTAAAACAACTTTGAAACAAGCAAAAACAGGGAAAGGGGGGAAGGGTGGCATTATTTAGTAGATGTGAAGGAGCTCTGTACAAGTGATATGTGAGGAAGAGCTCTTGATGGTAATTGCATGACTGTGGAACACAGAAAAATTTGCTAAGTACAGATTATAGCATGGTCTGACACAGTGGATCTGGTTCTGAAGCAGAAGTCGAAGTGACCATATGTGATCCAGCTGGATGTCTCAGCAAGGGTGCAGCAGTCTATAGGAAGAGGAGTCAGGAGCAACTGCAACAAACAGCTTCGGCTACTTCAACCACGTGTGCACAATCATATGCAACTGTGACAGTTACGAGTTGAAGAAACAAATTTCCCCTAAGTCATGCACGCACCTCTGGATAGTCTTACTGCTGGGAACTTAAGCTTAGTCTCTTATTTCAGGGTTTTTTCTTTCTGGTTTACATGCTTGTTCCTCCAGCAGAGAGGAAGCTTGGAAGTTTTGTGTTCACAGCAATGAAAAAGCAGAGAGTATTTTCTCACTTTGCAAGCTCACGATACAATAAGAATAAAATAACCATATATTGCTGTTCTGTAAACAGTGGTGCAATGTAATATTGCAAGAACATTTTACATGTGCACATTTCGAAGTTGTCTGTTTGCCATGTCCAGACAAGCACAGGGGAGAACTACTGAATATTTAACTCCTAAATAAGGAAATTTGACCTTTATGTTATTTGACAGATGAATTTGCAAATTATTTGCAAATTTCTGATGGTGAGTTACTCGTTAAGAACACCTTCAGATATTTTGAATGGGATGTGTGATAGCTGAATGTCAGGTCTCTTATCTGCCAACTGAAAATTTCAAAGCCTTGAAAAAAGAAAATCCGTAGTGGTATAAGGTTGTAGCAACCGGACAACTGCTTTCTTGCAACTGTCTCTCTCCCCTACCTCCACATGCTATAGTCCTTTCAGGTTTTGGTATAGCTTTTTAGACCTTGCTGTCTCTTTAATATGCTAGCAAAGGCAAAAGTGAGACTAGAAGAAGGCAAAGCTGGGGTTATAACAATTTGGTTGCTACGGTTGCTTGAGGACATGCTTGGGATGGTGAGATATGGGACATTATTTTGGAGGTGATAATTATTTGGAGTGATACTTCTGAATGAAACGGCTCTCCTTCAGTTCTGATGTATTTTAGTTGTCATGCCTCACACTTGCTTACAAGTAGGTTATCAACCCATTTCAAGCTTTTAATTACCCTTTTCAGCATAGTTCTGTGCATTACCTGGCTTGGGTCAAAACCCATCCTCACTAAAATCAGGAGTTAGGCAGCTGCAGATTTGAGCAGGATCAATGCTGTTGGGGGTATCACATTCTGGATTTAAGCTACTATGCTTGTTGTGAGCCTGTGAGCTGCTTCAGCCACCAAAAAAAAATCCCTGTACCAACCACCTTATATTAAGTATGAGTTGATTTAGTATAAGAGTGTTGAATCTGTTTAAGAGATAGTGATACTGTGTACCTGATTTGGCTAAAGGATGGAATAATGCAATAGGCTTCTTCCTACAGTGATGAATCTGCACCAAAAAAAAGAGAGGAGGCAAATTTTTCCGGGAAGTGATGCAACTCTGCTACATTAAGGTCAACCCATCCTTAGCTTTCTAACTCCATCTTTGTATTCCTGTTGAAATGTAATGAGTTTTCACATGCTGAAACTGATAAAAATTGGAAGATTTCACTATCCTGTGAATTCTGTGAATTCTCATATGGATTTGTAAAAATAACAAATTTGTGTGTGTGTGTTTTTAATGTCTGGTAGATACTTAAACCACATGAGTTCTCCTACTGAGAACTTACCAGCACAATGTGGCGCTTTAGTTTGTCATTCCATCACTGGTTTCTTCATTTCCTCCAAACTGTGATCTACAGATCTCTTTACTGTAGCAGTGAGCCACAATTCATACAAAACAGTTTCAAGCTCTTTTAATCCTACCACGCAGCAATATTGGCCAGAGTCCAACCCAGAGGAAGGTGAAAGAGCCAGCATCACTCCATCCATCAAGGTACCTCAGGCCCCTTGAAATGAACCACTGTGTTGCAGACAGCCCTGAACCAGAGACAACTGTTAAATTTAGGATCTGTCCTACAGTCCTGTCAAAGTAAACCTCATCCCTCAAACAAGAGAAATTGTGTCTACTTCAGTACTACAGGACTAGACCCTAAAGCAGCTTGTCATCAGAGTATTTTTTGGGTGTGTCCCAAAGTTACTTTATAATAGGAGAGAAATACATGGTATTTCAAGGTGGTGTATGGGAGCTGTATGTTGTTCTGAAAAGCCTAACTGAGATTTTGAGATCAGGAGCAGGTTTTCTTGAGTTTTCTGTCCTACTTTATGCAAACAGTTGAACAGTTTGAAGGATGGTGGACATCTGGATATGGGACAGAAGGATAATTGGACAGTTTGAGAGATAGCGGGTACATGTGAGAGATCAGATTTCATAACCAAAAGGCAAGATCTGAACAGCTTGTGCTGAGAATAAATAAGGGCTGCGTTCCTTTTCACCTCAGATGTTTTCTGTGGGTTAAGCTCTTTGGGTAATCTAGTTCTCAGCAACCACCAATACATCATGCAATCCTTCCAGCCCCCTCCTCAAGCCATCTTGTATTTCATGTATCATATTCTACCTGTTTTTTCATCTTCTTAATTGACTGCAGTGATGCCCACAAACAGGTCTTTAGAAACCTCTATTTGATACCACTTTCAGTAAAATTTGTCACCTAATCTCAGATGGCTACGGAGCAGATGTCTGTCTCTTAGGAATTTATCAAGTCGTGCCTAACACGTAGTGAAAAGTTAAACGGCGCTTTAAAAGAGCAGTTCAGCTGGCCTATTTTGGACATCTTTCTGGGAAGTGAGCAATTGAGAAATATTTCTCTCCCTCGACTGGGAAGGTAGATAGTGCAATATCACGTATATATGTATTGTACAGATCTGCACTAGGTCAGATAAATTCTGCTTTTGCAGGACCTCATAAAACTCTTCAGTTTGCTCTTTAGCCTTCAGCAAAGCCATGGTTGCCCAAGATTTCCCTATAGCTATCTTTAACTCTTAATTAAAAGGTATATGTAATTATTCAATGCATTCCCAACATTAGTGACATTGTTCAGGAGCAGTGTCTCTCAGTGGATGGAGCACTAGATGAGGTTTTTGCTCCCGGTCTCTCCCTGGCTCACTGGTGACCTCTCTCTACCACTGTTTGTATTTTGTAAAGTAAGAACTGAAAAATCACACCCACCTCCATTGAAACTAACTGGACTGTATGAATCTTTATGAAATTTTTTTGTTATTTTTTTGAATCAGTCTTCTCCAGTATTTTTATGTTTAGTTTTGGAATTATTATATAGGGAATTAATTTTGGTTCTTTGTGCTTGTCAGGGTAGCAGAATCCTTGGTAACAGAGAAGCATATATGTTAATTGTCTTTGTCCCACTCTCTGATGAACTGTGTGTGCTTTGCAATATCTTCATCATTCTTCTCTGGGGATCCTCCAGCAGGAGACCTGTCTAAAGTGTACGTAGGAAATCTGAATCTAGCTGATTTCTGCCAGCACAGACCTTGCACAGTGAGCTCCATCATGCCAACCTATGGCCAACTATTGGGCAAAAAATAAGATCTGTCTTTTCCCCATTATCATCAGGGTTTGCAAGAAGTGAGGGAGTAGAGAGAGTATCTCTCCATGCATGCCTTACAATGCTTTTGTGAAGTTGCAGCCTTCCAGATGGTGCCATTGTGCAACTCCATTGGACTCTGTGTAGTTGTTTTACAGAGACATATGGGAATTTTCCTGGGCATTGGGAATCCCAGAGCATCATTAAGACCATTTACAACCTTCTCAGTCAACAGGAGGCCAAAAATAAAAAGGGAGAAAATTTGTAGAACTTTTCTTTTTCTCTACTTTAGTTTAGAGAAGAAAGATGAGGTACAATGCCTGGATCCTCTAGTAGACAATTAGTGGAATGATTCTCCATCAAAAAGTGCAGTTTCATCAAAATCAAGATGTTTCACAGAAATATGCTACATTCAACAGGAGTTTTGATGAGGAAAAATTTCAAATAAATGGCTCTGATGTTCCCATTCCATTTCACTAATACCAAGCATTTGGCTTTCGAAGAGAAGCATGAGTCATTTTGATAAGGTAGGATGCTTAAATGTTATTATTCCATATAATTTCATTTGGACTCTAACGCTAACATTTATTTTCACAACATATTATATTTCATTCATTCTGTTTAATATTTGAATAAGAATTCAAATCTAAGCTAACCAAGACAATGAATCAAATCTAATAACTAAATAAGGTGAAACATTTTGACATTTAAAAAACCAAAATAGGTCAACATTGTGTAAATTAAATTTTTGCTAGTCCCAACTGGAAATATGTCACAGTTTTTATTTTACAGTGTATTTTCAATTGTTTAAGTTTTTCTTATGATTGAAATGGAGTTCTGACCTGCTCCAGTGGCATCTTTTCTACTGCCATTACTGCTCAGGATCTTGATCAGTGAAGCAATTTGGTTCTGGTGACAGTGGTGTCACAGAGAAGCCAAATGCAGCATGGCAATTAGTGCACTACTAGATAGAAAGAGATAATTTGATCATCCCTGCAGAGTGCTAAAAGGTTTCCCATTTTACATTAATTTCTGCTCAAATGCGTATTGGGCAAAGAATAAGGTTAGACAGCTTCTTCCTAATATCTTTAGGGGTTATGAAAGCAATTGCAGCTTCACTTCTTAAAAGCAGAAATTATCTGGCGGGCAAACATGTAACCCTGTCATCTGGAGACAAAATCTCTGAAACAACTGATAGGACTTCCCTCTCTGTCAGATTATGAGTCAGGTGGTGTAATTCAGCCTGTGCTCCAGTGCGCATAAAGAGAGATGGTATAGATTAGTCACTGTTATGTGCAGGGTAGTCCCATTGCTTAACAATGCTGAACATCCCTGGGCTATGTGTACTGTTGTAAGGGGCAGTAGGTCCTCCTCCCAGTGATTTAGTGGCAGAACAAAGACAGATCAAGGAAGTACTTTTACCCTGAGGCTGAAGCACTGATGCCCAGAGACAGCAACAGACTAGCCAAGACCATAGTTGGTCTGTGGCAAAGTCAGAAACTAAGTTTAGAGCCCCAGACTATCACTGTTTATCAGATCATCTAGGGAAAAGAAAATGCTACGTTTCTATTTTTCACCTAAGAATTAAGCTGTCAATGGAAATATATAATAATTTTATAGGAAAATTAATAATTCCATCTTTTAGTGTTCAGGTTTCTTTTCATATGCCATGACCTGAACTCTCATTTACATTTCTGCTACTTGAAGTCAACACATAACCACATCCACCTGTGTGTACTACATTATTTGACCTGTTCCCAACTGACCTCAAATAGGCATGTTTTCCTCTACCTCCCATGAGAGCCAGATTCAGAACAAGTGAACACAGTTGTTTTCCCTCACAGAACAACTTCTACTTTAAGGATAGAATCAAAAACCCTAATGTTTTGCCAGTGTTTTTTAACCATCCCATACCTCAGATAACAATGGACCTGTCGGTAGAACAGGCAAGAAAACAGGATCACAGGTGGACTGTTGCATTTGAAAGGTTTCACCCCAAATTACTAGTACAGACAAGAACTTAACTCAGCAGTGGAAAAAAAAACCTTGAGAATGTTAATTCCAGGTGAATCCCAAGACTTCTTCCTCTCTTGTTTCTTCATTCACAATCCCACTCTTTTGCAATCACGTTCATTGCCCTACTTGCAAAGAACCAAGGCTTTTAAGTTCAGAGTGAGAATTGTTAATTCCAATTTATCCAGTTTTACTGAATCTTATATTCAGTATTTTACTCACGTCTTCAGCTGTATTTGTCATTTACTTCTTCCTGCCTCCCAGCATTCTGCGTGACAAACGTAGTACGTACTAGGTGACACACACCTGTATGCTAATTAATTATTCTTTGGCACACCAGAAATGCAGTGTTTACCATATTCCAAATAGGAAAGCATCATTTGTAGAAATATAGTGAAAAGAATCAGAGTTTTAAGTATTTCAAATTTTAAAAAACACGTAAAAAGAACGGCTGTAGTGACTCAGACCATCTCACTACCTGTCTGACAGTGGCCGAAGGCTTGGGAACACACAGAATAGGGTTAGGCTTCTCCCTTTACATCCTCCATCTTCCCCTGGTCTGTGCCTTAGGCAACTCATCTAGTAGTGTTTCCAGCATGTGTTTTTTATTAGCACTCAATAACATTTTTTTCCCATTAATTTTTCTTTAATTCTTTCTATTGAGTCTCAACAACTTACTGTGATAAGGAGTTTTCTGCTTTAACTGTACGCTGTATGGAACAGTATTCCCTGAAAATTTCATTTGCTTCCCCATAGCTCTTGTATTGCAAAGCACAATGAATAATTGTTGCCAATCCACATTCCTCATATTGCTCATAATTTTAGGTACCTGTACTGTACCTCTTCAATTGCTTTCCAAGCTGCAGTGTTCAATCTATTTAATTCTTCCTTAGAGAGGAGCCATTCCATGCATTAGATGATAATTTTCTTTCTGTGTCTTTTCTTCTAAGTAAGAGTTAGGGAAACAAATATTAATTATACTAGATATAAGAAGACAAGATGACTGCAGCAGAAACAAATGTTGCTGCATATATAGTGTGTGATTTGAAAGTAGCTGAGGGGTAGCTAAAAATAACAGGTCAGCAAAGTAACGCACAGATGCAGTTTCAGGGAGGGTGAATGAAATGTTCATGAATTAGACTATTGAAAACAACATTAGCAGTATTTAAAAAGTGATTTGGCCTTGATTTAGTGCTGAAGTAAATAGGAACAGTGGTAGGCCAGTGTTACTGGTGCATATGAAAATTTCACTCCTAAGGACACTGCTATACTTTGAGCTCCCCTGGCTGGCTTGTTCTGGATGTTGAACACAACAAATAAAATGGAAAATATTCACTGAGCAGAGACGAACTCTGGCTTTGCTGTATTTTGCAGACAGAGAAGAATAATGTGTACTTTCACAAAGATCCACATACAACTAATGCGGTGCCAACACAGTGATGTGTAGAATGTAGATCTGAAGGAGAATCCTGCAATAAAAGATTTAATTAAATTAATTTAATTTCAATTAATTGGAGAGAGGCACCTGAACTTTGAAAACCTGTTGTGAGCCTGGGCCACCCTTAGGTCCTACTCTGGGCAGTAGTGCAGTATTTCTTTTCCTCCCCTAATACTTGGGTTTGTTCAGATTTTGTATGTAGGGCTTCTAAATCTTGAAAATTGTCCCAGCTGGGAAAAAAAAGCTGCCCACCTGTAATCCTGAGCAAGGCAGACAGTGAAGATTACTCTGGAGGTGGGACAGCTTGAAGCAATGGCTTCTATAAGAGGGACTGGAAAAGGCCAGATTTTGACATTTGCAAGTGGAGGCAGGGGTGTTTTGAACACTGTTAGGTGAGAATGTGAAGGAAAAACAAAGTGGGAAGATTGGAATGTATTTTGAGAGGGAGTCAAGTCACCACTGCAGCCTCCTCTCCCATGCTCATGTGTGCAGTGTTGCGGAAGGGCATACTCTATATTCAGGAGATACCTGAATCACCTTCGGGGACAGAGCCCTTAAACATGGCAGTGGTCATACAGTGGCTGAAGGACAAATGGGTTATTCCAAAGAAATCTTGTTACATAGACATCAGTATTTAAAAGGCAGATGTTTGTAGGCAACGGAAGCTAATTGTCTGAGGGCTGCTAGAATATTTTCAGGAGGAAGGTGGGACTGACTGAACGGGATTGGAGTAATGCATAATATTTTCTAATATTAAAATATCTCTATAAAACCAGAAACGTGCAGAGGGGTACAGAAGTGCAATGTCTTTGCCTGGACTAAGGAATATCAAACCCTTCAGCCAGTTCCTCACATTTCCTTGCTTTGTAACCAATTTTGAACCGGGGGGGGTTAATGTCTTATGCTGTTTTTCCAAAGAAAATCTGAGCCCATAGTCTGTTATATGCTGTTAGAAAAAAAATGTGTGCAGAGTGCTAGGAATGAAACAGAACGTAACCGAAAAGCCTAAAGATTACATGAAAGTCAGTCAAAGAGGGTGTATAATGTACTTACATACACAAGGTCATCAGCTGCTTGAATTCATTCTGCCTACAGCTGAATTCCCTTCCAGCAGTCCCTGAGGTGCTTAGAAACACAGAAGTTGCCAGTAACCAAATTATTTTTATGCTGTGTTTTGAGAAAGTTTCTAAATCTACAGCTGACTAAAAATTCAGGGATTTTTTTTTTACCGACTTTTTTTTTTTTACTTGTAGACATACATATTTGCACACACATGCTTCTCTTTCATTAGACACTGTTTCTCCCTTTTGTCTCTTCCCCTTGCCTCCCCTATGAGTAAAGAAGGTGGTGTGGAGGAAAAAGGAGAGCAAAACGATATTTCTGCATGTTGGTGAATTGAAAGCAAGACTGTTACAATAATTTTGTATATTTTGTTCAAATAGTCCTCTTAAAAACACAAATGAGATTAAAGTGATTTTTTTTTCCACCCCCAACAGTTTAGATTTAATAGAAGCACTGTTGATAAGTCCTGGCTTTAGTCTGTGTGTCCCACTTTGAGGGGTCCAAAATTGCCATGGGCCAGAAGAATCTGACCCAGAAAAGATAAATTAAGAAGAAGGTAAGCAGTAAATGACAGCTGCAGTTGAAAAAGGACATAAAACTGTTTTTATGATGGTATGACAGGAAAAAAACAAATCTAAGTTGAGGGAACTTGGCTTTGCTAATAAATGAGGAATGGCGTAGCTCTGGAAATTTTACAGATATGGAAGTAACTATTAAAGCAGCCTATGCAAAGCAAGTTTTGCAAAATAGAAGCATAAACGGCTCTAACGTAAGTAGGAGACCTGTGGCTGGGTTTCCTACAGCAGAACCTGGTGTGCAATGCCGCTTGGTGCTCTCAGGATGGACGATGGGTGCTACTTGCACTTTCATGATGAATTTGCTCTCAATGAGCCACAAAACTGCTTCAGGAGCCACGCTCTGCCACTTCTCCTTGGCACAGGGAAGCAAGCTGTAGCCCCCAGGATAAGTTCCCCCCACATGCACCCTGGGCTGGTCCTTAGTGTTAATTGTCATTCAGTGAAGTGTCACCACAGGAACTTCTCAAAGGCACCTGCAAACTCTGAAACCCAGACAATAATAAAAAAGACTAGTTGGTTTCGGTGTGATGCATATTTAACTCACTGAAAGTCTTAGAAACGAAACCAGAAAAAACATACCTCAGGGAAGAAATCTTGTACTTTCAGGGAGGCTGAAAGTCAGCTGCTTCGCTCAGGATTTCAATTCTGCTTTTGTAGTATAAGGAGAGATGTTTGTAATGCAAATCACCCACAAAGGAAAGTGGATGATCCACTTTCCTCAAGCAACAAATCCTGTCATAATCTTGCAAACACCATAAAACCCAGTTTACTCAAGCATTTGATGCATTTTTGTCCCCATGTGTTAAGCTGACAAGGCAGGATTTACAAAGTGTTCCTTGTGGGATGGACAAAAAGAAAAGTTGTAAAACCCTGTAGCAGTTTAATTAGGCCTTTGCGTAGCAGTTAGTAATGAGGTCATTGCCTCTTTCTCTACTGTCTGCTACTCAGGAATTGCTTTCAGTCCTTTTCCAGTCTCCCTTTAGCTGTGACTGGCGTCACTGGGCAAATGGTGTTCTTTTATACCGGATTAGCGACTCTTCTCCATACCATGCAGTCTGTGGAAAAATTTTGCTAGGGATTTGGTGACTTCATTTGTTTCGGAGGAGCTATTCCAAAGAGGAGAGTTTGCTTCTCTCCCTTGACCTTTCCCACTGTAGCCCTGTTACTCCCTTGGGCAGCCCATCACCTCTCCCCCTTGCTCTTAGGTGGGCCTGTTGTAACCTGGGAATGGACGTTGTTCCCACTCCTTCAAGAGACTTGGGAGTAAACATAAAATCACGTGCCAAATCAGGCTAAAAAGCTGAAGTGTTGTCAAGTTCTGCGACTTGAACAGTTGTGACTTTTCTTGAAGGGGAAAAAACAAAACAGCTGAAAGAACAAAATTACCCTAGTCATTATGGTAACCTTTTGTTGTCTTACTATATATTCATTTAAATTTCTAAACAAAATGCTTTCAACTGAAAAATATGACTTACTTTAGGAATTGCTAAAATATGGTATTTCTGAGGGTATTTTTTCAAAATGAAACATTCATAGAAAATTTCACAGAAAAACATTCATGAAAAATTTCAAGGAATTGGCAGCATCCAATAGAAATCTAGAGTTTGGGGTTTCGTTTTTTGGTAAAAATTCCCTATGAACTGTGTTTGCAGGCACTTCAGAAAAATAGCAAGCTCTTATGGTCTTTCGGTGATGAAGCCTCTGCACTGTAATTCAAATAAAATAATGATACATCAAGGTTCTTTCAAAACCAACAGCCCCTATATCTCATACTCAAAATATGGCATCCCATATATCTGTCTCATCAAAAGTAAACTTATGGGCCATCAGAGTTCTAATGAAAGAGTAAGATTTTGCCCATTGTACAGAGTATCGATTATTTTACCAGATCTATAAAACAAGAATAACTTCTCTGGAAAATAATAGCATGCTAACAAGGGAAGGTTTTGTTTCTAGCAGGGATGCACAAGTAACAGAAGGAACACATAGCATCTTCCTGGGCATGTGGATAATAATAACCTAAGAATAGAGGACATACCTAAAGGCAACAGAAGGGTGATTAATTATTATTAAAGAAAGCCCAACAGGTATCTAGGAATAAAAGTTGTGATTTGTCAGAAGCTGTGACTGGAAAACAGTAACAGCCTGGAACAAAGAGGAACACTATGTGCAGTATAGTTGATATAAGATATATTTTTTTTTCTTTTTTTTTTTTTTTTACTACATCTTTATCTAGGTGTGTAAAGGCTAGCAGAGATAGGAAAATAAATAAGGTTGTATTATCTTGAGATTGTGGTATAAAATTGATGATTCTTCCTATGGCATAAAAGTATTATTTTTTAAAAAATATGTTATTTTATCATTTTTAATAGCTTTGCTCTGAGGATTTTTAGCAGCAAGTATAATCAGAAAAAAATAATCATTGGTTTACAGGAGTATCCTGATGTGATGAGAGTGTTCTTATTTTGTTGCTTCACTGTATATGTTATCAAAGGCAAAACCTTCCAAATATCTCCCACTCTAGTCATGTTCTGTCTAGAAAAAGGATTATCAAGAGATTCATTTATGCATTGTTTGAAATCTTGCTTGAAAAGGTCAGCTCCCTGGAGAATTGATATTAGCAATTTGTTCAGAAGCATAACTAGCTGTTTGCATCATCTTTTTTCTAGTTGTACAAGTTCTTGGGCTACATTAGCCTGAAATAGAAGTGTTTGAGTTGATGTGTCTATACAAGACATCTTTTAGAAAGGACTGGGGGACAACTGCACCCACTTTGCTCAGCACAGCGATCTAGAAAGTTTTGTTTGTGTGTGAAAGAAAGTGCCTTCTGCTTTTGCATGAACTCTGAATTTCTCTTTTGTCAGTTCAAGTTAAAATTGGCATTTTTTTTAAGAGCTTGTTAGTTTGTTCCCTCTGGCAGCTGCCATCTTCTGAGGGTAGTTGCATTCGCTATCACATCTGACACTCTCTGCAGGGGTCGTTGTTAGTATGTGCTGGCTGTGTGATGCCTTAATACTGATACACCAATCAAATGGGAACTTAATGCTTTATAGAACATTACAAAAATATGTCCATAACCCTTACATCTGGGGTGATGTGAAAGCTGCAAAAGAAGAGGTAGGTGAGTAAAAAAAAAAAAAGGCTTTATGAATGCAAGGCTATTAACTGCCTACAAGAGCTGTGTGGGTTGATTAGCAGAGGCAGGACTGTGCTCCAGGAGGAATGCCAAGGAGTTTCAGATGTCCTTTGCACAGTTTTAAATTTGATACGTTTCTTACAGTGTTGCTACAGCTTAGGACGATATTATGGGCTAGATGCAACATGTTTCTGGGTCAGCTGCTCCATGCTGCTGCAGCCTTTGCTATGCAGACAGGATAATCTGAAATCTGTGAACCTTTGTGAGGGAAGGGTATCATTCCAGGTCCTGGGGGCAGGAATGGACTGAATATGTTGTTAATTCATTACTATATAACCCCCTTCCCTGCCTTGCCGCACCTTCTGTGCTTAAAGAGCAATGGATGCCAGGCGTTTCCAGCCTCCTAGTTCATGCAGAGGAGTGCAGTTTATTCTATGTTGTATCTTCCTGGGGTGCTTATCCTCTCCAAGGGGTCAAATAATCCAAAATATTCTGGACGCAAGACAAAACCATGGAGCTGTACTAGCAAATGATGAGCAATTGCTATACTCCTGATAGACGGTGTGGTGTGTGTATCCTATGCAGTGTGTGTTGTTCCTCGCAACTTGCTCCCACCTTCTATCATCCCCTAAAGCAACTTTTGTTTAATTATAGAACCATGGAGAGCCTCAGCTGGATGTAAAAAATGCAGTGTAGGTTGTCCTAACTCCACAATACTGTGAAAATTGGTTATAGTCACTGCAAAACCCCTTGCCTCAGGGTATGCATGATAAGCATTAAGAATGATGGCTTGTTCACACCAAAAGGGGGAAATGATTCTTACTAGCCTGATCTAAAGATGATCAACAGTAGGTATGTGCTGGCAGATATCTTTAGGAAGGGCACACGTCACTTCAGGAAAGTAGCATATGATTTGCATTTTGAACACTTGGATTAAAAAAAGCATGCTTTTCAGCCTTAGTGTGTAAATGCAAAATTATGTATCTGTTAAAATGTTCAAGAGCTAATGTGCTTCTGGCTGTATCCTGTGCGCAGTTCAAGACATTTTCTGGAAAGTAATGTATGGCATCTATTTACTGCTTGGTCAGTAAAGGTATATGCAGGAAAGCGTTAACATGTCATCAACTCTTTTTTAAAAGAGCTTACATTGTGAGATTTTACTTCCATGCTTCTCATCTTAGACCTGTGATTTGTCCCTGTTCCCCAGTAGTCTGTCTTACAGCTGCGGGAGCTCTTTGTACCTGTTAAGGCCCAAGAGTAACTACAGTTAAGATGTTCTTATTCTTGCTGATACACAAAGGTGTTCTTAAAGAAGCCTGGCTCTTTTTTATTTTTTATTCTCCTCCCTGATTTTTTTCCCCTTATTTTCATAAAGTGCCAAATAAGCAAAGTGACCATTTATTTTCACAGCTTTACAAATTAGATGCCCATCAGTTTCAGGGGAAGTAATAGATATTGAATTAGTGAGATTGTGTGAATGGTGTTCTAGTGTATCTGTGTTACTGGTTTAATATCTGATCCTTTAATGGCATACAACTCTTGTTGATCATATGAAAATGTAATGGTGGTTAGGTCTCCTCCAGAGATACAGATTAGACTTTCAGGATCGCAGAGTTAGGCTTTCAGGATTTAAAGCATTTCAACAGAGCTTGGACTGAGAAGCCTACTTCCTATACTTTTGAAAGCTGTCTAGTCTTAGACATCGAGGTTTCTTTAAACAGTTGTCCCCAGGTATAAGCACCAAACGCTTTTAAAAAACTCTTTTGGTGCATAATTTTCTCATTTAAAATATATGTATAATTAATGAATGTGATACTTAAATCCTCAACATTTTATATATTGAGTTGTTAATCTACTTGTATTGATTGCACCCTGCTTTAATCAGGATGCAAGAAACAGGCTATAAAAAAGACTGCATTAATAGTCCATTTCTAAATGGCTCATTCACAGAGACAGGAGATCTTACACTCTTTGAATGTGCTTTTTCTTGGTGAAAAATTCTCCTGTTATGGAGGAAGGCTATTTATAGCTATGTTGTTTAGGCAAAAAGTAGACATGGTTGAATAATTTATTGCAAGGAGTATTAGCTGTGAATTTAGTTCTATTTTCTGTTCACAAATCATTCATTAAATGACCTCAAAATTTTTGTGAATGAAAGATGTCAGTCTACAGGTTATTCTTCCAAGCTATTGCCTGATTCCTTTTGGGTAGGAGAATTTTCCATCTGTAGTTGGTTTCATCCAACAGCTTGTTTTCCATGGGGTTTAACTGGCTGCCATAATCAACCTCACTTCTTTTATTTCAGTGGACAACCAAACTTTTGAAAATCACAAATGTATTTTGCAATAACAGTAGTACTCACTTGTAGACAAAGGTCTACATGTCAATATGAAGAATAACCCTTCCTCTGTCTTCAATGCAAACAATATTCCTTCCCTGAAAACTGGCAAAAATAACTGACAGTACATAGCAGAATATTTGCAACTAAAGGATAGTCTAGTTTTGATTCATATGCTTAATTATGAATGAATGCACTGTGTTCATTTTTCACCTATGTCTAGCAAGAATTAATTTGTCCTATGCAAATGACATTAAATGCGGAATTCTGAAATACGATTACAAACAGCCTAGTCATGTCACCTGCACTCATTTAAGTGTGTTTATGAAAAACTTATATGTATGGGAGTGAAAGTTCAAAGCAATGGGAGAAAAAAGTTGGAAGTGCAGATTTTACCTGGGCACTGGGATCCCATTACTAAAAGTAGCATAGGCACTTAACACTTAAATCTTCAAAGATATTTAGGTGATGAATTCAGTAGTAAGTAAGTACATAATGCCTTTAAGGAGCTGAGCCTTAGTCAACCTAAGTCTCTATAAAAGCAAAAGATAATCAGATTCCTAAGTGTTAGGCCTCAACTGGAGGCTTATATATTATTATGAATTAGCTGAGAGCCAAAACCAAAGCAAAAGTGCATAGAAGAAATGTTTCTCCTCTTTTAAAGTTTTCATGTAGGAGAAGTAGTTCAGAAAACAATCTGTTTTGAAATGCTGTCTTTTCTGAGGATTGAGTAGTGCTGATACAGAATAGGGTTTCTTTGTTTTCTTAAAGTCTGTGAAAAATTATTTGGTTTAATTCTTTTGTTTTGTTCGTGGTCTTTTCTTAGAATCTAGTTATTTGCAGCAATGTTAACAGCAGGTTCATTTATCTCCAAACTATGCTGAGATGATTAAAACTGAAAAGCAATCCATGAATAGTTCTGAGCATAATCTTAATACTACATTGTGATTTACATGGTGCTCTATGTTCCCAAGCTCTTAGCAAGATCTCTTCAGATATTTTGCCCTAAACCAACTATAAAGCAAATATTTTCCTGCTAGTAATTAAGTCCATTTCCATGTCATAACATGGGTCCCAGAAGTTGCATTTGCCTCTCTGAAATTACTCAAGTTAGAAAACTGATAATAAATCCATAATGCATAGTGAATCTCAGTACTGTGCCATTAACATTGCAGTTTAAACCTTAATTAGATTTTGCCTTTGAAGGCAGTGGATTTCAATGCAATTTAATGGTTTGTTTGTTCAGTGGCTCTCTGCTTCCATTTAATTATAGCACTTTAAAAAATAGTTTTCCTTACTAAAACAGCCAGAAGAGGCTGAAAAAGGTATTACTACTGCTCAGTATGGGAAAAAGGCAGGTGGGATGATTCTTAAAACAGGTGTCAACATACTTGAGTGGAACTGCGTGGATATACGCAATCCTACAACGTAGCAGTACTGTTAAAACTGAGAGGCATCCTTCTGACTGCTGTGTGGATAGACTGGAAAGCATCAGCTTTTGTAGTGCCTTAAACTCTTGTCAATGAAATAAACTCCAGTTCCTCTCTAAGCAGATTTTAGTTCAGATGCCACTATAACTATATAGTAGTCTTGCATGTGTTAAATCAGAAATGCATTAACAGCATCATCTGCTGGGGCCTTCCCTTTTGTAAGTGGTGGTAATCAGACTGTCCCCGGTAAAAAGGCCGACCTGCTGGCCTGCTAATTATGAACTCCTAGTAAGAGGTGGCATGCTGAAGTAACAATTCCTCATTGAGCTTATCACTGGCTCAGACACACAGGCAAGCTATCATGGCTTAGCAAATTGCTCTTTGAGCAGTAGGAACTGTCCGTGTGCATGCTTTTAGCCCATGGCAAATACAAATTAATTCAACTTAATGTAGTCTGCAGTGAAAGAAAGAGAAGCACAGCTTCACTATTTCACATTTGTCTAAAGCAAAGGGTATGAACATGGCTGGTTACTATTGTTCCTCTGGTGTCCTGTAACTTGAGAGACAGTAATTGGCCACATGTCTGTCCTCTGATAAACTCTTTAAGCTGCATTTTTAAAAAGAGAGGAAGGTATTGCTCTTTGCTTCTCTTTGTATGCCTATGTACTGGACATTTTGAGCATTGTTTTAGATACTCAGGTTTTCCAGTTTGAAGCAAACATGTTCCTCTAGGTGATTAGCACAGACATGTAAGAGAAGATATTGCAGATAAACATTTGATTTGTAAATTTCATTCACTGAGATTCTCCACATTGAGGGATACACAGCTGAAAAATCAAGTAGAAGTAGAAGTAGAAGTAGATGCCGGCTTCAGAAGAGAAGCAGAGACATTTTGCAGCTAAGAATAGAGAATTTCAGAAGCCAGTAGTAGGAATCCCAGTAGCCCAGGCAACCTATAACTGTAATATCCCAAAGAAGCATCAGAAATGTGGTGTAAAATACACATAGCATTCCCCTTGACCTGCTAATATGATCCTCCGACTTATGATAGAACAGAAGAGAACCATGATGTCTTCTTTGTTAAGAGAACCTAGCTTGTGGATTGGAAGCATAGTCACCCAGGTGGGTGAATGATATAAGGACTCTGCACCTCTGCTGCAATATTTGCTTCCAGGTATTTTCAGTTATGATAGGATAAGTTGTTTATAGATTTGGAAATTTCTACTAGCTAGAAGGTATGTGCAACTCAAATTATAGACCTGTTGTCCAATCTCAAGAACCATAATATCTTAGGAATATTTGATAGGTGTCCTAAGACAGGTCAAAAAGTCACCAAGAGTGAAAAAACATTGACCCTCAACAGCACTGGAAACAGACAATGGATTTTGGTGTGTGGAAGTGTGATGGAAGGATGACTGTGAATATATGCCTTCAAATAAACTAATAAATTGAAAAAAGATGCAAGACAACCAGGAGTTGTGACTGTTGATCCAAAGCTGTAAATCCAGTCATGCTAGATGTGTTAAAACAGACACTGGTCGTCACTTCACGAGACATATTATTTTCCCTATTTGGAAGGTGAACTTAGGCTGTTGGGCAGCTAAGCAAAGTTACTTGAGATAAATACACAACAGACTTCAAGGAATGGAGGAAGAGAGAAAATGACACCTCAGGCTAGAGATGGTATCTGTGACATGATGCTTGCTTACAAAAAGAAATGCCCCATACAAAACTCATGAAGCTCAACAAGGCCAAGTCCAAGGTCCTGCACCCAGGTTGGGGCAATCCCTAATGTCAGTACAGGCTGGGGGAAGAATGCATTGAGAGCAGCCCTGCAGAGAAGGGGATATGGATGGACAAAATTTGGACAGGGGCCAGCAAGGTGTGCTTGTAGCCCAGAAAGCCGATTGTACCCTGGGCTGCATCGAAAGAAGAGGCCAGCAGGTCAAGGGCGGTGATTCTGCCCCTCTACTCTGCTCTCGTGAGACCCCACCTGGAGTACTGTGTTCAGCTC
>JANZLQ010000007.1:26787615-26807061 GCA_026212715.1 Elanus axillaris | reverse complement strand
CAAAGATCAGAGGGCTGGAGCACCTCTCCTGTGAAGACAGGTTGAGAGAGCTGGGGGTGTTCAGCCTGGAGAAGAGACGGCTCTGGGGAGACCTTACTGCAGCCATTCACTACTTAAAAGATGGCTTGTAAGATGGAGAGAGACTTTTACTAGCTCCTGTAATGAGAAGACAAGGGGCAACGGTTTTCAACTGAAAGATGGTAGGTTTAGACTGGATTTAAGAAAGGTATTTTTTACAAGAAGGGGGGTGAGGCACTGGAGCAGGTTGCCCAGAGAAGTTGTGGATGCCCCATCCCTGGAAATGTTCAAAGTCAGGTTGAAGGGGGCTTTGAGCAACCTGCTCTAGTAAGACATGTCCCTGCCCATGGCAGGAGGGTTGGACTGGATGATCTTTGAAGGTCCCTTCCAACCCAAACCATTCTGTGTTTCGATGATTTCTATGATTTGTATCAAGAGAATTTCATATGACTGCAGCCATGTGTAAGAACTAATTTGCTAAAACTAAAATTATATATGGTTAGCCACTTATGACCATGAAGTAAATTTCACTCTTCTGGTTGCTGTGGTGAGGCCCTAAGCTAAGCTGTTGACAGAGTTAAACAGCCACATTATAGAGCTATAGTATAAAATACTTTTCTCTAGCTAGCCACCTGGTATAGGTGTGAGTTGTTCTGACAATTTGGAGTCTAAATCACTGGCTTGTTCTGAAAGTGGAAACAATACTTAGTTATTAATGGAATGATGCCAGGGATGTTCTCCATTCCTGTCCTTATTCCTTCTGTTATTGTCTAATATTTCATGGTTTTATAGGTGCAAAAACTACACAAGACCTTTATGATCTTGTAATCAGATCTCCAGTATCTGGTTCATGCATTTTTACCCAGAGATTCATCTGTCAGAAGCTGTGTTCCAAACCCCAGGCAAACCTCAGATAAAGCCTCTACCCTGGGGAGCTTAGGACAGATTAAGAACAGAAACACAGAAGGGGTAGGTGAAGGGGAGAGAAATGCAGTCAAGAGTCATGCATTTTTTTTCTGCATGTATTTCCTCTTTCTTTTTTGTTTTTTTTTTTTTGTTTGTTTGGTTGGTTGGTTTTTTGTTTACTTAAACAGTACCTCTGCAGGTTTTTTTATCTTCTGTTCATTGGTCCTTGTTAAAAGCTGCCAATAAATGTGCTGAGGTGAACTGATTGGAGCAGTGCTTGTTTCTATGTGTACGTTTATAGCTGCATTATCTTCTCTGTACCGGTTTAAGTGTTATCACCTAGGGAATGTATAGTTTAGTGGGGGCAGTGCTTCTGGAAGCAATGCAGCCTGACTGAAAGAAAATGCCCGATTTCTTGCATACTTATTTGGGAGAGCTACAAGTAGCAGTGTGTTGTCTATTGACCTTTTTGGTTTGCAGCTGCCCCTGTTGCTTTTTCCTTTGGCATTGGGGCAGAAATACAGGTTGCTTTTTGAACTGGACAAGAAGTAGTTGTAAACCTAGGATGGCTGTGTCCTGGTTTTGGCTGGGATAGAGTTAATTTTCTTCCTAGTATAATGTTATGTTTTGTATTGAGTATGAGAAGGATGTTGATATCACACTGATGTTTTCAGTTGTTGCTAAGTAGTGTTTAGACTAAGTCAGGAATGGTCATAGAAGCATAGCAGCTTTAAACTGTTTTCTGTAATTCCCTTTCTTCTCACTAATGTTTCTATTGCAGAGGTATTGGTTGGAAGTCCTTTGATTTTTGGTTTACAATCCTGATGGCTTGAGTTGTCAAGTTCTAGTCTCAAAACCTGGTGAGAAGGTACAAGTAAGGAGAGGCACATGATAATAGTTGTACCTAGCAATGGCATTATAGACAGGTATTAAAGGAGTTGACCTGTCTATATGGCTTTCATCTAGACTTAAACTATTAAATTTTATGAAATAATCCTTCAAAAATGAGTTCTTGATTCTATAAATCAATTTTCCCAAAAGATGACATTAAAAAAAAAAAAAAGAAAAAAAGAGAGAAGACAGAGGAAGGCATTAAAATATCAGACCATAGCATGCTGCAGGGGAACCAATATAGTGGTGAAACAAAATGTGAAGAGGTGAATAAAAATACTGGCACAAGCAGCTGGAACCTGTGAGAGTTGTTTTTATGGCAATGTGTTTGCATAGGGAGAACATTTTCTGTATCAATGTAAATGCATTGGAAGACCACTGAAGTTCAGATGCCAAGGCTTTCAGGAAATCAAAGATGAGGGAACTAGGCTTTCTGATTTTAAATTGTAGAAGCAACCTGATTGGGGAGATCATTTACTGAATGTAGGTTAGAGCATCTCAGACTCTGTGGGCGTCATTCTGATATTCCCAATAGGCTTGGAGTGTAATCTTTAATGTAGTGGTGGTGTGTAACGTCTCGGAGCAAGATATGGTGAATGTAACTATCATGCTTTGCAGGTTGCCTCTGGCAGGAAAATTACTTGCGCAGAATCGTGTTGGAATTGCATGATATGTGAAGTAGAAGCAGAATACAGATGAAACACTAACTGGGGGAAAATGGAAAAGGTGTGGAGTGAGGGAGATAGAAAGCAATGGAAAGTAATAAACTAGAGGAAATCCTTACCATGGAACAAGTGGATCTAATCAGCTGGGGAAAGGGGTTGCTCTGCGTTTTCATCAGCAGAATTTTGGTCCAAAGCCAATGCATGAACAAATTAAGAGTGACAATGTACCAGAGATTCTGCTGCCATTTTGTTGTGCTACTTAGAAATAAATGAACAAGAATTCAGGTAGCTCTACAACTACTGCTCCTGAATACAAAGATTATATGATTAAAAATAGGTTTCAGGGCATATTTAATTTTTCTGCAAGTCTTCAGGCAGTTTCTTTGCCACATCAAGTTACTATTTCCTATACGGCATGGGGAGATTGGACAGCTTGGGTCCAGAACCAGATAGTTCTAGTGATCAATATGAAGGACCTGTGGTTGATTGTATATAACTCTGAGGAAAAAAGAGAACCAAAGAGGGCACAGCTTTCATATTTATCAAGTTATTCAGCTTAAAAAGATGAACCCAAACAGCAGAAAAACAGATGTGAAAAGTATCACAACAGTGGACTTCAGGTAGTTGTACGGGTGAGTCTGACTTGTGATTTCCATAGATTGGTTTGTTTTGTTTGTTTGTTTGTTTGTTTGTTTGTTTTTCTCCTGTGGGTAATTTCATAATGTAGGCAAATACTTTTGTGTTTACTTTAGTTTTTAAAGCTTAACAATACATCTGAAGTAATTTGGAAGCACAGCAGAAATGAAAGGTTGTCAAAGGTGTGTTTGTCGTGTGCATATGGGTAGGAAAATTGAAGAATCATCAAAGCACATATACGATATAGGAAGACAAGTTGATTGCTTCCTCCAAATTAAGTAAAATTAAGTGATGTCATGGATCACTTGCATCTTGGTAAATAAGTAATGACTTTTGGTTTAGGTGATTGCCCTCCATGGAGCACCTAGTCTGGTATAAGGAAGTCATTAATTATTCATTGCACCACCCTAAAATGTCCCAGTACAATTTGTGATAGTTTATGTATATTTGGAGTAACATGGGGTTTGTATTTTTTGTGCAATCATAAAAAAAAAATCATAGCTGGCTTTTCTTGGAGTTTTTTGTGTTGCTATGATGGACAGGTGGTTTTTTTTCCATCTTGACATTCATTCTTGTGAAGATACTAATTTCCTTTACCCTTGCCCAAAGGCATTGCAATCCTTTTTCATTGTTGCACCCAACCTCAACTCTACAGTGTTGCACCCAACCAACCTCTACATCCTAATAACACTGCACTGTTTAGGCTGGCCATTGTGTTCCAGAAATTGTTTGATCTTTCTTTATTATACCTGTTTTTCCCCCTCACTGTACCTCCTTCTAGAAACAAATGATGACACCTTAATGTCTTAGTGCCAACCTAAATAGCATATATTGTCAAGCGTACATCTTTATGCCTTGCATTCATAGGAAAAACAATTATCTGTCGCAAAGAATAAACAGTTTCTGTTAAGTCCACCACTTCATTTTAAATCCAGTCAATTTAAGTATCCCATCACAAATACAAACTTTCTTCAATTATGACTTTCCATAATCATCCTTATTCTCCAGACTGTTAGATCTCCTTTTTATTTTCTACTCTATGTACCTACCAAAAAGCATCAACTGTATTCCAGGGTGCACAAAGAATAGATTTTAGGTGGGCCCCAAGGGCTGGATTCAGATTTGCCTTTGGCAGTAGTGTTTGATAGCAAAATCTGTGGAAAGGGAAAAAAAATAATCATGAGGTGCTTTTTCTCTGTGGAAGGAAGAGAAGAAATGCAACTGGATTTCTACACATATAAATACATGTCCAAAGCCCAGTCTTTTCCTTCTGATTTCTCTTTCTTTGCTTACTTTCCAGCTCCCTTCATTAACATGGTGATGAGGTTTTTAAAAAATAACTCGGTTGACACTGAAATATCTGACAGAGTAGTCAGATTTTCAGCATTACTTAAAGAAAACAGCTCCTGTTTAAAGATGCACTGATGGCAGTGTGTATGCTGCCGTGGGATGTGTCCGTTTGGACAGGTGGTCCCTGCATACTCACAGGTTGGTCCCAGGGAGGCCTGGAGGATGGATTGATTTGCTTGCTTGTTACTATCTTCTTCATTGTGTGTGATTTATTTGACTTAATATCACTTGGATTTTCCTTTTAGCCACTTACCACACTTACTAGGGCACATTTCTTGTAACCATTTGCAATCCAAAGATTTTCCTGTGCTCTGATTTTTAGATAAACTGTTTGTCACTTAACACAAGAACAGAGGTGGCTGATGATGTACGGATTATTCCTAAAGCAACAACTGCACAAGCAGGTGTTTTTCAGAACTGAAACCATAATACTTAAGCCTGTTCCTGCATCAAAAAAGTCACTGAAGTTGTGATTAACTTTACAGATGCTGTGAAATATTTTCTTTAATGAATGGCACATGTTTGTCTTGGAGCTTAAGTTCAGATTTGAGCTAGTGCTTGCTGTTGGACTAATAGCTAATGGGTATCAATGAAGATACCTATTCCTGCTTTGTGTTGAGTGGAGGCGGAGGGCATCCTTCTCAGTATCAGGTCATGCCTTAAAGACCATAAACTCTTTTCTTCCTATAACTGTCTCTAGCGCAGGCTGGTGACATTCCCTTTGGTGTCTCTAGCTCTGAAGTTACTACTCTTACATTCAGTGTTATTTTTAGATCTAAAGTGCACAAAGCTGCTGGAGCTGTGACTTGGGTTTCTTTCTCCCAGATGGCACTTAATCCGTAACAACTGACATCCTGCTTTGCCCTGTTATGTTTTGTAACTTCTTGTCCCCAGACTGCCTGCCAGGGCATCAAGATTACACAACAGTGAAGAAGACTGCTGGGTGATTTAGGTCTGTCTTGTAACAGATTCTCCAAACAGTCATTAGTCAGCCCTTATAGCAATTTTTGGGGCTGTCCTTTTGAGGCATTGCCCTTTAAGAGGACCTTTACTGACAATGAAATAAACTACATCATGTAGGACTGCTCCACATTGCACTCTTCACATTACATATATCCTTTGTATTATATATGTAAACCTAGAGAGCTTGAAATAACACTTTCACTCACTTGCAGACCTGTCAAGTCTTGCAGTAGACTTAAGGTCCCTGGCATGTTAACTGTATTTAATTGAATCACCTTCTACATACTTTAAGTGTTATTCCAAAGGCTAAGCATCTCAGAAGTCCCACTTTGCATTTACCCCAGTCCCACTGGGATATGTTGTCTTGAACTTGCTGTGTGCACTGCACCTGAGTTACCCTGTAGACATGGAAGAAGAAAGAGAGGAATAATCCTTGTGCAAAAAGGGATCATTAGATTAAAGTCAGTATTAGTAACTGGATGTCCTCTCAAAGTCTTTGGAAGATTATCACAGGGAAAATTTTGCTTGACCAGTCTGGATTTAAGGCTTAAGTTATATTCTGACACATGCAGTTGTGTTGCTGTGTGTTTTGAAAACTTCTGTTCACTAGTGCTCTTGTAGGGCTTTAAACATATGCTTATGTGGCTAGTTTTGGGCCCGAGCAATTTGCAGGCAACTTCACCATTCCCAGACTGTTAATGAGTCTCACAGAGATTCACGATCATTGTACACAACGGGGTTTGGGTGCATTGATGTGAAGAATTTGATTTAAAAACAAGCCATAAATGTAAGATTGTGGAAAAGCCTACCAGCTAATTGCTTCTCTATGTGGCATAACCACATAGAAGATTTTTTGGAGAGACTAAGGCAACCATTCCACAAGTTTGGGACTTTGAGTAACAAGACCAGCTTAGGCAAGCCTTGTTTCTCTCTATTTTTTCCCCATTCCCCTTCACTTTCTCTGCTTTTTGTGTACACCTTGCCTGGGCCTCTGCAAAAAAAAAGGATTATATTTAACCTGGATCAATTCACTGATCAGGTTTACAATATGATCTTGTAAAATGGTAGCGTCAGCAGTCTGGAGGAGATGATGTGCTACAGCAGGGAGGAAGAACAGCTTGGAGTGAGGAAAAGGGAACTATTTTAGCTGGTTTCACTACTGCACTCCCTGTACTGTGCAACAGCCTGAGGGTCTCTGTCCCTCGGCAGCTATTAAAAATGCTCCCTGTATCTTTTGGATTCTTGAAGCTGAGATGCAGAGACTTACAAGGGAGCTGTGCTACATTACACATACACTTCTTCACAAATTGCAAATCACTGGAAGAAGAGACGAAAACTTACATTCACACTTCCAGGTAAAAGCAAAAGCATTTTTCTAGATATGTGACAGAAAATTACAGCTACTGCTATTAAAAAAAAAAAAAAGCAAAAAAAAAAAGGGAAAAATAAAAAAGCTTTAATCACTTTTGAAAACATATGCTAGCTGTGGCTGTTCTACCAGTGAAGGCCATCCTGGGTTTGAAGTTTCATTAGCACTTAAAACCATTACCAAGGAAACTTCAAAATAAAAAAAAAAAGAATTTCACTTTGCGCCTTTGTCTTGTGCTTTATTACTGTTTTCAATACAGACCTTAACTTCATTGGACTGACAGTGACCTAGAGCTTTTTTCAGTAAACTGCAGTGTTTTTCTGCCAGTTTGCTGTGACTGCTCAACCACATTTGGTAGGAAGACAGATCTATTATTAAATTCAAAACTGTCACCTGAACAGGCATAAAACATGACATATTGTGGATAACGGGGGAAACAATACAATGATAAATAGAACAGGTGTAAAAGATAAAAGAATGTTATATCAAGTGGTGAAAATATGCCTCAGTAAAGAGAAAGCTTTTCAAAACGGGCATTGATTACCGTAAAATGACTACAAATGACAAATTAAATTAAGATGAAGTGATGCTCTTGCAACAAGCAGAAGATATGACACAAAGATGTGATAGACAGAAAACATAATGAAAGCAAGACGGAAGCACGATGCAAAAGAAAATTAAAATGCATCAGAGCTATCTGGTGATTAAGGCTTTTTGATCCCACTAACAAGTATATATGTATTTAGCTTTCTGAATTATTTCAGTGATGCTTTTCACATGCATTCAGTAAGCACATATAAAAATAGCAGAAAATTAAAGGAGATTGAAAAGCTTGCCCTAAAAGAAAACTAGAGGTGTCAATGAGACTTTACACCCAGAAACTTTTTCTTAATCAGTTATCTGGGAATAATGAATTAATCAAAACAATATACTGAACATTTGAAATCTGGAGTGTTGAGCACATCAAATGTCTTTAATCTTCAACTGAAGTTTTTGACACAGGAATGAATGTGTCAGTAAAATTCTTAGACTTGTGTTTAAGCCCTTGAACAAAAGTCATTCTTCTAGAAAGTTAAAAGTTCAAACACAGGAGGGTGCTAGGAATCATTCAGGGCTTAAATCTAAGCAGAAGAAGACTCACATGGTATGTGTTGCAGAAAGCTTATTACACTTAAATGTTTTACGAATGGCTGAGAGGCTCACACATTGGAGAGAGCAAGAGCAAGTGTTATGGGAGAGGAAGTTTTCAAAAGGCTGGTTCAAAAGTTCTTAAGCATAGCAAGATCCTAAGTCTGACTGCTATTTGCTAATCTTATTTGGGATATAGGCTCCACACTTCTGAAAATCTTGGTGAGAATGTAGTCTCTTGCTCAGCTTTAAATCAGTGAGCTTAGTCTCACTGAAAGGAAGTGACTTTTATTATATGCTTTCATGGAGGAGGTTGTGTTCCTGTACTTGGAAAATTTTATTTCATCTGGCACAGACCTGCTCCTTCTATGAGAAGATTCCAGAGGTACTTGCAGCCTGAAGCAGACCTACATACTAATAGACCTGGGTTTTGCTCTAAACATGCTAACTGAAGATACCTAAATAAATGTTTTATTTGATTATAAATTTTATCTTTTATAATAAGGACGATTGCCTGTATATGGATTTCACTTAAAACGGGCAGAAAATTGTGTGGAAGGCTACCTTACTAGCTATATATATTGCTAATAGCAGGAGTGCATAGTGCTTTCTTCAGTGCGGGGTTGGTCAGCTCAGAAACCTGGATGTTAAGTCCCTGAAGGCAGGAGATGTCTTTTAACATCTGCACGGTGTGTACTTAGCATAATGTGTCTGCTTTTTCTCACCTTCTGTCTTTCTGTATGTTACACTTTCAGGGCATTTTAAAATGCATTGATAATAAGAGATTTAAAATGAAAAGGGGAAAAAGGAAGAGTCTTACTATAGGATTTATGTTGTAAATAACTTGTCATTGAAATTAATGCCTCTGAACTCCTGCTTTCTATAAAGATGATAAAGCTATCTTTATTTTTCTTATCATTTGTTTTAGTTTATATATCAGAGTTCTTCCTGGCTTTCGCTTTTTATCAGAAATAAGCACAAAGTCCTGTGGGCAAAGTCAGCCTTTGCCAATAAAACCCTGCACTGGCCTCAGATGGAAGAACCCACCAACCTGTTCATGCTTTTTAAGGGAACCCTTCATATACCCCTGATAAACTGCATGAAGACCCAGAGTTTGGCCATCCTGAAAACCAGCTTGGCAGATTGCTGGACCTGGCCATACATCCTTTCCTAGTGTGTCACAGTTCTTTTCCCTTATGCATCGACAGTGGGTGATTTACAGCATCTCAACCAGGCTTCTGTGGCCCACTAAGGTATCTCCATAGTTCCAGGCATGTTGGAGAATTGTGTGGGTTGTTACCAGAGTGCTTCTTCTAGCTTAAGAAATCAAACTTCCCTGAAGTCCTGGAATGAATGGTGAGCAATGTGATAAAATCCTGCAGCTTTCTACCACAGGTTCAAAGCAATTGGCAAAGACAGATGAAAGTTACTGGATAGAGAGACAACAAATCACAAAAGACACATGTTGACCCAGCCTTTGTTGATACTGCAATTAAGTCCTACAGCAAGACAGACACATAACTGGTGTCAACCATCAGCAGATGTTTTCCCCTAAGTACAGTGATGGAACAGCATTGCAAGCAGTCATGGCAACCTGCAAAAAAATATGTGTCTTTACCATTGTCTCCCAGAAAAGACAGAAAAGGTAGCAAAACTGCAGGGAAGCACTGATGTCTTTAAAAATGCTAACAGTAAGAGATGTACAGAGGATGACAGTTTTCCTGCGCTAGACGCAGGAGCCAGGCTGGGCACTGGGAATAAGGTATCTCATAACAGCCCCTTGGTAAATCAGTTTCTGATATCTGTAAGGGAGAAAGTAGTTTGTTACAGGAGTAATGAGAACCTAAATGTTTGATATCACTAACATAAGATATTTCTTTTTTTCAGCAAGGACTGTTTAGTCTGGCTTCTCCATGACATGGTTAATACTTGATTAATATTCCACTTTTAAATGCCAGCGAAGAAAACTGGCAGAGTTTTACTTCTTAATTAGCTCCTTGCTTTCCATTTGCAAAGATTATATGTCATCTAATGTGCTGGGTTTTGTCTCACCAGAGAAATTGAACATTTACAAGCAGAATATACTTTCAAGCTGTTCGTAGCTGGAATAATTGATTCTAAGCAAACTTCCACTGTAACAGAGCCAAAATTTCTTTAAAAAAAAAAAAAAAAGCTCTCTTCTGGTTTAAAGCCATAAGAAAAAGTTATATTTGTTACAAAGAAATTGTGTGAAATATGGGACCTCATATATAAGCTTTAATATAGGAAGCACATTAATAACATAAAGGGGTGGAAGACTGGGAAGAGAAGAGCTATTCCAAAGTATCAATGTGAAGGTGTGCCACAAGAGCTGACAGAAGGCTTTTCTTTAAGAATAAAAATGAAGATAAATGAAGAAGACAAACTACAGAGTTTAGTGTATGGGAGTATAATAGGAATACCAAAATCTAGTTTAAACTTGTCCCCCATCCCTGATGTGTAAACTGTAACAGAAACTCACGACCTTTCATTGTCTTACTAACAGTACATACATACATGCCTCTGAATTTGACTCAGCAAGCCTACATGGAAGGGGATCTAAGCTGGTGTAATTTGCATGTTGAAAAGATGTAAAAAGTGTGATACCTTACACTGTTATTTGGGTATTGGTTAGACCACATCGTGTAGCTACAATGTCATCAAAGATGCTGAAGTGTCTGAGCAAGCTTTAGACTAACCAGTAAGAGTACTGTGAGCAGACCAATTTGCAGGTGCAGACCAGAAAAGAGCCAAGTATGAATCAAGTGTTTCATGGAGAAAATAATTGCAGCACTCAGATACACTCATTTAAAGAGAACTTGGGCACATGTCGTGGATGGAGTGACACACTTCACTCGTAAGAGAGAAGTAGCAGTATGTTTATTGATATTAAAAGTTTGATACTAAATATGACAGTGGTTTAACAATATTCAATGGCAAGGTTCACTTGATATTTACTGCATAGAGGACAGGGTCAGACAAAACTGTCAGGGAGACCCTCCCATTGAGTCATGAGGTTCAGAAAGAACCCACTTGTGTTCTAAACTCCTTCTCAGAGAGGAGTCTAGGTGTAGCTGTATTCACTCCTACTCCCAGACTTAGTCAACAGTTTATGTCTAAAGGTTTATCTATGCACAATCAATCCTTTACATCACTTAGCTAAGACTCCAGAGTTTAGCATGATATTAATCACTTACGAAGATTCTGTTGTGGCAAGGAATCTCTCAACCTCCAGGAGTAACCTTGAGAAACGTCACTACTCAGAGGGAGAACCTGGTGTGCAGCCTGCTGCCATGCAGGAGAGCTTAACGGGCCCTGGACTGTCCACTATTTATGGAGTAAGATAATTGACTCATAGTCATATCTACATACCAACTACAGGTGTTTCTTCCAAATTTGGCTTGAGTTGGACATTGACCAGCACCGTGGTTAGGTGGGCACATTGTTCAAATTAGCCCTTGGCCGTTGTATTGTTACCTGTCCTCCCCAAAACCGCTTTGAGCCAGATGCGGCCATCACGACCAGATGCATCCATTGCGATCGCCACTGGTGGTTATTGCTTGAGCAGGATTATGGGAAATACAGGTCAGGTTGGGGCTGGGGGGAGGATCACACCAGCACAGCACGGCTAGAGGAACATTGCTTGTAGCAATGACTGTAGTGAGAATGTACTCTTGGGATCCTAGTCTTGGATTTCGGTAGTCTTGAGTATGCCACTGAACAAAACCAATGGCTCTCTGTTTTGCCCTGTGTCTACCAGTGCCATCCTGGACAAAGGTATGTGATCACTGAATCATAAAATCATAAAATACTTTGGGTTTGAAGGGACCTTTAAAGGTCATCTAGTCCAATCCCCCTGCAACGAGCAGGTCTAATGATGTGGCACCAATCTGTGACTGGAGATCTTGTTTGGCAGATGACTCTTGCTAGAGAAGAGAGGCTGTGGGAAAAGAACTCTGAGGAGAGTTTAAAATCTGTTTAAAAGAACTGTTAGAAATCATAGAGATGAACTGAGCTGTACTAAGCCTGCTAAGGAGTACAGAAATAGTGAAGAGCCATTTCACATCCACAGAGAACCAAATATCTCTGCTGGTATTAAATCATCACACGGAACAGCGTGAATAAATTGGTTCCTTGATAAGTAAAGCTAAAGCTTAGAGCAAAAGAGTTTGATAAAGACATGGGAACTCTTGATGAAAATTACAGTTCAAGAGGCAAAGCGCATCTGATCATAAAGCAAAATAGCAAACGTGAAGGAGGTAACCAAAAGAACTTTGCACAACTTATGCTGAATGCGATTAACTGAGCAGAACATTTGATCCAGGAGGAAAAAGAAGCAGCTTGGGAAGGTCTCATTTCCTACAGCTGTGATGGCATTTTTCTGGCAGTGAACCCACAGATTTTTTTTTAGTTATTATAACTTTATCTTTCCATGGTTTCTTGCCATAAAACATCCACAAGTCTAGAGAAAATTCTTAAATAAAAAAGTACCTAATTACACCTCCCATGTATTTCTTACTCTCCTGTTTCAGAAAAGTTGTATATACACAATACCTTGCAATTGGTCTTTTCCTAGCTGATATAGCTGCCTTGTCATCCTAATATCTGGCCAATTTTAAATTAAAAAAAGAATCGCCGGTAGTTCTACCTTATGGAGCCACCAATGCTTTCCCAGAGCGTAAGGTTTCTTTGGATTAGATGCTTTCGTTAAGGAGATCTCTATCATGGAAATGTTGGTGTTATGTGTAATTGTGCAGTAAATCCTCAGATCCTTTTCTGAAATTTCTTTTTTTGACAGTTGCCTAAGAGTTCCTTCTGAGAAGGTAAATATTACTTGTGCTTCCAGAAATCTGGGAAATCCAAATTAAGTTGATCAGATAGTCTCCAGCGCATTGAGCTACAGAAGGAAAATACCTATTTCACAAGGTAGTAAGGTTTATTTTGGGAATATGGATCAGCAACAGGAACAAAATTAGCAGGAATGTTTTTTCACCTTCTGGCCAGTTCTACTAAAATTATTCTCTGTGTCCTTGACAGTGGACACTTCACAAAAACCTAAGGTCTGAAACACAAAATAATGAAATATTTCATTAAGTTTTGAAGGCAAACGTCACTGGGAATGAAAAAGCAGTGTATACACTGTGTGCATGTAGTGTTCTTGGAGAAACAGGGATGAATTTTTACATGCTGCTGTACATCAGAGAAGTGAAAGAGTTCCTTCAGTGCAAAACTTCAGAGCATGAACACTTGCAGTACTGAAGAGGCTGCTTTTAGCAGAACAGGGAAGTAAAACTTGAGCCCACTTCATAAAACATGCTGTAGGAACACCTTCAAGTGTCAGGGTCTAAAAAGCGAGATGAAACGTGCTCTATAATGATGTCTCTATACTATTATCTCTGAATGGTTGAGGCTGGAAGTCTTGTTGCATATATGAAAATGAACACCCAAACTGTTTTAAATTAAGTTCAGGTGAATTCATGAAGTAGCACATTTCGATGTTTTCTCTTTTTTTCTCTAATTTAAGGAATTATTTTTTTAAATAAAAAACAACATTTTCATCCTAACACAGTACATACCAGTCATTTCATAATGCTGTAGAGAGTACTGAGAAGTGGCAGTTTTTCATCAACTTGCCATTTCAGAGGATTTTTTTTTTTTATCCAGGGTGGGTCTGTTGTGCTACTGGGGACTTCACAGACATCAAGAGAAAAAATGTTTTTTCAAGAAGGTGTTCTCCCGTATAGAGTTCAAAAATAGTATTGTACATATATTAAATACTGCAAAATGTTCAGAAAAACAATTATTTTCCTAAGAATATTTCTGAAGTTTTAAAAAATAATCCAATACCTGGATTTGTGAATATACAAATGTATAGAAGATTGAAAATGTGTTAATAGACATTTGAAGAAACATCAAAAGATTTGTCTGTCTCTCTCCCACCAGCAAATCTTTGACTGAGAAAATTCCAAGCTTTGGAGTATGCATTTAAGATAAATAACTAAAAACAAAAACAAACAAAAAAAAAAAAAAAGAAAGAAAATAAGCTTCTATTTATAGATCAACAAAATTCCAAGGACTGAATTTTTCTACCATAGAAAAAAAAAAAATTAAAGGGACATTTTTGAGTAGCCTTAGAGGATTCTCAAGAGTTCTCTTTCAAAAATCTTTTTGATGCCAAAGTATGAGGATTGGAGCCCATAGTTTGGAAGACTTGAAAATCTGGTATGTTCCTTCAAGTCACATTTGCATAAAGTTAGGATGATAAACGAGTACATTATTTACCACCAAAGCCACAAAGAGCTTGAACCTTTTTTTTTTTTTTTTAAGATAAAATCACAATTCATACTTAAATAGGCGGCTACAAAAATCAAGAAAAACAGACCTCTCCCTTCTTCTGAAAGTAGCTACCTCTGCAGTAGTCAGGAGGACAGCACTTGAAAAAGCTACTAAAGCCAAGGGACTCGGTCAAATAGTGACTGAAAGCCAGCTCTGTGCTTTGATCATTAAATGGCATATTTGTGCACCGTATAGGGAATTCAGGTGGACTGTAGCTGTCTTTCGGTCTAGTACCTATCTAATGCTGGTGCTGATGGAGCCTTTGTATGATAGAGCTTTGACAGGAAGGAATTGAAGGGAGAGCAAGGCATCATTCAGTGAATTAATGTTCCATTGTACTTTTGGAAGTCAAATTTTGGCCATTGTTAGGTTCATTGAATGCTTTTGTAACTTTGGTCTGTTAAACCTGCACAGACTTCTCAAAGTGAACATGCTTTGACATGCAGTGCCTTTTGATAGAGCATGCTGGTGGGAAGACCAGCATTAGCATGCTATTAATTCTTTCTACTCTAATTTTAGTGATGAATGGGGAAAAAAAATCTGTGTTCCTGGAGAAGATTCACCACAGAGCTGCAATATACTGTTGTACATGGGCTTCAGGAAATTGAATAAAAGAAAGTCAATAGTACGTTGTTCAACACGGGAGCTATTTGCCAGAGTTTCAGACTGTGTAACTGTACCTTCTGGCCTGAAGTTTAAATTTTTCAGGCCATATGTACCCAAATGTATAGTGTATAATATTCCCTGAAGATCAAAATCTGTATTCTTCCTTTCCTTCTCCAAATATAATGATTTGATACACATTTACTTCTTTTAGGTATTTATGGAGTAGTTATCACAGTAAGTACCTACAGACCTAATATCATAAAATTGACAGCAGATTACATCCAAAATATTGATAGTTTCTTTCCTTCCATCACTGCTTGACCTGACTTGCCATTCCTGATCTGGGCTCTGATCAGGACGTTGTGACAGCTTGTACACCTTCCGCTGATAAATTGTGAGTCACCTGCCACATCATTACTGTTTTACAGTGAACGAACTGTTTGTGCTTTGCTCATCCTTAGACTGCTTAGAGGGAAACCTACTGATAAGTTATGTCTGGACTCCAAGCTGGAAGTTGAATTCTCTTTGGAAGAGACTGTAACATGATGCAGAAGTTTACACAGCTTTCCAGGGTTTGAACTAAATCATGACCCTGACAGCAGTAGCAGGGACCTTTTACCTGAAAGCCGACTTGGGGGGACATGATTAATGTTTCTTCACCTTAAGAAGTGGCACTTTCAGTGCTACCTCCTCACCCTGTTTTTATCAAGTGCTGCACTGTCTAGATCAAACCTAGACAATCTGCAAGTCCAAATAATGTGTGGTTTGGTCTCTGGCTGGAGTTTCTGCAAAGCGTTCAACTCAGTGGTATGTGTCTGGTTTTGTTTATTAAATGTCAAGAAGTTTGCTAGACTTCCCAAATCTTTGTGGATTTTTGTTCACTTTCACACTAATTTGAGGGACTGCTGTGGCCATGAAAGTGTTGTGGACTGTCAGCAGTAAGGAGCGGCTTCGTAAAAGTTCATGGCACTCTGAGCAGGAGCTAAGGCAAGACACGTGGTTGATCCCTCTGTCTCTTTTCTAGCAGTTAGATGAACTGGGTTCAGTTTTGGGCCCCTCACTGCAGGAAAGACATGGAGGGGCTGGAGCGTGTCCAGAGACGGGCAACGGAGCTGGTGAGGGGCCTGGAGCGCAAGTCCTGTGAGGAGCGGCTGAGGGAACTGGGGGTGTTTGGTCTGGAGAGAAGGAGGCTGAGGGGGGACCTGATCGCTCTCTGCAACCGCCTGAGAGGGGGCTGTAGTGAGGTGGGTGTCCATCTCTTCTGTCTGATGGCTGGTGGTAGGACAAGAGGAAATGGCCTCAAGTTGCGGCAAGGGAGGTTTAGGTTGGATATTAGGAAAAACTTCTTTACTGGAAGCGTTGTCAGGTGGCCCAGGGAAGTGTTTGAATCACCATCCCTGGAGGTACTCAAAAAGTGCGTAGACAAGGCACTCCAGGACATGGTTTAGTGGGCATGGTTGACAGTTGGACTCAATGATCTCTAAGGTCTTTTCCAACCTAAACAATTTTATGATTCTATGACCTACCTCATTAACAGTCCCAAAGATGGGTGAATAGATCCATATTCTTGTGTAGGGCTACTCAGTTCAGCTTCAGTTCTGGGTGCTCTGACATAAAAGTTTGCTCTTCCTTGCACCTAACTCAGCAACAGGTGTAGTAATTAAGCCTTTCTATTTCAAGATCTTAGCTTTGTTGATCAAATGATTTCTGACAGAGTCATCTGTCAGAACAAGCTGTGGAGTGGCAGAAAATTCTGCTGCTGCCTACTTGAGATCTATGTTACTCAAGCTAACGGTGTGTCAATTGATCTAGTAAAATCACTCTGTGGGAAAATCAGACGTAATGATTTGCTTGAAAAGTTAGAATGAGTATTTTGTGAAAGTTGTAATATTTTGAAGTCATATGTTTTAGCAAGAGTGATAGGTTCTGCATCAATCATAGAATCATAGAATGGTTTGGGTTGGAAGGGACCTTAAAGATCATCTAGTTCCAGCCCCCCTGCTACAGGCAGGGACACCTTCTTCCACTAAACCAGGTTGCTCAAAGCCCCATCCAACCGACCTTGAACACTGCCAGGGATGGGGCATCCATCATAAAAAGGAAGCATTTGGATTTTCAGATTTATTAGTGAAAAACATGGGTGAATAGAAGTGTAGATGGGTTTTTGAGTTGTGTGTGATTTTTAGTTTCAGCATTGTTTCCTCTAAGGAATTACCAGCAAAGGAAAAATGAATTTTGAGTGCAAGGTTTTGCTGACATTATAATATAATATACTATAACAGGCCAAATGAACAAACTGCATCAGAAAGGCAAAAAAATATGTTAAATCATTTTACCTTGTCAATATGAAACGTTTCTTGTAGAGCATGTTGATTTGACTAAATCAGCCTTTTCTAAAAGAAAATTATTCTGTTGGGAGAACTTCTAAGAAGTTTTTCTGTGGACACTGTTCCAAACAAAACAGTCTGAAATTTATTTATTTTAAAAAATGTATTAAATACATCAGTCAGATGTCTCTCTGAATATTTGGAAATATGTCTAATTGGAGTGGAATATATATTCTAAAATAATTATTTGCAGATGGTAGACCAGAGACAAAATTAGTTCTTTGTACTAAATCACTTGAGATGGCAGCATGAAACATTCTGGAAACTGCTGGAAAAAACTTGAAGTGAGAAAAATAAATGGAGTCAGACAATGTATGCCTTATCTCACGGCAAAAGTATGAGTGGAATAAGCTTTTTTCCTCAAAATCACTTACACGTTGTGCTCCTGAAACGTACGTAGTAGCAGTGGTGCTCATTTTTAGCAAGCACCTGAAGCTCTTAGCTCTCTTCCCAACAGAGGTCTTGGCAATCTTACCACCACCCCAGCCATGAACTTTCTTTTCCCTCTTTATCTATAAATCTGTTTATGGCTGAGAATATTGCTAGGATTTTTCCTCAGCTTTACTCTGCTTTTGTGAAAACTGTAGTCATGCCTTAATCCTTTTTTGTCTTAATCCATCTCTATAATTCTCTCTTTTATGGCCTTTTTAAACTCCAAGGTTGAAAATCTGGCCCTTGGAAATCAGTTGGAGTTTTGCCATTGACCTCAATGGAGCTGGGGCTCTAGCCTTTTTTTCCTGTAAATTATGTTGTCCTGAATGCTGAGATCTCATGTAACACTCAATGTGAGAGAGGCGTTGGGCTTCTCAAATGTCATCCATGGGTTTTGTGTGAAAATGATGGGCAGTCCTTACCCAACGAGGCTTCCAAAGCAGTATACTATAGTAAAAAGAGAATCAGAGATAACATTGGTCCATTGGTTGACACAGTCGATCACCTCACAAATAGGGACGTAGAAAAAGCAGGGAAGTTTAATGCCTTCTTTGCTTCTGTTTTCAACACCGATGATGGGCCCTGAGACCCCCCAGAGCCCTGTGCTGGAAGACTGTGACTTGATGGATGATAAACTGCCAGACAATTTTCACCTTGTTAGAGACTGGCTGCTCCATCTGGATGCACATAAATCTATGGGGCCCAATGGCATTCATCCCAGGGTACTGAAAGAGCTGGCCGATGTCACCACAGGACCTCTTTTCATTATTTTTTAATGGTCTCAGGAGTCTGGAGAGGTCCCAGTCAACTGGAAGCTGGCAAATGTCCCAATTTTCAAGAAGGGTAAGAAGGAAGACTATGGTAGTTACAGGCCTGTCAGTCTCACTTTAGTGCCTGGTAAAATTATGGAGGTTATTCTGGGAGTTATTGAAAAAAGCTTGAGAGACAACGCAGTCATTGGTCACAGCCAGCACAGGTTCACAGAGGAAAGTCTTGCTTAACCAACTTAGTTTCCTTTTATGAAAAGGTCACCCATCTAGTTGAGCAAGGGAAGCCAGTAGATGTGGTGGGTTTGGATTTTAGCAAAGCTGTTGATAGTGTCTCTCACAGTACCCTTCTGGATAAACTGTCCAGCACACAGCTAGGTAAGTCCATAATATGTTGGGTGAGCAATTAAGTGATGTGTCAAGCTCAAAGGGTTATAGTAAATGGGGTTACATCAGGTTGGCAACCAGTCACAGGTGGGATTCTGCAGGGCTCAATTTTAGGGTCAGTGCTCTTTCATGTTGTTTATAAATGATCCAGGTGCCAGAATCAAATGTATATTAAGTAAGTTTGCCGACGATACTAAACTAGGAGGAGCTGTGGACTCCCTTGAGGGTAGAGAAGCATCACAGAGAGATCTGGATAGACTGGAGAGCTGGGCAATCACCAACTGTATGCAATTTAACAAGAGCAAGTGCCAGATTCTGCACCTGGGATGGGGTAATCCTAGTATATGTACAAATTGGGGGATGAGAGGCTGGAGAGCAGCCCCATGGAAAGAAATCTGGGGGTTTGGGTTGATGGCATATGAGTCAATAGTGAGCCCTGGCAGCAAAGATGGCCAACCGTGTTCTGGGGTGCAACAAGCCCAGCACAGCTAGCTGGTTGGGGGTGGTGACTGTCCCAATCTACACTGCACTGGTGCAGCCCCACGTCGAGTACTGTGTGCCGTTCTGGGTGCCTCAATTTAAGAAGG
>JANZLQ010000007.1:26760076-26787515 GCA_026212715.1 Elanus axillaris | reverse complement strand
AGACCAATCTGCATTTTGCCAATGCCTCTTTCAAAGGAAAGAAGCCTGAGGGAAATAGCCTGAAAAAAGGACCATAAGGTAAACCAGAAGGATTATAGCTTCTCTCCCTCTCCCTTCTCTCAGAGTTCCTCACTGGCACTCTTTCTTCCATATTCAAATGGTCATTTCTTTATATCTTCATTTGTGTTATAACTCTGAGTCTGACATAATTAGCCCCTAATTAGTGAAGCTGTTACTATCTCATAATTTTAAAATTTGTTTTTCTCTCTTTAAGCAATCTCCACCAAGTACAGTACCTGCAGGGTAAAGATAATTTTGTTCATTCTAAACCAAAAAGTAAATCTTCCTCGATGTAGTCTGTCCCAGGTGTTGGAGAACTTCCTTCTTACAAAGATCCCCCCCACAAAGGTCACAGTGATATGGCTGAGTGGTATGGGACTGTGTAACGGGAACCTTAATTTTAAAAACTTGAGTCTTAATGGCCATGAAAAGATATAGAGTCATGGAATCATAGAATGGTTTGGGTTGGAAGGGACCTTCAAAAATCATCTAGTTCCAATCCCCCTGCCATGAGCAGGCACACCTTCCACTAGAGCAGGATGCTCAAAGCCCATCCAACCCGGCCTTGAACACTTCCATGGCTGGGACATCCACAACTTCCCTGGGTAACCTGTTCCTGTACCCCAGCACCCTCATAGTGAAGAATTTCTTCCTTACCTCTAATCTAATGCTACCCTATTTCAGTTTAAGGCCATTACCCCTTTTCCTAACACTACTTGTCTTGTTGAATTTCATGAGGTTCGCACAGACCCACCTCTCAAGCCTGTCAGGGTCCCTCTGGATGGCATCCCTTCCCTCCAGTGTGTCGACTACACCACACAGCTGGGTGTCATCAGCAAATTTGCTGAGGGTGCACTCAATTCCACTGTCCATGTTGCGACAAAGACGTTAAACAGCGCTGGTCCTAATACCAACCCGGGAGGAACGCTACTCGCCACTGGTCTCCACTTGGTCATGGAGCCATTGACTGCAACTCTTTGGGTGCGACCATCCAGCCAATTCGTTGTCCACCAAGTGGTCCATCCTTTCCATTGTTACCCTATGCTACTGGCAACGTATCGACATTTGTCAAGGATTTAGCCTTTTGGCATAGCTGCCGCCTTTAACTTTTTATGCAAAACATGATTCCTTGCATTCTCTGTGGGCCACTGAGAAGAAATGTTATAAAGGATGTTAAAAAAAGGAGCGTCCCAGCAATACCTCATTTGTAACAGAGACTGAGAAAATCCGATACTTAAAATGGGAGGTATTTAATTCACTGCTCTGATGTTGGCTCAAGTTAAACTTTGGTTCTCAGTGTTCAAGTAATACAACAAGCCAGTCACTTTCCAAACAGCACATGATGTGACAATACATAAAATCCTGGAGCTGGAAGTTACGTCTTCATGAAACAGCTTAGAAACCAGTCAGAGAGTGCAGAAGTCTGTTAGTTGACCTGTTGCTTCATGAATCCTGAGAACATCTGGACCCTATTTCATCTCAGTTTGCAGATGACCCATCACTCTGTTCTATGCTGCTTTCTTTGTATATGTTCATGCATGTTTGTATGACACCTCAAAACATTTGTCTCATTGGGTGAGGTCATATAGATCTTCTGCCGATAGCCTGCAGTTTGGCACACACCAACTTTGGACTGAAGCACAGACAAAGATTCTCCCACTAGGAGGTTTCTTCTTCCTTGCTATATTTCCTTCCTAGGTACTTTTACATCTTCCCAGACAACAAAGTGATGTGCAAGCACAATAACCGATATAGTACTATACTGCCTTCAGCATTGACTGGGTAATAATGAAGAGTTGCAAAATTTTACAGGACAGTATTCTGATGTCCATAAATAACTTGCTATGTATCTGATATACAGCTGTTCCACCTCTGCTGCCTCATTTCTTTATGCATGATGTCATCCAGTAGATGCAAATTCAGCTTTAGGCCAATTTTTTCTATGAGGTCCATCACTTGCCATCATGTCTCTTCCTTTAAGGATGCCACAGGTCTGGAAGAGAGTGCTAGAGGCCACCCAATGTGGCAGCTGTCTTAAGCATGATCAAATATACATAAACCATTTTGACAGATGTTTGCCTTTGTTGTTCTTGAAGTTTTCCAGTGGTGCAAATTCAACAGCCACTTGAGGCAACCCCTCATAGGGCCACAATCCCTATTCTATCAGAAAGGCCTTCCAAACCATCTGCTACATTGAACTAAACAAAGCAACCTTTTCCATTCCAGGTATGATGGCCTCCCTTGGCATTCTCTGATTAAACGGTCAGTTTTTCCTTGTAGGTCATGTTTACTGATCATCTGATCTTTCTGATTTCTCCCTTCTGTATTCTCCCCAAAAAGAGGCCATAGATAGGGTGGGCTCTTAATTTATTGTTATAAATTGTAATAACTGTTATAAACATTTATACAGCTCTGTGAATCCACTGTCATGGTACTTACATTTGCTCATTTTGAGCACAGCTCAGTGTTATTCTGGCCTTTGTTTCTGCTGCATCTACTCAACATAGAGAAATTTTGCCAAAGCCACCTGCAAGTTACAGTTTAAGCTAAGAAATAAATTGAAAAAGAAAAAAAGACTAAAAGTGCAAGCACAATTTGTCTTAACAAAGTATTTGCTCTTTAGGTTACTTCTGTCAACCAAGAAAATAATATGAAGGTACAGAGTCTCCAAAGGAAAAAAAAATCCAGCTGTCAGTACTACAAAATTTCCTGTGAAGGAAAACACTACATAATAAATTATTCAGGCAATTATAAAATAGTGAGAATTACTTCTCTTTATTATTATTTCTACTACCCTTGTATCTGAGGGCCAAAGGTGTTATATATGTATATATGTGTGTGCAAGTATGTGTGTGTGTGTGTGTATACATATATTTGAATGGTTAAATAGTCAGGAAGTACTATCTCTATTTCATGATCTTAAAAAAAAGTTTTTAAAAATCTGTTGCTGCCCATGGTGCACACTGATAAAACATCAGGGCCATAGAGAAGCTTGATTCTTAGCCCTCCTCCATCATCACAGCCAAAAACTCACTTTACCTCTCTGGCTCTGCTGTCATAGGGTTATCCTTTGACTCATAAAAATCATCTTTATTTCATACCTTGGTACACTTATACTGAAATGTTTTCTACTTAACTTAAGAAAGTACAGGAAGAGGTATGGCAATGAATATTAAGTTCTGTTTATGCAATAATAACCCTCCCCCTCTATGCATTCACTTTTCTTTACCTCTGGCAAAGCTTCTTGACTTAAACAACCTCTGAAACCATGTCTCTTTGAAACAAAACCTCTTCTTCACCCATTATAAAACATAGGAAAGTAAAAAAATTGTCAAAGGAAAATGGAGAACAGCTAGCATGATAACCTCACAGTGGGAAGATTGGTGGATGTGTTAAAGAAATGCAAGACTAATGCCTCATAGAGCTTGTGATCTCAGTGAACTGAATCCTCTCTTCCCTGCTTTGATTTTATTCCCAGGGTTACCACTGCCAGTACAATTTTGAGGGAAAGGACCCCCTATTGTGGACCCACTTGTACCTGAAATTACCAGAATCAAAACTGAAATCCATTGCTTAGAACTAGCTAAACCAATCCAGTTGAGAAAGGTGCAAGTACTTGTCAGGTCATATTCATATAGAAAACATATGCATTGCAAGCTACCGAAACTAAACAACTAAACGGTTAAGTCATTCATGACCCTCATCTATAGTCTATTAATTTATTACCTCTTTTACTTCCAGTTTTTTCCCTCATATATCTCCAGAATAGCCAAGATGCAGCTTTTATTCTAGCTCTGTGTATTGGTTATAACTTTATGTGGTTTTGGGATTAATAGGAGACTTGTTGCTTTCATAAATTACATGATGTATAGTTCTGTACATGGCCTAAGTTAGTGAATTATAATGACTGATTGCAAATGGAGAGGGTTTTTTTCCAGTTTGAGAATTTTATGTGAGCTCTGTTGTTAGTGATCGTTTTAAATTTAGTCCTTATAGAAATTAAAACCTGAAATCTGCATAAGGGTTCATATAGCCTGGGTTTTTTTCCTCCTCCTTTCTTTCTCTGAAAGCTCATGCTAATGCAGCCATTTTAAAGATGTAAATCTTAAAGAGAAAAAATAATACCCAAAAGATATAAAAGTTCAGATTCCATTCAGTCTCATTTCCACCTGCTGTTTCTGACCAGTGATAGCTCCACAGTGGTCCAGCCTTGTTTGTAGCAGGGACTTGAGATAAAATTGTAATTACTTCTCTTCTTCTTCACTTTGTGCCAAGCTCTTTGGCTAGGAAACAGCACCCAAACAGAAGCACTGGCTTCTGTTCCCTCCAAGGTTAGCAATAGAGTGTATACAATGGCCAAGTTACTGGAAGAACCTTAACTTTCTTTTCCTTCTTTTGTGTGCTCATGTTTATAATTATACATCTAGATCACCACAGCATCAATATAAGTCACTGCCATGTGGGACAGACTGCTGTGGGACCTACCTCTTTTACATTCACAGGAACCAGCAAGGAGCCTCATTTAGCATGTTCTTTGAGCACCCTCATGTTCAAACCCTCTCGTGGGTGTGACTGGTAATGGCACACTGTCTTCCTTAATACACAGATGCATTATGCCCAAAAGGAACAAGAACTGAGCCGTGTCCCTTTTGCTGTTTGCTACAGCATAGCACTGTACCACACATTTCTTAGTTTCACTTCTATTTCTTTAGCATGACTGTAATGGAACAAGGGAAAATATTTCAAATAACAGATAAAATAGGATGTTGAAAGGCAAGAGAATGAAAGCTGCACTGAATATCTGATCAGTCAGTGCAGCTACAATGGCACCTGCCCTGTGCTAGCATCCATTCTGTCACTGATGTTCTCCTGATTGGTACTTTCTGCATAAATGTAGCTGTGCAATGGAAACCACCATGAAAACTTTAGAGAAAGCCTTCAGAGAAACCCTGCATCAGGAATAATGAGAGTCTTGCAAATGAATCTTCTCAAAGCAAGGCCGTGTGGCTCCTAATAACCATGTGAAAGAGGCAGTGTCTTCTGTTTCAGTTGGGAAGAAGTAGCTGAAGGCCAAGCAATTCCCCTTACCTTCCTCATTTTTCTTTCTCTTTCCCAATAGAAAAGGGGGAAATGTAGGTGGAAAACTGAACTGAAGCATGTGTAGATATCATGGCTTTTTCTGAAGATAACAGTCATGGAATAACTTGAAACACTCTTGCAGCAGAGGAGACCTCAGTGAGAAATGTGAGCAAGTAATGAACTCAAACCCGGGCCCCGTCAACCCAGCTACACGTTAGTATGATTAATTACCCCTTGAATTTAGGGGCCCAAATTCTCCTGGTCTGTTCCTGTGCATTGCTGCATATCTGCCATTCTTCATCTCAGAGATCACCAAGTTTCAGATGATGGGTGAACTGATCAGTGAGTGCACAGTATATAAAGTTTTGGGTTACAAGACTTTAGGGAAATGCTTACTCAAGTAAGCTGGAAAGCAGGTCAGCAGAAAAGGACTTGGGGATCCTGGTGGACACCAGGCTGAAGATGAGACAGCAAAGAAGGCAAATGGCATCCTTGGAGGCATTAGACAAAGGATTGCCAGCAAATAGAGCGGGGGGGAGGTGATCCTTCCCCTCTGCTCAGCTCTGTTGAGGCCACACCTGGAGTACTCTGTTCAGTTCTGTGCTCCTCAGTACAAGAGAAACATGGACATAGTGGATAGGGTTCAATGAAGGGCCATAATGATGATTAAGGGACTGGAGCAAATGTCCCAATTTTCAAAGAGAATAAAAAGGAAAACCATGGTAATTATGGGCCTGTCAGTCTCATGTCAGTGCCTGGTAAAATCATGGGGAAGGTTATTCTGGGAGTTATTGAAAAACACCTGAAAGACAATGTAGGCATTGGTCATTGCCAGCATGGGTTCACAAGGGGAAAGTCCTGGTTAACCAATTTAAGCTCCTTTTATGACAAAGTAATCCATCTAGTTGAGCAAGGGAAGCCAGTAGATGTGGTAGGTTTGGATTTTAGCAAAGCTGTTGATAGTGTCTCTCACAGTACCCTTCTGGATAAACTGTCCAGCACACAGCTAGACAAGTCCGTAACACATTTAGTGAGCAATTGGCTGATGGGTCGGACTCAAAGTGTTATAGCAAATGGGGTTACATCAGGCTGGCAGCCAGTCACCAGTGGGGTTCCCCAGGGCTCGATTTTAGGGCCAGTGCTTTTTAATGTTTTTATAAATGATCTGGATGCCAGAATCAAGTGTACATTAAGTCTGCCAATGATACTAAACTAAGAGGAGCTGTGGACACCCTGGAGGATAGAGAGGCCTTACAGAGAGATCTGGATAGACTGAGAGCTGGGCAATCATCAACTGTATGCAATTTAACAAGAGCAAGTGCCAGATTCTGCACCTGGGATGGGGTAATCCTGTTTATAGTAAAAACTGGGGGATGAGAGGCTGGAGAGCAGCCCTGCAGAAAGCGATCTGGGGGTTTGGGTTGATGGCAAGTTGAATATGAGTCAACAGTGTGTCCTGCCAGCAAAAACAGCCAACGGTATCCTGGGGTGCAACAAGCCCAGCACAGCTAGCTGGTTGGGGGTGGTGATTGTCCCAATCTACACTGCACTGGTGCAGCCCCACGTCGAGTACTGTGTGCCGTTCTGGGTGCCTCAATTTAAGAAGGACATCAAACTACTGGAGTGTCTCCAGAGGAGGGTGACCAAGATGGTGAAAGGTCTTGAGGGCAAGAGCCATGAGGGGTGTCTGAGGTCACTTGGTTGTTCAGCTTGGAGAAGAGAAGGTTGAGGGTGACCTCATCACCGTCTGCAGCTTCCTCAAGGGGGGCAGTCGAGGGGGAGGTGCTGATCTCCTCTCTCTGGTGACCAGCGATAGGACATGAGGAAATGGAATGAAGCTGCATCAGGGGAAGTTCAATTCAGACATTAGGAAAAGGTTCTTCACTGAAAGGGTGGTCAGTCATTGGAACAGGCTCCCCAGGGAAGTGGTCATGGCACCAAGCCTGTCAGGGTTCAAGGAGCGTCTGGACGATGCTCTTAGTCATATGGTTTAATTTTAGGTAGTCCTGTGAGGAGCAGTGAGTTGGACCTGATGATCCTTAGGGGTCACTTCCAACTTGAGATATTCCATGATTCTATGAAATTCTAACAATGAAATTGTCAAATATCACATCAATGAATTGATCTCAAATGCTAGCCTTCTTATTTGAGTTCATTTGTCAGGATTTGTTTTCAACTTGCAAAGTTACCAGAAGGTATATTGAACTAACTGAGATAGCTGAGAAAGACTTGGAGAGGGGGCAGACAGAAGCTGTTCTTTGCTCAGCTGCAGTATAAAGGCTGTCTTAAACATGTAGTCAAAGAACTGTAGACAGTAGTAATGGTAGCCAAATGTTCCATGACCTCTGTATCTCTTACATCACTACTTAAAAATGACATTGGGCATTTAATTAGCACTGAAACCCAGCATTTATGAGCTGTAAGCCTAATAGCTTAAAGAAGATGTATATTCTTTGACAAACAAGTATTGCATATGATTGTCCTGAAAATAAAAAATCCATAAAGATCAAGTATTAGATAAATATAATCTAAAATGCATTAATTGTATTCAGGACTCATCTGTGTTGACTACTTTTTCTGGTGGCAGGACACTGGCCTGTAGTGCTGGTTACCTTCATGCCAATAGTATAAAGAATGCCATGTCAACTTTATCCTCTTTAACAGCATCTTTCTTTCTCTAGTAAGCAGAATGTATCTTTCCGCGACTTCAGTAAGCATCCCCTGAACAGCTAACTAGTTTACCTGTAGCATATTTCTGTATTCCATTCAACTTCTGCAGTAATTTTTAATGGAATAATTACTTAATGAGAGGAAAGTTTCCCCTATGTCTTCTTTTTTTTGCTAAATCAATTAACATGAATATTACAAAAGCAGAAGTCTAATGTTTAGCTGAAGAATTAGTCAGTATTACTACTTATATGAAGTAGCTGTGGGCAGGTCGGAAAGCTTAGGTTGCTGTGGACTGACTTGGAGATAGAAATGTGATGGCATGTGAAATTCATAGAGTCATAGAACAGCCCAGGTTGGAAGATACCTCGAAAAATAATCTGGTCCATCCTTTTGTGGGAAAGGGAGCCTGGATGAGATTATCTAGAACCCTGTCCAGTCACATCTTGAAAACCTCCAGTGATGGGGACTCTACCACATCCCTAGGGAGGTCATTCCAGTGACTGATGAGGTCCCTAGTGAGCCTTCTTTTCTCCAAGGAGAAAAGATCTGAGCTATTCTGAGTAAGACTAATATCCTAATCACTTTTGTTGTTTTCTAGGAGACCGCTATATCAGTATGTAACCCTGCAGCATGAAAAATTCTGTTTGTAAAGATGCTACTTCATATGCTAGGTGTTCTTTATAAGTGTGTAAGACTTTTCTTGATCCCATTGACAGAATTAAAGGTGTTAGACTACGCTCTCATTCCAGAATCTGAGAACATCTCTTTGATGATACTCCCAGTGTCAGAGTTTACTTTTCACTTTGCCGTGGAAGCTACTGGCATTGTGATAGAGCAGCAAGACATTGCTCCATTTTGTTCAAAAAGCATTGAGCACATATTTCCTATGTTTCATTGAACACAGTGCAGCCCAACCTTTTAGCTCTTCTACTTCTCTATTTCAGTACCATTGCCTGCTTGGGGGGGGTGGGTGAAGAAAGATATCTATCATAAATAAAATTGTGAATTGATATGCAAATGCAACAGAGGAGGATGAAAATGATCATCAACTGCTTCGTTTGATTGCAGTCTATTTTTTTAGTGAATATTCAAGGGATAAAGACATTTGTTCAATCTCTCTGTATCTTGTATCTGTATCACAAACTTTGGTGAAAATGCATTTAAAGACCTCATTCTTCAGTCTTGGCAGTTTGCGTGACTTATGTGAAACATAAAGAATGGATTTCCTAATAGAAGTTAGTAACTGAATCCTATATGTATTTGCATGTAATTTCTAGTCCCGTGTTTTTAAGAGTATGCCTTCAAACCATGATCAGAAATATTTGTCTTGAGTTACTGCAGGGAATGAAAGTCACATGGGAATTAGCATTGTGCTGGGCTTCTTCTGCAGCATGCCCCACCTTGCCAAGGAGGGAAATTGTAGTCTCTATAGTATTTCCTTGGTAGAAAAGATCCTAGTATATACTGGGGCAGGAGAAGGGAAGAAACAAGGGAAGACAGGACTTCCATTAAATATATCAGTTAAAAGAAAAAAAAAAAAAAGCCTCCTGATGAATAAAAAGGTTTACTCTCGCTTAAAGCCCTCCACCAATGAACATCTTATCAAATGAGCAAGTCTGAAAAATTGTTTCATTATTATTTCTTTTTTATAAACTTAATATAATCCATCTGTTCAAGCTAGCAACATCAGGACCTCCCCTCCCCCACCCTGATTAGGGAGAATTCCAGATGTTTAATATATTAAGTGTGTGTTTTATCAGCTTACTATTATAAAACCATAATTGTCGATAGCCAAGAGTGAGCCCCAGTGAAAAAAGTACTTCTAGCAAATATAGGCTGTAAGAAAATACATACCTTTTTCAACCCTGCAAGCCAATTAAACCAGTATGAAATAATTTAGTTCCTTTCTATGAATTGTATATGTATTTTCTCTCTTGTTTGGGGGAAAATTCTCTGCTTTAAGGTTGAAGGTTTGTGCAAGGAGCACCTTATGTATTTCTTATTGAGTATAATTATATAGACCTGTAATTTTTCAAAGGGATAAATCCCATACCAGAGTCAATGAAGTATTCAGTCAAAGGAAATTGCAGCGACATATAGCTTTGATGAGCCTTAACAGTGAATAAGTGAACAGTAAATTCCCTTCTTGCACCAGTTTAAATATCAGTTTAAGCTTAATAACACATTTGTGCAAGAGCAAGACAATGTCTAGCTTTTCTTAGCAAGTGTTGATTTTATTTATAAATTGAAGAAATAGAAAAGTCCTGATGATGGTCTAACTCCTGAACTGAGGTGTAAGGAAGAATGTAAAAAGCCACCTTGTGCTATGTGTTATGTGTAAGTATGCCAGCACCTCTGATGGAGATTTCTAAATGAAGGTTTTTTAAATACGCCCCCAAATCCTCAAACTCTTAAGAAATCAAAACATTTTAATTTGTGTATCTTTTTATGTCTGGGGGATACTTCTGAGATGACTTTATCGTGAGAAGTCAGTAGGAGTAAAAACCAGCAAATGTAAGATGGTTATAGATAATATATCAAAACACAGATGTGCCTCCAGTGTGTCACTTGCCACTTATGTTGTCTTACTGGCATGTTCATGTGGAGGCAGACCTTGGAGCTATGCAACCACGGGTCACAGTCTGCTTCAATAAATGCAAAGAATTTTTTCCCACATGGATACGAATAATATGGTTAAAAATTTATTTTTATCTCTTTGTTATCATTATTATCTTAAAAGTATCAGTATTTTTGCAATGGCCACTTGTAGTGAGCTGAAACCATTTCCAGAAGATGAAGCGCATTCAGTCTACACTGTCTCTTGATCCCATCCTGTGCTGTATGCAAGGCAAGTTCTGCCGGCCCAGTTGGCCCACAATCTAGGGACTGTTGTATTTGTTAATCACTGTTAACGGTCAGTACAGTTTTGTTTCTCCACGCTTGACATACCTATTGAGTGGCAGCACAATGAAAATATATTCAAGGACTGAAATACAGCCAGAATAAATAATGGTATGATTGCAGTTTCTTGGTAGGGTACACATGAGAAAAGTCCTGTATTCTACTCAGTGGTGTAATATAACAACCTCCAAAAATCTTCTTCAAGGATTTGAAGAATTTTCCTCCAGTGCTTCTACTGTATAAGTTTATAACTGGGCTCCAATGATAAACATGTTACAAGAAGGGGTTTCCCCTTTGCTGCTTGAATACCCAGCATAGCGTGTGCTCACTAACATGCACACATATAACTCTAGGATCTAGTCCAAAACTTAATGAAGTTGATGAGAACAATTCATTTGACTTCAAAAGAGCTGGGTTTGGATGTATGTGTATGAGGAAGGAGAATTTTGTTCTTTCCTTGTCTCATGATCTCGTCTCAGTTCGACCCTGTGTACAGTCTGTTGCATTCTTTATTTAGCTTTCATTTTAAGAGTGCTTTTTCTCCTTCTAGGCTGAGGGGATTTAATTAAAAAAACACAGTCGAATAAGGTCTTTGAAAACCTGCTTTTTTTTTCCAAAGAATTCTTCAAGATTGAGGAGCTGAAATAATAAAATATGTTTTCTATTAGCCTAAAAGAGAGATCACATTCTAAAAATACTCTTCTGGTCTCCTAATGCAAACATATGACTCAGTTATTCACATAGGTGTTTATCTTATAAATAGCACTGGGAATATTGAAATGATAACCCATCTGGCATGACGATGTTTCAGCAGTTCTTATCCCCCTATGAATTCCTGCTGTTTCTGAATTTTTTGTAGTTATCAACAAACTACTGTCAGACATCTGTCCAGAGCTTGGTGTTAGGAATAATGAGGAACACATACATCAGCTTCTGCTGAACCTTTATAATGAGATTGGCTCCTCCAGCTCAGAGGTTAGCTTGCTGCCTTAGCGCGTTTGGCTAGGAAAATGGTTTTTTCCCCTCGTGCGGTCACCCAGAGACTGGGGGTAAGCGGCACCTGAGCCCTCACTTGTACTCCCCAGGAGGCTTCCCCTTCAGACACGCCACCCTTTCCTTTATCCCCAGCAGTAACCTCTTTGTGCTGTATGGAATCAATATATTTGTGTTTAGTGCTCAGAATAAAACACTCAAGAGCAATGTCTTTTAAAGCAGGACACAGGCGCATGTGCATTTAGTCTCATCTAATTATATGCTTTATCAACAAATTATTTTGATAGGCAGAACAGAATCTGCTTGCTTTTCCTAGAAGCTCTTGAGTGTTCAAAGGTTCTCCACTGGCGTTTCTCTCCTTTCCTGTACAGGTCAGTAGGATGGCTCCACTAGGAAGCAAGCTAGGATGATGGCATTCCTTAAATGTGAGCATTTCTACAGTTACTGGAAAAGGCTTCTACCCTCTGTCTTTGGCTGCTAGGCTTCCTCTGGTATCCAGACAATCCCACTGGGTTAAATATTGCACTGTTTATGTAGGTACGAGATCTCTACACTGTACTGATACTAAATGCTAAGCATTCAGCTTGTGGATTTTTTCCACCAAAAGTTTCCCAAATGGAAACTGATTTCTAACTTATAAAGGAAATTATGTAATTTGCACCAGTTCAAATATATCATCCATCTGTCACACTGTTTACTCTGAAGTATCTTGGATCAGAATACAGCCTGTCTTGTTCATGGTAAGACATATTGTGGTGGTACACAGACACTGAGATTTGGGTCCCTGTGCAATCTGTGATGTGCCCTGGGATTCTACTTTATATGCAATAGTAAAATATTGCATAATCTAATAATAGCTTTTATGTGAAGATCATTTTTAGTGGAATTTACTTATGTGGCTGAGGAGTGGAAAAAAAATTTTAAGGCTTCTTTTCAATAGCCAAACACAAAGCTGGTTAGTAAAGCAGGAATTCTAGCATGGGACATGTAAAAATAAAAAGCATTCATTTCACTTAGCCCTAAGCATGCAGCATGATTTTCCTTCAAAATATTTGTAATATTCAGGAAGGTTCAGCTACAAATAAACCAGGTATTTATATACCAATAGATGAATGGGAAATTTTCCTGTTCTCTGAAGACGTGAAATCTAAACCTCCCTTTAAAATACATCTGGATAGTCTCAACTTTTGTGAGAAGGGGCAGGGCCCATAGAAATGATTGGTGAAGAAAGGGCTACATGTTTTTAGGACTGCTGTAAGAGGAGTTCTTCCCCCTGCTCCATTACAGAGCGGTACCCAGTAGTAGTCTCTGCCACACCTCATGTCTGTACAATCAGTGATTTTGCCTTAAACATAATTCTGTTGTCTGTGCACTTAAATTTACTCTTGACAAGGTTCCTTGTTGTTTAAGATCAAAATAGCCCAGCTGACACAGAAGTCTTCTTATCTGTGGTCTACATTGATTTAGGCCAGCTAAGGATCTGGCTCTGTCTTAATGAGAATGTATTTACAAATTTTTGACTTTTTACAAATGTATTTTGAATTCAGGAATGTATTTGTTTTTCAACCATGTACACATCTTTTGATGGAAGCCTTGGCTTGGATAAATATTTTAGGGAGCAGTATCAGACTGTACCAGTCTGTACCAGGAACATATATCTGTGTATTCACATGGGGCTTACTTTCTACATGAGCAGAAGTTAGCTAACTAGGGCACCAAGGTGCTATAAGTGAAATAATGGCTAGGAACCCATTATTTTTGTTTGGGCCAGCTTGCTGCTACTCCTGGGGAGAGAGATGAGCTGGACGACTTAGCAGCTATATAGCTAGAATGGTCATCAGTTCTTCTCCAAGGCAGTCACAGCCGCCTGTACTGCTTTCCTACTCTAGTGGCAGCAGTTGCATTTAGCCTGCCTCTCCAGGGCTCTTCTCTTCACTCTTTCCTCCACCCACCCCGCCAGCCCCCTTTTCTAGCAGGAGGACTCAACTCCCAGTTGCTTAATTAATCTTGAAGCTGAGAAGTGACATGTCTTCTGTACCACCCTGCAGAATCAAGGAGGCTGCTGGTTCATAAAGACCATCATGGTTGATGCAAGGAGTGCACCACTGCAGGCTACAGCTACATGCCAACCCCACCTTTCTTGGAGGAAGAATGTGTGAAAGTCCCTGATGCCAACATTGTTAAATATTGGAAGTAGGTGTGAATAACCAGGTAATGAAAGTGGAAGGCAAATACATCCTCTGTGCATAAGAAAGAGGATGACTTGTTTCATTAGGTCATTCTAAGTGTCTATTTGTAGTTGACTGAATGCAGCTGTACACATTTTGATCAGATGAACAATGTCATCATCACTACTTTGTCTCTATTTTGAATATCATGATACACTTGCAGTTATAGATCTGGAATGTGTGTCCACATTTAAAGGAAAAGTTGACTACACAATTTTCATGTAGTGTCTCTGTGCTTCTGTATCTGGAAAACACAGAAAAACACAATGATTTTTCAAAACCCGTTGCAGTGCTAGGTGTCACAACAGTATTTATCTTACAATCCTGCCTCAGCAAATTCTGCTAGAAGTCCTGACGGTTTGAGAAGGTTAGTTATTTGCAGACCTGTCACTCAAAGATTACACCTTGTGTCTACAAGATGAGTGAGCCTCAGAAGACATGCATGAGTCTCAAAGATTTTGGTAAGTGCTGGGAATACCTAAAGCACAAAACTTTTGTTGCCTATTTGCGAGGTGCAATTTCAGTTTAAGAGCTGGCCTTTTGACCTCCTCCTCTCGGAATGTTCTCTCTCCTGCCACCTTCCAGTCCTCCTTAATCATGGGGGTCTTAAACACTTAGCTCTCTTAAGCACCTTCTCACCTTTATTTGTACAAAAGAATATCTGAATACTGTGTCTCCTTCTATGGCTCCAGGGCTGAGGCTTCTTTTTGCAGTCCCTTCATTTGGGCTTGGCTTTTTTTCTAAGGTATGGGAAGAGCTGTGAGGCAGCTCAGGAAATGTACATTGCAGGGACCATATTACAAACTCTAGACGTTGAACTACAAGAGCAGCTGGTAGTAGGGCATGTGGTTGGTAAGACTGCTGATAGACTGAGATGAGGGACATTTTATGAAGGTATTTTATCACTTCAAAGTGCTGCACAGAGGAACTGAGAGAAAGGAAAGGAAAATAGTAAAAGGAAAATGGGGTCCAATGGTCTGGGATTTTTTTGTTTGTTTTGCTTTTATTGCTTAATCTCACACTGGATTTCATTTCAAGGGAAGGGTTGTTTAAATATAGCTCCTTTCCACTTACAGCGTATCTGTCACCTGCTGGCAGTTTGTACATTGCCATTCACCATGCTTTGGCCAGGCTGAGAGACAGCAGTGTGCTTCCCAGGAGAGTGGTACTTCAAAGAGAAAGGAGCACAGATTGAGCACAGCCTCCTTCCTCTCAGCCACTCATATGTATCAGAAAAGGGGTAGCGTCTGACCTCTGGAAAGAGCTGCCCTTTCTATCAAGGGAGCAAAGAAGCGAGCACTGTCCTTGTCCCATAAGATGAATAAAAATTGGGGTGTTGGGGAAACTGGGGAAATTAAATCACTCTGCATTTTGTGCCTGTCTAGAGATTATAGGAAGCCAATGAGAAATACTGTGTTTGATTTCACTAGGCAAGATCCTCTTCAGGTGTAAACTGATATAGTTTATTGAAGTTAAACTGATGTGCCCTAATAAAGAATCCAGTGTGGAGTGATAATACACTACAAACACTTCAGAGTAGCATCTCTCCCTTACAGTTGATGACTACCAGGGGAAACACATGCGTTGACTCAGCAGAACAGGTTTTAAAACTCAAGAATTTATGCTCCACTCTGACTGTTTTATCAAAATTCATAGATCTCAACCAGTACCACAGAAATAATTTGAAAAATTGGAATGTTTAATTAGATTATGCCTGCACTTTAAATACATAGTCAGTCTTGTTGCTTAATGACATTTGTGAAGCTTCAAAGATGGAAGAGAAGGTAACTGGTGAAGAACAAGGAGCCAAGATTGCTCTTTTACTAGTAAGAAACATCTAAAAAAAGCCTGAAATGTACAATAGAACACAAACTACATAATGAGCAGATGGCTGTAAAAGCAAAAAGAAAAGGGAGGTAATTTTTAAAGAGCTTATTTAAGAGCTTATTTCAGTTTTGTTCAGAATGTATTTGAATAGAAGAAAGATTTATATTTCTTGTAAAAGAGAGCAGGAAGCATTTCCAAGATGCTTACCCATAAAAGCTCTTTACAAGGAATGTGTATTGACAGAGGTGAGTGTTAGTGTTGCTTTGCACATGACAATTAAAACAGGCCATGAAAATTGAATCTCATAGACATTGGAAAAATAACTTCACTGTGCTTAACAGCTGAAAGGATTACTTTCCAGCTCCTAAGTAAGAATATGAATGTTCAGCTACAGTTTTGATAAAGTGATACTTTATTTGATAAATCTACAAGAAAACAAAACCCCAGATACCTACATAGCACCCATCCAACCTGGCCTAATAGATGATGGTACTTTTCACCCACAAACTGGTGAGCCAGATGAGCTTTTCCTTGCTCACTATATTCATGTGAAGAGCAAGGGATTCCTTCCGGAGCAATACCTTGAAGCTGAGGCCAGACTTCTGCATATATGGAAGTCCTAAACCATCTGTTTTATCACATTAAATCAACCAAAGTCTTAAATGTCCTAAATCAAGCTGCTTTGAATGGAGAACTTAATGATTCATTTAGAGACTTTTAGACACATACCTGAAAGCTTGACCAACTCTTTAGGAATGAAGTTAGCTGGAAAATCAAATGTGATTCTCAAGGCCCTGTGGAACCCTACTCAAATTTGTAGCCCTGAATGTTTTCCTAGTAGTCAGAACAAGCACCCACAGGAAAAAATATAGAAGATCCTCAGAGATTATTAACCCAAAGAAGGCACTGAATTATAGCACTTTAAGGTAGAAGCATCTGTGAACAGTATCCCAGTCAGTGAATCACAGTGACGTATTTCCTTCCTGGTTGGGTCATCACAAACCAAGATATTTCAGCGTAGTTTTTTATACGTCAGTGCCAGTTCATACTAGTTAGTGCAGATCCCAGTTACTGGAGGGCATCGTGGATATGCGGTGAGGTACTCCTGTCTCTCAACCTCTCTTATAGCATGTGTCTTTTTATTTACTGTCTGATGTGTTTGATACTTGGCAAGGCTAGGGACCGCTTCCACTTCATAATCAAACGGCAGTGGCAGGAAGGATGTCTTTTTCCTTGTGGAAGAGATGGAAGCAGAGGTTGATTTTCCACATGTGCTGTTCCATGAATGGATAGCAAGCACAAGTAAATAGCTTTTTCAGTCCTTCCTCTTTTCCTTCTCTGTATATTTTTTACTGTGTCTCTCCTGGGAAGATACAGCCTGTGGAAATGAATGGAACTGAACTCAAAACATAGCAATGTTTTCCCATAGCAATGGGAAATTTCCCATAGCAATGCTTGCTACCAGAGTGTTTTAAGTGATGGGGTGTCTTTCATAAAAACGAAAGGGTCTTTCTTCAATGCATTCGTATCTTCAGTATGTTTTCCAAGTATTTTCACCCAAACAGGGTTGTAGGAAAGAAACTCTGTTGAGTTTCTGACATTGCCTCCTCTTACTGATGTTTCATGAATGTGGTAAGAATTCTTTGTCTCTTTGCTTTTGAAAAAGCTGGACTCAGTCTCTTTTAAAAAAAATCACAACCCCCAAATTAACTGACTAAAGATTTGAAAGAAAAGTGGGTTCTAATAATACCCTGAGATCTCAATGTCTAATCACTGGAACAGTGGGGAAGGTGAAGAATCCATTAACAAAAGCTTCTATTTTGCATTACTTCGATCAAAACAAACCATTTAAATTGACAGCTGATGTTTCACAAAGTGGACTGGGGGCTGCTCTATTACAGAGTAAGACGTGAGCTGCTTATGCCTGGAGATCAGTGAAAACTCTCTGCTTGTATGGACACGGAGCAGCTCAGCACAGGATGTGGGAGACTGGAGTTTTACTGGTGTACTTGCAGCAAGGTGCGTGGATTTGACTGTAGGGGGGCCTTCACATCCATTGTGGAAATAGCCTTTTCAGGGATGTAAAAATTACTTTTAGAGAAGGTGAAAAAGCTGATGTATTAGGACATAGAGACATACCTGTCTTGCCCCATCTAAAAGAAAGTAGGATTTATTGTGGCATAGAAGCAAAGGGTAAGCTCCTTTACTCCCTCTACCTGTCTTCTTACTTATCACATAGCAGAGGAGGTAACACAGGGATTTAAGATCCAGTCCATATCATTGCTGTACCCAGGCAGGCAGCTGCTGACCCATGGGATTTTGAGAGGTGTCTTGTTCTGCATATATAAATGTACCTCACTTGGATATGCGCTGCTTCCTTTTTTATTATTATGCTCTTTTTTAATTATTATTGTATTATGTTCTTCCTTTTAGAGTGCAGAGCTTCACCCTAGAAGCTGCTGAGCATGACCAGCAATGCTTTGGCAGCTTCGCATTTGGCTACACGACTGTGGCATCTGAGGACTAAGTACCCTGGAAAAATTAGTCCTGTTTATAATGACATTGCCTTTTTCAATTCTTTCTTGAGAATGCTGTCCTTATCTACCTACTCGTGCTACTTAAGGAATACAGAAACAGCAATGAAACGCAAAAAAAACCCACAAACCTACAAAGATGGGACTTGACAGCATCCAAACTGGATCATTTCTCAAAGCAACTCTGTGACAGCAACAGTTTAATGTTAACTGTGAGATTGTCCTAAATATAAAGCCACCATAGAGTGCAGTAAGCAAATGCCAGGCCGCTAGAATGTACCTGACTTGTTTATGCTATTGCAATAGTTCTGTCAAGTGCCAAGTAAAATTTTCTGCTTTCATTGACTGTTGCCAGAGTCGTGCTGCTGAGCAGGGTTAGCCAACTGCTAAATAATTCATGGACCGTGATGTGTTTACAAAATGCCTTCTGATAAATTTCCATTTTTATAGACAATCCAAAGAGTTAATATAACCATCTTGCTTTGTATCAGCAACTGTAAGCTTCTAGCTGCTGTCATGCCTCCCTGAGCATCCTTGGGTACAGGGGACATGAACACACAGTACTGGGCTGTCTCCCAATCCTCTTCTACATCTTACAGGCAGTAAATTGGCTAGAAGTCTGATTGTTGACTAAAAATTGTCCAGGAATGATAATTTTTTTTTTTTTAGAGATGTATTCCTCTCTACTATTAGAGGAGAAAAAAAACACCCACCCTATCCTTGTGCAGTGATGCTTTGGCTGGACAGTATTTCTGTGTATACTCTCCGGTCTGATGTCTGCGAAGGTGAATACTACTGCTATAGCATCCACTACAATCTGCTGATAACACTAAGAAGGAGCTTCATACACTCATGGAATTTGCAGGCAATATAGGATCCATCAGCTGCTGGATGCTACTAGCAGGGACTTCATGCAGCAGCAGCTGGCATGTGGGCTGATGGAAGCCTTTGCCGTGGCAGATACGCTCCTGGGTGCTCTGGACCCACCTCTAGTTTTTTCTCCTGCCAACAATTCTGGGGCTGGCCAGCAGATAAAGTGCAATTGGTTGGGGATTTCCATGGCCTAATGAATGCTGAAGTAAATTCTACAAACTCAGTCTGATTTGATTTATAACAGAGAATCATTATGTGATTTTTAATGGGAGTTCCTGGGTACAGATTTTGTCCGGGAGTCCAGACTAAGAAAGGTTGATTTTTCGGTACTATGCACTGTTCTGGTTACGTGTGAGTGCTTCCTTAGGCTATATTGGATTTCTAACAAATTTATTTCCAAACTGTAAATGACAAGTGCAAAAAACTTAGGGGTCACTTTTTCCACAGAAGTTGCAATCTGGACTGCAGTCTCCACAATGTTAGATAAAGCACATTAAATAGGGATATGCATGCATATGAGGAGCAGTTGCCTCTTCGTGTATTCAGAGCAAGTGCTTATTATTCTGGTGTCATAAAAAAAAACAAGGTTATTTTTCAGACATAAATCATGGAAACTCTCTTGTCTACATAGCCTTTTAAAAACCTCTCAGGTATGCACTTTGGATGAAATTTGCAAACGCACAAAATGCCCGCTGAAACGTAATAGGAATTTGACATCCAGGTACTTCCAAACACTGTTTAAAATCCATCCCCCTTTTCTTGCCACACTTTAGTCCCAAATACCCACTGGTGTAGATGAACGATCATTCTGAAAAGAGATACAGGAATGTGGAATTATGTCTCCAGCAGCAGAAGGCTAAAAGAAGAGACAAATTCAGCAGGTGGCTTACTAGGAAAATAAATGCAGTATACATGGAAATAAGATGGTGAGTATTTTGAAGAGGAGATTTTTTCTAACAAGCAGTAGGAAGGAAAAAGATTGGTTATTTTCTCTGCTGCTCTCAACAGTCTTCTGTGCCATTTTTTTTAAATTTCAGGTAATCAGATAGACGCAGACTTTTATAGCTAATAATAAGGTTGAATCAAGAAGAGCTACAGTACACTTTTGCAACTCAGCACACTCTAATATGTAATTATAATAATGAAGTGGATAAAAAGACTTTTTAGTCAGGCCCTACAGCAGGGTTTTATTTTCTTGGGGGGGGGGGTGTATTTTGTGTATGATGTATTACTTTCCTCCTAACACATAATCTTTATATGCCCCTAATTCCTGCAAAATACAAGTCTTTTATGACCTGTGGAGCTTTAGCTGCTCCTGAATCCTTCTACTTATTATAAAGTTTAGAGGGTAATACTGTGTATAATATATTTCTGCTTAGATGATAGTGCTTGTTAAACAGTATTGAGTGCAGATGTTGCTGGTTGGAGACTCAACACAGTCAGTCTGGATGGTTCAGGATTCACTGCTGATGAACTGTGTCAGTTCAGTTGAAAAAAAAGATGAAAATAAACAAAAGATAGTTTGTTCTTTCAAGTTCTTTCTAACAAGTTCTAAAAGTTCTACATTTCTAAAAGTTCTTTAGTGTTATGCAGGATGTCAGAATAAATAATCCACTGGAATTTAATGTCTGTCTGTCTCATAAGCCCAGGTTGATGAAAAAATGCAAAATAAGTCTTTCCTGTCAATGTTTTATCATGAGAGAGAATAATTTCACAGATAGACTTTTGAAAGATACCAGCATCTTAGCTGGGGTACCCGTGCAGCTTAGGGCAGGCAGCTGCAATTCTGAAGTTTATAATGAGCGCAGACAGGCATTAGCTAGAAGCAAATGTTTCAGCCATTTTGCAAGTGGGAAACCGAGGCATGGAAAAAACAGTGTACTATAGTAGTATATGTAATACTATACTATAGTGCTACAGAACTATACTGCACTATAATGCTAGAACTATGCACTGTAGTTCATAGTTTAAAATGAAATTATCCCAGTTTCTGTTTTTCCAAATTTAGGAACTCTGTCAAAAAAATGCAGCAAAGTTTGTCTTGCAGTATCTTCCCTTACTAAAACCAAGTTGTGCGGTTGTTAGTGCTGATATTCTCCAGCTCTGCTCTGGTTTGATTCCATCAGTACAAGTGCCGTTAATGTGCTAAGGACAGAATTATGAGATGAAAATTGCTATGCTTTTTCTTCTCAGTTTTCCTTTATTGTTGTTTTTAAGTCGTGGAACATTTAGAAGGCACAGAAAAGACAAGCCATGACATTAATTGCAATTGTAATTAAAAAATACATTTTTGGGGGTTGTGAGTTCATGGATATATTACCAAAAATAAGAGCATGACAGATCGATTCAACCCGAGATGTAGGGATGAACAGTTTATGATCCTCCTTTGGTAGTCCTTTCTCTTACTTTTTTTAAGGAATACTGAATTTTATCCTGGGCTTAGAAAAATGCTCAATGCTTCATAAACTCTACAGACTTGCATTTGAAGGGAAGGTTAACTACCTGAAACAAAATGACAAATGTATTGGACACACTTTCACATTCTGTATACTAGCACAGAGAAAAAGAGATTATTTCCTAGGTTTACAATTAAAATTAATGAGGTGCTATAAACCAAAACACGTGCTTCAGGATGAGAAGTGGTAGGTTATAATCTATTTTTATGTGTGTATGTAGATTATAATGAATCCATTAGATTACTTTTATATTCATGTTATTAATGGTTTCTCTGCTTTCCTCGGCATTTTAAACTCACTGAATAAATTCAGTACCTTGAACTGAGCAAATACTAATTCCTGAGGAAGGAGGAATCAATATTTTGCCTTCCATTTAATTGAAAATAAAACAAAAGCTTACAGATCATAACTTTGAGGATACCCTTGTAAAATCCTGAAGCAGATTTGTCTTCATTTAGGGCTTGTCTGTCCAGGAAGGTACCATGCAATGAGTTCAGTGAATTTTCAGCATGTTTGCTGCTTCCTGCTAACTTCCTCTGGACACAGCCTTGGGCCACAGTAAGTCTGAAGTTGCTCACCATTTCCAAGGTAAGTTTGACTGCATACACATGGAATGCATTCTGTTTCACTGTGAGCTGACTGATCACTAGCTGTGACTATCTTTCAGCAAAGTTTCTATAAATTATCACGTGGTTTCATTCCTGGGTGATACTGGGTGCTTTAGCCTGGTTTTCAAAGAAAAAAATGACAACGATAGAAATAATCTTTAAAAGGTCGTAGAATAATAAATGGACCTTGGCCTTCCCTCAGTTATAGGCCATTTAGAGTATGTCTTCATTTTTTCTTGGACAGTGTTGCAGAACCGCAGAATAGTGGAGCTTGGAAAGGACCTCTGGAGATCATCTCCAGTCTAACCCCCCTGCTCAAGCAGGGCCAGCTAGAGGAGGTTGCCCAGGACCACGTCAAGCTGGATTTTGAATATCTCCAGGTAGGGAGAGTCCACAACTTCTCTGGGCAACCTGTACCAGTACATGGTCACCCTCACAGTATAAAATGCTTTTTTATGTTCAGATGGAATTTCATGTGGTTCAGTTTCTTGTCCTGTCACTAGGTGCCCCTGACAAGAGGACGGCTCCATTCTTTGCTCAGCCGTGTACTTATATATACTCCATATACTTATATATATACGTCAATCAGCCATATACTAAAGTAGTCCTGAGGTTCAGATCTGTTAGCCACCACTTTGAAAGATAACTATTACCTGTCTATTAAAGGTCAGGATGAGACACTGGAGTAGAGAGAGAGACAGAGCTATTAGTCCTCCAGAAGCAGTCTACAACCATAGAATTTGAGATCAGACAAGGGCCAGCTGCTTCAAAAAGCTCTAGGAAGGGAGTCCACTGTCCTCCTTCAATCCATCCCTGCTAGTCGGTATGGGCAGAAGAGAACACTTCACTCAGCTATCTTGAAGGGGTTTTTTTAAAGCTGTGGTGCTGTCTTCTGCAAAACTTCATCATGCTCTTCATACAAAGAGCCAATTAATATCAGTGACCAAAACAGAGAGCAGAGGATTTGTTTCCTTAAAGGTGCTTAAGGACTTTGCTGCTTCTTCCACCATTGCATCACCCTGATGCTCCCCTTGAAGAAATTTGGTAGCACTTTCTGCCTCTAGGTTGTTCTGGTTTTCTAGCTGAGCTGAGGATAAAAGTTAGTATCTCACAGTCCTCAGGACTGTAGCACAAGAGGTGGGATTTATCGTCTACCAATACCTACATCAGAGGTATTTGGATTGACTGCTTTTGTAACGGGTAGAGAGAACAATTCTTGAGCCCTGTTGATCGGAAATTTTTTAGACGTCTATTTCGAGATAGGGTCCATGTCGCCCTGGAAGTACCTGTTTCTCTCTGTTTGTAAAAGAGAGGTGTAGACAGCTATTTCAGAGGTAGAGAGCTATTTCAGGTGTAGACATATGCAACAGGTGTTTTGCATTAGGCAGATGAATCCTGACCAAAGCTTTCTGCTATGAAGTTGATGTGGTAACGCTGGTAAAGGAGGAACACTGAACTCATTTGACTTCCACGCAGAATGAAGTCAGTGTAGGTAACAGCTATCCAAACAGCATGCTAGGAAGAATCACCAAAAGTTATACCACCTCTTTTTGGTTTAATACCAGAGCAAGCACTGCAGAAAATGAAATTAACAGCTACTAAGCTGCTTCTACATCTTCAAAATACATAACGAAACACATAACAAAAAAAATAATTTATTTAAAAACACCTGTATACATGTAAGTTTCTCCAGTCCTGGGCCAGCCAGGTGACTGTTGGATGCTTTGAATTCCAGTGGCTGCAAAGAAAATGGTGCTATAACACAGAAAATGCCTGCTGCTCCTAGTATGCCTGTAAAACCATCTAAGTGGAAGTGGGTGCCAGAGGAGTACCTATTACTAGCACACCTAGCGGGTATATAGCTGACCTCAGCTCACACAACTACATGTTCACCTGTTGGGCTGGATGAGGCAAATTGAAAAACTTTGACACCAAGGTAAATTTTGGTGAAGATGCTGGTTCTCGTTGTTTTAATTGTTGAGGTAGGACCCTTGTCTGCTACCACATTCAGTCCAATTGGGGTGCATACGAGGCAAATGCGTGCTTATGAGTGCTTTTCTGTCACAGATGCCAAAAGCCTTCCTAAATGAAGGACTTGCGGGAGTGTTCAACATCTTGGCGCACCAACTGGGTGCACCATGATGACAGCCTACTTTAATCTACACAACGCGTTGTTGAGTTTATTTGGATTTGTTAAGAAAAACTGCATTATATGCTTTCTCACTTTGCTTCATTTGATTATTATACACCATAGATCCTGGGCAACCATAAAAGTCATACTAAGTAATAAAAACTGCAGCATGATCTATCCATAATACATACACTCAAGCTGTATCAGATAGATATCAAAAAATAATCATTTCTCATTCACAGCTGATCTCTGTAAAGGATTTAATACCTGTTGCTTCAGTGGGATTAGGGCTGCTTTTCTGCAATAGGAGCTCATGTATTAAGTAAAATGAAAAAAGGTAGAACCTCTTCAGGTCTAAAAAAGTTTAAAATCAATGAAAACAGGGTAGTGCAGTGTCATACATAGCAAAGGGAAGGAAGCTCTGTGTTTGTAGCATCCTAAATTTTAACTACTCCCAAAACAGCATTACAGAAGGCTAACTGGCACTCCTATGTAATCGTTGTACTAAATTATGTCTGAAAGATAAATGGATCCTGCTAAGACTTGTTAATACCCATAGTGCTAGAGAGTTTAAGTATTCATATATGGGAATTAAAAACAATAATAATTTTGATCTATTTGGTCTTATTTCATATTAAGTCCTACCATCTGTCTCCTGCTCCTGATCATATGAGTAGAATGATATTGAAAAGCACAGTAGCATGATCTTAAATACTTTTTTTTCCATCTGCAGCTCTCTTTCAGTACATTACACTTCTGTTTTCTAATAACAGACACTGGAATAATTTTTACTTTCATAAAGGAAAAACTAATGCTCTGGCAAGATTCATAAATATCTGAGGTGACTGACTCATAGCAAATTGATCAGTCATAACAGATCATACAATAGTTACTTGTATAAATTGTTCTTTTATTTTTTCACAGTGAAAGAAGAAAACAAAATTAGCATTTCAACGAGTTCTGTCTAACTTGCTGCTGTGATAGTTTTTGCCATTATACCATTGTGCGTCTTTTACCATCATAAGTTGCAGCCTTCAAACTCTTCTGTAAGCTGTTCACATTCACTTTGTTTTCTCTTGGTATCTGCTAAAAGTTTTTATGGGTTTTTTTATTGTTTGCTGTGATGGTAGACAGAATGTTTATAGCAATGAGGAGGAACATTGTTACACTGGCACATTGGATTAGATTTTGATCATATTTACAGCCATGTGAAAAATGGAATTATGCCTGTCAGTGGATGGGAGATCAGCATCTCACCTGTAAGTGTAAGTCAGCAGCAGAATATAAAAAAATACTGATAATTAACATTGGCAAAACCAACTTTAAGTATATGGTCACCAGATTGTGTTTCTATTCTGTTGATAGCAAAGCTAAAGTTCTTAGCTCAAAGTAAAGCTTTGCAAGCCACAGGGAAATTAAACTCAGTTCCCTGCAGTGCTACATCAATTCAAAAAGCATCACTTCCAAATAAAATATGTTAAATAACACACTTTCTAAATCACATATAAATACCAGCATAAGGACAGAAAGGCACCATCTTATGATTTCCTTAACAATAATGATTTAATTGTCAATTATGCCATGCTGGAATTCTGGTCCCTTGAATGGATGTAGGAAATGGGTAAAACAGGGCTGTGTACCAGCTGTTCTCACAGCAAATTACATTTTGTTTTATTTTCACAAACCACCAGTCCTGCTTATCATCATTAAAAGGGTTTGCTTGGGATAGGCCCTAGATGTGTTGCTTTTTCACTTCGTATTTGTTGTGAATGCTGTCTTTAATGTTCAAGCTTAGCAATGTATGTGAGGTGAGACATTTAAAAAATGTCTCTGAGTGAGATTTTTGGTACTTCAGAATTTAAAGATCCATTTAGGAACATTAAAGGATTTTCAAAAGCACAGAGACTCCCAGCTCTTACAAGTCCAGTCCTTAAGGGACTTTGGGGCAAACATTCCTATGACCTTTATGAACCCTACTTGCTTAGGTAAATGAGAGCTTTGAAAATCACGCTCATAGCTTTGCAATTGATTCACTAAGGATTTTCTCATAGAACTGAACTTGAACTCTTCAGAGCTTGGACAGCTTCTATACATGGATGCTATTGTTAAGGACGCAGCACACGGAGTGCAGTTGCACAGTTGCTTTCCTAGGCATATATGCTCCTATGCCACTGAAAGCAGCAGCTCCACCTGCCTTTAGTCTTGGGCTGTTCACTCCCACCAGCTCCCTATGCCAATACTCGGACAGATAATTTCCAGCTGGATCAGTTCCCATTAGCCTTGGTATAAGGCCAAGAGCAGGACTTAGAAGCTGCGGTAGGGAGGTGTGCCCCGTCCCACTCAGTGGGCTCGGTGGAGTTGATCTTTTAGATAGTCCATTGCCACACACAGCAGCCACCACATGACTCAAGAGACAGGGAAAATTTCAACACCCCATTTCGCTCAGTGAATCCCAGGGCAGGAGTCATGACAATGGCTCCTAAATTCTCATAATATGTTTTATTTAATGGTGACTTATAACACAAGTGTGGCTAAATCTGGTGTAGCAGATATTTTGAACAAAAAAACTTGACGCTTAACAGCTGCAGCAACATATTTGTAATGACAATGTAGGAGCAAGAGAAGAGATAAGAGAGAGAGAAGAAAGAAAAAAAGGAGAGGTAAGCATCATCCCCCCTGGATCCAGCAAGGATAGAGTCTCGCTAGTAACTTGCCTGGATTCCTCAGGCAGCAGGCACCCTCATCACAGTCCTTGTCGGGTTTTCTCAAAAGTTCTTGAGGAGGGAGTGGGGGACTGCTGATTCCCCCTTATCCCATTTAACTTCTTTACACAACTGCTGTGGTAAGGGCCCATGGCAAAACTCCAAACCTGTGACAAAACATCCAAAGCGCAACCGCTAGAAAACTTCCCAGAGAGGCAATCGCCAGAAAGCCACTTTGAGGCACAACTGATAGAAAGCCTCCCAGAAACAGGTCACTACCCCACTGTATGGATTGTCGGTCTCATACTTCACAAGCGAGTTTCACCATGTCTGGTGCACACAGGCGACTCATGGGGGTTACAAAAGCGACCCAGCCT
>JANZLQ010000007.1:26740198-26759426 GCA_026212715.1 Elanus axillaris | reverse complement strand
AAAATTGCAACAGTGCGTTCCTCCACTGTATCTGTAAAACCTGCAATAGTGGCGTGTTAATTCTGTAAGTGAAGTTCAGATAGATCATTTTCTTGGACCGTGCAGTTAAATCTCTTCACACTACACCCACCTCCACAGGGCATGTCCTGTTTCGGCTGCTTGCGGCTACCCGCCTGGTTGTTTGAGACAAAATGGTTCCCGGGCTCTCACGGTCTCTCACAGGAGGGGAAGGCACCTATGATCTTTTCAGTAGCAGAGTGGACTTCTGCCAGGTTAAAGCAAGCATTTAGGCATAACCTAAAAAAAACCAACAACACAGTGCTCTGATAAAGATAAAGTTTCCAGTGCTGTTCATACTTAATACAAGCAAGCTTCTGGGTCTTCTATCAGTTTTACATTATTATTGCTTTTACAAAAATTACCGCTACTCTCTAACCTTTGAGCATTGAGAAATGAACAGGGTTAGTAAGATGGAAAGCAATCATTTCAGTCTGGGAATTAATTCTGAAACTGTGAATTAAGCTTCAGTTTAATATTCCCAGTCATCTGACCTGCAAACTAACTGGAAGAGTCAAGATAAACAGCAAGAGAGAATTTTTAAGTATATGTCAGCTGGTTCTTGACATATGGTGCGAGAGACTTACTGTACAAGAATGTCAGCAGTACTCAAAAGGTTAATGGAAATGGGATTTGCAGAGACATGACTGTTTCTTCTAGAACAGGTGAGGAAAAAAAGGCAATTTGGACAAAGACCTTTAAAGACCTTTTGTATTTGCATCTTTCCATCCGAAGGGAAGAAAAGCCCTAGTATCTCTTTTTAACTTAAATCGTTCTAATTTCTTGGAGGGATCCAAAACTTCTCAAAGAAAACATTTTCAGAGTAAGAATGATCTACCCACATGGGTGAAATGCTCAGTGTGAAGCTTATGAAAATGTATCTGTCATGGCCTAAGAGAGTGCTTTATAGTATCAACAGAGTTAAGATTAAATGTTTTGGTTTTACTGTGTGTTGCCCTTTCTCACACAGATATGCATGTCTGCATATGCGCACATTTCTGACTCACCTTTATCACATCTAATTGAACTGTAAGTCCTTTTTTCTTTTTTTTTTTCTTTTTAAATTTAATAGGATGAAATAAAATACCTTCACACAAGGAAAGCAACTCACAAAAGAGAATTATTCTGTTATCAGGCCACCTGTGATTTAAATTCCTCACTTAGATTAAAATAAAAATAAACAGTGGTCCTGTTGTATGTTAAATACAAGACATGTTCCCCTTGCATTACATGAATTCACACTAAGCCAACAATTAAATTAAAATATAATAAGAGGATTGGTAATTTTGCTGGCTGACAGCAAGACTGGGAAATCCAGAATATAACATTTTTTTTTCTAGAAAACAACCTCAAGGAAATCCCTATAACAGTAGCTATAGTAAGCATTAGTCATCTTACTCAATTTAATTCCGAAGCCTTTGATCTAGACCCTGCTGCCCCAGCATCACTGAGCAGGTTGCAGATGCCTCTGCTGAGTAGTGTTGGCCAGAACTCCGCATATATAAAACTCTCTTTGGTTTGGTGGGGCAGAATCAAACCCATTTAAAGACAGAGGCCTGTTGACCGAAGTTGCAAATTGCTTTAAGATATGTAATGGACACTACCCAGCTTAGAAGATGACTTCCTTAATATTCTCAGTGTCTCAGCTTAGGAGGATGTAGCCCTGGGGATTTAACTTGGCTTGTGATTTGGGCTGTAACTGCTTCAATATGGCCTGGCTATAAAAGACAATGAATGTTAAACTACAGGGAATAGAAATAAGCTTTTCCTATAAAGAAGATATCCCATAACTATTTCCTTTTGTATGTTCATCTTTGCCTGTACTACACATGAAATTAGGAGATGACAGGCCATCTGCTCTGTATCCTGAACTCATTTGGCAGTCGACCTCTTGCATCTGTATTCTTCTCTTGCAGCCCTTTTCTTATGGCCTGATGCAGGTAATTTCCATTCATTTCAAGAGAGAAGCAAGGCCAGGGGTCAGAACTTGTTCATTCTTGCAGAGATTTTGCTTGTGTGATACCGGGAGATCATTCACCAAGGCCTTTTACTTTTGTGGTTGCCAGGACAACTTGTCATGGGAAGGGTCCAAGCTGGAAATGCCACCAGACTTCTGTTGTTACCCACAAGAAATGTATCGATGAAAATGAGAGGATTGTCAGAGGAGCCGTGAGCTATGGAAAGCCAACTGGAGAGTAAGCAAAGTCAAGAACCCAGCATTTATTAAAATAATGCTTACAGATAGTCTGGTAGACTAAGGTGTTAAAACCTAAATTCATCTTGGATTTATCATCAGTGATAATAGTTGATCACTAGAATGGTGTGGCTGGCATTCTGGTGGCAATGCTCTGAGTTTCAGCAAAACTGGTTTGGATTTCCTGGGTCACAGCAGGGGACAAGAAACACAATCCCAGTTGTTCCTCCTAGCCGTACAATGCACGAATGCAACTCTCTTCCCTTGGTAGGCCGTGACTTTCTGTTGAAGAATACAACATCTGTTACCTCTGTGATGACCTACAGGGTGTCATTTGGGGAATGTTTAAATGAACATTGCTCTCCTCTAAGCTAAAGCATTCCTGTGGCCTTTTTTCCCATTTGTGTTCTGCTTTTTGTAAGGTAAGTTAAAATGGATAAATTAAAATGAATTTAATCATCACTTTGTAGATAGTGGGAATTCTAAAAGTCTCTTTGTCTTTCCTATATGTAACATTGTTTACTTACAGGCTTTGTCAACACCTTAACACTGCAAGTTAAAAGTAGCTTGGTGTTTGCTGCTAGATTATTTTTTTTAAATTTATAAATCCTAAAAATAACATGAAGTTGTGTTACCCTCAACATTAATTGTGTGCCAAAGGAGGACAGCATCACATAACCTGATTTGACACCCAGCAAAATAATCCAGTTTGACAGAATGCACCATTCAGGGGACTGACTGACTGATCTCAGCTGATGTAGCTGTTGGGCAGGCAGCCTGAATTTTGATAGAATATTTGATGAGATAAAGGACTCGCTAAAAGAGGGTAAGTATAATTGCATGAAAGTCACATCTCTAGCTTATCCAGTAATCTCCCAGCCCTAACGATGGACTGGAGAGTTGATATGGCTTCGTGTGCCTTTCTGATTGTTTTCTAGCTGTGGTTTTTAACACATTTTCTGCCCTCCTTGTCTATTTGGTGTAGAGCTGGGGGAACCCTGCAGTGTTTTCTGTCTACTTTATCCAGTTTTCAGGGCTTACCAGACTCATTCTGATTTGATTTTTCTCGGGAGTTTAACCTCATACAATGTCCTGTTTCTTCAGTTTCCCACTGCTGTAGCTATATGCTAGCCAGACAGAGGGCTGGGCTTCTGATGAAGAAAAGTATTTGCACGGTATAAGTAGAAGTGGTATTGGAGATACATACACATGTGCATACATTCCTGTCTAATAGGAATACAACTTCCTCCTCCATAACACTCTTTTTCTCAATCTCTGGGCAAAATATTTTGGTTACTTTGATTTCACACCACTATCATTCCTGTTGCTAATTCACAGCAGCATACGCTACAAAAAAATGAAGCCCTTGAAACCTTGGGAGGCTTTTCTTCCTGCCTTTTCTTGGCAGAGTATGTCAGATTACACCTTTCTTAGGTTTTCCACCTCTGCGTTCATGGCACTGCTCCTTTATATATTCTCTTTCAGGCCTAATCCAAACAGCACTTTTGTAATTCTTTACAGTGTAGGTTGCATATTATGCTTAAAAATAAAATGTATTATTTAATAAGTTGGATGTTTGTTTGTTTTCATTTGAGTTTTATTTTTTGTTTTGAGAAACTTTACAATCCTTTGAAATATGATATCCACATATCTGCTTACCAGCTGCTGCTGATTAATTGTCTGTGTTCATAAGTGTGAATATGCATGTATGCAAACTATGTTTTTCTTTGTTTTATCACTGCTGAAAAAAGATCCATTTATCTATCCATTTTAAATCAAAGTTTACCTTCTTGTGGATTCCACAGACCCAAGTCTTCATTAGCAACTAAGTGGGCCCCACTAATGGGATCTTTGCTCCCAATGTCAGTAGTAAAATATTTTTCATATTAATTGCAATGGTTCAAAAAGCCAAAAAAGTCCTTACAGCATAAAGTTTAGGAAGGTTTTCAGTCTCAAAATGAGCCTAAATTTTTGCAGGCATTTGCCACGTACCAGTGGGCCAAAGTAACACAAGGAAACATTAAGAAATGTAGTTTCAGATTGCAGCAGAAGATATACTGAATATTGCATCGGTAAGGTTCTTCCATGTTTTCATTTTTAAACTTCCATTTAAATGCAAAAATCTGCCAATTAAGTAGTATCTGCATGTACTTTATTACGCTATAATTACTGCTTTCCATCTTGCCAGACCTGGCATATGGAAAGGCCAAGGGTCGTTTTGCGAGTCCCCTGAAAGTGCAATTGAAATAAAGGACCCATCTTCTACTGTATTTGTGGGTGACACACATTTTAGGAAAGATCTGAGGACAGAGTTAAGCAAAAGCTCTAAAAAATAATGTGTCATTGTACTTAAAAGAAGGTTTTCTTCCCAATGGCTGTAGCAGGAGGGAAGGTTACTAGCGTAAATGAGAAGCTCTAACACTCAGATATTAGGTGAGATGAATCCACCTTTATTGTCTGTTGTTCCTTCCTGCTGCCTCCCAGGGTCAGGCCCTGTTTTTTCTGGCTGAAATACAAGATGTGTTTAGTCTGTCTCAAGGACAGCAAAGGGCTCTCAGGTCTATCATTCCATGGTATGTTAGAAGCCATGGGATGATACTTTTGCAAAGGAATATTTATGAGAAAACCCTTGCATAGATTTTCTCCTGTTGTCTGAGAGGTGATTCACTGCCCAGTCCCTTGTCTGTGTCCATCCTTTACCCAGGCAGCTGTCAATGTGAAGCATGGCTATTATCATCCCTTTTCTGACTCGGTGACCTTCCAAAGAAAACAGCCATCCGAGCCAACTCCCCAGGCTGCTCTCACCCACAGTGCTTGTAACTCACACAGGAGAGGAAGGAGAATCTTTATTCCTTTGTAGGACCTTGCATAGACACACGAGGCTTTCCACATACTTATCCATGTATGATATAATCTGTTCTTCTAGGGGGTAGCTGCTTACAGTGCTCTTTATTTTGTCTACTGCTCACCATCAGCAGGAATATAAAATCTCCTGGGCTAATCAGAAATATTTTTTATCAGTTGTGTTTTTCTGCAGTTTAACGCATAGCCCTTGGGTTCAGATAGTTTTACCACTGTGACTTTAAAAAATGTCCTGGGTCATTTGGCTGATCTGGGTAACTAGCCACATACGTGTTCCTAGCCCACAGCAAATACAAGATACTGCACTGAAGGCTAAACCTAATGCGCTGGATTTTTCTGGGGACCAAGTGTGCACACATAACCAGTGTACCACCAGGCTCTGTGGGGCTTGGTAGCATGAACTGCATTGGGATCCTTCACTTCATACAGCTATTTTTTCACATTACACTGCACATATACATCTCTGAATCAGTTTTTGGCTACATGTGTGTGTGTGTGTGTGTGCGTGAATATATAGATGCAGAAATGCTATTTAAGTTTATGGCCTTGTGCATTATGTATATTCAAAGAGGCAAGACTCTTAAAAGTATGATCTATATATTTGCAGTAGAAAGTGAAGGACGAGGTACATTTTTGACATACTAACCTTCAGCATATTAAAATAACGATTTGCAGCCTTGAGGCTTTCCTTGTCCTTTTGTTGCAATTAGTCTTGACTGCTTTGCAAATGTGTTGGCCATTGTCATGGTAGGTGACGCTTCCTGAATTACTTTTCTTGTCTGAGAAATGTGTAAGTCTGTTGACAATGTACATATACTATGTAACAGCATCTCCATACATTGCTTTCCACTTTCCCTGTTTATCCTGTGTTTATCCTCCCTTTTAAGTACAGTAAAACCAGAAGGCTGCTCCTGAAATTAGGATTCAACTACTAATTAAAAAAGCTATGTACTCTGCACATAAAACACTAACTCTGGACTATTGAACATGCTGTTATGACTTAACCAATTGGAAGCAGGTACCTGTGCCACATATTATCCGCACAGCAAAGGTGTGCTAATTTAATCAAAACTCATTTTAAAACTAAGCTGATTAGGCCAGTACAACCCCCAGTGTAGATACATTTTTGTCCATTCACATTTCATCCCTATTAGTTAAGCTTACTGTAGTAAATTAATTTATATATGTTGGTCTTAATTAAAGAAGAAGAACTTCTGGTTGTATCTTAACACCAAGTTTATTGTCTGTTTGGTCTGAATGTACAGCAATTTTGACCTGAACACGAATTAGAAAGGTTGACACCATGAGTGTATGGCTCAGTACATACACAACCACATACACAACCCTTGAAATACACTCCAATTCTTTTCTGGAAACATCTAAATGACAAATTTTTTTATGTTAATTTGGATTAACATGAACCAGATAATTTAGCAAGAATACTCCTGTCCATCCCAGACAGGCATGATTTTAAAAATATTTATGCTATGAGAAGAGAGGATATTGAGGAAACACTTCTGTCAGTACAGCTAAGTTCAGTGGCAATGAAGAAATGAAAGAAAATTAAAGTAGTATTGGGAATTACTAGGAAAGAAATAGAGCAGAAATGTGGAAGATAGCATTAGGCCATTATAAATTCTCAATTTACGTTGTAAATGTGGCTGATGTTTCCCTTGGACACAGTGACGGGTTAGCTGACCTCTTGAGGTCCCTTCCAATGCTACTGATAACAGTTCTGCAAAGACCAACAGGTCACAGATACACCAGATTTCAAAACTGTTTCAAGTATCTTTGAAAAGTTTGCCTAGTCGTTTTCCATAATTCGGGCATGATTGAAGTGTTAACCAATACAGAATTTTACCAGATGGGTGTGGAAACTTGGTTTTCTCATGCAGCTTGATGAATCTTTTTTGTCTGGGTAGCAAGGTTCATTCTCTTACCAGCGTGGAAGGTGACTTGCAATAGAGCTTGCTTGGGAACCAAAGCCCAGAGCCAAGCATTCACCACAGGTTGCATTTTTATTTTATGTAGAGGAAGAAATTACTTCATTCTTTTCAAGGCAGACCTTTCTTTGCACAAGAAGCCTTGCATGTACAGTGATACTATACGGCCCAGCTGTACTCCGTCTTCCCATGTCCACTTTCTTATATAAGCTCTCAGATGTGTGACTCTTGCTGTGCCTTCTGTAACACTGGAGTCACAGTAGAAATAGGGGTGAGGCAAAGGCTAAAAGAGGTAATGGCTTCTCCCTTGGAACAGCAGAGTAAGGTCTGTGGCAATCTATTTCTCTGCTGATGGTGGTGTATTTTTTTTTCCTCCCATAGGTCTGCAGCAAGTCTATAACCAAGATTTTTATGGAATACCGGTATGAAAGATTCTGTGTCTGTGTAGAGATTCTGGGTGAAAAGTAGTAGTAGATAATGTAGTTTATATCCCAATCTTTGTTAAAGAATTTATGTGTATGAATAGTTCACTGACTAAGGGATGGGGTGGCTATGATTAAAAGGAACAGCTGGTTGGAGAAAGCAAAATGATGATACTGTCGCAGTATTTTTCTTCACCAAGTCCTTGAGATCTCCGGGTCCTGGAAATGAATAGATGCAGTACCTCCGATTTTAATAAGCTAGCAGCTGCTTGTCTTGCAAGGCCTGAAAGCAGCAAGAGATGGGAGAGAATAAGGAGATGGCTTGAAGGAAACAATTCAGAAGTGCTGTTGTCTGAGCTTGCCCTGTAAGGAAGTTCCAGAGGCTAGAGGTAACATGTTAATTGCAAAGACATCAGAACAAAAAATTAAACCAAAAATGAGCAAAACCATAGCTACAGAATAATGACAAAAGAAGACAAAAACTCTAGCAAATTACTAGAAAAGCCTGCCCCGGTGCCAGCTGGGTCGCATTTGGCGCTGGTGCATTCTTATGCTGGAAGAGTTGTGACGCAGAGTGAGCTCATCAAGTGGAGGTGGCAGCGGGCAGCCTCCAGCACATAGGTTGTCTCCGGTATATTGGACAAACTGTTATAACAAATCAAGTAAGTCTGTCACTGCTGTGTTCTGCGCAGTGATCTCTGCCATGAGTTTAGGATTAAAATACAAACATGTACCTCATGGGTAAGTCCTGTGGGAGAAAGCAGTCCCACAAAGTAAGATGTTATTAAATGGCCCTCACACCCCCACGAGGAGAAATTCCTTGCTCTCTCTTGCTCTCTCTCTAATCACTTGTGTGCGATATCTAGAATGGATGAATCCCATCTTTTTATTTCCAGCATCTGTCAGTCTGGAGTTGTGTTATCTCTCTGTCTGTTGATGGGTAAATGATCATACCAAAACCCATGTTGTCTTTAACAGAGTGTTAAATCTGATGCATGGCTGTCCTGTCATACTGGTAATTGGCAGAAAGAATCACTGCATTTTTTGCTGATGTTTGTTGTGCTGTTTTGTCGAGATGTGACATTGCCATTCTAACAAGAGTAAGTAGGCATAAAAATAGCTTTGTATACAGGGTTAATAATTATTTTACCTGAAAAACAGGCTTTTACTTTGATTTGTGGCAATACTGTAGTGCATTCGCTTCAGAACTCTTTCAAATTTGCAAAGTCAAGTCTCTTAGAAGCTCAGGGTTTAAGATTTTCAATTAGGAAGTTTGCAATTTCCAGTTTTAAATGAATCTTAGTCTTTTAAAAAGCCACCCCCTCCCCATTCCTTTCCACTAGAAATAACTTAGAGGATTGTCCCTTGAAATTAATTTTAGTCTAATTTTATCCTTCTGTACTCAATTTTAATTAAATTTTCATACCAGTTTTACTGCTCTAGAGTCAATATCAGAGTCTGAGTGCCTTGGAATAAAACATTTTCACCCCCAAAGTCCCAGATTTACTTTTCTATTGTTATTTTGTTGTCTTTCTTATGATGTAGCTGTAATTTAGGTAGTAAGACATGTTGATCTTTATAGAATTGTCTGCATTTTGTGCCTTGGTAATGAAATGCAAGCACTTTCATTTTAATAAATGCACCTTAAAGAGTTTACAGTACCTTGGGAACACGGGGATAAAACTCCAGAATTTCTGATTAAGAAAAAATTAAGCACTCGCTAATGAATTGCCAAAAATAAGATACTTGATCAGAGTGAAATTCGTACCTGCTCAGGGAACCCGTAGCTAGCATAACTATCCTACAGGTCATGAGTAAGTGCTGCTTTGGCTGTAGTGGTGCCGCACATGGGAATGGATATCATCTGTTCTCAGTTACACCTGCCCTGAATGTCCTTTCGTCTTTAAAAGTTTAACACAGTGGCTGGACAACACAGTGGTTAACTTACATGCTGTCAGGTTTCAACATCTCTTAGGTCTACCAGGAGGGACCTCATGATTTTAGACAGAGATCTGAAGGACTTTGCAAAACCAGAGAGTTTGTGTCGCAGAGCAGTCAACAGCGTGTTGTCTATACAACACCCAGGCTGGGTTTGTGGTGTCTTTTTTGGAAAGGTTCCTGGTCCCAAAGAAGGCATCTTGTGAAGTAAGCTACTGTTCTGACAAGTACAGTCTGCACTGTTAAGAGTTAGCATGGCCAACTCGTTATCTCCTCTATTGTTTCTGTAAAGCAAATTGGGGGTTTGAGTATGTGGAATGAATTAAGAAGACACTAAAGTCAAAATGCAGCACTGCCTCTTTTAGTTACATCTTCATGCTTTTTAATAAAAATAAAGGAGTATTCAAATTTGTATTTTTATCTCACATCCTGTTTCCATCGTCTATTTTTTTCAAAAGAAGTATCAAGCTTCAAAAAAACAGAGCCTTTCTCCCTAAAAATACTCAGCATCTGCAAATTGCAGTCGACCCTTATATTATCCCCTCCTTAGTGCCCTATTGGTGATGCATAAGAAGTGTCTATGATGCTCAGTACCTGCTTCTGTCAGATACTATATTCCTGAGAAAAAAATATTTTGGAGAAAATATATTTAGATTTTCCTATTCATATATATTCAGAATCTAAAATCATTACAGGAGAAATTTCATTAATGGTGGAGCCAGGAGTAGTCTGCTGTGCATGATATACAGCTTTTAGTTTCATATTCAAACAGCTGAAGACTCTGCAGTAGAAGTGTCTTAATCTCACCCTGACTTTTTATTTCTTTTAGAACTCTTAAATATCAGTCAGGTTTCATAGAATCATAGAACAGCCCAGGTTGGAAGGCACCTGGAAAGATCATCTGGTCCAACCTTTTGTGGGAAAGGGAGTCTAGATGAGATTATCTAGCACCCTGCACAACTGCATCTTGAAAAACTCAACTTGTCTTTTAAAAAAAAAAACAACACAAAACCTCCAGCTTGTCCACTGCTGCAAACGCCAGCTGCAGAGCTTTTGCGTAAGTCTAATAGATGGACTCTTATGGATGTATGCTAAGTATTTTAAAAGACAGAAAAGACAGCAGATATTATGGCCTTTTCATTGTTTGGATAGCACTGATCAGGTGAGAGGTTTTCCTGAAGCGTTAACCACTGTAAACACCCTGTTGAACCGAACAGCCGGGAGGCTTGGTATTAACACTGCAGCAAATCTAGCAGTAAACTATATTACTAGTTTTACTGACTTTAAGGTGGCTAATCTCAATGGCATTTAACTATTTATCATGTAACCAGAAAGCCATGTGAAGTTAAAAGCATTAAGGAATTGGTTTTGTTTGGTCAGAAACAGGAAAAATGAAGGATGGTAACCATAAACCTTAAATCAAGCAACAGTTTCTCAGTGCGCAGCATGCAGTGAAGTTTGTTAGAGTGTTTTCTGGAGGAATTAATTAGGTAATGTATTTAATGTGTCTGGAGTGCTTTGAAAAATGTGAAGTGCTTTGGAGCTGGTAGGAATTTTATTTCTTAATTTGTTAATTGTGTATTTATTTATTTTTAAGTGATGCAAATTCAGAAGCAGATATAAATAAACTCAATTTCTTCAAGAATTCAGATTTTGTTTCAGAACTTCTGTTAAAATATCTGGCCTTTTTATTTGCAATACTTTAAATTTCAATAGTTTTGTGCAAATTGAAGTACCTTATTTCTATCCTTAAAGGATTTCTGCTTGTGTTGTAATGAATCAGTGGGAGACTGATGCAGAAAACACGGAATGGACTTAGGGGCAGAACGACAGAGACTTGCACATCAAAATGGCCAAGTTCTCTTACTGCTTACTTTTGTGTATCATTCAGTAAGGATCCATACAGGCTGCACAAAAGTTATCTGAGGGAACACAAGAACCCAGGATCTTCTTTCCAGATTGCCCCGCCTGCTAGACGGTAGACTCATTGATTAATTCATTTTGTCTCATTCTCATTCACTCATTTTCTCATTTTCTTCTAGAAGCACTCACTATGGGCACCAAATGTGGAGAGGAAAGGAAGACTCTAGACTTGCAGGTGCGTACAACAGTACAGGACAAACATGTTGTTCCAGACACTGTTCCATGTTACTGGCTGGTGCCCTCTCTGAGATCGAAGTGATGTGGATGGGTTTTGGAAAACTGACCCGTCATGGAATTTTGTTGCCTCGGGTGATTTCAGTTAGCAACGCAATTTAATTTTCAAGAGACTAAATGTAATTTGTGTCCTCAAAACCCTTGTTGTTTTGAACTCCTTTGTTAATTTCACTAATTAGAGTATCAGCTGTTTCCAGTAACCGCTGAAAATTAATCCACGGTAATATGAATTGTAACAAAAAGCTGCTCCTAAAGATTGACTGGAGTTAGATATGATCTCAGAATTCATGGTTTCTGAATTTTAATGGAAAGCTGCAATTTTTCAATAGAAAGTAACTTTTCCAATGCACTTCGCCTCTGCCATTTTTTTTCCCTCCACTTTGCTCTTCTTTCTCCAGTTGCATATTAGTTTGCTTCTTCCCCCATCCCTTGGTGCCTTTTCCACCCCTCCCCATGCATTTCAAACACTATTCTAAAACCCAGCTCTCTGGCAAGCTTCTTCAAACCCATTTTCTTGTGCACCACTGAACTGATGTTCACAATAAATTGCTGATGGCTGGGCATGTGAATTAGTTAAAAACCGTGTTCATTTATTTTAAATTTTCTCACAATAACGAGGCTCAGAACATGCAAGTTTTTTGCACATGTAACCCTATGTTCCCCTTGATGTGGCCATTGTTCCCCTCTGTTCTGTTAGCTGCATCTTCCATCAAATTTGTGTGCATCTAGATTAGAGTCTTGCAGAGGGTACAGCAGCCAGCACAAAGAAACACAGATCCAGACCAGAATGTGTGCTGCTGTCTTGCTAATAAAAGATTTGCAATGTATTTCCTGTTTTCTCTAAAGCTTTTGTTCTCAGATGACAGTGGTAGAGCAGAGTCTGGCTTGAAGAAGCAAGAGCTGTCTCGTTCAAATTTCTTGGGAATTTTGGGGAGGGGGCAGAGTGGGAAAGACAAGGGGAGACTTTGGGGTCAGTTCTCATAAGAGATGTCTACATTGTTATTTTTTCAGGAACATGGCTGATGAGCAGGTGGGCACAAAATGCACTCTTTATCCCATTATCAACTCTATATGCATCATTTGTTACCATATAGCTGTCAGCACAGCAAATGAAACTCAGATTATGCATATAAATGATAGATTTTGGCTGGTTAGCATACTATTGCAGGGAAACAGGGCTGTATATAAGCATTCACATCAAAAATGGATACTTTTTTCCTCCATCATTTTGCACCGTGCTTTGTGCTTTTATCAACATATTTATAAGCAATGTTCATTGTTTCTGTCCTTGCTGTAACAGCTTTGTTGTAATGGATTGGGAAATAGCAATAATACACATCTGACTTTGTGTAGCCAACTGCTGGAGACTCAAAAAGGGTGGCATTTTACAGTGACTGTCATGGGCCAATGCTGTCTTCGTCAGATGAGGAATATTTTGATGGAAGGCTGGGACTTGTGCATGTTGGGACAGGCAGGCTATTATTCAACTAGTTTATACCAGATACAGCATCAGTATTTGAGAAATCTATAACGTGATCTTCAGTCCTGGGTTTCAGAGCTGGCTCAGACTTGCCCACCATATCAGACCACTATCCACTGATTTGGTCCAAGCCTGCTGGAGATAAGACCCCCTCACTCAGGGGCTGTCTTGGTCATTGCAGATTTGACTTCAGTGTGGCCCGGAGGTACCAGCCCTGTAAGCACCTGAGCTGCAGGCAGGCTCATGGTGGAAGTACGGTGAAGAGGCAAATTGTCAACAGCATGCAAAAGCCATCAGGTACCTTTTCCTAAAGAAAATCCTATCTTTTATTCTCCAGGTACACCTCCTGGTCTGGGGCAGAAACTAGAAGGCTGTTGCTGCCGTCTTAGAAAAAGATGAGAACAGATGCAGTCAAAATATTCACCTTCTCGAATGTCAGCAGTGCACTACAATTTTTCCTCATATAGTACAAGAGTCTGTGGTTTATTATGTGTGCCACAATAATTTAAGACATTCTGGAATACCATCGTTTTGCAAAGGATTTATGCCTTTTATATACACAAATTATCTGAATGTGTATCTTGTAACTGACAGCATTTTGGTTTATTACATTGTGTGTTTTCCCCCATCACTAAAATAGGAGTCTCTCTATGCTAGGATTTTGCTTGCTCTTCATTTTGGGAGACTGAGGCAGTGAGAGCTGTGCCTTATTCTGGATTATTTTCATATTCATCTGGAATGCAGTTTGCTCCTCGCCACTCGAGGGAAGAGCAGTTTTACAGCGCTGAGGTTAACATTCAGTGGAGAACTATAGGAAAAGTGACCTGAAGTCTGAAAATGTAGCTTTCTAGTGTTACATTACCCCCCCCCCCCCTTTTTTCTAAATACCAGGTGTCTATGCATGATCCCTAGGGCTTCTACAGTTGGGTTGTTTGCTTTTATTAATCTCTCTACAAACTAAAATGAAATCATTTTTAGTCTCTGGTGAATTGTACTTAAAAAGACCTACATTGTGATGGAGATACTAATGTTCCACTGGGACTAGCTCAAAAGAATTTTACAGTAAACTGCATGTGTAGTATATTTTAAATCCAAATTCTATCACACAAATGCCTCTTATTTTTTAATCTCTACTATCATGCTTTTTTAATAAATTCCCTCTTGTTGATATTTTATACATCAAGCCAAAATGATGTGTTTTAAAATATCTGAACAAAACAAAAAATGACCTGAAAAAGTACCACTGAGAATTTCAATAGAAGAAACTCTAAGCCTGCGTAAGAATTTCAAATTGGGTTTGTTTTCCATATTTACAGAAGTCTGTATATGTTTGTGTGGCTGCTTCCTGGTACTGGGTGGAAATGGAAGGGCAATGTGGAAAACACTGCACATGATGTTTATTACACAGCCAGCCCCAGGGTTTCCTTACGTCTTGAGAAGAGATCCTCTGGGTTCAGGGCTGTCAGGAACTCTTGTGCTGAGGAACTCAGTGCTGTCAGGAACTCTTGTTTCCTCATCTAAAGCTTGTTTGTAACAGGAAACATACATACCTTCTTTGACGTGTTGTTCCCTGCACCCACGTCGCCTATTATTTTGCTGCCTATTTGTTTCTGGTGGTGAAGATTTCTCCTCAGGGCTGTGTGCTTGTTGCACCTCTTAATGCAATTTAGCCTAGCAGGCCTGGCTGCGGGGATCTTTGATGTCTTTGTTCTCAAGCAAGCCAGAGAGGAGAATTTCTTCGTGATCATGACACAAGCAGCATGTCTCTGACTGGGAGTTAACAAGCAGAATGCAGCTGGGGTAAAGCCAACCAAATCAGTTGGCTTTATCGTGTTTTTTTGATTTTTTGCTGGTTTTATTTCTTAAGGCAAAGCCTGGGGAAAAGGCAGGTCTGTGGCCACGTGGCCTTACTGAAGCAAGAGCTCCTCTTTCAAGCAAGATGTTGGACCACATAAACAGGTTTGTTTCACTGACCTCCAGCTGGCTAACAGATGGGCAGCTAGCTAGGCTTCCTCCAAAATCACCGGAGAGAAAGAGGCACCTGCAGATGTGAATCCGTTGCCCTCCTTGGTCTGCGTCAAGGTGGAAGAACACCCTGTGGAGATGCCAGGGGCTGCAGAAGCAGAAGCTTGGGAAGATACATTATTCTAGATGTTTAACTTAAAGATGCCCAGCTGCAGGTGAGGTGACTCCTCCCCACATCAGCAATCCATTTGCCTTTCAGTATACTTAATTGCATAAGCCATTTTCCAGCTCAGCAATTAGCTTAAAAAAAAGGGGTTTGGTTTTTTTTTTTGTCTGAAAGGACCCCAGTGGGAATTATTTACCACCCTTATCTCTCAGCTAGCTTGTCCTGGCTACCACTGAGAATTTTCCATCTGACTTCAGTATGCCAAGCCACAAAGCCTTCAGTCCCATGGGGAAGAATTCAGAGGCTTTTGACTCCTCTGGCATGCTCGGAGCTAATCTGATAGGCACTCTGACCATACAGATACCTTTGTGTCATTGACATAAGTGCTATTACCATGTGGTTGAAAAGGCACAATTGCACAGGCTTGGGGTCATGTTATCAACTTGTGTCACCTGGCTTAAGAGCTCTTTTCTTCAGAGCCAGAAGTTCACCTCTGGCTTCCTTAGTTATTGTATGTGTAACATTTGTAAAACATGAATGATGAAAATAAAATTAATTCACTTGTAAACTAAACCTTTACTGACAAGCAGCTGACCTTAATTGATATATTGTTTTATTTTATACTGATACTGAAATTGAGATCTCATAGTCAGTTGTTTATTATTTTTATAGCCTGCTTCATTTTCCACTGCTGACTGGGATTTTTTTCATATTATAAGCTTTTTTTTTGATTGAAAAAATGATGTGTTGCATGGGAATGGGTCATGCTGTTTGAAAAAGTCCTAATTTTTAGGAAGATTGGAAGCATTTAGAGATTGATTAAACATCCTTTTTGACATTTTCAGAATGAAAACAGGAAACATTTTTTTATGTTTCTACTGATTTTCCTCCTCTGATACTCAGTCATTTTTGTTTCAAAACATAAAAAAGATCAAAACCAAAAGGAAGTATTTTAAAACTACATGTTTTGAAATCACTAAGTTGCAACTTAACATTAGTTGATGAAAAAAATTATAGCTCTTCCATTTCATTCTGAGGATGGAAAAAATTTCATAAACTGAAAAATGTTTCTCATTTGGGAAAATCCTTTTTTTGCCAGGTTTGTAAAACCTCCATATTCACTACTATCGAAATCTATCAGATCTGTCTTCTTTTGAAAGAAGAGGGTAAATGATTTGAAATTGTCTGGTAGAAAAAGTTATTTAATAACAAAATATAAATTTTCCTTGTTTCCCTTAACTACATAATTTCTACACATGCTGCCCTGAAAAATTAAAACAAATACTTCCATTTTGAGATACTTTCTCATGCAGACTGCAAGATGGCCATGGTTCACTGACTTCTCTCAGCTTCCTCTTCATTCTGGTCGTTCTTGATTAGGAAACTCTTCACTTCTAATAACTAACCAAAGCTGATATGCTTTAATTGTTTAGATAACTAGCTTTTATTGCATTCTAGCAGGTACTGCACTCTGGGTTATTGGTTTGCCTGTCACAGCAATAGCAGGTCATACAAATGTTCTGATTATTACACAACGTACAGGCCCAGTTCTGCTTTCGGGTATTACAGTAGGTTTGCAAGGCTGAGTACCAAATGAAGCAATAAAGCACCAAGGGGAAATCAAATCAAGTGGGTTTACTTTTTCCAGTGACATGAAGAAAGGATTACTCTTGTTCTGACTAATTCTGAAAAGCAATTATTCTATAATGAGGATCACAAAATATCATCATAACAATGAAGCTTTGCTATGGCTTTAAATACTTCTAATTTATTAGACATATCTGGCGTATCGTTGACAGTCATTACTTTGGGTTATAATACTGGCCATCCTTGTAGTTTTATGAAAAAATAAACTGATTTAAAACCGTGACAGTTAAAGGATCATGTTGATCCCTATGGCTTTATGGAATAAACATACAAAAGAAACAAAAAGAGCTTTTTCTAAAGGTTCTAGAAGGGAATGGGTGTCCTTCAGGACATGTCACACCCGAGCTACTGCTGGGAAAAAGGGAAGATGGATCAGCCTTGAAATACTAAAATGCTAAGCGCAGATTAGACAGGGGCTATGCCATCTAAGTGGATGTTGAACTAGATACACGTAATGTGGAGAATTTCTATGTCAAGGAGGAGCTCCACCTGTGTTCTCTCTTCCGGCGAACACTGTTCACTTGGAAGCTGTGGAGTTCACAGTAGTAAGAGAGAAGGAAAACCATAGTACAGTGACTGACTGAGGGCAGGCAACCATTCCATCTCTTGTCTTTTGGGGACTGTGAAGTCAAGGGCTGCATAAGACTGCCTGACCCTCACCTGCCTTGGTGGTTCACAGGGCCAGGCAGGTTTATTGCAGCCCTTGTTCTTCACGTCATTGTAGCTGCCCTGGGCTGGGGACTAGATGAGGAAGGGCATCTCAGCAGCAGACCTTGAGCATTTTGACAGCCCACAGATTGTGAGGGGCTGCCTGATGTCTTCTGCCTTTCCCATGCACGTTAATAAAGGAGGACAGTTTGGCCACCACCACAGTGGACTTGCCAGCCCCAAACTAGTTAACCACTGAACAACAGGAGATACGAGTAGTGAGTTTCCATAGGGTAACCATCACTATCTTCATCACAAGTATATGCTTCCAAAATTTCGATCAACAAGGCACAGTTGTATGACAAAGGACCTCCACCCTTGTTCCTTTTCCCTCAGGGGTCTGTTTTCGGACCAGTACTGTTTAATATCTTCATCAATGACATAGTGCATTGAGTGCATCCTCAGCAAATTTGCACCAAGCCGAGTAGTGCAGTTGACACTCCTAAGGGACAGGATGCCATTCAGAGGGAACTGGACAAGATCTAGAAGTGGGCCCACGTGAACATCATGAGGTTTGTCATGGTTTCAGCCCAGCTGGCAAAAAAACACCATGAAGGTGCTCACTCACTTGTCTCCCCAGTTGGGATGGGGGGGAGAAAATATAATTAAAAGCTCGTGGGTTGCAGCAAGGACAGGGAGGGATCACTCACCAATTATAGTCACAGGCGAAAGACAGGCTTATCTTGAGGAAGAAAGAAAATCAATTTACTTTGCTAACAATCAAATCAAAACAAGGATAATGAGAAAACCAAATCTTAAAACACCTTCCCCCCACCCCTGCCTCCGTCCTGGGCTCAGCCCCACTCCCGGGTCTCTCCCCCTCCTCCCCCGGCGGCGCAGGGGGACGGGGAATGGGGGTTGGGGTCAGTTCATCCCACCTTGTCTCTGCCGCTCCTTCCTCCTCAGGGGGAGGACCACACTCTTCCTCTGCTCCAGTGTGGGGTCCCTCCCACGGGAGGCAGTCCTCCATGAACTTCTCCCACATGCATCCATTGCACAGGCTGCAGTTCTTAATGAACTTCTCTGGCATGGGTCCTTACCACAGGCCACAGTCCTTCAGACACAGACTGCTCCAGTGTGGGCTTTCCCGTGGAGTCATGGCATTCTTTGGGGGCACCCAACTGCTCTGGCATGGGGTCCTCCACAGGCTGCAGGTGGGCATCTGCTCCATGTATATTTGAACCACACACATAGGGGTGACCTTCATCAGAGGGACCGGACTAGCTCCAATCTGAAGTAAGACTTAATGAAATGCCTACAGCATGGATGTTGGGTCCCCAGTGCCAACTGCATCCATGTACTAGTCTACCCCTATTGGGTCTCCTTTCTTGCAAGTATGGACATGGTCTGATTTTACATGACAACTTTTAGGTGTGCTGTAATTAGAAAGTTGCAGAACCAGGACAAACCAGTCCTGATCACTTCTTGAAGCACAGGAGTTAGATGCCAGCAGTTCCCTTTCTCAGGACTCAGGAGAGTAACTTAAAAGTAAACTAAAACCACCTCATTGTTTTGGGTTTGTGTGGTGGGGTTTTGGTAGCAGGGGAGGGGGCTGCAGGGCCGGCTCCTGGGAGAAGCTGCCAGAAGCTTCCCCGGCTCCAAGCCGGACCCACCCCTCAGTGACGACGGTAGCGCCTCTGGGAGAGCAGAGTTAAGAAGGGAAGAACCTGCCCTGAGTGTTGGGATTGG
>JANZLQ010000007.1:26720518-26739779 GCA_026212715.1 Elanus axillaris | reverse complement strand
AACCCCCATTCCCCATCCCCCTGTGCCGCCGGGGGAGGAGGGGGAGAGACCCGGGAGTGGGGCTGAGCCCAGGACGGAGGGAGGGGGGGGGGGAAGGTGTTCTAAGACTTTGGGTTTTTCTCACTATCCTTGTTGTGATTTGATTGTTAGTAAAGTAAATGGATTTTTTTTTTTTCTTGAAGTTGAGCCTGTGTTTCACCTGTGACCATAACTCGTGAGTGATCCTTCCCTGTCCTTGCTTCAACCCACGAACATTTCTTTCTATTTTCTCCTCCTTATCCCACTGGGGGAGCAGGGCAAGGAGTGAGAGAGCAGCTTCGTGGTGCCTTGTTGCAGGCTGGGCTTAAACCACAACACTTACATAAGGGAAATTTGTATTTCATTGCTGCAAGTATCTTGCTGTGTAGGAAGAGTGAGTCATCTGGGGAACTCATGATGGGAAGAAGTAGGAACAGAACAACAAATGGGATGACAAACTATGTGCTGTGACACTATGAAATGGCCTCTGAGTGGCTTTCTGAGGGAGCTGACAAGTTTCTTGCTACTGTGAGGTCCCTTTTGCCCCATTCATAGGTGGCAAGTTGACAAGAAGGGGAATAGCTATACTTATCAGTGCAGTAAAATATTTATATTAGGAGATGGGATGCATCTGTGGTGGGAAGGCATGGTGTAGAACTAATCAGTTTTAAGCAACTGCAATTCCATTATCTCATCTTATTATTGCTGTTATAAATAAAACAGCTGAACAGTAATAAAGTACAATGAGCTAGACTCATGTCAAACCCTGCATGAGTGAACAGTGCAGAGAACAGCCATTTTCATTGTCCTTCACAGAAGCTGGAAAGAATAGTGTCCCCATATTGAGTGGGAATAATGAGTATAGGAGTCAGCTCACCCTGGGGCAGGGACCGTGCTGCTATCTCTTCATGGCTGGTGGAACCACCATGGGATGTATGTCCCAACTCTTCAGAGAATGTATGTCTGACAGGGAGCTTACGTCTTGCTGGAGACTCAGACCTTGCTGCATGTCTTGGCCGTTTTCAAGTTTTGGAACCAAAAGCAATCTGGGCTTTATGTTTTCATAGTTCTTATTTTTGATGAAATTCTGCCTCATTGAGAAAACTATTGACTTCAAAGAAAACAGGGCTTCATCCTGTCTTTGAAAGAATTTCTCTCCTGTTCTGAACATCACCAACCTGACCTCAGTTCCATCACTGAATTCAGTCATTAAATGGATTCAAACCCAGATTCTGTTCTGTACTTAAATCTGCCTACAAGCATGCCCTTATAAATCAAAGCTGTTCTTCAGAGACACAGTCTAATAAAAATTTAGAAAAAAATATGAATAAAAATGCTTGTGCTTCAGACATTGTTCTGAACTGTCAATTTTTTAATCTCTGCCAAACATATGTCCAAAGTATTTTTCTTCTCAAACCTCAATCTCATGTCGAGTTTTGTAATTTAGTCAGAATAGATATTTAGTATATGTTCTAATATGAATAAGACATGGAAAATGTATCAGGAAGAAAGTATAGGTAACATGAGAAGGACATTTTTACCTAGAACCTGCACAACATTTGTCAGATATTATACTCCACCATATCATCTCTGTAAGGTTCAAATGGGGGAACCTTTCATCTTTTTTTTGGCATTCTTATAGTTCTTGCTGCCAAAAGGAGCTACTAACTTGAGAAATTTCTGTGGAAGAGTTTGATCTGTCTAAATCAACAGTTTCTATTAGAAGAGCATTTTGTTAGAATATGTTGATCTGACTCAGTCCTGGGTATCAAAAGAAACACTGTCAGGATGAAGAAGCTTGGCAAAACTGGGCTGTCATGTTATGGCTATGAGTTACTCGTCATATCTGCCCCTTCTTCCTTTTACATGAACTGAGTGTTTTTATCTGAACAAGACAGTAAAGGAAACCATGATAAGATGTATGACAGATCCTGGCAATCTGAAGGTCTTAAAGGGAGCTTTCAGGCTGGTTTTGACTTCGGTAACTACTAAAATTGTATATGATATTATTGAGCCTATATCCATTGTGGTAGTACGCTACAAGCTACTGTATTCTCTTTAGAAAGTACTAATACTGTACACATGGATGTGTCTTATACCTATGTGGCAATATATAAATGTGCACTAATATTCTGTCTTGAAAAAGACCAATTAAAATGATTCTACCCTTAATTAATTGTCACAGATATAATTCGTCCTTGAGTCCTGGATGAATATGAGCTGCTTTCATGCTGACATAATTCCAACTTAAAAACTCTGCCTTACACATAACAGACATGCCACTTCTGGCAATTTTGATTAGCCTGCCAGGTGCCTGATTTCACACAGCATTTCTGAAAACCAGCCAGCAGCAAAAAGTAAATAATCTAAAAGGATATCAAAATACAGGATGAAGCACTCGTCTCTACTGCACTTCTCCTTAAGGACCAAACTTGGAGTGGTTGTGAAGACCTGCATCTCCCATGGACTTGGCTAGGAGTTGCAGGAACAAAGCGCCATTCAGGATCAGCAAGCGTGGCCCATTTGCCTGTGTCATCTGCTGCTATTTTGCTGATGTGGAGAATTTCTCTCTTCCCAGTGCCTTTCTCAATGACAATAGAGCAAGACCTCAGATGTGTCTTGGGAGCACATTCATCCTGCTTGCTTTCTTCACATTTTCCATTGGCATTAGGTATGCCATGGGCAGCAGTAAGCTGTACCACTAAATCTTTTTTTACACAAATTCAGAGGCAACACTACTCTGCAGAGACTTCACAGCAGCATGAAGACAGCAAGCAATACATTTTGCAAGCTGTTTGCACAAGCAAAGTGTTAAGTGCAGACAATATATTTCCTGACTGAAATATATGTTTAATGGCTGTAAAGCAGTTTCTGATGATACTTAAAAGTCTGCTCTCTGAAAATGTTAGTGTAATCCTAAGAATGTTTGAAATAATATTTTTATAAAAATAGAAACAGGTTTATTTATAAATTGATTTGTAGAGTATTAGTTATACTTTGTCATACTATTGGAAGATGATGAGCTCCATGGCACAGATACAAACCTTGCTGATCTCTCTGAGAGTTTACCGAGTATTACATCATGTTTACAGCTCAATTATTTAGACACAGAACCTTTATTCCTCATATGAACCCTCACGTTAGAAAGATACGACTCTGCAGTACAGTACATTTACAATTCTGTTACCACAATCAACGGCAGCAGGGCCATGTCCAAATCTTAAGATGGGTGCTTGATGCCCTGGAACCAATGCAGAAGCTGTGCCCTACTGATTCACAGATTCCCTCAATTTCAAGGACTTTGCTGTCATGGTGATATGTGGAGACATGACATGATACGTGGAGGACATGACATGTTTATAAGGCTATGCAAAAACAAACAACAACATTGGGAGGCAAAAATGACTAAAGTATCTCTATGACTGACTTTCTCTCTCCCTTCTTCTTTCTCTTTTGCATACACTGCTTGGCTTTGCTGTGCCTCTACTCTCTTCTTGTCCCTGCTCCTTTCAGCAGGGAGCTATCACTTATCATGGAATCGTAAAATGGTTTGGGTTAGAAGGGACCTTTAAAGGACATCCAGTCCAGACCTGTGCTCTCAGCTATAACCCTACAAAGCCTTAGAGATGCACCCAAAGCTTAAGCATATCACAGTACCTGGTGATACCATGAGAGCGTTTTCAGAGTTGGGTTCCTTGTCATTGCTGCCACTGAAAATTCAAATTATGCTGCTCAATCATGAGCTGCTCTTGCTCATTCCTGTGCAAGAGGAAGCACAAACAGCATACTCTCTTAGCTCATTCCCACTATCAGTACAAACTCCAAAATTAAAATCGCAGGTTAAAATTCAAAAGTTTCTCAGAGAGCAGAGGGAATGAAGCCTGTTTTCCTGCAGGCTTCCAGGCATTTCACCTCTGTCTCCTGAACAACTTCACTACAATTATCAGGGCTTTCTCCTGCAGTGGTACAGCTCCTCATCAGTAAGATACAGTGCTGATAGTTGCTCTGCCAGCTGACGGCTGCTGCCAAGAAGTACAACACGTTGTGTTCGTGTTTTCCCCTCCATGGCATTATTTATACAATCTCTTTCCTCTGCTTGATTATGAAGCTTGTTCAGAACTTGATTACATTCAAAACTTTAACTTTCTCCTTCAAATATGGTCAGAAATGACAAATTAAAAAAATATTATATCCATATGAAACCAGATTAATAAACAACTCCAGTGTCTACCTCTACTTTCATTCAGAAAAGAAGCAGAATGTCTGTTGTAAATCAGGAGCAGTCCAATGGAGTTGCATGGAAATAAAGGCTTATTCTCATGCTATAATACTGCTTCAATATGTGCCAAGGTATCTTCTACAATTCTAATGAAGACTCTTGCTGTCACAAGTTGCAGAAAACTCTGTATTATCTTGTGCCTTCGGGCTGTAAGCAAAGTACCTAATCTACACAGATTCTTGCAAAAAACAGTAACATCAGAGTCAAAGCTTGATGATTCATGGATAATTTAAAAATAGGAAAAAAAAAAAAGAAAAAGGAAGGTCTCAGGACATATATGAGTCAGGTACAATGTAGTCTGTGTTGCATGATATACTTCTGCATTTACTGCAATGTATTGGATTACTCAGGTCTGAATGCCAGCCTTCCTTACCCATAATTTATCAAATACTGGCTCTTATGCATAGGTCTTAATGTTTATTCAAAAACAAACCCCTAAAAGGGATTAGGATTCTCAGTGCAGTGCATTAAAGATAGTTGCCATTAGATGCTGGTAAAGGCACTGCTGTGACAATATGAATTGGTTAGTGACAATATGAATTGGTTAGTATGGTGTCTGTGTGTCTTCATACATAGACAGGAATTGCTGTGTGACAAGCTGAGGTCTCTTCCCTAGGGTCAGGCAACTGCAAATGGCCTCCTGGCCTTCAGAGCAAGAAATGTGCAGGCTGTAAACAACCCATCGTTGTAAAAACCAAGAAGACAATGAAGCATTTTTGGGCAGTGTGCCCAGGGAAGTCAGAGAAAGGTCTGGCACACTGAATGTGGAGCTGATACATGCAACCCAGGCTATGGTATCTTACAGCAGAAAAGGTAGTGTACGTCACTTCACTGACATGTGAGCCATGTGTGACAAAACTGTCCATTAGTATTTCTCTGTGTGGGAGCAATCTGTATCAATTGGGTTTGCAATGTGCCCAGTCCATTTGATAGATAGCTCATCCATGGAGAGGTCAGGGGAAGGCTAAGCTGTCTGTGTCTTACATGTTCAGCTAAGGGATATTTTATTTCTCATATGATGCTGGTCGTAGCCCTCCGCTGTATTCTGCACCTGGTAAAGAGGCACACTGCACAATGGAAAGTCAACAAGTTATACGTGGTTCAAAGAATTAAAGATGATTAATGCCTGCTTGTTAGAGGAGGAGGTTTATAAATTTGCTTTCCAGAAAACCTGCAAGTAGTGTCTCCTACAGCAGGAAAGATACTCTGCATTAGCTGCTCTTTTCTTCAGCTGCACAGAGGTATGCAGGCACCTCCTTGGGACAGTGGTTCTTATCATTATTGTAATCAAAGTGATAGACAAATAATTTCACTGCCTGTTAATCTGTTATCATGCATTGGCAGCAAAATATATTATCTCAATATTTACTATTTTCCCTCCTACTATTTTTTTGTGCTAATGGCATGATATGCTGCTCACTTCTGAGAAAGCTCATTAAGGCTAATCCAGCAAAACTCTCACTGAAGCCGAGGCTTTGTGTGACCAGAGAGAGCAGGAGAGGTGCCAGCATTTTCCCTTGTCAGACTCCACTGTAAGAAAAGGGAAAAGTGACTTACTGTAGTCCTAGACAGATAGCAGTTCCAAAAATGACATACTCCCAAAAATGGAGAAAATAAATCCAGCAAGAAGGAGAAAAGCTTTCCTGGTTGAAGTCGTTCTTAGTTCTTTGTCCAGCACGTATGATTATGTTTTCTAGCTTCCTTTGTTCAGTTCTTTCTATTTTGACAATGCTGCCTTGACAACTCCTTAAATTATTATTCAATTCCATGAGCAATGATAGAGGATATAAGAACTCTTCAATTAACTCTTATTTTACTTTTCACTTTTCCCAATTTGTGATGCAAAATTCCTTGAAGACCAGTTGCTTTAAATGAAGCCTCCTGCTAGTTAACACTCTTATTAGAGCTTTGTCTACATCTAACCCAGGCTAGTTGATTTTCTTTCCCATTCCTGTTGCTTCGTCTTCTCTGCAGTAACCTTTATTTCTTAGTTTTAATCAATTTTAGGTCACAGATGAAGTAACAGAGCAGTTTCACTTAAAAATACTGAGAGGCAATAATGTTTAACACTGTTCTCTGTGATGTAAGAATAAATCATCACCAAAAAAATGTTAACTTAAGCAAAATACCTCCAATACAATATTTCCATTACAAATATTCAGTGCATTCATATTGAAAAGCTCTGTATAAAAGTGTGTGTGTGTGGGGGGGGTGGCTTTTAACTGTCATTATGGGGAAATTAATTCTTTCTCTTAGGAGAGTTTTCTCTATTGACACCTGGCCAGACTTTCATGTTTTATTGCTTCAACTTCTGTATAGTTGCTTAGACCAATGCAAGAGGAAGCACAAGCGGCATCAAATCCAAATAGGGTTGAAAGTTTGCTTGGTCTTGATGGAAATTGCTACACGAAGTGCAAGTTGTTTCACACAGGCCTTTAATCCCGAATGAAAAAAAAGCAACAAAACAAACCCAAACCTGACAAAACCCCCTCTCTAGTCTGTTCACCTTGCCACTCAGCTGTGCACCAGACTTTTATCTGCTAGACTCCTGTATCAAAATCACGACTTCAGTTACACTGATTAGAAAATTCCATAAACTCATCAAATGCTAAGATTTGCCCATGGAACAGTTTTACTGCAGCTGGTCTAAATGCCTGTTTCAAAGTCCATTTTGTCATTGCTTCAGATGATTTAATGCCCAGAGAGACCATTCTTCATCATCAGATCTGATCTCCATAGCCAAAACCCCATAATTTTTGAAACTGGAAACTCTTTTTAGGCTGGTTTTACCAGCTTCAGTGAATATGCCACTTTGTGGCTTGTTGCAACAATTAGCCAGTCATCATCAACAAGCAGTCACCCAAATGGAAAAAACCTCTAGAGATACACATTTAGTTCAGTGAATTGGTGCTAGATGAAAAGGCTGATAGTTACACAGTGTTTTGCTGGTTCCAACTTCTTATCAGTGTGTTCGACCCAAGTAGTTAACACCAACATACCCAGAAGTGATGAGATCCTGGCAGCTTTGCTAGTTAGTTGCATTCCAGTATCAATAGCGATTTCGTTAACAGAAGACTTCTTCCTAAAGGCTTTGCCAAATGGCTTGCTTTGAATGGCTAACCCTTATAAGCAGCTTCATTTAAATAAGTGAGCATAATAAATTAAGTGAAAAATCAAACAAACTGAATTGTTCAAGCAGATGTATAAAAACGATGTGGCAGAAAATCAAACTGTGCCTTCCTCCCTTTGCTTTCATATTGATTTCAAGGAAAAGCAGCAGCAGTTTGTTTTCCTGGTTTTCTTGCTCATAAGTTCTCAATTTTCCTTAATGATTAACCCCTTGCTCCATTACAAACAGGGTTGGTTTATGTATGGAAGATTTAAACCCATGGAGATAAATGGGTAGTTTTTCCCAACGATTAAATTTTAATTTGTGAATCCACATTTTCTGTGCTAACATATCCAAAGTCTTTCTGCTAGTCACTTGCTCTGATGCACAAAAAAAGCACATACTCTTTACCTATAGGGCTTGCAGCAAAGAAAGTATTTACACGACATTGCATAAAGCTGAAATGGCTCACCAGTAAATGCTTTAGCCTTGTGTCAGTCTGCAATCAGTAGTTGCACTGATCCTGAAATGGGAGAGATGAGAGATTGTTTATGCCCTTGATGGTAGGAAGGAGAGCATCTGAAGGACTTACATGGAAAGGAACAAATTTCCAATCAGCCTTAGTTTTCTAAAGAACTGCAACTGCACCCAGAAATATACACAAAATTAAGTCCCCTTCTTTTCTGTCTAGTTGCTTCATTTCTGAATGTTTTGTTGGCCCATTTCCAATGGTGACAGGCAGCTTTAATTAAAACATTAAAGTTGAAGTTGTTCTAATTATTGGTTTCTAATTACTGGATTTTTTTCCCCCTGCTTCCATCCTTTTTTGTATTTCATTGTTTCCTATAATGTAGTCTAACAATACAACCCTGCTATAAAAGCAGTGTTGGCTGGCTAAGTAAGTTTTCCATTGTTCTGTGTGGGTGGATGTCCTACAGGCTCGATCCTTCTTCAGCAATCATGTCGACTGTTTTGCTATCAGTATGTTATTTGTAATGGGAGAGGGTTTTCCCTCACACGAATGGGAAAGACTTTAGGATACATCCTGGTACTCCTCTTCACAGAGGCCTCCGAACATTTTTATTTTTCTGCGGTCACCACTAATCTTACTGTAATCACTACTGTTCTTATATTCTCTGGACCTACAGGTAAGTATGAAGAACAAGCACAAAATCCTCTTTTCCCCTACATTACAAAAGACAGCAGAAAATAGTGCAGCCTTAGCATCAAATAACATTAATAGTCTCTGGCGTATCTGGGCAGCAACAAATTGGGAAACTGAGCGCAGTTCTTAACAGGACAATCATCTTGCTGCCCATCCTGTGGTTGAAGGGCCTTTAGCTACCCATTATATGGGATTTGCTTCCTGTGTATATCCACAGTATAGGTGTAAATGGATCGTTGTGCCCACTTGGTTAACTCTAGCAGTCAAGGTACCACTGGGTGGACTTCAATGCGAATTGCATGAGTCTCCTATGGACTGCCCCATCTATCCTCAGCTGCTGAACTCCTGCTACCACGTATAGTCCAAGCTAGTTAGATAAAGTTGCTTTAACCTGCTTGGAATCTAGCACATGAGCGTCATGCTACCTCTCTGGCATGCAGGGCTATTTCTTATCAGTTACAGGATAAAGAAAGAGCATGCCTTTGGCTCAGGTCTTATAACAAGGCACGTTTTGCTTCCATAAAGATCCACGGTCACAGAATCACAGAATGGTTGAGGTTGGAATGAACCTTGAGATCATCTGGTCCAAACCTCCACTCAAGCAGGGTGACCTAGAGCCAGCTGCCCAGGACCCTGTCCAGACAGCTTTTGAATATGTCAAAGGATGGAGACTCCACAACTTCCCTGGACAACCTGTGCCGGTGTTCAGTCACCCTCACAGTGAAAAAGTGTTTCCTGGTGTTCAGGAGGAACCTCCTGTGTTTCAGTTTGTGCCCACTGCCTCTGGTCCTGTCACTGGTCATGACTGAAAAGAGCCTGGCTCTGTCTTCTTTACACCCTCCCTTCAGGTATTTATATACATTAATAAGTTTCCCCCTGAATCTTTTCTTCTCCGGTCTGAACAGTCCGAGCTCTCTCAGCCTTTCCTCATAGCAGAGGCACTCCAGTCCCTTAATCATTTTAGTGGCCCTTCGTTGGACTGTCTCCAGTATGTCCATGTCTCTCCTGTACTGGGAGCCCAGAACTGGACACAGCACTCCAGGTGTGTCTCACCAGCACTAGGCATGACCTGCTGGCAACACTCCTCTTAATGCAGCCCAGAAGGCTGTTGGTCTTCCTTGCTGCAGGGGCACATTGATGGTTCATATTCACCATGGTGTCCACCAGCACCCCAAGATCCTTTTCTGCCAAGCCACTTTCCAGCTAGTCAGCCCCCACAGTCTTTGTGTATCTCCCCTGACTGCAGATCCTTTTGAATCCGCTCGATTTATAACCATTTAAATCAATCAGTGCTCTTCCCTTTGGAATAATCCCTTCCTCCAAAATTTTTCAACCTACTTGTTCTCACTGTCTGCATTACAGTTCTGGTTAATAAGAATAATTTTGTGAATAAATGTCTTCCTCCTCTAAAGGCATATCTGCTCAAGCACCTTTTTTTTATTTTCCTTCTGCAATAATTATCTTTGATTTATGGTGTTCCAGTAAGGAATTGATGGTGTGGTGATGATGAACAGAAAATTTGGATTTCTGGAGAGGCTGGATGAACTTTTAAGGTGTTTGTGTCCTCATCATATAATCCTAAAAAAGCAAGCAAGCAAGCCCAAAAATGAGGAGTAGAGAAAGGAGAAGCTCGTAGAAGTATTTTCTGTAAAGCAAGTTTTAAAGAATTTTTCCAGGGACATCAGTGAAGTTTGTGAAAGGACATTATTTGGTTGTTCACAAGTAGAATTCTATGTCCAGCTTTAAATTGAGCAGTTTCTTCTTCCTTTAGATGTCCTGTAAGTTATCCTAACATGCACTTAATGCAAAAAACTATGATGAAGACTTTAAAAACCAGGATTGTCTAAATCTGCATTGAAGCACAAGCCTGATATTCAAAATTGCTGTGTTCCTCTCCTAGAAATCCTCATATTTACGCACTGAACAAGCACTTTGGCATTACTATTTTACCCCATACACACACTAAGAGGCAGGTGAAGTGTTCTCTGACCTGTATAAGATCTACTCCAACCATGATTGCTTGAAATCTGGACCAATGTGCATTTGTCACACTCTTCACTTGAAACATTTTTACCTTATCACCCAGGAAACTGCATTTGGACATTTTTGATAAAAGGCTGTGCTATAACTAAGGCCTTTTTTATAGCTGATCTATTGAGGTTTGTGGATCACAATGAGATTTTGAAAAAGGCATTTAATCCATGTTGATTCAGCATAGTCTGTCATGATCTTGTGATGGGTCTATATAACAGACCTTATAGCCTGTCTGTCAACTGCTTGAATGTAGATGTTACCCCTTTATCACTGATAGTCAGGCAGAATCTTAATGTAATCTTAAGAAAACATTTCAAGTATCTTTAATTGCTCTTACTTCGCAACAAGGCTACAGAACCAGGACTGTGTAAGCATTTGTGCCTTTAGAGACCACTTTCACTATGGCCTGATAATTATGCTTACATCCTTGCACAGTGCTAATTTCACCCATTCAGATTGCAGGCTTTGTAACAAATTTAAATTACAAACAAAGCAAAGTGTTCATGAAAAGTGCATTAGCTGCATAAGCTAGAAATACAGAAATTGAATATGTGATTTATGCAAATTATGGAACTGCAAGTGCTTTCCAAATTAAGCCACTAATCTGTAATGTAAACATAGTAAAATGTTGTAAAAAACATTATTTGAGTGTAGCATGAAAAATGCTGTATAGCTACTGTATAAAAGGCTTTATTTCTGGTGGTGCCTCCTGAAAACAGGAAATAGAGTCGATAAGGCTGGAGAACCCTCAGCAAGGAATCAAATGCCTGACATTCATTTTGGTTTGTGGCTTGTGAACTCTTCTGGTGTGGAACTATCAATCTTTGCATGAAATCCAAGAATTTGCATGCTGAACTTTGATCCATTTTGTTAGCTTGGTAAAAAACCAAATTCTTTTCAGGGTTCTTTTTAAGATGTTTCTAAACAAATCTCTTCCTAAGCACTGAAGGACCTCTCCTCTGGAGTTGGTTGTGATCTATTTGCTGAGATGCAGACTGGCTGCTGGGCTTCTGCACACAAAATTGCCATTTTCATGGACTTTACACTGTGAGGACAAGTTCCTCCAGAGCTCCAAATAATGCATAATATGTAGTTATCATACTCCATTAGATCCTCAGCTGTCCAGGATCCTAACAAGATGGTAAGACCTCTCCTGTTCATCCTTGAACATATATGAGTTCACTCATCCATGGCCAAGTTACTACTCTGACCCTACAGCCCAAGATCCTGGTGGGAGAGCTGCAGATGTCCCTTCTGGCCCTTCTCTTGCCCTCCTGGTCTTCTTATACTCCAGCTGGCAAATGAAGATGTTACTAGTAAAAACAGTGACAGGCAACACTGCCTGGATGAAACTAAGGCTCTGACCATCTTCCACACAGTCGGGCAGAGGAAAGAATGTCTGTAAAACGGACTACCTGCACAGATGAGTACCTGAGGGGAGCTTCTCCTCTTATGCCTATAGCCCAGCGGTAGCAAGAACTTATGATAAGAAATGGTGACACTTTGAAAGATGTTGCTTTCCCAAAGCAGAAAGAAAAATGAAATAATGGTAGAATGGTAGAATTTTCAATTTGAGATGATTAGTAGTTATTATAGGCACACCAGAATATCCTAGGTCACAGTAAATAGAATTATTTTGTTATTAAGTCCAAACAAATCCCCAAACAACAAAGCATTTAAAATGAAATCTGAAAATACTTTGAAAATTCAGGATTGAAAGTCCATTTGATCCGTTTTGATAGCAACAGAATTGAAATCCTAACTTTAAAACAGTCCTTTAATTCCTAACTATAATTTGACCAGGCTTATTCAAAATGAACCTGAGTCAATACCCGTAACAGTTTTCTAGACTAGGTTTGTATGTCATGTTGTCTACATGGCTCCATTTTCTGCAGAAAAACTATTACATTTAAGAGATCTGATACAAAATCCAATTCGCATTAATGGGTGGATTGGATTCTCTCTGACTCACATGGATTTGGGTTCGGGTATGGAAGGGCCTGCCACATCCCTAATGGGCTGGAGAACTGATTAACAGAGCAATGCGATGGATTGAAAGAATTCAAACCAGTATGATGCTTTACTTTCACCTCTGGAACAAGTACAGCTGTGGAAATGCTACAGCAGTGAGTGTATTGCCAGGTAAAGAGAAATTGTACTCAAGTCAGAGAAAAGAGGGATGTGGATCTTAAAAATTTTATAGTGAGCTTAGAAAACAGTGCATACTGTCTGCTTTCTAATTACACAAAGAGCAACAGAATAAAGGTTTGTGAAGAGTTTGTGCAGGTGTGTGATGAGAAAAACTCAAGATTTTTGCTTGTCTTTGAAAGTCTTCGCTGCATATGATGAAGCTGTCTGTGTTCAAAACACGGTGGTGTCTACCCTTTTCTGCAAACTCTGGTGATACTCTTGTAGCTGAGTTCACAAACCTGTCTTCATAGTCTTTCACTCAGTAATCTTTCCCCCTCGGGTTGCTTTCTCCACCCATCGCCTGAAAGCTTTGTGCTATTTGACCTTGTAGAAACACGTGTCTAGAATTGCCATCCCCTTGATACCTTGAAAGTCAGTCAGAATCCTGAACGTTTCCTTGTTAATTTTATCATGTTCAAATTTAGCTTGCTTGACCCTACATCCTACTGAAGCCAGAGAATGTACTTTATAGAACAGTACCATTCACACCTGAGTAGCAGTTTGCTTTTGTGGACAAATAAAATGTAAGATTTGGCCTCCACCCTATAAAATAGGACAAATGGTTAGATTCATGTATTTTGCTACATGAATGTAAATGTTCAGTATTTACAAGTGTCAGGTATACAACTGAGAATGCTTTCTTGTTATGTGACCAAAACACATTGTGTACCGGTGCAGCATAAGCTTATTGAAGGACATAACCTCTGGCAATTCTATTTCACAAATAAGCATTTAATAGGGAGTGACAGAAAATGAGTTGTTACATTATGATGTGAAGTTTAACCTTGCAACCCTGACTTCTGGATACAGTGAAACATGAATTGTAGTGTCATTTCATTTCTCACTGTCAGGTTGGCAAGAAATGGAGTATTGTCACTACAACCTATTTGAGCTTAGCTGCTGGTTTATGGGAAACTGAAAAACCCTCTACTGGGAGAATGCAGCATATAACTGTTATTTTCTACCTTCTCTGACTTTTCTCAGATGACATTGGAACAAATACAGGGCTGCTGTTTCCCCCTAGGCCACCTACTCCCACTTAGAATGGGAAATCTTTTTAGATTAACCTCCCAGTTAAATATACAGCACCAAGTGGGAGGTACCAAGGAGAATTTTAGTAAATGCTGGTGAAGAGGAGGCAGCTGCAGGAGCAGCAAATTAACTCCAAGGAATAGAGACCCTATTTTCATGCAAATGTTTCTGTTAATAAGGAATGAAGAAGAAAACCACAGAAAAACAATTTATATAAAAGGTCTCTAAAGAAAATGTTTTTATTCCTTGAGATGTCAGCAACTCTTCAGTGCTTGATGCCTCCATATATGGATATTGGAATAGTACATACGACTACATGCATTTTTAATACCCATAATGCAGGAATTGATCTTTCTGATTACATCAGTGTGCTTTAGTATAATTTGCTGAGACAGACACAGAAAATGCTTGATCAGAAACAATGCTTTGAAGACTCAGTAGTTGGCTATTAAAGTTAGGATTAACCAAAAGGAGATCATAAAACGGCATGATACCATATGCCAAGTGATTGCAAAGATGTTTGAGGGGGTAACTTTTAAACAACTTTGACATTCCTCTGGGCCAATTCTGCCATCCGTAGTCATGCTGAGTAGCATTTTATTCCACTAATAGCCTTGATCTGATCAGTGCGACTTTTGCAAAATAAGGCACAACTCAGTGTGAGTGAACATGGCAAAAATGGGTCTATGCTTTACTGTGTGTATGTGCTTATTTGTAGTTACTTGGCAAAATGATCTGTTAGTACTTACTTTTTGATACAAAAATACAAATTAAACCTTAGTGTATTTTTCAAGAACCTGCTTCTTCCACTGGGATTTCTCTGCATCGTGAGCAAAAGGATCGCAGTCTGACTAGATATCCATATGATCCTCATCAGTCTGATGTTCAAGAACTGAGTAAGCATGAATTCCTTGGAAAGAAGGAGTATTGTTCTCACTTGTTATCCAAGGAGCTGGGGCACACAGTAGATGGAAGATCTGAAGAATAAAAGAAGTTGAGGTAAGGGGAAAGGCTAGTGTCCTAGACTTCAAGAGGAGGCAATTTTCTTTGTTTCTTTGTAACTCTAACTGAGTTATAGTCAGTTTTTATTGTCTTTACCTATGTTGAGGATGAAGTGGATTAAAATGCTTATTAACAGAGCTTTCAGCTTTTTTTTTTTCAGTCTGCAAGCACAATCTAGTCCACTTTTTCTTAATCTACATCAATTGCCATACTTAAAAAACATGAACTTCTTCTATTCTGAGTTCGTTGCCTTTCTGATAGTTATGGCTTTGCTATAAAATCCATAAATTTGTAAATGACCTTGATTACTATCTTGTTGTTTGTTCTGAAAACTGATGATGACAATCTAATCTCTGAGCTTTGCGCTGTAGGTCATATTATCAGAGATATTTTCTTAAATATTTTTATTTGTAGTTGTTCAATCAAATAGTGCTTTTGAAGAGGCAGGAAAGATTTTTAAGTGTGATAGGAGATGAGAAAGTGAGAAAATAAGTGTCACGCTTGAGGAAGGTGCTAGTTTAGTGTGACACTTAAGCAGCAGACCCTTTCACTATGCTGCTACAAGGTACATATTGATCCCTAACTTGCCATATTGGCCTCTTGATGACTTTGCCCGCCTGATGTATCAATTTATTCTTTTTTTGTTTTAATTATGTGTTTTCTTTTAATCCAGTAGCCTGTGTGGAAAGGTAGAGACAGCTCTCAGCTGTTGTTGGGGTGACTGCTTGGGGCTCGGCTGCACCGAGCCTAGTGCTGCGTGCCTGCAGAGCTGTAGTGCAAAGCGGCTTATATACACCTATGAAAATTCAGTTTTGTTTTTTGTGTCATGTTGCAGCTCATACTGAGATTGCGGTGTGCTTCCAGTAGTAACGGCCAGCGAGTCAGGTCTGACGGCAGCATTTCGGTCAGCTGCGTGTCCGAAACATGTCTAAAAAGACTAATTTTGCATACAATTAGAGGGGCCAGGTGCTCCAAAAGAATCAGTTCTGGAGCTGATTCAGAAAAAAACCCTGGGATTTGAAAAATCAGGCTTTTTAAATGCAAGTCAAGAGATAGGTGCATAAAACCTGACAAATGGTCATGCTGGGTCAGACTAAGGCCCACCTACATCAGTGAAACACATCTTCCCATATTGTCTTGGGCAGGGGTGAGCAGCTAACACTAACCACGATACCAACTAACCACAAATAGCAGCAGTGATTCCCTTTCAGCTTCTGGCTATCAGCAGGTTAGGAACTGCCCGTTCTGGAGATCGCCTTCAGAACAGCAATGGAAAAGAGTTCATCTGTCTGTGCTCCTTCACAGCACAAACTTGTTTCTTTGGGTATTTTTTTAGTGTAGCTGTTTTTTACTTAGGTCACAGTGCAACATACAATGAAAAAAAAAAGGTGTTTTGACAAATATTCTGTGTATACTTGCACAAAAGTTTGGAAAAATGAATAAAAAATTTAAAAGTTGGATTGCTTAGACAACCTGACATTGTTTAAGCCAATTTTAATAAATGTTAGTGTGAAATACATGTTACATAGCTCTTTTAAGCACAACCAGGTGTTTGTTAATTCTGCCATTCACATTCTGGAGGACTAATCCAGTTAAGTTTTCCTTACATCTGCAATGTAAGATAATATTCATTAAATGTGCTGTTACCTATCCAGGTTATACTAAAAAATGGCAGGCTTAGAGTTTATATTACAGCAACAGCTCCCTGTTTGCTAGTGTTTCTGAATGCCTCATGTCATATTTTGGTCTCTCAGCCTTTGCCTGATCTTGCAAAGTAGGAATTAATGATTGTCAGCCACTCACCATGCTTTAGATTTGACAACACTTATGTTTCCTCCTTTCAGTACTCTGTCTTCAAGCGTCATTTCCAAAGAAAGTATTTTCATTTATCTTTTTTTTTTCCCTAATGCTTTGCTAAAGATATTATGCATGCTTTTTTCACTACAACCCAACTTAAAGAGGCTGACCCTTAATGGACGACAATGAAACAAGCTCAAATCTACCCCATGGCGCATATTCTTCTGCAGGAAGCTGTGTTTTCAAGGAAGTGTACTTTGCCAGCTCAGACTGGTCCCAGATCATGTCTACCCCATCAAACTGTTTGCAGACCCCCCTGTCAGATTCTTTGATTTGGACTTGCAGGTGAAGACTACCAAAGATACTTGATGCAGGATTGAAGCAGCAGGTTGCAGTTGTATTTACATATTCTGTGTGCATATGATATATATAAAAATTCACATACAGATATATGACACATATAAACATGTAAAAAAATACCTAACTCTGTGCCAGGATGTTAACTTTATATTCCCATAGCATACACAGAATACACATATGATCCATTAGATCTTTTTTATAGATGACTTTGCTCAAAAAAATCCCATGGTCTAAGATACATGGAAATTTTCACCTCGTTTCACAAAGCTTGGGATTCCTCCGCCTGTACCTGAGTGCCTGCTGCTGCAGACTAGCCCTTGAACCCACTCAAGGCCTCACACTGCTCCTTTACCTTTTTTCACCAGACACTAGCCTTTGACCAGCCAACCTCTCTGAAATCCTGTGTTCGAGCGTGTACTTGCTAGATTTGCCCACCTGCCCTCAGCACTGGTATTCCACTACGTAGCTTAGCTGTCTGATGTTGGGGTCACACTCGGGAACCCAAGAGGCTGTCATGAACCGGTCTCACTCCTGTTCACATCTCTCACATGCTTTCATGTACTTCGCATACAGTTGGTCTCAGTGTTTTGAGGTGACCTCAGTTCTAAGTGTAAAGGTGTGAAGATACAGATCTAGGTGTAACATTTCCTTTGACCTGGGACCACTCTGTTTGGAAGCAGAAGACAATGCAGCCCTATTGTCAACACCGTTTGTGCACTGTCTATCTTTTGAAACTACTGAATTCATACATTTATGGGACTGTGTGTTGAAACACTCTTCTCTTTTAGAACAGCTCAACAGGTCTCCTCAGAAACTTTGTGCATAGAACACTTGGTGACATGCTTCTTAAGTGCTCCCTCTCTGACCTGTACAATTGTTATAAAGTACAGTTGTCATCATTGTGTGTTAGATGTCAAACCAGATTGACCTAAACTGCATGTTGGCACATCTCAAGAATGGAATCACTCTCTGTATCAGCTTCAACATCTATAACAGTCTCTTACACCAAGGACAGGAATCTACCATGAACCCCATCCTTTTTTCTAATCTTATATTAGCTTCAGACTGGCAGAACAATGTGAAGAAACACATTTTGCAGGCTTCTGCATTTTCTTCTATTCTGTTAGCAGAAAGTTATCTGTGAAGAAAAGAACCTTTTGGTAGGTGGATGGGTGGCAGGCCACTGCTCTTGCAAGCAGAACCATGCACACAGCTGTAACTGCAATCAGTTTAAGTTACAGTATGGTGACTAGGATGCAGATCTATGTTGCGTGTGAACTGGGTTGTGTTCCTAAGTGAACATGTGCCATTGCCTTTAGATGTAAATAAAAGCAAAGAAAAAAAGTGAGGGCTTGCACGCTCTGAGTGTTGGGCACATGCAGTCTGATTGCCAAGGTCCAGAGCTCCTCCTCTCACACAGCACATGGGCACGACCATGTCCCTCAGAGTGAGATCTGGGCTGGAATGAGCATGACACGGCCTATGACTGCCCACGTGGAAAAGCTGAACTCAGAGATGTGCCCGTAACCTTACTTTTCCCTGAGACTTGGGCCTATCCTTTAAAAAAGGTAATAAAGAGAACCCTTAAAAAAGGGTAATTACCCTTTAAAAGGGTAATAAGGAGGACCCTGGGAAATACTGAGCAATCAGCTTCACTTCAGTGTCCAGGAAGATCAAGGAAATTCCTCCTGGAAGTTATGTTGAAGTATATGGAACACAGGGAGGTGATTATAGACAGCCAGTATGGGTTCACAAAGGGCAAATCACGCCTGAGTAACCTAGTGGCCTCCTATGATGGCGACACTGCTTTGGGGGATAATGCAAAAGCTATTGACATCATCTACCTGGACTTCTGTAAGGCCTTTGATACAGTCCCTCACAGCATTCTTATCTCTAAATTGGAGACAAATGGGTTTGATGGATGGATAATTCAATGGATAAGGAATTGGCTGGATGGCCGCATCGAAAGAGTTACAGTCAGTGGCTCAATGTCCAAATGGAAACCAGTAATGAGTGGTATCCCTCAAGGGTCTGTACTGGAACAAACACTATTTAGTATCTTCAACAATGACATAGATAGTGGGATCAAGTGCACCCTCAGCAAGTTTGCAGACAGCATCAAGCTAAGTGGTGCTGTTGATATTCCTGAGGCAAGGGGTGCCATCCAGGGGGATCTTGACAGGCCGTAGGAGTGGTCCCATGTGAACATCATGAAGTTCAACAAGGCCAAGTGCAAGGTCCTGCACTTGGGTCATGGCAACCCCCACTACCAGTA
>JANZLQ010000007.1:26691519-26704658 GCA_026212715.1 Elanus axillaris | reverse complement strand
TACTGGTAGTGGGGGTTGCCATGACCCAAGTGCAGGACCTTGCACTTGGCCTTGTTGAACTTCATGATGTTCACATGAGCCATCTTTTTTTCAATAGGATACTTTTCCCACTTGTGGAGTTCGGGTCTGTGTTCTGAAACCTTGTGGCCTAGTTAACTCCTATGAAGGATTTATAGGTAGTATAAACTGAAAGCATAGCATTCCCATCTCATGTTTATCAAATGCTATTGATAATGCCTGTAAAATATGTCTACATCTATTAGGAGATGAAGCCAGTGATGATTGTTAGGATACCTGTTGGCAAGGTAGTTCCTCAGGTTAAATCATTTCACACCTGGGGTTTTAAAATGGTTACAATGATTAAATACAAAGCCATATTCTGTTATGGATAAAATGTATGAGTGCATTTTAGCATGTAAGACATTTAATATAGTTATTTATTTTTGACTCAGCACAAAATGCGTGACAGCCCATCTCTTTTAGATAGCGTATCTCCTCTTGTATCTCATAGATACCTGCACTTTAGGTGCAGCAAGTGTCTGTAAAGCCTGATAAGGAGGCAGATTTCAGTGGTGGAGGAGCCATCTTTCATGGTATTTTGGGACTGAAAGAAGATATGTTAGTTGTTCCACTGGTGCAGACTTGCATGAAAATAAATTATTTCTTTCTCGGACCAAGGAGCAAGTGGGCAGTCACTTTAATCCAGACTTGCAATAATTTACAACTCAAAGGAAAAAGAGAGAAGATAAGAAGAGCTTGATTTATATACTCTGTGCACTGTTTGCAGAGATGCAACACAAACAAATGCCAAAAAAAAGGTGTCTGTGCAGTCAGACCTGCACCCTAACAATGTTTGCACAAGTGCTGATTTGACTGGCTATTCAGGAAAGGTGAAGGTCCTGACAAAATACTTCTCACTATATATTGCATACTAAAATACTATACTCATTATACCATATACTAAAATACCATACTCGGTATATTTAATACAGTGTGTTCTTTAAGGAGACTAGAGCAATGAGTCTTGAATGTCTTAAAACTACTCATATCCCTGCAGTGGGGTTTAACAAAGGTTCTGAACTCACCCCTAATTCCAATACTTCAAATTCAGTTTTCAAATGAAGAAGTTTATGTAAATGGATGGTGCAATTTTTTGCAGTTCCTGAAGTTCCAGAATCTGAAGTCATACTACTTTTGAGAGAGGCATGAATATCTAAATGCCAGTCTCATTTTTGGAAAAAATAAATTATGCTTCTAAGTTAGCCAGAAACATTTTGGAAATTTCATCCTTGGACACATCAGATGAGTGGGATGAGAAGTGAACATTTTCTTTCTCCATGTTTCTCCATGATTAGTATGTTCTGTACAGTGTGTTACAGTGTGACAACATCAGCTTGAAGTATTACTCTCATGTTCATTTTTGTCTGGCCATTTGTTCCCCTGGCTATTAAGTGTGTGCAGTGTATAATTACAAACAGAAGAACAAATTGCTTAAAATGTACTAAAATATAGCTTTGAATTGTTCCTACTCATAAAAGAAGCAGGTGAAATAACAAATTAGTTTTACCCATCCCCCAGCAAAATGCCATTATCTATATGCACAAAATATCTATGGGGAAAAGAAAAATGGAGAGGTGTAATTATAGCAAAGTTATAACAAGCTGCAATGTCTTGTCACTGCAAACAGACTGTCTAAGGGCTGCATTGGGAAACATTAATATTTAAATATATTCTTCAGGACATTTCCAGGAGCTCAGTGTGAAACATCTTTGTCTACTTAACACATACATGTTTTAAGACATCAGTATTTTGCACACATAGAGAAACACTTTAACTCGCTGCAGCAAAATCATGGGTAAATGTCTTTCTATGCTTACCACACTGCCAAACTATTGGATTTCTAGGAGATCTTTCAGGCATAGGAGAGCTCACAAGAGTTACATCTAATTTCATTTCAGGTTCTAATGTAGCCTTAACTTTTAAAAAATCACTCTAGAAAGTGAGTATCTGAAAGTCTGGAGCAAAACTGACAAACGTAAGAGGACAAGTTCTAACACAAAACTAAAGAAAATTAAATAGGCAAATAATCTTTTGAGCAATGAGGTACAGCCATTTTGTTTCTTTGATAATTTCTTTATTTTAAGGAGTAATCACTGACTTTGCTGGGGCAGACACTTTGTGGCAACTTGGGACATAAAGCATCAGTCACAAAGACCAAGTGGTCTGTTAGTTTTGAAATTCAAGCTTGTGTCCTATGTTGCCCTGCTTCAGGCTCTGCTACCCAGGATCAAAGGGGTGGACATGCCATGTATATGACAATGTGATCTGTGTGTTTACTTTGTAGATTTCTTCCTATCAGTCTCGACAACATTCATTCAAATAGCTGAAACATTGACAGGACATGTCTACAAAACCATTGGGTTTGTCTTTGTTCATTAAATACCTCATTCGATCATATCCACTTGTGGAAGTTGATGCAGCCTTCATTGACATTGTAATTAGAAGCATATATTTATGTAGTTTGATAATACAGAACTAATCTTCATTGTGTTTGCCTGTTGGATAAGAGAATATTAGCTTTTACTTGCCTGTGTTCTGCACATAGAACTTCCACTGGAAGAATAATCAACAATAAAATCCAGGAGGCAGAGAACAGTACTTCAGAGAAGGATATGGGATTAGAGTCAGTCACAAGTTGAATATAAGCCAATAGTGTCTTGGGTTTGGATGATATGTGAGAAATTGCAAATGCCATCTTGGGATGTAGAAATGGAAGAATGATGCCAGCAACACAGAGTAATTTGCTATAGCCTTGCTGAGGTGTTAGTGTCAGGGCTTTTTGTGTTTATAGCCATCACACTTGGAGGAAGATTTGGAATGGTTGGTATGAGAACAGCAATGAGAATGAACAGCTATGTTCTAGGAAATATGACCCAAGAGGGGAGGCTGGAAATATTGGCATTGTCTCATCTAGATCAGAGAGAAAATTGGAGGGCATTGGCCTTCAGGTATTAAAAGAAAGCTTGGAAAAGTAAGCAAATTTCATCTTTTTTTGGTGCTCGTTCTGTGGAGGACAAGGAGTAGCAGGCGCAAATTAGAGCATAAGAAAAGAATGTAGGAGTTAGGAAAATATTTTCAGCTCTGAAATAGATTGCCTGTGATGCCTTCTGACTCCTAATATTGAGCATGTTTAAAAGAGTGTTAGAAAAATGTCTTTCAATAATGATTGACGTAGCCTTGGGCAAAAAGGATGGTTTAGGTGACATCTGGACAGCCCATCCAGTCATTTTTAATGTGTTTTCATTGCCTGGAAATTCAGAACTAAACCCAAAGTCTGTTTGTTTCACCCATCTGCTCTATTAATGCTCTGTGGGTGCTATATTCCATGGTTTGAAGTGTCCTACATTTGGTCAGAGTAAACCCTTAATATTATTCAGTATCCATTTGCTCAGTACCAACAAAGACATTTTTGCAAAGAGTAGGTTAGGTTTTTCAATATTTAGTTCCACAGAATGCCTGGAGGATTTCCTCAGAACAGAAATAACATTTGGCAGATTTAGTGGAATTTTCTTGGGATAAGGGTAAATATTTGAGATCTCCCCATAGGTAATGGAACTGATCTTGACTACCTGTTTACCACCAATTCTCTAGATGATTGCTTCAGCTCAGGATAGAAGTTTAGAAAAATAAATTTTACCCCTTTTCAAAAAAAAAAAAAAAAAGGTCCTCTTCCATATTTATCTATTTAGTTTTGAGCCTGCTTTCTCTATTTTATCACCTGAAAGACAAGTGTCTACATCACTTTTATCACATCCAAGCAGTTTATTATGGGATGTGCCACTGCAGGTCTATATAGATACTTAACCACAGCTATATCATTGCATGTTAGGATAGAGGCTCATTCTTGTCAGCTCAGGAGAAATGGCAAAGCTGTGGGAAGTAATGCATGAGCCTACATAAAAATATTGCAGAAAGTCAGAGTCCACTTGTATCAGGAGGAAAATTCACTTCAGGTTAAAACCTCTTTTAAATATAAGCAGTCAGTGTCACTCTAAGTAAGAAACGTAATTGTGGTTGCTATCATGTGTAACAGTTACAAATTCCATTTCAGAGTAGCTTCAGAATGAGAAATACAAAGAATTGCCAAGCAATCCACTAGGGTCAGTGGAGCTTCTCTGGTCATTCTAGACAGAGAGACTTACCCTATTTGAGCACCTGCTTGTTAGCAGCAGTGAAAATGGGGCTTGAAAAGAACTGAAATATCAATACTTTACTCTTTTACAGATGTCATGGCACCCCTTTCTCATGTATTTAACATATTTTGAAAGCTTTACCCTGGGGAGGGAAAAAGGATGAAAGCTCTTAGGGTCATGGATGTTATCAGCATCTTCTGCAGCATGAGTTATGCAAACTGGCTCTTTTACCCTTCCTTGAATCTTCAAAATTTGGGTTTGATTAGGTTCAGCTCATGTTATGCATGGGAGATGCTGTGACTGCTAAGGGATGTTCTTATAAAACCTCATTCTTCTTCAATGGTCAGAATTTAATTTGGTAGAGATTCCTAAAGGATGCAATTTTGAGCAGTTGTATTTAGAGTTTATTTAGTTGCTTCAATGGAATCAATATTGTTGACATTGTATTATTCTGTGGATACTAATTTGATTTAACACCACCAAACTCAATTAGAAGCTATTAATTCTCACTATTATTTCAGTAACAGAAGTATATGAATATAATGAGAATATATTGAGAAGCTCTGAAAACCTGGGTAGCCATTATTGGTTAAATGAATGTTAGTGTGGCAGCAACCATCTGGATTTCCCTAGTTACCCCTGTATGGTCTGCCTAAGTGTTCTAGAAAGACTATTATCCTTGATGAGTTTGGAAGTGCGGATAATTCATTACCCTCCAGGAGGCCAGAAAATGTTTAAAAGCTTTTAATAGTTCCCATAAAAAGAAGAATAAAATTAGAGGCCACCATGAAAACACTGAATAAGTGACCAATGTACTCTTACCAGTGGAGTTTTCAGAATTATATATTGTCAGGGAACATTAACAACAACTGGAGTTAGTTTCCTTTTCACAGAGTGCATAGTGTATGCATTAAGACATGCCACTGATCCTGCTTGGATGTTGCAAGATGAACCTGCTTTCCAGAAAAGAATTCCAGGAAATGTCACAAATATAAAAAAGGATTATTTAAAAGGTTTTGTAAATTTTGTTTACACAACATGATGTGTGTCTCCAACGTCTAATTTAGATAGGATCTTTATTTTTTTTTTTTTTATTCTAGCTAAACTGGGATTATCTCAGTCTTTCATTATAGCTCTGCAGTTTCTCCTTAAGCTAGGCTACAGTTCCTTGAAGATAATATATCTCAAAAAGTTACCTTTTCTTCAGGCTTTATGAATTATCCTGGTAATGAGATGCATAAAGAACTTGCCCCAGGTTTTGTAAGCTATGTGCAGGACTGATATGTGGTAATGTCAGGCAGCCTTATATGACCTTCCTTGTTATTTATTTCTTAAAAGAAGCATGAAGGGAAAAATTGAAAAGGAGTGTGCAATGTTGTTGTGTAAGGAAAAAGCAGGTAGAACTGGTTGCCTGTATTAATGTGTGTGAGAATGAGGAAGGACTCTGCTGGTTGGACAGTCCTTGAGAATCTGAAAGAGCTGTTGGAAAAGATGCAGAATTGGCAGGACCTCTGTTCAGAGTTGAATGTATAGAGCTACACATTGAAGTTTGCTTTAGTGATCAGCAGAAGGGAATTTTTGGAAACTGGACCAGTGAAGATGCTACATCACCTCTGTCAGCTTTCTCCTCTCTGGCTGCTCTGCTATCTCCCTCTTTTTCCTTGTAGTTTTTGACCCCTAAGTCTGTTCATATGATGTGTTGGGGAAGATGTGGACAGTGGAGAACAGGGAACACAGATATTCTCAGGGTGCTAAAGGTACCTAAACGGTGCACCATGGATGAGACGGATAAGCAGAACAAACCATCCTGGTTTTAGAAAGTTCTTTTCAGATTTTGGCATGCTCATTGATTGAGTGCATGATGCCAGCAGTCGTCTCTGAGTTCTCTATGTGTTGTCAAAAAGTCTTAACTGCTTCCAGAATACAGACATCTCCACTGGTGGTCCATGTTCCTGTACAAAATAGCCACAGAAGTGGTTGGAAGCTGGAATTAAATGGCTCTGGGCACCCCCAAAAGCAATCATGATATTTCAGAAGATAAGTGAAAGCAGCTTTTTGAATTCGTGACTGAATTCAGAGTGCCCTTGTGGTACCACCGCGGAATTGCCAGCATCCTTCCCTATTTCTGAGGAGACCAAAACTTTATTTCATTTACATGTGATACCATATTTGCTCCCACCTTCTTAACGGTAAGCATATGTCCTTGCCTATGTAGTGCTGAAAGAGGAGGGAGTGGGAGAGCTTACTGTGTGCACTTAAATATTGTGCAGTCTGCGGATAGGGAGAACAACAATGTTGTTTAAATAAATTACATCTCCAGGTTTACAGATGGATGGGTAAATCCCCTCAGTGTTTCTTAGAGGTTGCATTTGCGTATTTTACCATCAGTTCACTGCAGTGGTACCATTTTGGAGACAAAAATATAGATGCTTGACAGACTTGCATTGCAGCTAAAAGGAAAAAAAAAAAAGTATTGTTTGCTCCTAGGCTTGGAGTCCCAGGATTGCTCAACTTTTAGACTATACTGATATTCAGGTTGCTATAGGGTACTGCCTACTTAATGAAGTCTTCTTACATGAAGATCCATGGTTATGAGGCCCCATTCATTGCTACCTGAGGAACTGGAATTCCTCCTATTGACTTAAATGACATCATGTATGTGGGCCTAAATGAAGAGTCCAGGAGTAGTGATATCACGGAGAAGCGGGGAAGTAGGGAAGTAGGTGAAAGTCGGTGTTTTCCCATGAAGCTAACTATAGCCCAAGGGGAAGGAACAGAGAAGGAGTTGCTGTCATGAATCCTGTGGATCAGGATGTATTATAAGCAGTAATGTAATTCATACAAAAAGCCCAGAAGGGGACATTTATACTGCATAGTTAACCAGTGTGCATAAAACCTTAACTCAGGACAGATATCCACTCCAGTAATTGGTAGTCACACAATCATTATTCAAAGAACACAATGTAATATCAGAGATCTTTTTTCCTGTCTTCTGTTAGTGAGTGCTACTCTGGGAATGGCAGGCGAGCAGTCTTTCAAAGTCATTTATATATCAGCTATGAAGTGAATGAGGCAAAACTGTGAAATGAATTGAAACATGTTTTGCAGCTGATCAGTCTTTCATTCGTCATCTTCCCCTTTGGGATAAAAGGCATGGACTGAAATAGGAAAGGAAGGAGACAATTAAAGAAGTCTAAGCAGAGAGTCTGCCCTGGCTTGTGCCAGCAGTCAGCTCCCATCTACTGGCCCTGCTGGTGGAAGCATCACTGGGACCACTCATAACCCACCAATGCTGTAGGAACACAGTTTTGGAAATGGGGTGCTTGCAGTTATGTTATAGGTGAAGAAGAAAAAAATGCCCCTGCAGCTTAAGGTAAATGAAAACTAGTGCAGGGCTGAGCATCATAAGAATGAATTAGGATGTTCTTTTTCATTGTATTTTAGACGTGAAATTAAAGCATGCAGGACCCTTGTGTTTTACTCTTAGGCCTGAGATTACCTGATGTCATAAAACATGATGACACAAATATTGCTCATTTATGTCACTATAAAATTAAGTTTATAGTCATACAATCAGTACTGCCATTTATGCTATCTAAGCTCAGCATTACTAATTGTATCACTATAAAGTTATTTTATAGTCATATAAACAGTACAGATAATGCTGTCAGGCATTGGTATTAATGCTGCAAATAAACCTACAAACATTTTATCCAGATATCTTTTATGGTGCTAATATGCAAACATTAGGGGCAAGCTAATCATTGTAATCTGTGATCCTGTGGCCAGTTATTTTTATCACTGGAGAATGAGACAAGGGAGTGCCCTTGCACTTGTCTCTGGCTAAAATATTTATTACTACATTTATTTTTCATAAATGTCTATCTATGTCATAAATGACTATCGCAACTCCAACTGGGGATGTGCAGCAAGTACATCTCTAAGGGCAGGTCACACTCTGAGGACCTGCAGGCAGGAGAAGTTCAGTTTCTGGGTGAGTGGCTGGTGTAATTCTGTAGCTCTTTTTGCTGGAAAAGATATTGGAAGTCCAGTTGGGAAAGTAATCTTTTCTACTAGAAACTACATTGTGGTTTTGTTGCCTCCTGAGGATAGCAGAAATAAAAAATTAAAGAGCCTCTCTGTGAGGGTTCGCATTGTGCCCTGTTCCCAGATTCCTGCCTCATCTATTGTCTCCAATAAGTTTCTTGGGTGGGAGAAGACCTGTGACTTGTAATGGAAGAATAAAAGGGAAATTCTTGTCTCATACACTTTTACTGTTAATTTGCAATTCTTAGTCATAAAGCTTGCTTAAAAAAAAAAAAAAATTATCCAAAGACCATGATAGGTTATATCTATCTAGCAGCAAAGGCAGTGAGAGAATGCAGTGGTGCAGATGATTATTTTATGGCTTAAGGGCTATTAAGCTCAGGAATGGATGATAAAGTTGCATGTGCAGTGTGATCACATAAACATTTTTTGTAGAACATCAGGATTAATGAGATTACAGAAAAAAAAAACACACCACAAAACACCAAGAAAAAAAGATTAACACAGGGAGGTCTGCTACAGGTGTTGATTAATCTTTCAGGAAATCCAAAGTTCAAGTGTTTTAAGGTCTGGGACATACTGAGGGAAACCTCAGGTTTCTTCCCCAAGATTCACAAACAAGCATCTGTCTTTTGAGAGTTTTTCCTCAGTTTCTCCCAGAGGCTTACAAGTGCTGCAAGGGCAAACCAGGGCAGACATGGCTCTCAATGCCATGTTGCAGATGGGCACTGACTTGGTGCAGTGAGGATGGGATGGCACCCGTATCAAGATACTTCATCACTGCTGGTCCTGGCTAGCAGGAGGAAGAACAAGTTGAAGCAGAGAAAAGGGAAGTGCTCTAAGACCCCAAAGCAGGTGAGGACAGTCAGCAAAGACAATTGTCTCTTGTCATGGACTCTGCTGAGAAGTTAGGGTAACACCTTAGGTGAGATGCTTCATTCTTCATATGGCTAAAATGGGGGAGAAGAAATCCTTCCTTGGTGTCTAAATGGTTCAAAAACTGCACAAGCAGGCACTTGCAGCATTGGTCCTACTTCACCCCAACCTTGTGATGCATACCCGCCTGGGGAAGAGGAGACTCCCAGCACTCAGAAAGGACACAGGTAGCAAGGAGAAAGCCATTCCCACTCCAGCTTTCTCAAGTGGCAGTGCAGCCTCCGTCCACTTTGGCAATGTAATTGAACTCTCAAACTTTGTTTTAGAAGACTCTTGGAAATTCATACATTTCTGAAGCTTTTCCTGTCTGCAGTTCTGTCCTGGGATGCCAGGTCCTTTTTCAAACTCCTTGCTATGAAAGGTTGGAAAGGGCTTTTCAAATGGATGCCTAAGAGGCACTGCAGAGGAAAAAAGATCTCTGCATTCAGTGTCACTCCTGTTTGATATGTTTCATAAAAAGTGAGATGATAAAATGACTTTTTTTAACTCTCCCCAGTATTCTGGGTTTGTGTTATGCTTTATACCAGAAATGCTGGGTGGTGGTCAAATAAGAGAATTTCAAATTTTATAAAACATGTGCTGCATAAAAGCAGAGCTCCTAGAGTCAAACCTGCAAATGGTAAGAGCAGAAAGCTTAAGAACTCCAGACACAAGATTTTGAAGCAGTGAAATGCAATTATGTATTAACCTCCTACTCCAATTTTAACTAAATTTTAACTGTCCTACTTAGACTGGTCTTGGAATACATGGGCAAAATGTGACGCAGCTAAAACATTACTCAGGCTGTGAGTTGAAAGCAGGATGACTTACTCAAGACCTCCTACAGCATGCTACTCTGTGTGCAAGCCCAGATGAAAATTCACTGTGTTTATTTAAAAGCTCTAAATGGGATACTGCAGAGACATAGTAGTATGGTCCCCACAGTGCTCCTTACAGGAGGTACCTAGTCAGGTAAAGAAAAAGTGAGGATCTGCAATATCATTTGGGATTCTCTGTGAAGCCCATGGTAGAGGGGAAGCATTTTATGTTTATAAACACAGAAAAAGAGCAACTCATTGGAAAATGAGATCGGCTTTTAGTCTAGATCTATTTGCCACATTTTTATATAGTATGTATTTCAAAATTTGATGAATATAATAAAGCAAAAAGCAATATCTTTTTTATATTTCTATTCATATCAATTTTTTTTAAATATTTTACTTTCTTTAAAATAAGAAACTATACATAGAAGGAATATATGTAATCCCTTGATTTAAAAACAGGCGGACAGACGCAGCATAAAACTTGCCTTAGGTGCTACATTTTTATGTTAGCTGCCTTGATTATTCTTTCTAACCAGGTAAAGTTAATTAAAAGAAGCTCTCTGCATACAGTTTAGTCACTAATACAATTACAGAGCACTTTTGGGTTAAAGAGTTCAGTGTCCTCTTCTGGAATGAGTAGTGATGCTTGGAGTTTAATATGACTCTCATCATTATGCCTGGACTCTGTGCCCAAGATTTTTGGTCTGGTTTGAATGATATGAGTTCTCCAGACTGAGACCAGAATATTCACTTTCCTAAACAGATGAGGAGAGAATGCTAATGAATTACCCCATACAATTAAAAGTTTTGTATTTTATTAGGAAAAAGAAAAAAGGTAAGTAGAAATAAAGCAAATCTCTACACACTTAAATGCCTTCAGACATCAAGCTAATACTTTGAAGACCAAAAGATGCAAGCCAGAATGAAACAAGCAGGCGTGATAACATCAGATGATTATAGGACATCAGAAAGCACGAGGCAATTTGTTCACTGTGCATCCAGATTGATCTCTACAGTGTTTCTTCAGTTGAATGCATATACCTACTACACACTAATGATTTTTAGACTATATTAAGAGCCTTTCATTCTGGAAAATAAGTGGTTCTGCTACTTCAGCTTTGGTGGACACTATCTTTTTATGGCTTGTAAATGGAACATGTATGTTAGGAGAGTCAGTTTCTTGGGTTTTGTCATGGTTTAACCCCAGCCAGTAAATAAGTACCACATAGCCGCTCACTCATTCCCCCCACTCAGTGGGATGGGGGAGGCAACTGGGGGAAAAAAAATAAAACTCATGGGTTGAGATAAGGACAGTTTAATAGACCAGAAAGGAAGAAACTAATAATGATAATAACAACAATAATAAAATGACAACAACAACAACAATAATAATAAAAGGTTTGGAATATACAAAACAAGGGATGCACAATGCAATTCCTCACCAGTTGCCAACCGATGCCCAGTTAGTTCCCCAGCAGCGATCCCTCCCCGGCCAACTCCCCCCCCCCAGTTTCTATACTGGACATGACATCCCATGGTGTGGAATACCCCTTTGGCCAGTTTGGGTCAGCTGTCCTGGCTGTGTCCCCTCCCAAATTCTTGTGCCTCTCCAGCCTTCTCGCTGGCTGGGCATGAGAAAATAAAAAAAAAAAACAAACCCTTGGCTTAGTCTAAACATTACTTAGCAACAACTGAAAACATCAGTGTGTTATCCACATTCTTTCAGCTACTAGGAAAAAAATTAACTCTATCCCAGCCAAAACCAGGACAGTTTTCCAAATATTTTGGTGTGCTCTGTTTGTTCATTTGAAATGAAGTCTCTAGCTGCTGTAATTGTAAAGAAATCCTTGAAAAATATGACCTGAAGGTAGCCAATGCAATTATATATGGTTGAGTACGCCATGATCCTGAAGCACTAGCTGTGAGAATAGCCCCTTTCGGCTTCAAATAGTAACTCAGATGCCAGTGATGACAGTTCAAATGTCCACAACGTTAACTGCTTGCATGTTCACTGAGGTATGGAAAGGAGACAACAGAAGCAAAGATCTGTGTCATCTACTCCAAGAGAAAACTCTTGGTTGGATGCAGCAGGACAGGATTGCTTGGTAGATATCCACACTTAATATCTTCCCTGGCAGGAGAAGGTAGGACTTAAATGCTCAGCAAGATGTGAGAAATACTGAAGGAAAGGCAAAAACAAAAGAGCACCCAGAGACACTCTCTCACATCCTGAATATAAAAGCAGTCTATGCAGAACATCTTAGGTTGATTTCTTTGGGGACGTCCCATTTACTAAGTTTGAATAAGCTGGCAAAGATAAAACTGCACATTGTTTTGTAATTCATCCCCTTATCACCTGTCATTCGCATCTCAATTTATGAGTTCCATAGACTGAGGCATAAAAGATGGCACTGATCAAGCACATTGTCACTCAGGCCAGTTGTATGGTTTCTCAGAACTTGATATTCTTCATCACTGTCAGATTATTTTGGGTGTCAGAGGTATGAATAAGTATCCCAGGATGGGGCTGATTCAACATCGTGGTTTAAGCCCAGCTGGTAACAAAACCAAACAACGGCAATTGCTCACTCCTCCCCCTTGGCCCCAGCGGGATGAGGAGGAGAAAGTATAAAGAAACACTTGTGGGTCAAGACAAGGACTGGGAGGGATCATGCACCACTTATGGTCATGGGCAAAAGACAGGCTCAACTTGGGGAAAAAAACCCAACAATTTAACTTACTACAAATTAAATCAAAACAAGGATAATGAGAAGTTAAACCAAATGTTAAAACACCTTCCCCCCACGCTCCCTCCCGGCTCAGCCCCACTCCCGGTTCTCTCCCGGCGGCGCAGGGGGATGGGGAATGGGGGTTGGGGTCAGTTCATCCCACCTTGTCTCTGCCACTCCTTCCTCCTCAGGGGGAGGACTCCGCACTCCTCCCCTGCTCCAGTGTGGGGGCCCTCCCACGGGAGACAGTTCATGAACTGCTCCAGCGTATGTCCCTTCCGTGGGCTGCAGTCCTTCAGGCACAGACTGCTCCAGTGCAGCTTTCCCACAGAGTCCTGGCCATCTTCAGGGCCTCCCCTGCTCCGGCGTGGGCTCCTCTCTCCCCGGGCTGCAGGTGGGCATCTGCTCCCCCGCTGCCCTCCCTGGGCTGG
>JANZLQ010000007.1:26675303-26688274 GCA_026212715.1 Elanus axillaris | reverse complement strand
ACCCCAACCCCCATTCCCCGTCCCCCTGACCTGCTGGGGGTAGGGGGGTAGAGAAAATTGGGAGTGGATTTGGGCCTGGGAAGAAGGGAGGGGTGGGGGAAGGTGGTTTTAAGATTTGGTTTTATTTCTCATTATCCTTGTTTTGATTTGATTTGTAGTAAATTAAATTGGTTTGTTTTTTTTCCTAAGTTGAGTCTGGGTTTTGCCCATGACAATAACTGGTGAGTGATCCCTCCCTGTCTTTGTCTCGATCCAGGAGTGTTTCTTTACATTTTCTCCTCCTCATCCCACCAGAGCTGGGGAGGCAGGTCTGAGCAAGCAGCTTTGTGGTGCTTTGTTGCTGGCTGGGCTTAAATCACAACACCTAAGAAGGGACCAGATAGGTCTTGTTGGTTAGGAACCAGTCACTCTGCAGCTGGGCTGTGACACTTCTAGGATTGTTGCCTTGTTCACCACCTAGAGAAAGCTCCCTGGTTTGCCTTTATACCATTGAATACATGAGCATTTCAGTCTTTTTCCATGCCAAACTGAGTAAGGACAGCCAATGGAAATCTGTGTGATTTGTTATCATCTGGTTCACAAAACATGTGAAGGTGTAACAACCAACATGTAAATAATGCACAGAGTGTGACCCCAGCTTATTTTCAGAAAGGCGGTTTTGCAGGGATAGGGAACTGTGAGAGGACATAAAAACAAACCTAAGGTCTTCCACTACTGATTGGAACAGCAAAGGCTGGGGAATGGACCAGCACATACAGCCCCAGAGACTGGGGTGAGACAATACTCCTGGGGGAAACTGGCGGAAACTGCGGGAAGCCATTCCAGCCAGAGCAAATGAAAAAGGTTTTGCTAATAAGCATTTTCTAAGATTATCCCATCTCACTCTCACTGTAGTGTCTGAGCACCTTCCAAATCAAACAAAAGGTATAGCTAAACCTGCAGGTTTTCAGGAATTTTCTGGCACTTCTCTCTATGAACTCTCTGGAACATTTCAGAAAAACACTGGTTTATTTTTTTCCTGTCATTTGCTATGACTCAGCTGGATAGCTCTACCAAGAGTTAGTGCAATCCAAAATAACTGAATTAAACTAAATCACTGAAGTACATGGACATTCTCACTATGTCAAAATACATCATCTCCTTTGAAAATCTACTGTGTCTTTAGCTGTCACTTCTGGCCACTGATGGAATCAGAGATAAAATACCAAGCTGGAAACACCTTAGCTCTGATCCAGTGCAGTTAGGCTTATGCTAGAAAGCAAAGAGTAAGAATGTGAAAAAGGGCAAGCACTGAAGTAGAGAACATAGGGGGAATGTATATTCTCTCCCTAAAGACCTTCAGTGGCAAGCACCATTCAGGAATGATACAGGTTTAGTTCAGTCTGCCTGGGAAAGGATGAGATGACTTTTGAAAGTTCCTTCCAGCCCTGCAAAGACCAAACAAACATACTCACAGCTCCACAGGAACGTTCTTTTTTTTTTTTTTTCTTTTTTTTTTTTCCAGGGATTTTCAGATATGAGTCATCTAACTGTGCCATTAGGCTGTCTACTTGCATTATCTCCAGATCATCACAGCTCTTGCTTGTTTCAAATGCTGACAGTAACTTACTGCATTGAAAAACATAGTTTCTGCTGAGCAGAAAACTCTCCTAGATGATTGTGTAGATTAAAACGTAATCGATACGGCAGCAAGCTTTTGTGTAATCTGCTGAACTCTGGAGCTTCTGGCCAGCACATGAGGCCGTAGCAGCAGAAAGGAGTCTGACAGCTCTGCTGGGCCCTCGATCTGGGCAGGAGGTTTATACCCCTGTCAGTGAGAATGGAGGAAGCAAGAGCACATGTGCATGTCCACAAGGGGACCAGCTAAAGTAGAGTCATGTCAGCTGCACTCAGTGTGTACAGCAAAGTCAATTGCTCAGTGACGTTCTTCTGATGTCAGCACCACAGGGTTGAAACAGGGCCAACCGAGAGCTAAAGATTAGTACAGAGGCTACCGTCAGTCCAGCACCACTTCGCGCAAATGGGAACCAATTAATCTTTGCGGCACATCTGCAGAATGCATATGAAAAATTAAATCCTTGCCTTGCTGAAATCAGTGAGAGCTTTATTTCTGACTTTACTCGAGTCTGATTTCACCCTAAAAATACAAATGTTTATCTCTGTTTTGTAGGTGATTTAGAAATACGTGCCAGAGGGTGGACATAAGTATTGGATTCTGTCCTAGAGATAGGTTGGCTTCTCTAAATTTTCCATGCAATTTAGGACTCTTACACAGTTTTGTTCATTTTCCTGTGAAGATAGCTCTTCATTACATATTACACATGTTTTCTTTGGAAACTCATTATAAATCCACAGATTTAAGGCTTATGTATTCAGAGATTCAATTATTTTTTTTACTTTTTCCCTCAGACTCAGTGGTAAGATGCTGATAAAGGGGAAAGAAAAGTACCTGTTCAAGTTGGGATATGGTGATTATGAACTTGAAAATAGGAAATAATCAGTCTTCTACTAACAGGGTAAAGAAGGGTACACAAAAAAGCCAAACATATGCACAAGGGGAAATGTCGTCTGGGATTTTAATGCTATCAGTTGTTAACTTAACAGGCTCTTGGACTCCTTCTTGCACAGATCAATATTTTCTAGTGCAAATTGGAAGGACCTTTTAAAGAATTTTGCAGATGTTCGTTGTTTTCTCGCCTCTTCCTTGCAAATTCAAAGATTGGTAGAAGTTCTCTCAGAGATGTGCAGTTTCTAACATTTTGACCACTACTCATCTGCTCAGATCTAAAAGTGTTTTAAAAAGACAGCTGCAGCAATACATCATGTGTGGATATTTTAACCTGGATCTCAAATTCAAAAGACTGAAGAAATTTCAACAGGCAATGAAATTCTAGTGGTGAAAGAAAGGCTGGAATTTGCCTTCCCGTCACCATACCTGACAATGTGTACTTTTATATATGCCTGGGTGTTTATTTACTGCTCCCAAAGGCTTCCATGTAATACCACACTTCAGATTTCCACATTCAGGAAGCTGCTTCTTTAATCTGGTATTTCTACAAATTAATTTTTTTCTATCTAAAACTGAGTTGGAATTTCTCTGTCTTATAGAACTTGCAAGTTCTCTAGCCATTGTACATGCTAATGGTTTATATCATCATATAGAAGGAAATTGTAGCTCGATTACGCAGAAGTGCAAGAGATGATTACATGGATGGTTCTGACGCAGGCTTCCTCTATTCTTGGGCAGTAGCTATTAACTTTGTTGTGTCCTTATAAATGGTCATGAATGGTCTTTTCCTGCCCAGTCTGCGGGTGCTTAATTAGCATTTGTAAACAATTTTCAAGTTACTGAGACTACAGACTGTCAAAAAGACTGTATATATTTGATCATGAGGGCAGCGGAACATGTAGTAACATGAGTGAGTCTGTGTGCAAAATGCCATCCCTCCCCAAGGACCATGGTATCATGGCCAGAGAGACTGTCCAGGAGTGGGTATTTTTCATTAAATGGACAAAATAGCCATTCTACAATGTTGTGCATCCCTGGCTTTCCAAATACTAACCAACTAAGCACCCACTGAAACACACACAGTGCATGAGCCAAATGAATCAATAGAAATGCTTTCCAAGGCTGAAAATATAGATTTCACTGGTGAAACACAGGGCACTTCACGCTCTGCTCAAGACAGCAGGGATGCTTGTGTAAGATTATCTGAATTTTCCCCCTGCTATATTTAAAGCAGTGTGACAGCAATATAAAGCAAAAAATTTTAGAAAGGTGACGCTGCCTTTCATATCCTGGAACTGTAATGTTTCCTTTCCATCACAAGGTCAGAGCATTTGATCACTGCTGAGAAGAGTCTTACCAAACTCTGGTAGCATCAGTCATTGTGCTGCTCTACTTTTCTATTCCTTTGATTCCACTGATTTCCATTGTTTTAGAGTCACAGTCGTACAAAACTAAGGTAGAGCAGGAGGTAATCCAGCTCTTTGCAAGGACATTTCCTTAATTACAGAAAACAATAGTATTTTTACCTGAGCTTAAGGTAAAATTCCTAGGATTTTTTTCAAAAGTATTGTATACAAGACATGTTCCTTCCTTCCCTTTTATAGCATTGTAACTGCCCTGGTTTCAGCTGGGATAGAGTTAATATTCTTCCTAGTAGCTGATATAATGTTGTGGTTTGGACTTACTATGAAAATAATGTTGATAACATGCTGATGTATTTAGTTGTTGCTAAGTAATGTTTATACTAAGTCAAGGACTTTTCAGCTTCTCATGCTGTTATCAGTTAATATGTATAATATGACTGAAATAACCAGGGAGCTGCTAAAGTCCTGTGTAGAGCCCACATCAGTTAATATTTAAAATAGGGAAACAATAACTAGACATGATCTAGGCTTTAAGAATAAACTGTTAAACAATGAGGCTTTGTAGATAGGTAGAATGCTTAGGTCAGAAAAGATAATGTATTGTTGTAAGATCAAGAAACCTTGAAGAACTGCTTGGAACTGCCAAGACAGAGGAAGAAGTAGGTAAACGGTAATTCCTACAGGGGGAGATCGCGACCACGGACTCATTGACCACCTACTCAAATGATACCACCTACTCAAAAGAATCAATGAAGGAAGAAGATAAGAGTCTGTGCACTAATTTACATGAGAGTTGAAGAAAGAACCAACCAATAAGGAAATAATAATAATGAATATGCATTATTTAAGCATATAAATGTGGGAATTTTTGAGACAAAGGTGTCCTGTCTCAAGACAGGCACCCATTCATGCGTATTGATGAAATTAATTTGAAAATATCCTGACTGTGTGTGTTATTGGCTCGCACACTGGGTAAATGAACCCCATTTGTGGGTCAACAATGTCCTGCTAGCAAGAAGGCTGGAGGGGCACAAGAAGCTGGGAGGGACACAGCCAGGACAGCTGACCCAAACTGGCCAAAGGGATGTTCCATACCATGGGATGTCATGCCCAGTATAGAAACTGGGGGGAGTTGGCCCGGGGGGGGCGGGCAGATCACTGCTCAGGGGCCAGATGGACATCAGTCAGCGAATGGTGAGCAATTGCATTGTGCATCACTTGTTTTGTATATTCCAATTATTTTATTATTATCATTGTCATATTATTTTTGTTATTATTATCATCATCATCATCTTAATTATTATTTTCTTCCTATCTGTCCTATAAACTGTCTTTATCTCAATCCACGAGTTTTACTTTTTCTGATTCTTTCCCTCATCCCACTGGGTGGGGGGTGAGAGAGCGAGCAGCTGCATGGTGCTTAGTTGCCAGCTGGAGTTGAACCATGATGGTAACTTAATTTATTTCTTTTTTTCTTTTTTTTTTTTTAATACTTCCAGGGGAGACCTTATTGCTCTGTACAACTACCTGAAAGGAGGTTGTAGCGAGGTGGGTATCCATCTGTTTTCCCAGGTAACAAGTGATAGGACAAGAGAAAATGGCCTCAAGTTGGGGGCCAGGGGAGGTTTACATTGGGTATTAGGAAAAAATTCTTCACCAAAAGGGTTGTCAGGCATTGAAACAGGCTGCCCAGGGAAGTGGCTGAGTCACCATCCCTGGAGGTAATTAGAAAATGTGTAGATGTAGCACTTAGGGACATGGTTTAGTGGTGGACTTGGCATTGTAAGGTTTACAGTTGGACTTGAGGGTCTTTTCCAATCTAAATAATCCCAGGATTCTATGATTCTATGGTAGTGCTACAAAAGAGATGCTTTGGAGTTTTAGAGCAGCTATGCTGCCAGTTCATCAAGGATAAACAGCAGGAAATGGGGAGTACTAGCATTTCCTTGGTAAACAGCATACTTCTGTCTGACTCCTTCGCAAGCATCTCTTAGTTCAGTAGTTATGTCCGTGACATCCAAGATTGAAAGTGCTTTGCTGGCGAGGTCATTAAAATTTCAGTGTATTGTTTAAGAATCAATAGAGGACTATTCAGAGCAGCTTTCTGAGGTTGAGTGCTCAGCAGGGTTAAGAATGGAACTTCCATATCCTTAAATCTTTCTGAGATGAAGGCTCTTTCCTTCTCCTTGAATAAATCTATTCAATTACTTGATAAGATTTTGATTTCTTTCTTCTGCACTTTCCTTTTAATAAGAGCTCAACATAGGACTATTCAACAGTAACTAGCATCCTGCCTGCCCCCCATCAAATAGGCTAGTTGTTGTCTGTGTCATGATTTATCCCATGAATACAAAAGAAGAAATTACAAGATTGTGCATGTGATTTTTTTTAAAAGCATTAATATAACGGTGTTTATCTCTTGGATTTTGCTTCCCCTGGTTTTACAACATACTGTCATGCCAACCAAGCTGAGCCACATGTGAGAAAATAGCTTTGTCTACTTCAAATACCAGTCTCTTAAAAATGTTCCACAAAAGGCTGGCTTTTGGAACATCTTCCAAACCAACAGATTTCAGCTCTGTCAAATTTCAATGGAAAGTGATTTTAAATTTCAATTCCTTTTACTGCGAACATCCTTCTGATGTACCCCAAGACGGACTCAAGAGTCCCTGAAGATCATTACAATGGATAAAACCTAAAAAAGGATTATGGAGATGATTCTGTCCTTGAGCCCACCTAGCTTAGGAGTCAGGCTGGTCGGGTCTGCTGAGTTATGGACTTTACAAAATGTAGAGAATCCAATGTATGGCCTCAGATCATGACAATGTGCTAATTTTTGCAGTCAGAAGTTGGATCTCCAGTCAGGATCAGAGACCTGTTCCTGCTTTGGTCCACACGCGGAATGAGATGCAGGTGAATGGTTATTCTGAAGAATAGAACCTATCTGAAAGATTCCAGCACAGGAAGAATGCAAGTTTTTCACTCTAGTTTACCAGCAATTTGATCTGCCCTTCTTCTACCATGTGGTGTTGAATGAGACCCTTCTGCCTCCCCCAAGCTAGGTCAAATTAGTGGGTAACGTGCCACCCCAGCGGTGAGCTTGTGGAGCAGTGGGGTGCAGTCTGCTCCAGCACATCCTTTTCATTTGTTTAGAGACACTCTCTCTCACGTTGGCTTACTCTTTTTCTCATTTTTTGTCCTTTTCATCCACTACGGGAAAAATCTCCCATATTTGATTTTCTCAGAGGTTGGGAAGAATAGCTCAACTGGAAAATGATACTTCCCATATACAAAATATAACACTTTGGAATATTGTAGGTGAATTTGACATGGCCACAGAGCTCATGGGGAAGTTACAGCACTAGGCAGATCAAAGTCAGTGTTTTGTTGGAATATGGAGGGAAGATGCAGTTTTCCATGCCCTGAAAGACCCACCTTTCTTTGTGGAAGTAGAGAGGTTAGCATTTAATATGAAGTAATGGAAGTAGGGTCTATATGAAAGTCAGGCTGAGGGAGGAGAGAAAGACCTGAGCTCGATGGATGAGCTCATGCTTTTACTTGACACCAATTTCAGCAAAACTGAGATTTCACCCCTCAGAGCTGGAAGGTCATGTTGTCCATGCCACATTCTGACAGGACAATCACCTCAATCTAAATGGCTGCAGGGAAAGGTTCATATTAAAGGCTTGCAGAGTGACTGTCAACTTCACAAAGGAATTTTCATTTATCTATAGATATGTAAGTCAATGACTGCCCACAGCTAAAATTGATTTAAATCAAAACTGCATGGAGGTGTGTACACAAATCAGATTGGAGAGCAATGACACACATATTCCTAAACCATCACAGCAGAATGGCAAGAACAAATGCTACTATAATTTAGTGCAAATTTTGTATGTTATGGAGACAAGCAGAAAAAAAAGCAAAATCATTTGGTTCAATACCTCTTCAGGTTATACATATATGAAGGCAATGTAGTGAAATGTTTACTCCTGAGTCTTCTCCTACCTTTTACTTCCCCTGACTCAAATTTCCCTCTTCCTCTGCCACTTCCCTTCCCCTTTCCTGACTTTGTGTGCAACATCTGGAGTGGTGGTTGTATGTGAGAAAATATGTTGGTGATGCCATCCCCACATGGCATGCTGTGTTCTCTCCTGATCATCTGCTGTAAAGGGTAGGTTTTGAAGTGTTTAAAAAGTGAACAACAAATGTTACTTCCTTTTGGAACTGATGAACCCAGTTGACTTGGTACGTGGAAAATATACAGGTGAAAAAGTACTGGGAAAGCAAATGGAAATGAAGATATTTCAGTGGGAAATGAATCAGAAAATATGTATGACAAGTTTATAAAATACCGTTTTGGAAAAAGGCACCAGACACTGCAACTTACTCTTTTTATACAACCATCAAAAATGGTGCTAAATTGCCAGACCACTTATTTAGAGCTAATTGGATGGTTTGAATGTTAGAAAGGTAACTAGAGGAACAAGAAACTATTGAATCAATAACATTAGGATTAGATATTTTGCAAGTGTTTAATACACTCAGAATGATATCAGGATACAAGAATAACAAATAGACTTTCACACGCTTAAGAGTTTAAGTCACTTATAAGTAACCAGGAGCTAGGGGGAAACATCACCTCATCGGCAAGCTACTTCATGAATTTTTTAGAGGACTTTTCCCATCTGTCTTTATGGCAGCCAGTCCAAGCCTTTTTAAGAGACATGGTGGTTCATTAAATATCTCTCTGCACCAACCAAAATTTGTATTTCCTTTTTTTTTTTTTTCCCACTTCTCCTCAAACCTTCATACAGGGCCATATTGGCCACTTCCTGGACAGCTTCATGGAAACTTTGCACCAGAAAGCTCCAGATTTTGGTAAGAACTGCCAGCAAGCCGTTCTGTACACTTCTGAACATAACTCATTTCTGAAAAGATACAGGAGAAGCCAGTGGCCTGTGGCACTGAATGAAACCTTGGACTGTCCTGCAGGCAAACATGAAAACCACACCACTTGTGCTCAATATTGTGCAAAATTATTCTAAGTAGTAACAGCTTTTCCAACTAATTTACAAGATAAGACCCGCTAGACCAGTTTCACATTTTACCAAAGTTTCCCTTTATCTGTCCATATTTATGCACTCATTTATCTATTGTGCCTGTCTTCTTTCGTTTTTTTTCTTTTTTTCTGAAGCTGCATGTTCTTTGGGGGTGAAAAAGTCCTCCGCTGTCTTCCTTACAGTTCTTAACAAAAAGGGCCAAATCTGCAACAGAGATAAATTTTATTTTTGGGGTGAAAACAAGACTGGAAGATATTTCAAATGTTGCCTGCTACTGAAATGTCCTAGTGTCATTCCTGGCAGGACCTTCTTACAACAGCAGATGAAGAGAAATGCAAATCCAGCAAGGAATGCTGCTCCGTGGCAGAGGGAGGCCAGAACTTGCATCTGATACCCACAGTTGTGTATTCTTCATTAGACTAATCACCTCTCTCTGTTGCAAATGACTGTTTCTTCCATTTTGCCTCTTGTCTGAGTTTAGCAGCAGAGCATTGCAGTTGCCTTCTGCCATATTTGGCTTTGTGCTTCCCACTCAAGATGTAAAAGTCCTCTTTAGGGGCTATTTATCACAGTGTTTCTATGACAGATATTGACAGAAATTGAAAGGGAATTTATAGCAGTGATTACTTTTTGTCTAGTCAGAATCATCGTCATTACAACTAATAGCTTGGAAAAGTTGTTCAGCTTGCTTCTCCGTAATGAATAGTGTTCAATAGTTTCTGTATCCTGAGAGGCTTTGTTGTCAAATGCAAGTTCATCAGTAATATTGGAGCACTGTGGGGATCAAAGAATAATGAAACGTTAGTGGATTATTCTCTCTGTGAAAAATACCATTTGTTTCCATTATTTCAAAGTCAAGGGACAAGTCTACACAAAGTCTATTAGCAGAAGCTTTTCAACTGGAGTTGCATCCCTAGGCCGACAGGTGCCGAGGCTGGATTTGCATCAGGTGGGACTCAGCTGGGCTTCACTGAGCTGGGTGCAGTTTTACTGGTGGAGAGCAGATGGGCCAGTGGTCCAAAGAACTGGGGTGCTCTTGAGTGTACCTGCTCACTTTGCTCACAGCTAGTTTCTGCATATCGGCTTCAGCAGCTTTTCAGAAGTGCAACTTTGCTGGCGCTATGTCAGAGCGGCCGCCGCCTCTGCCAGTCGTGTGCTCTTCCTCCAGCTCCTCTTCATCCAGACTCAAACCCGTTCCTTTTCCCACGCGAGGGGTGTCGTGAGCAGCTGGGCTTCTTGCGGCAGTTGCTGGGTCTGACACTAGCTCTGGAGTCAAGAGGTCTCACTGCTGCAAGGTGATAACAACCACTTCGCATTAAATTTTAGCCACAGAGAGGGAAGCCTCAGTCTCCTTAGGGTTAGAAAGAAAATAAGAAAGTCTGAGTCCTCCATGGAGGTGAAGCTGAGGAGGATAATTTCTCTCTGCCTTAAGCTTGCAGCACGGATCCCTGTGATTGAATCCCAAACAGCCCACATTGATTCCTGGCTGAATGCTTTCACTCTCCCCCATATTAGGCCCCATTTTTCCCAGTATGACTCTTTCAGCTTAATATTTTCTTCATGCTACAAAGAAGCAGTTGAGAAATTCATATAAGGAAGGAGTGGAGGGAGGCTAGAACAATTCCATGATAGCTTTTTTTTTTTCATTTCTAAGACTGAAATACAAAGAGCTCTCTTTTACATCTTCATCCCTACCTACTCACTCACAGCCCTAAGGTACAGCAGTTTTAGCATTTGCCACCTACAGTTGGCTGAAGCCCAGGAAAAGGACTGACAAGTTCTTAAAGTAACAGCATATAGGTACGCTAGGTAGGTCCAAAACCAGATTTATTACATCTACTATGCAGGGAGCCCAGGCACATGTCTGGAGCCTGATCCCTTGCTGGTGTGGGACTAGTGTTTGTACAACTTTGTGGCTTTTTCAGACCAGCCTGGTACATCCTTCCATTCCTCCAGAGAGACCCATCGTGTGTGTCTGGGGGAAATACAGAAGCCCCATCAAAAACGTAGCTGAAACACAGTTATGCATCAGAAAAGTTTATAACGACTGAGATGGAAAGGTTCTTCTGTATTTGTTTGATCAAGCTAGCTGTGCAGGTGGCACATATTATGGGATAGAGCCTGCGTGACAAAGAGTTGAATGAGGGAGCTGCTACTTTCCCAAGGATGTGAGGTGATTTGCTCACTAGAGCATTTCAAGCCAGCCAGGAATTTTCAGAGTTTGGGTCTTTTTGCAAGGGAAAAATTGAAGCAAAACAGTTTGGTGAGTCAAAGCCAGTCTGGTTTTGCCTGCCAGCAGTCTTATGGGATTTGCAGCTTGACTTTATCATGCTTCTTTTAAGCCAGGTATCCCACCATGGGCTTCCCTCTGGTCAGCACTACCCTTGCTGTGTCCATGGTGAGAGAGATACTGGCTACCCAGGGTCATTAGACACTTCGGCTCTTATAACCCCTTGCATTACCCTAGACAGGGATTCAAATTTCTGCTATATTTCCAGCTGAAGTCAAGATGAAAATGGGCTGTGGGGTGACAACCTGTGTATCCTGGTGGGATCTAGTACAAATAAAAATTTGGCGCGTTTATAAAAAAAAATATCTTTTGCAAGAGCAAATATTCTTTCAGATGGCAACCTTTTCACCTGGTGCTTGTTCCTGGGCTTACTGACCGGAGCTTCATTTCCCATCACATTGGGCAGAGGGAAAGCATCTTAACCTGCGTGAACATCACTGTATGCACTGGGAAAAGTGGCAATGAATTTCAGCTGCAGCTCCACATCTTTGAACAAAGGCAGAGGCAACATCAGTATGGCTATTTCTGAACACAGGGCTGAAAGTAAAGGCTGATGGGAATGAAATATATTGTGATCTGAAAACAAGAATTCAAGAATACACAATCTTTTTTTGGTGTGTATGTGGCTGTGCAGTAGTCCCCAGAACCTGGGGAAAAATAATTTTGAAAGCCAGATGAAAGGTATGTACTAATTATTTAAGAGGATAGCTGCATCCAGCAGTCAGTAAGTTCTTAACAGCATGGCAATTCTCCTTTCTTTACACCTTTTGCCCTACATGTATGCAAACTGAGGTCAGGGAGGAGAAGAAGAATGGAATGAAGGTGGTGGAACTTGTTTACCTATCAGATCTCTATATACAGTTGTTTTATTTCCTTCTGTCCATCCCATCTTTGTATCAGGTTAAACTATTTGTTATTGCCTTTGCTGTTTTGTTCCTTGGAGAGGAGCATCTTTATTAGCCATGATTAGATCTGGACATCCTGCAGTTCTGCAGGGACTGAAGGACTAAAGGAGCAGGAGGTGGGTGCAAGAAAGAGAGCGGGAAGTCCACTCCAAGCAAAATATAAATCTCAGGCCAGATGTCCTTGGTTTTGAAAAGGCATTCTACAAACTTACAGATCTCATTATCAAATCAGGGGAGCGAGCACAGCTTCTCCTGTTAGCACAGAAGCCATCAGGTTCAAATAGGCTCTACATGTGTGCAAAGCATGACAATTTTCTCTGATTCTCATCAAGGCCAATCCCAGCTAGTATCTGCTTTTTTTTGCTAAAGGAGAAGAGTTGCAGCTCCACAAACAGACTGCTTTGGGGATTTGGGAGGCAACCAATGTCCGGTATAGCTGGAGATTCAGAAAACCTGCCAGCCTCCTGTACCCAACTCGGTACAAATAGACAGGAAACCTGTATTGGGTTTCTGTGATGAGGTTTGGGTAGCAGGGGGGGTTACAGGGGCAGCTTCTGTGAGAACCTGCTGGAAGCTTCTGCCATGTCCGACAGAGCTAATGCCAGCCAGTTCTAAGATGGACCCACCACCAGCCAAGGCTGAGCCAGTCAGCGATGGTGGTAACGGCTCTGGGCAAACATTTTAAGAAGGGAAAAAAGTTGGGGAACAGGGGGAGAAACGGCAGTCGGGGAGTGAGAACATGTAAGAGAAAGAGCCCTGCAGAACCCCAGGTCAGTGCAGAAGGAGGAGGAGATGCTCCAGGCGCCGGAGCAGAGATTCCCCTGCAGCCCGTGGTGATGA
>JANZLQ010000007.1:26655028-26675203 GCA_026212715.1 Elanus axillaris | reverse complement strand
CGTGACGGTGATGAGTGAATGATCTCTCCTGTCCTTATCTCGACCCACAAGCCCTTTGTTATATTTTTCTCTCCTCTGTCCAGCGAAGGGGTGGGGGGGGGTGGGGGAGTGATAGAACAGCTTTGGTGGGCACCTGGTGTTCAGCCAGGGTCAACCCATCACAAAACGTTAGAGAAATCTTTTCCTCTTCCTGTTCCTTAGAGTCCCCATTTGAAAATAAAGAGAATAATATCAATCTCCCTGATAGACTTTGAGATGCATGAGGGGCTGAGTATCATTACTTTACATGTACTAGCTATTACAGTGTGACTTCACATAGAGGCAAACAGGCACAAAACCCATCAATAATCTTGCAACACTGCATCACACACTTAACCTTTGTTTTAAAATTCCAGCTCTCCTGAGTCAGCACAGTGAAGAACATTTGAAATTTTTCAGAGGAAACCCTCCAAAATCAGAGCACCTAATAATAAAGGGAAGCAAAGACAGAGAATATTACTGTTTTTTCAACAACCACATTTACATGCAAATATTTTATGTGTGCAAAAATATGCATCCATACTTGTTTCTTTAGATTTGTCTAAAATGCAGCTAGTTAGAAAAGCAGTTGCTTGTTACAGTTTCTCATATATACTTTCAAGGGTGAATTACAGTAACCCCAGTTCTCTCAGCTGGTAATTAATATCCTTTTCTCTTTTGCTGCCTTTATTTAGTGTGTAACTTATGACCCTGAGGTTTATACATCCTTGGCTATCTATTATGTTGAAAGAACTTCTTCCTTATTAAATGTCTGTGCTTTAAGATTCATCTTCTCCATCTGTTAGATGTCAATATTGGATTCTGTGATGAAATTTATAGCTTACAACATTCGCTTTTAGCTACCTGGAACAATACTATTGTATATTTTTTTGGTTAATCTATTTTTCTAGCCTAACTTTTTTTCTCTGTCCAGTTTCCTGTTTCTTATGGTGTTCTATTTTAAGATTACTAAAAATGGTTATCTGTTGTGTTTGACAAATGCAAATGGCAAATATGAACAGATGTAGTTCCAAATTGCTGTATAATAGGGATGAGAAATACAGGAAAATAATTCCCTTAGGAAGTGCTATGCTTTGGTCTTTCTACTTTATGAAGTCTATATTGTCGTGAAGTAAAAAAGGCTGGGTAGTAGGGTGAGTTGGTGCTTAATGGGTAGATAAACTGTTCTGCCATCATTAAGGTATTATTTTTGTCTGAGACCTTCTTATATTAAATGTAATACAGACTTTTCATCCAGCAATAGTTTCTGTTGGATTGTACCTTAGTGTCCCACAGAACAGCTATTCCATCCCACCACCCCACCTAGTTACCTGTACTGGAGATTCTGATGGGAGCTTTGTCACCTACTTTCAGTGTCATGGCCAGTGCTGCCTCTGGAGTTAATTCTAGGGGGAATGATACTAATTTTTGTTATAGTTAATGAGAACTAGAAGAGAAGGCTTTGCATTTACTTAATGAGAATGTCATGGTTTGAACAGAGCTGGAGAAGCTGTGAATTTGAAAGGCTGATCTTTGTAACGAACCAGAACATTATCAAATGGCACCAGCCATGATACAGAATTGGGTTTATTAGCTCTGTGTCTTACATGAGGTCAAACAACTGTGTGCATGTGAATTTTGCATGCTTAAAAATATACAACCATTTGTCTCTCATGGAAATATTTACTAATTATATACTTTTACATATGCTATTGATCAGTCAAATATGTAGTGGTAGGTAGGACTAGGGCAAATGCTTGTCAGTGGGAATGGGAAAAAGAAAAAAAAATACACCTGCACAGACAGAGTAGAGCAGGAACTGACATGGCTTTGTCAGTACTGTACTAAATTAAGACAGATCATAAGATAGTCTATAGGACTACCCAAATCAGCATACTGAAAACTATCAGTTATTTAAAATGTTCCCACTATGGGGGATGCCTGCACTCCACTTCAGGATGGGTTAAGGCACTTCAAGACTGACAACACCAACTTAACTTCAAATTGTCCACACAGTAGTGATGATGAAATCATGAAAGCATGGGCTTCAGCAGAGACTGCCATTGATGTCATACTTGCACAGCTTAGCTCTCTGCAAAGGCCAGTTAGGTTAAAGTTAATCTGCTTCTAATGAAGTGTGGTGCAGTCCTGACTGTAATGCTGAGTCTCTGCTTTTCTGTTAACTACAGTGAAGACCTGCAAGGGAGGCCACTGAGCAGCTTCGACAAGGAAGGGCAGCATGCAAAGCAAACCGCAGCTCCCTCATCCACATCCATTCCCGGGCAACAGGGGTAGGCTTCCCCCATCATGGGTTGACTCTTTGTGTAGGACCAACCCTGTATATCACAGGCACCCTACTGCAGCATGTTCATGACTGGATGTACGTGTTCGAGCCTGGACCTAGATCCAGGGAATACAAATTGTGTGAGACCTTCCTGATGAATGTCATATTACTTCTAGGCAGCTGGAAATCCACAGGTGTGATATTGTGAGGCAGCATCCCTTTGAAACAGAGAAGGACTGTGCTGGGCTTGTACCTCAGGCTCAGCCGACAGCAGAGAGCAGGAACATGCACATGACACAGATGGACCAGAAGTCCAAGACAGTAAACTACTTCTTCACTCTTGCCCCTTAATTTCCCACCAATTCTAAGTCTGCTGTTAGGTGGTGTGAATACCTGCAATTTGTCTTATGTAGCAGACCCCTGGGAGGATATTTGAAAATGTGGTTTTTATTATTATTCATAGACATGGTGGGAAGGGGAAGCAAAAAAATACCTGAAAATCACAGAATACTCAAGTTATTAGCTTATGACTAAAGACTCCATCTTTCTGGTCCTCTTCGGGGGGGTTTGCTCCCAAGTGTGGTCTCATGCATGTAGAAGGTTGAATTAGCATATCCAACCAGCATTTTCTTTGTTGTTTACGTGTTGGAGGAACTTCTCAGGAATTAAGTGGGATGCTTTCAGCTCAGGTGAGGTACAGAGACTACTTAAGTCTACTCAGAACATAGCCAACAGAGGTATTAGCTAGGCCTGATCCTGCCCCTGCTGAAATCAGTGGCTGCTCTTAAAGAGGACAGTAGTCTGTCCCTTATTTGCTACTGTGCAAAAAAAAAAAGTCTGTAGTAGATAACAATATTGTTTCTCAGCTGAAGTCATTTGTCAGGCTTGCACAAGATATATGCAGAGAATCTACAATCCCCTTGCTGCTTCTGTCCCTATTTTTGGTTTTAGAGTTCACGCAGAGCCCAAGGAAATTACTGAAATCATCCCTACTGATTCAGCTAATACTGAAACTGCTGGAATGCTGGTATAGACAATGCTCAGGCAGTGTAGACAGGGTTTAGTAGCGCCACACGTCCCTCTTGTGCATTCCAGCTTCCTTTCTGGTTCATTTAACCAAGTGAAAGAAGCTGAACTGATCAGCTCAGGTCTCCCAGGGAAGCTGGAACTTGGGGAAGAAAGCATTGTATAAATCTTCAGCACCGAAACAACCATCGACTGCTAATGAAGCAGGGGGATGTTGCCAGTAATTCAGAGTGCCTGTTAGGCTATAAGTAGTCTGATTGTGTGTATTTGGCATTCAGGTGAAACCTCAGGTGACTTCCACCTTCTCACTGCTGCCCTGACTTACATGCATTCAGATACAGTCGGATACTATGGCAGGCAATTTCTGACAGTGAAGTTAGACTTCTGGTAGCTGGTATTATTCCCCCTCCCCAAATTGGTTGTGCAATTGGAGTTAAATTAACAAAGTGTGATGTTTTTTCAAGCTGTAGAAATAGTAGCCACTAATACTTACATAGGCATCCCATCTCAAAGTCTTCCCATAAGCTTTACATACAGCACAGCTTATCACTCCAAACATTGCTGAAAATGCAGCTATTGCTGGGGGCCTGATACTTTACCATGTTTTTCCAAGAAGTAACCTGATACAATGAATAGAGCGGTTCCTATTAATTCTCCTTATCCTTCCTGATTACACAGATGGTCCACAGCCAAAGATTTGGCTTGCTGTTTTCACTCAACCTTTCTTATTATCCACACCTTATCTTTCTTTAAGACTGGAGTTTGAAATCACGAGTGCCTAACAGCAAAGTTTGACCTGCTGTATTTTGACATTAACTAGAAAAATTGTCTGCTTTTTATTCCTTAATCATGTGCAAATAAAAAGTAGCAGGTCACTGGTAGGAATGGAAAGGTGTATCTGTCTCACCACCTGTCAGTCAGCAACCTGCCCTGTGGCACAGTCAGGGGAAAGTATTTGGTTTAGTACTGACATACTATCCAAAGTACTAAATTGTCATGTGTCTGAGGAATGGAAAGGTAAGCACATTTTCTAGGTACTGGGATCCAGCACACCAATGGGTAGGTAAGATTGCTGTTGTCGGGGCGGGATGGCTCACAGTTTAGGTGTTTAATCTATGTAGATTTTTATCTAATGTCACAAAATCCTTGCAGGGTTTAATATATTTCACCACAATAAACAGGAACTTTGTGATCAGCTTCAGGAGAAGGGCCTCGATTTTACCACTACGTCCACAAGAGCAGATCTCTGGGATCATGCAGGGTACCATAGGAATCGGCAGCTAGGATAATGCTTCACATGGGCTTTGAATTTGATCCAGGCTAAGCAAAAAGCAGCATTTTAAAATGGAATAGAATAGAATAGAATAGAATAGAATAGAATAGAATAGAATAGAATAGAATAGAATAGAACAGCTTAGTTGGAAGGGACCTACAAGGATCATCTAGTCCAACTGCCTGACCACTAATTTTATCCACTTCAGGGGTTATTTGAAGAAACCCTGCTTAAACTCTCAAAGGGCCCGTACCATTGCTCCCCTGAGGGAACAGAGTTTATGCTTTAGACCAGCTTTCTGTCCTTTCCCAAACTCTGAGTAGTATCAAAGGCTTTAACTCGGGTTCCCTTGAAAGGTCTATTTTTTCTCTGAATCTTAATTCAGTGTCACCCTGTAGCAGAGACTGACCTGTCTCACTGCACTGTGAAATGCTTCTGCTCGGCCAGCTGGGCTTTAGGCAGATTTCTGTGAGCTCCAGGGACATGAGTGGCGTTAGACTGGGAAGTCAAGGCTGGGCTGGTGGGACCCGCTGAGACCAAAGCAGAAGCAATCATGATCTGAGAACTTACTACAGGCCTGTATGGAATGAGCTTGGGAGTGGTAACCCATCGCCCATTACCCATGTCTTTCTGCATCTTCCTCTCTGGACATCATTCAAGGCCTGAATTGGTGAAATGGTGACCAAAACCCCATGTGCTCCCCATCAGACCGCTTCTCCCTTTGAAAGCAGAGCCGAAGCACTCATGACCCCATTTTGGTCCTATAAAATGAAACTCTTATGGCAGTATGGGAGAGATACCACCACTGGCAGAGATGTGCTCAGGTCCCCCCCTCCCTCAGCTTTTCCTTGCTTCCACGTGGAAAGCTCCAGGGGCTCTATATTTTACAAGGTTCAGCTCTGGGTTAGGGCTCTCGATCCCCACTGCTTTGCTTTCACCAAGGACAGAAATCTCTTCCTGGCCTCAAGGTGTCAAGAGACAGCGCGGGCAGGTGCTGTACCTGACCATCGCCCACGCCGCCTTTCAGACCAGCGGATTTGTGTCTTTCGGACAAGCGGATTTGTGTCCATGTGCTCTTCCTTAGGGCACAGAGGGGAGCACCTGCACATGCCGGTGGCTTGTCAAAGCTGGGCGGCTGCTTCAGCCTGCTCGGAGCTAACCACCATTAGCAGGGCCTGGGAGGAGGTGGGATGTGAGCAGGCGAAATGGGAAGGCTGTAATAAATGAGGCGTAAGTGGGAATTTTTTGCCCTGCTCCCCAGAAGATACTCCTGCGTGTACCCCAGGGATCTTGCCCCTGTGTGTGTGTTGGTATAGAGCAACAGTGTGCCTAGAAACTCATCCCTCCATGGCTTTGAAATCCTGCTAGGCTGCCTGCATGATCCGATGCCATGTGCGCGTCAGCAGGCGGGGTATTCCGTCCCGGCACTGATTTCTTAGCTGAGCTCTTGCAGAGGCATTTGACAGATTTGTTGCTGTGAAATACTTAGCCTGTTTCCTGCAGAAATACCTTTCTGCCACAGCTAAATACAGCCGCTGTGATAATGGTGAGATATGGTTGAAGGTTCTGCAGGAGAAGCCAGGTGGGTTTTGTCCAGCTGAAAAAATACGTTCCTGATGGAGACGCTTTCAATGCTCGGCAGGAGAGCTGACTCGGCTGCATAGGAAGCTGATATGGCTCCACCTGCTGGTTTCAGGCCAGGAATGACAATTTTCATTTTTCTGGGGAAAATCCTGAAACAGGCAATTGTTTTGCAAACAGCCGCCCCCCCGCACCACCCCCCCGCACCCCAAAAAAGCCCTGAAAAACACCACACACCCTCACCCCCCCCCAAAAAAAAAGTAACATGAAAGCCTTCCCTGAAATTAAACACTGAAAAGTTAAATGAAAAGGGAACGTTATTTATGCCCTGCCAATCAGGGATTGTGAAATAAAAGTGTGATAGTTTCAAAAAGCTACCAGTTCTTTATAGTTCAAGGCTTAAATAAAAATGTAGACAGAAAGACAGATAAAAATTCTGCTCTTTGGGGTGAGATAGGAGGCTTTCTGGCCACAAAATGGCTTTAAAAATAAAATAATTTAAAAAAAAAACCCAACAAACAAAAAACAAAAACTGTCTTTTTCCAGAGACAAAGCTAAATAAAATTCTTCCAGAGACATTACTAATTTCAGTGAGATATGGAAGGAATGCAGGAGGAATTTGTCTCTGAATGTCTAATTTGAAAGGCCTGGTTATCTGTAGTCAAACTCTTTCTTAAAGATTTGGTGACAGAATATTCTATCTTTTGGGTGGATAAGCTAAACACATCCATTCTCAATTAGGATGTAAAGCCAACTGCTCTCTAAAAGCTTATTACAATTTCTAGGGCTTGTGAAAATGCTGATTATGGTGATTGCTATTGAAATGCCTTTCAATTTACTAATAAAACAGTGTGTTAAGTTCCTAACACTGTTGCCATCTGTTCAACACTGAGGTTGGACAGATAAGCTTGGGAGTTCTACTTCTGTTTTATTTTTTTTATGATAACGTAGACATTGCTTTCAAATACTGTCTCAATCCTAATGATGTATTTTCCATCCTCTTTTCCAGCTTCTGTGGGACAAAGGAGGATGTGCAAAGAAGGAAGGTCTTACATGTAAAGAAGGCCAGTTTGGGGATTGTAGATTCAGACTCTTGGTCTGTCACAGATTTCCTGTGGGATTTTATTGAGGAATTGGGAAAGTTATATTCTTGGAAAGAAAGACACAGATTTACCAGGTAGCTTATAAGGCCTCTCACTCACTCTCTTATACCCTGTGCCTTGACCATGTGCTTTTGAGGCTAATACATGTGTTTTGGCTGTATTATTATGTGGTCCCACCGCTGACTGGGACTACATCTGCCTTGAGGAAATTTGAAGAAAGTGTTGACATACGATAGTACTAGTGACTTTTAAGGACACTTTTTGTTAGGTCCCTGATTTTAGGCAAATGAAAGCTTGAGTCTGCTATAAATGATCTGCGGACAGATCTCACCCCAGCACTGCAAACTCTGGGGGTCAGAGGTCCATGATTCCCCCCCAACATCTCTTCTGTGGAGCATGTGGGTGCATCTGCAGGTGGGCTCCCTCTCTTACAGCAGGTTTGCCCCTGCTTCCAGCTCCCAGCTGCCCCAGAGCTGCATTGTTTGGTGCCTTTCCATCTCAAAAGGACTTCCAGATGATTTCTCTCCCTGGCAGCACCCAGGACTGCAGGCCCAAATAATTCCAGGGACAGCTAAGGCACTACTAACATGGTATAAATACAGGTTACCGGGCTGCAAGAAAGCATGATACTGTACTGATCACAGAATAGTCTTTAGGGTAGGCTCTCCAGCAAGAAAGGATTCAGTTGCTGCCTTGGTGCAGCCTGGTGCCGGGGTGCTATGTGTCCCTGTGCTGTCCTGCAGCCTCCGTTCACCTCTCCCACAGCTGCCTCCAGCCTCAAGTCATCACCAGGGCAAAACGAGCCAGGCACCAGCATGGGATTAATGCTAATTTAAGGGAGAAACAGGGGATAAATCATTTGTTCATACAGCTTGACTGAAGTAACAGGTCTTAGAGGCAAAATAATAGACCATCAGATTGGGAGCTGGTAGCTGCTGGCCAGTAGCAGATGCCGAGGCAAGGAGAGGACAAAGTGTGCGATGTCCTATGTCCCCAAAATGCTCTCCTGCCTTCTTGTCAATGTCTGAGGTGCATCCTGGAAGAGATGGTGACTTTGGAGTTAATGGCTCTGGATGGGCTTTCCTTCCCTGGATTCGTCTGATTACTCCTTGAAGCTACATACATTTTTAGCTTCTGCAACACCCTTTGACAAAGCTGTGTTTCACAGCTTAACTCATGTCATCGAATCATCGGATCATAGGATGGTTTGGGTTGGAAGAGACCTTAAAGATCATCAAGTTCCAACCCCTGTGCCATAGCAAGGACACCTTCCAATAGATCAGGTTGCTCAAAACTTCATCCAACCTGGCCTTGAACACTTCCAGGCATGGGGCATCTGCAACTTCTCTGGGAAACCTCTTCCAGTGTCTCACCACCCTCACTGTAAAGCATTTCTTCCTAATATCCAATCTAAATCTACCCTCTCTCAGCTTAAGACTGTTACCCCTCATCCTATCACTATATCCCTGATAAAAAGTCCCTCCCCATCTTTCCTGTAGGCCCCCTTTAAGTACTGGCTGGGTGCTATAAGGTGTCCCTGCTGCCTTCTCTTCTCTAGGCTAAAGATGTGTCTTTTTTTTTTTTCCTTTCCTAGCTTCACGTGATATTGGTAGAATTGTCATTACTCACTTAGAAAGTGGGGCTTTCCATATATTAGGAGAAAAGCACCACATAGTATTTAGACACAGTGTGTTTATTATTAATAACAATAATAATTTTAGAGCACAGGTTTGGGCATCTTCTTGGCCTCTTACTTCATTTCCTGTATATATGGAGTTAATGGAAGAGTAAATGACAGTGACAGATGGAAACCGGGTTTTGGAAGGATTACTTGCCATGACTTGGAGCTGCAGGACTGTGTGAGTTCTGCAGATTTCCTAGGGCTATGTCAGTGAAGTAAGTTATGATGACTTTCCCCGTAACACATACAGCACTTTTTGAATGGCACCCACAAATTCTCTGTAGCACTCTGGGTTTTGTTTTAATCACACGCTGTATGCCAGACATTGAGTCATCATTTGCTAAAGCACATAAAATGGTATTCAATCTTTATGCTTCTCTAGCCATACAGCTTTACAGATTATTGTTTTGCTGGTTCTTAGGTGATTATCTTACCCATACAATATTACACTGCATAAAACTGTTTCTCTTTATAGGAAATTGAGTTTGGATTGTGATTCATATTTGCAATTATTATCTAAATCCTTTCAATGACTCAAAATAACACAGCTAGTAAAAAAGCCAAAGTAATCTCCATCAATAATGTATTTGCCCCTTGTTCTGAATTTTTGATAATCTATACTGGCACGGTAGTCCCTTGAGTAAGATCTCCTTGGATCTTGTTCACACATCTCTTTTCTCTGTGGTCATATAAATCGTGACAATAAATTCATCTGGGAAGGACCTCGAGAAAGTACAAACTGACACAGGGATAGCTGTGGCATCCAACATTGCTGGGATTTAATGCATTAACATTTCACCCCAAGGACTTTGGTCACATCCCTTTAGTGCCTCAAGACATTCCTCAATAGACAGATTTCTGCAGGATGGAGACACGCCTTTGTCAAACAGTTTGAATCACAGTCTGAGATAAAGGTTGATCCCTGCCTCAGCAATGGGGAAGACAAACAGACAATATATCCAAATCGGGGCTGGGATACAGCAGCCGTGATGAACATGGGTTTTCCTAAAGGCTGACACTTGTTAACCTTTCTTTTTCTGGAAAAAAAAAAAAAAGAAAGGAGTACTTACAACTACACACACAGAATTCTTCCAAAATTAGCTGCCTCTAAATAAGGCCCACCAAGGCTACTCTCTGGATAGTGCACCTACAAGTTACCAGATCTAGAATTCACAAAAGCCAGGATCTATGTTTGGTGGTTTGTTTCCCTGTGCCCCCCTCCTGGGAGCTTGGTTTTAGCTACTTAAACAGTACCCAATTTTGAGAACAAGCTGGGTTTTTACTCTGGAAGCTGGGTCCTGTTACAGCGCTTTGGGCTATATACCTAAAAGCAGTAGTCAGGTGGGAGCGTCTTGAGTTCCCTTCTAAAATCATCCAGGAAAAAAATGACTCCTCCGTATTGCAATGGCAGCCAACAAGTAGTAAATTTTATGCAGCCACAAAGAAAGATACAGTTCCTGCCCCAATAGACTCACCAGCTGTTAGTAGGCTGTGAGAAGGCCACTTGGTTACTCAGCATAGTAACCCCGCGCTCCTTCTGTCTGTGCAGTTATATATTTTCAGGGGTCTTTACTCACATTAGGAGGTCAGTCGAAACTGTTCTCCCTCATGCATCATCAAGCCTTGTGTGGAAGCTGCTACCTTCCTACAAAGCCATCCTGTGCAGTGCAGTGTAGTGCAGAGCCATGATGGTGGGCATAGCTGTAGAGATGGCTTTGGGGTCCTAACCTGTGCTTGCAGACCCCCAGTCTGAGCCAGAGGAGAAAAAGCAGCTTGACAACCCAGCACAGTCTCCGAGTGTTTGCTCTATAGGAAGAGGGGAGAAAAAGACAATCTTCTAGTAATGTTCCTGTAATATGAAGGCCTTGCGCTATATCTTTGCTGGTCAGTCCAGCACTCTTCTTTTTCAGCTTTTACATTAAGCACAGACATTTCAGAGAGTTTAAACACTGCCCTCTTACAGAACTTTTCTTCCAACTGTCCCAACTGGAGCCTTGAAGGAGATTTTTCCCTCCAGGAAAGGAATAATGGTGTCATCTCTGCTGGCCCTGTTGACCCCACAAGACTAGAACAGCTTTTATCAGTAGCTGCTTCTCCATGGGAGACCATCTTAATTCATCACAGAGCGAAAATTAAACGCCTGGACACTGATTTGTTTTGGTCTGCTGTTCTTCTTTGCCCTTCCTATGGATCAGCATAGCACAGCTGGAATGTGACTCTAATAAGCTTTGAATGGTGTCTGTAAGCTTGGTTTATTGCTTAAAAGAATTTGGAGCTCTGTACGTGCAGCAAATGATGTGTAAAGGCAGAATGGTATTTTCCTTTGGCAGGAGAGGATGACATAGGAAGAACTGGGCTAGATCCTGAGGACTTGACCAAACTGCTTCTGTATCAAGTCCCGTGACTTACTGGAACATCTTCCTGAGAGGGAACCCTGTCCTGAACTGAAGGTTCCAGCAGTTTTAATAATCATCTCTCCTCTTCATAATCTCTTCCAGTGCAGTAAAATTGTCCTTAAAAAAAATGTCATAAATCTTATCAGATCAGAATAACCTTAGGCTTGCAGTGGTGATCTTTTTCATTGGAAGGATTTAGAAGCAATTTTTCTAGATAGTGTGAACATATTAAAAAAATAAAATTTTCTTTTACTGGATATAAATTTTCTAATGATGTGACTCAGACTTGGGTGGAAACCTATCTCAGTTTCAAATGAACCTGTTGGATATTGTGGAGTTGTAAATGCACATTCATTTAAAAATTGGGTCATACGTGCCCTTTGCTTCCACATCCCACAGTGCAGAGATGCAAAACTTTTGCTAGTTGCAGAAAAATCTCACTAAGCATTTCTTCAATGCTGTTGCTGCTTCTATGTAGAAATAGGTTCTGACTGCTGACAAATGTTCATGTTTAGGCTCAGAGGAACACACCACAATTCTAGCAATAATGTGACTCTTTATTTAAATATTCGATTATTTTGTAGTACAGATGACGATGAACATACAAAGTCAATACTTCAAGTGAGGCATGACAATCAATACTTGAAGTCCAAAGGGGTTTATAAAATAAGTCAATATCACAGGTCTGCCTAAGAGGTTGTGATCTGGTTGCATGGAATACTACTCCTTAAGAAAAAAAGTAGAAAAACAAGGTTTAAAGTGCAGAGAAATTAATTGAGAAAGTAGCAAGCATAATCAATTTTTAAATAAAGTTCATTGACCTCAATATGGATTTAGTATGATGTATTCAATTATCGATTTTGTGCTTTCACAGCAGTTCTTCATAATTTGAAACAGCGGCTCCACTGGGTCAGCCAGTAGTGGAGTACCACGCTTGTCACTCCTTTCCTCCGCTCGCTCAGCCATGCTTACAATACGCATGGCTCAGCGTATGGAGTGCCTATAGAGTGCTGTCTTTTATACCTGTGATTTAGAAGGGTGAGTGGCAGCTCTCTTGAATTCAAGCTGTGTGACTGACAACTTTACTTCACTTACTTGATCTGATTTCTTTTGTAGCTGCGTCCTTGAGCTTGTATTATTTTCCCCTTTTTTCCTTTCCCTTCCCATAAAATAACATTTACACCTGCTGTGCAGCCGTAACAGAAATGTGTGAATGGATAACAGTAGTGAGAGAAGCCTCCATCATTCACTCTGTGCTTGGAGCAGATGCAGGGTGACCAGCTGTATGAACCTACTCCTAGGCTATTGATTATGCTGTCCCTGCTATAAACTTTTTACATCTTATCGCAGGCTGCTCTGCCCTCAGTCTCATGTTCCTCCTGCTACCCAACAAAACAGGCACCACAAAGAGACTCCTCTGCAAACTGCTCTTTCATTACTTTAGACCTCAAATCCACCCAGAAATGTTGCGACAGGTATAGCACCTGCTGCTTCTTGGGCTTGGCCCACTGCCATGGGCTGTCATACAAGTTTCATAAATAGGAGTGGTTGTATCTGTAAAAATTTAGGCATTTGTGCATGGTTTATAATTAAATAAGACATAGCAAGCAATGCATTATCGTGTAATAACAGCTGCACTCACTGCTGTGCATTGTCAAGATGACAAACTGGAAGTTACGGTATCTATCACATGCTTTCATCTGTAAATCTGTTAGTCCTCATTATCATTGCTGGTTTCAACTCAAATACTAAATGAAATACAGTCAGGACTGGGAGAGCTCTCAGTGCTTGATCTGATGTCAGCTCCTGGCCTTATGTGTATTTTAGGTTTCAGTATCTTTTCTGTAACACAGAAGGCGTTTTACACAGGGAAGTCTGTAAGAGTGCAGAAATTCATGTACTGGATTTTGGAGAAGGAATGGGCAGCGGTGTCTTTTTTATCAATTTTTAGAGATAGTAAGTTAATTTTAATTGACTAACTTAGAAGAACTCAGACAACTACGCAGTCTGTATTTTCCCTTACTTATATCAAAACTCATAATGAATAGGTATGTATTTTTACTGTGACAGACATTATCACTGATGATAAATACTCGCTTTGTGTGTGTGTGTGCATGTGCATGCATATGTGTTTTGATGTGTAGATGAAGAAATTAGACTCTAACTCAAGTGATACAGGTATACAGACCGAATGCCTGAAAGTTCATATACCTGCCTGGCAAAAAAGCTCTGTTCCTTTCATTTATCAGTGGCAGCTGAAAATGTTTTAATGTGCAGACTAGCTGCATCATTCTGCACACAATTTTCCACGCACCCATTAGAAGATCAGACAAAATATGACCTGCAATAAACTTTTGGCCTTCTCTCAACAGCATTATATTGTTGCCATGAACTAGGAAAGTGTAGACTGTCTAAGGCTGAAAGCTAAGGTAACTCTGGGAGTGCATCATGAAACTTTCAGCATCTGTTAAAATTCAGCAATATCTCTATCATATGCACATAGATAATGATTTAAGGACAATATTCATACATCTTGCCAGTACCGATTATTAGGAAATCGTGACAGCTGGAATCATTGAGGCCATTTTTGACAGACAGTGGCCTTTTAAGGCATTGGTGTTAGCATGGTATGGAGACTTGGAACAAGATGTCCTTGCCGTAGCTGGTCACTTGGACAGAAGTTGCAAACCAGGAGTCAGGTCATGAGACAAATGTCTACTTGAACTTGCAAAAAAACTACCTGAGAGCTCTCAAAGTTCCTCACCCACTATTTGAACTGAGATTTTTCCTAGAATGAACTTTGTATCCTGAAATTCTTTTTTTTTCTAAAGCTTGAAGGACAGAAGCAATAGAGCAGAGGTAAAGAGTTTTTCACAGTCCCAAGCAATTCAAGACTGGCCTTACCACATGCTCTAAAGTATTCTCTGCAAAGTTTTGTCTCAACTCAGGCTGGCACTCAGTTCTTATAAAATGAGAAACACTTTTTATCTTCATGGCAAGTTAATTGCTGCTCTTTGGCTACCTTTTCCTTTTGTTGAAGTAGTAGTCCCCACCCTGCGCTGAGCTGTTGGGAGTGCTGGAGAGCCAGCTGTGGTGCACTGAGGGATTGTTACACTGGTAGGTGTCAGCGTCTCCTTGCATCTCAACCACAAACAAGGACAAGCAGACTTTTAGTCTAATCTGCTTGATAAACCAACCAAGAGAGCCAGACATCTTACCACAGACTTGAATGAAACTGCTGCTGCTTTGTCCAGATCCTTGAAATCTGCTGGCCAAGCTCCCACCTGGGCTGCCTTACCCTTCCTCTAAGCTCTGGGGGGAGTAGGTTTGGTCTTACTGCGCTTCTCCATCGCGTTGATGAGGTGCTTTCTGTGGTGCAGAGGAGAGCTGAGAGAAGATGACACATGATGAAGGCAGTAGTTTGGCTTTCTCAGATGTTCCACTAGGTGCTGGGAAAGGCTTGAGTTGGGAAACGGTACCAGAGAACTCCCAGAATGGGTCTTTTTTAAGAGCAGTCCCATCAGCCTTGTGTTAGCCTGGATGATGAGGTCAGAGGAGGAACTCCTTCAACAACATTGTGAAAATCCTTGTATGCACAGGGGCATAATCTGAGAAGTCATAAAAGCTCTCCACGAAGGACTTTAAAATGAAAGTAGAGCTATTTGTGTATCAGGAGCTGCTTCTATACTTGTTAATGCTGCAGCTCAGGTTTGTACTTATACATGTGTTTAAGCACTAGGTACAGACTCAAGGGTTTTGGTGTTCAGGGGGCCTCAAGGAACTGCAGCACCAGTCACTGTTTCCTATCCATGGCTGGAACACTTTTACCCTTCACCCCCACATTAAATCTCTCAACTCTTAAAAACCTTCTGGTGAGTGTGTTTTCAGCTATGAGAAAAGAACAGAAGCTTTGCTATGTGGTGTCACTTTGGGGATCTCTGCTGACACGTATGAAAATAGCTAATGTGGAATTGATGCATCCCTAAGGAATTGCAGAGGTCAGTGGGCCATGGAAATAATATCATTGTATGGAAAGCCATGGACAATTAGTCCCCAGCCCAGAAGAGAAGTGATTAGTTATCACCCATCTCTTTGACTCTGTATTTTGTTGGTTTTGTTCTTAAAAACCATCCCAAACCCTAATATTTGCAATACCAGAGTAATGAAAAATACCTCTCAGGACATAATCTGTGCAAATGTCGTGTGACAGGAGACTGCGAGTATGAATAAAGGCATGATTACACTAGGACTTCTGGTGCATGTGTTCTTCTATGCCTCTTCACTTCACAACAGTGTCATTTAAAACCACAACAACAACAAAAGCCAGATCAGTTTTTAAACATTAGGGCAAAGATGAAGAGTCAAGGTCTAAGGTACAATTAAAATAATAAATTTCAGCACAGTTTATAGCCACAGCAGATGCATTAATTTGTGCTTTGCTCCAGGCTAGTGCTTTTCAACTAATGACATCTAATTATATTAAGAATATTAGGCCCAAATTAGATATTTAAATACTTAATTCCTACTGAAATCACTGGGAGTTAGATCACAAAATACCCTCAGTATACTGGGCTCTTTCTCTCAACATCTCACTGGTACATGGGAGGAAACATTTACTTTCTGTAGTGGTTTAGACTACTCATGGATCATGTCAGACATTCTGGAGGTGATCCTTAGGTGGCAGAAATTGCCATAGCTGCACTGAAGTTAATGGAGTTGTGACAATTTAGCTGACAAGCCATCTCACAGAGGTTACAGCATAATCTGGCACCTTGGTTTCTATCTAGCCACTTAGAGAAGCAGCTTGATTTTCAGAGGTGTAGATGCATTGTCATCCTTTAATTCCTGCCTGTGCTGAACTATGAGACAGGATCCAAAGTTCCAGTCCGCCTTTCAAATTAAGCCCTTTAAGTAGCTGTAACATGAGGTATTTCTGTGCCCAAAGTTGAATTTGGTTATGGCTGGGTATGTTTTTATTGGTCAATGTACATATGTGGCATATGGTAGCTCTTCATAACCTGTGGTAATTTTATTCTGGCACCTAAATCATTGCAATTACTGCAGTGATTGAGGATAGAGTCATTAACAGCTCTTCAGAGGGAATAAACATGTATATGTTTAAATCAAAGTTGCATTAGAACAGAAGATTCTAGTGCTTCTTCTACTACAGCACAAATAGGCTTTTTTGATGGATTTTTTCCTCATCAATTGATCAAGAAATGAGGAGATAATTACAAAATCTGAGGAGAGCAAAAAAGAGATTTATTTTAATGAAAGAATGTAAAACCAGTTCTAAAGACAGTCCTCTTCATTTCCAGCAATAATGGTAAGGGCTGAATTTTTTCCAACCAGCACGGGTTGATGGAAGCAAGAAACAATAGAAAAGTATTGGTAAACACATCCCTTTTTGCCTTAAAATCTGTTTACTGACAAAACGGATTTTCTTTTTTTTTCCTCCAAAACTCCACTTTGATTGCAAATGTGGCAATCTTTGAAATTAGATTTCAAGGAAAGCCAGGAAGCAAGAAAAATATTTTACTTTTTCTTGTGAAGAACTGCCCACTGTAAGGTTATATGAAAATTTTCTGAGAAAGAAAACAGTTTAAATATGGATTCAGTCTATTATAAGTGAAGATCCTGCCATTTTTACAGCTAATCCTGCTTTGTGGTGGATCACCCACAATCCTGTATTGAAGGGTAGACTGATGGTTTAACATGAAGTAGCTTTCAAATCCCTCTTTCATACACTGGTTAAATTTGGTGACTGGGATAAGTGATCATCTTTCACAGTCCATTTTTGCAGGGGATTGTATGCTATTTGAAATGTGTCTTCTCAAATATTTGGGAAGTTTTAGACCTCTTAAAAATTGAGACCTTTTTGGAGATTTTTCCTGGAACATTTAAAAGCATCACTCACTGGCTGTAAAGCCAGAGGAAGAATGTTTGTTTCCCACCAAGGGGTGCACACGTACATGGGCTTGTGGAGTTACCACTGGTAACTTACCACTGTGAGCTGGAAGCTAGAGAATAATTTCCCAGAAGCAATGGTGGGCTCCTTGCATGTACTATGTCTTGTCCCACATGTTTGCATCTGCAGCATCTTCTTGGACTATCCTTGGAACTCCAAGCTCTAGAGAGAGCACGCTGATCCAGTCATGAGCCAGTGATATCTCTGAGCTTTGTAGCTTGGCTAAGACCAGAAAATAGCTTGCAGCTGCAGTGGATGCTTGGTTTTTCATAGAAAAATGGAACTCTGAAAGTCTCTGGTCTAAACCCCATCCCATAGGAGAGCCAGTTTTTAAAGTTGGAGCCAACTGTTGGATTACTATACGTAAGTGTACTGACATATGTGTAGGTGGGTTCAGTACTTTGAAAAGTTGAAGTGAATACCATCAAGGAGAAATCAAGTTTGAAGAAGGTCATGTGTTTCCCAGTGAAGACTGACTTCATAAGGTCAAGAAGTACAGTGGTAGCAAAGTCTTGTTTGGAGAGTTGACGCATGATGCTCTGAATAAAAAGCCATGCATTCAGCTGCCAATTTATGACTTACACTGTTGTGTAATTTCAGAGAAAATCCATAAGATTTAGGCTGTTAAATTACTCAGGTGCTGTGACTGACTACACCCTTAGGGGTGGAATGTGACTCACTGAATAAACCCCTACCAAGGAATAACACTCACTGGAGGTGTGCCAGGGTGACTGTGCCCATGCAGCTCAGAGAGCAATGTGAAGAAGCTGACTTGATATCAATACAAAGGAGACTGGGGGTGGCCATCGTTTTAGATAACCACATATCAGCAGTTGAGTAGATCAACTGATGGTGTAAATGTCTCCCTGAGTTAGCCAGATCAGCATGGGAGGAGTGAATATGTTCTTGTTGTGTTGGCTCAGGCCAACATGCAGTACAAAAACTGAACTAGCAAAATGATTTTGAAGAGAGCAACAGGCTTGAGCTGGCTTCAACCCAAGTATTCCTATATAGTGACTGGGGATGCCCAGTGTCATGACACTGAGCATATTCTACAGACCAGTAATGGGGATCACATTGGTATTGTGATTGAACCGTATATTATAATTGCTAGATTTTGCTAAGTGTAACATATCTATATTGTGTTTTCAGTATATTTTGTATCACTGAGTGTAACTTATATGTGTATTGCCTTTCCGCTGTATTCTGTATCAGAAGATCAGAAATCGGGAAGCCTGTGTAATATCAACTATCTTCAAATAAGTAAATTTTATATTAAACATTACGCCCTCCGCACACATAATATCTAAAAGAATGTGGTCAGAGGGTATTGGACTCTGACAGGTGTTTTTAAATATATAATGCTAAATGCCTAAAATATTACATCATCTGTCTGTGAAAAGTGCCATCCCTGTCAAGGTTTGGCTGCATGAAAACCAGTTGACTCAAACCCAAAACACACTGTGCAATAAAAGCTAAGGAGGTAAGCTGAACGCTTGTGACTAAATATGCTCACTTACTTACTTCACAAAGCCAACCAAGAGTACCCCTCCAGAAAGCAGCCTGACCTGGGAACTGCAAGCACGCATGCAATGCCTGCATGAATTAGCACTAAACCTTGACTCTTCTGCACTGATCAGAAAAGACAGGAAAATGTTTATACTTGTGCCTAATTATGCATTTTCTGCTTTAGGCTGAGAAAAGCAGTAAAAATACCAAACATCTGAAGGGCTGTTTTGACAGCATTTCTGACCCATTGCAGTGTAGGTTTCTGTAATTGCTAGCACTACAAGGCATTTCTTCTGATGAGTAGAGGTCTTTATCTTTTCCAAGGGAAAAAAGGAAAAAAGTTGCACTACTTGTCAATTTTATAGTGCCATACTGGTCATAAAATGACTATTTACAACAAATTAATTGGAAGAAAAGAGAATTATACCACAAATTTTGCAGCTAAAATAGGCTTTGTTCTGGCTGACATTGTTCATAAATCAGACTCCTATAAACAACTCTAAAAGCAGCTTGTCTCCACAAATGGTAAAGCTGAGTCAGCACATATTTATGAATAGAACTGAGTAGACTATTTCAGTTGGAAGGGACCTACAAGGATCCTCTAGTCCAAGTGCCTGACCAATTCAGGGCTGACCAAAAGTTAAAGCATGTTATTAAGGGCATTGTCCAAATGCCTCTTAAACACTGACAGGCTTGGGGCATCGGCCACCTCACTAGGAAGCCTGTTCCACTGTTTGGCCACGCTCTTGGTAAAGAAATGCTTCTTAATGTCCAGTCTAAAACTCCCCTGGCACAGCTTTGAACCATTCTGACGTGTCCTATCACTGGACACCAGGAAGAAGAGATCGGCACCTCTCTCTCCACTTGCCCTCCTCAGGAAGCTGCAGAGAGCAATGAAGTTGCCCCTCAGCCTCCTTTTCTTCAGACTAGACAAGCCCAAAGTTCTTACCCACTCCTCATAGGAAAAGCCTTCCAGCCCTTTCACCAGCTTTGTTGGCCTCCTCTCAACACACCTGAGTACCTTAACATCCTTCTTAAATTGTGGGACCCAGAAGTGCACACAGTCCTCAAGGTGAGCCTGCAACAACACTGAACACAGTGGGATAATCACCTTTTTTGAGGGACTGGTTATATTGTGTTTGATGCACCCCAGGATGCAGTTTGCCCTCTTGGCTGCCCGGGGACACTGCTGACTCATAGTGAGCCTGCTGTCAACCATCACCTCCAGATGCATTTCTGCAGGGCTGCTCTCCAGCCACTCCAGGCAGCAGGGACCTCCCCAGACTCCCAAGACCTTTGGTAGATGATGAAGAGGGGGATCCTGCCATAACATCCG
>JANZLQ010000007.1:26630377-26648967 GCA_026212715.1 Elanus axillaris | reverse complement strand
TACAGGAAAGACATGGAGGTGCTGGAGCGTGTCCAGAGAAGGGCAACGGAGCTGGCGAGGGGCCTGGAGCACAAGTCCCATGAGGAGTGGCTGAGGGAACTGGGGCTGTTTAGTCTGGAGAAAAGGAGGCTGAGGGGGGACCCGATCGCTCTCTGTAACCGCCTGAAAGGAGGTTGCAGTGAGGTGGGTGTCAGTCTCTTCTATCAAATAACTAGTGATAGGATGAGAGGAAATGGCCTCAAGTTGAGCAAGGGGAGGTTTAGATTGGATATTATGAAAAATTTCTTTGCTGAAAGGGTTGTCAGGCATTGGAACAGGCTGCCCAGGGAAGTGGTTGAATCACCATCCCTGGAGGTGTCCAAAAAGCACGTAGATGTGGCACGTCAGGACATGGTTTAGTGGGCATGGTGGTGTTGGGTTGATGGTTGGACTTGATGATCTTAGACATCTTTTCCAAACTTAATGATTTGATTTGATTTTGTTTTAATGCAGAAAGCAGTTCTGCTTCTTGTTGAATAATGCCACTGATATTACCCTACAGGCAGCAGGAAGTTGCTTTTTTCTTAAATATTCAGGCTGCAGGTATTGTGGGGGATGGGGAGGAAGAGGAAGGTGTTTAAAATGGATAGCTTCACTCCATCATCCAAGTCACCTGTTATGTATGTCACTGGGCTCCCAATCAGGGAAGTCAATTGGTGAGATTTATCTGTCTGGTTAATTTTTTTATGAATCAGGTAAAAGGAATTTATCCTTGGGGCTGCACAGGAAGGTACGGAATATTTTGTTCCTTGACACAGCGTATCTGAGGCTGCCTGTGTTAACAGGGGTCTGTACCGCTGAAGCCATGTACTCTCCAGTGTTGCCTTGCTGCTGTAGCAATGTCTCTAGTCCTGCTGCAGGTTCTCATTTAAAATCTCATTTTGAAAAGTTATAAAGTAAGAGCTGTTAGTGACATGCCCTTGGTGCTATAAAGAGTTTGTAAATTAATTCTGGTTTATTTTTCTTTTGCTTTTCCTATGTGCAGGGCAGAGGAGTCATTACAGCCTGAATTACGATGCACTGACAGCAGACTATTACCCTGCATTTTTAACAAGACATAATTATTCTAAGTTTAGTGGTGCTATTATGGTTAAATGGTTTAGTTCCATGCCTAAAGTCAACAACGTCTACTCATTGTCATTAAAAATGGAGAATAACTCAAGAACAGCTCCATGGCGCCACAAGTAAATAAAGCCATTTGCTACAAGTTATTTTTCATCTCAGCAGAGACAGTAGTCTGAGAGTAGAAGATTTTTAGGGGCAGAGGGCAGTTGAAGAGTATGGAGTTGAAGACGTATTTCATCAGGCTTAAAGAATTATTTGAAATTATTATTTGAAATTATTATTATATTAAAGAATTATTTGAAATTATTTGAAAATAATGCGCAATTATTTTATGATTTTTTTTTCTAGTACAGTCAACTGCTCTCACTCTAGCTCACTGGGTTCAAAATAACTGTGTTCAAATGCAAGAAGTGTTACTTCAGATGCGTAACCAGGGTGCCAGCTGTAGCATATATTTGTTTCTCCTTTTGATCAGCATTTTGGGAGGTATGGAAATGACTGTGGTACAGCTAAACCTGAAGAGGCACATAATTCTGTGATTTATATGAACTGGTATAAAGTTGTGTGCCTCAGTTAAGTGACCATCAACAGCATTTCAAAAGCACCAAAGTACCTCAGAAATTAACTTTACTTTGTGGATAGGATGCAAGTTCCTAAGATGTGTTGGCACTTTGAAACATTTTATCTCTTGGTGAATGGTTAGTTGTCACAGCATTTCAAGCTGACCCAGTGCTCTGACTGATGGATGAAATCCATGCAGTCTATATTCATTAATTCCAATAATTTGGAATTAAAGCCAGCCTCTACGTCCTTTCTATGGACATCCAGCAGATATGGAGATGATTAGATATAGTCTGGCAGTGGTGGCATTAAAGACAGGCTGTTAGATATTTAGTTGAAATCAGGCAAAGGAAAGAAAAATGAAGGCAATCTTAAAAAACTGCAAAAAAACCCCCAGAAGTGGTGCATTGTTTGTATATTGCCTTGGAATCTAAGACTGTAATTTGACTTTTAAACAAAGATTTCCAGGGATCTTGATGTCCTCTTAATTCTGTGCCTAGTGAATCTCAGTATGGTTGAGAAAGTAATTCATGTAGATATTTAGGCACCAATGGTCTTACCCTGTGTTCCTTCTGCGATCCCATCCAGCCCTAATAGGCTGGGATCTTCTGATATGTATGAAGTTGGTCTGGTGTCTTGCTTCTTCAGGGTAACCAAAAAGAAAGTTGTCTAAGAAATTAGATGTGCTGGATAAATGTCTTTTTTATTTTAGTAGTATGGAAAATGTTAATACTTTACATTAATCATGTAAACTTATTTGAGGACAACGCTAATGTTTTCCAAAAAAACATATAAGCATAAATTGCATGATTAAATATTTCTGAGTACCCTATCTGCAACAGTGTAACCTTAATTCAATTAAAATACAATTTAGGAAAAAATACTTTTACTTATATTTTGATTATGAAGAAAAAGGTTTTCCAATACTAAATAGTCCTTTATGGGTAAATCCTCTGAATTTGGCTGATTCTTTATCACTGAAAGAAATATGTGTATATTCTTCAATGTTTCTTGTTTAAGTTGAAAGAAGAAAGACCCCAAGCCAAATTGCCAAAACTTATTGTCTGAAAAGGCTAAGTGCCTTTAACCTTCAACACAGAGAGGCTTTATCCAAAATGCTAACTAGGCAATACAGTGAACCTGTTGGCAAACAAAAGAAAACTTAAATCAGTCTGACTGAAAAATCCTCTTTGTCCTCAGTAATGCTTTCCCTTACACAGTTGTTCTGAAATTGTCATTTCATGCATACATATCAGCATACATCATCACTATGTACCTGTAGTCCAAATTTCTGGAAAAAGGCTATAAAAAGGAGAGGAAAACAGCTATCAGTACTTCTTTATCTATCATGAGAAAACAAAAACTAAAGCAAAAAGGCACAACAAACCCTTTTTTTCCCCCCTTTTGGAAGTCACCTTGAAGAGATCGAAATTGCAAACAGCAGCAAACATACATTGTTTTTACAGAGATAAGGTGCTGTGCAGCTCCATAAGAGTAACCAAAACTAGCTTTGCAATGGCACATAAATCATGATCCATAAAGACAAGACAGCCTGAATTCCCAGCTGTACATTAGAAAAACTGGAGAAGAGACAATCCTTAATGGACATACATGATCCAGAGAGACAGCTACCACTATATGGCTGGGCATTTGACAGGATAGAAGGAAATCAAATCTAAACCTTTATACACAAGTAAGTATGAAAGGGAAGAGTGTATTCCTCAGCACAGTCACAGGCTCTAATCAGAGAATAATAACAGAAGTTATGATAGCTGAGTTAAGCTCATGCAGCACTCAAACCTATGTCCTTGGTTTCTGAAAGAGGCAAAGCAGTCTGTGTGAAGGATGTTAAAAAAAAATCATTCCTTGCTGTCAGATGGACAAATTTAAGTTAGGAACACAGGTTTTTCTTCTTGCTTCAGAACCCACAAGAATTCAAAGGTCTAATCTCATCCAGACTCCTGCCTAGCAGGGTATCTTCCAAGTTGGAGCCCTTTAGAATAGAACAGGCCTTGGCTTTTTCTCCTTATCCTTTCAGACTGATTGGGAATTACACACAGATTTGCAAAGGACACTAGATTAAATGTCTCTTCCTCTTCTCTTCCTGACTTAGTTCAGTTCATTTCACTCTTTCTAGTATTCCGAGTCTTGTGTTGTGGCGGGTTGACCTTGGCTGGTTGCCAGGTGCCCATTGAGCTGCTCTATCACTCCCCCTTCATCAACAGGACAGGGGAGAAAATACAATGAGCTTGTTGGTTGAGAAAAGGACAGGGAGTTCACTTACTGATTATTATCATGGGCAAAACAGATTCGACTTGGGGAAATTAATTTAAATGACTGTCAATTAAACAGAGTAGGATAATAAGAAATAAGAATAAATCTTTCCCCCCGCCCCCCTTCCCTTCTTCCCAGGTTCACCTTCACTCCTGACTTTTCAACCTCCTTTCCCGAAGCAGTGCAGGGGGACAGGGAATGGGGGTTCCCGTCAGTTCGTAACACTTTGTCTCTGCTGCACCTTCCTCCTCATGCTCTTCCCCTGCTCCAGCGTGGGGTCTCTCCCATGGGACCCAGTCCTTCATGAACTTCTCCCGTTTGGGTCCTTTCCATGGGATGCAGTTCTTGAAGAACTGCTTCAGCATGGGTCCTTTCTACAGGGCACAGACCTTCAGGAGCATACTGCTCCAGCGTGGGTCCCCCACGGGGTCCCAGGTCCTGCCAGAAAACCTACTCCAGAGGCCACAGCTCCTGCTAGGAGCCTGTTCCAGCACGGGCTCTCCAGTGGGTCACAGCTTCTTTCAGGGCACAGCTCCCTGCTCCAGCATGGGGTCCTCCATGGGCTGCAGTGTGGATAGCTCTTCCACCATGATCCTCCATGGGCTGCAGGTGGAGAACTTGCTTATCCATGGTCTTCACCGGGGGCGGCAGGGGAATTGCCGCTCTTGTGCTTGGAGCACCTCCTCCCCCTCCTTCTGACCTTGCTGTCTGCAGAGTTGTTTGTCTCACATAGTCTGACTTCTCTTTCCCAGCATTTTTTACCCCTTTTAAAATACGTTATCACAGAGGTGTTACCAATGTCATTGATGGGCTCAGCTTTGGCCAGCGGCGGGTCCATCTCGGAGCCAGTGGGAACTGGTTCTGTCCTACATGGGGGCAGCTTCTAGTGTCTTCTCACAGAAGCCACCCTTACATCCCCCACTGCTACCAAAATCTCATCACATAAACCCAGCACGTATATTTAGGATAATACAGGCAGCAAAGTTCATGCATGATTCTCTGTGTCCCCTCTTCTGTGCAGACATGAAACACCAAGACAGGCCCGTAATCCCCCAAAGCCAAAACTGCCGTGAGGCCCTATGCAAAATCCTGGTCCTGAATGCACAGCCCTTTGCTCCTCCTCATCAGGCTACGGAAGTGCAGCCAGTCTCTGAACATAAAGAACATATTGTGTGTTGTGTAGCATGAATGCCTATGCGTAGGGTCATATATGTGGGATCTAGGCATTCCCATGAGGTGTCAAACACCCTGAATCTTCTCATGTTTCTGTGTAACCTATCTTTCTTCACCATCTCCTGCTCCATGTCCCTCTTACTTTATCGGTGTTTTTTTCATGGATTGCTCTTGCTAATTATTCTCTCCTTAATTTTTCTTTTCCTCAGTTCTACCTACCTACCCAGGCATGAGCTCAAACATGAGGTAAGTTTTGTATTGAAACCTTAGAGTTTATTGTGCATTAAATAGATCTATATTTTGCAATATCTGAACATTAGCCATGCACTTCTGCTGGAGTTTAGGCACTTCAAGTCTTATAGGGCCTGTATTGAAATACTGAACTTGTTCTAGGAGACCTCAAAACTTTGATTTATTCTCTCCTAAGTCAGCATTATAATTCTGAAAAATACATCATTCAAAATGGTCTGATATTTCAAAACAATCTGGTTTGTCAGTCAAAAAAAGAAACCAACAAACATTGCAATTTGAGAATGCCAGAATTCTGACTTTCTCAGGACTTAGACTCTGAGCTTTTTTTAAATAAAAAAATTGAAATTACACAAATTAACTTTTTCTTGGGAAGAAAATTAGTGTTTTCATGTGCCTGTGTTTTCCAATTGAAAACTGTATCTTTGAGAAATAGTCTTCCAGCTGGTTCATCTAACTAAAATGCAACTATTTCCAGAAAAATTCAGGTGAAAACAGTTGCTTTTCTGAGAGGACACCAGGATAAATGGCTGCAGGGAAAGCATCCAATATATGTGGATTTTAATAAAGTCATAGAAGCCATTTATACATAATTCACATCTCAAAATCAGTTCCTGTAGTAATACTCCCAGGTGGACTGGAAAACACCTAATTGATCGTAACACTGAGGTAGGATAAAGAAATTGTAATATGTCCTCTGGTCAGGCACTTTCTGGTGAGAGATTTGCAAGTGTCCAGTCAGATGTCCAGTCTTGTTTAAGTTCTGTTATTTATTCACTGCTTTATCTTATAATAAATGTAGAATTCATGGGACTGACCATGCTCAATGGACAGTTACTGCAAAAAAAAAAAGAGAACAGAAAAACAACGAAAAGATAATTAAACTATGAAAGTGAGTGTCAGCAAAACCTGAAGGAAAGTTAGGGAAGGTTTATATTTGCATTTATGAAAATAAACAAGCTGTGGCATGTACATTCTGGCTGGCACAATTTCTGGATGAAATGGCTGATTCTTTTGAAGGAAATCGGGCTGTTGAATGTTCTTCATGTCATGCATGACCCCTTTCAGCATTTATAGAGCTGAGATTTGGCCTCAGCTGACCAAATCAAAAAGTAAGTTAAAAATTTTGTCATAAATATGGAACATATTCCTTTGGAGGACAGTTCAGCTCTTCAGAGGACTAAATTGCCCTCAAGAGATGTCCGTCTCTCTCCAGCACCTATAGAAAGAACTTTGCGTGACTGAGATCCCATTCAAGATCCTTTGGGATGTATCTAAAATTCACTGGGCTGAGTATGGGCCTCCAGTTTTTGTATTGTTATGACTGATTTAATATGTTGCAGGACCAAAGACAGTTGCAGAGGTCACACTACAGGTCTTTTCTAAATAAATAAATATATATTGCAAAGATACAGCAAACATAGGAAGCTTTTAGTAGTGTGATACTTTACATTGATGTTTAACACATTCGCACACTAAATCAACTCACTGGTCAGGAGCTGCTTTCTGCATAGATGATGTGTGGTGTCTTAATGGTCAAGTGTCTCTTTCCTATCAGATATTTTTATAGTTCAGAGGTCCTGGCATACCTGACTTGCTTCCTTCAGTGGTCTGGGGTGCTTCAGTCTCTGTGCCAGTCAGGCATAAGGTTGCTGCTTTTATGGAGAGACGAGCATTAATTGCTGATATAGGCATTATTTTGAATGGATGTGACAAGGACCTGTAGTATTTACAGTAATGTTGTTATTGACAGTATTGACCAATATGTCAGTGTTCTAAAATTAAACATATTCAAAGCAATTCAGCTCCAAACCTGCCTCCTCCCAGGGACCTCAACTCCCAGCATTATACAAAACTCCAATTTCTGTTCTTTTCTGCAAAATGCAGGCACAGTTATCATGGGCCCTGTGGCTACTGGTTGTGCTTATGTCAGCAGTCACAATCTGTGGCATCACACAGATAGCATCCAGAGGCTAATGGATTCAGAGCAACAAAGTACATGGGTGGAAAACACACAGAGAAAGCTGCAGTCTTGCCCCAAAGTGCTTGCAGCTGGAAAGGCAACACACAACAGCGAGGTGAAGAATAACAAGCACTCTGGAGTGGTTCAATAGGTAAGTAGCAAAACATCTGTAGGATTTAAGGAATCCATCATCAACAACAAGAAACAGTCATACCTTTCCTCTTACGTAGCCTTTGTCACTCACAGTACATGGTACATAGCAGGGAGAAATGACTACTTCTTTGTAATTTGCCCTTGTTTTGGACAAGTTTCTGAAATGCTTGTAACTTGAGCTGAGTCTGTTCTCAACTGGAAACTACAGGACCATTGGATGTGCATCTGGCATCATGCACAGTGGATTCATTTTTCTAACCCAGCTCTCTTAGCTGCAGGTAGTGCTGCAGATAGCTTATGAGAAAGAAATCGGATGTGAGATACTTGAAAAAGGTGGCTGAGAACCCAGACCTCAAAATTTAAAAACCCAACCAACCAAAAACCCAATAAACTCCAGGCCATCCCAGATGTAAGGTATACTTCATAGACCTTATTATCAATAATGAAATACACAGCCCAGCTAACATAAAGCATAAGAAAACATTGCTCATATCATTTTGCCCCCAAGGAAAAGAGAGAGAGAGAGAACAAACAGCATAAATATGTAGGGTAGAAGGAACCTCTGAAGGCTTAATACCTCCCTGCTCTGTGCCTGGAGCACACCTCACTCCTATTCTTTTCTGTTGTGGGTCTGATCCAATATCCTGGTTTCTGTCTATAGCCCAAGACACCACAAAGGTGAGCAACGTGTTTAGCTTACTTGTATGTTTGCATTTATTGCTGCTACTGTGCTACAGGACCTTGAATCTGGACAAAGTGTGGCTATTCAGACCACATTTTTGCTTTGGTGGGAAACCTTGGTCAGAGCCAGCCCTGCTGAAATCCGAACTGCAAATGGATGCAGGTTGGTAATCTGAACGGTTTAGACCACAGTGTAAATGTTCATGAGCTGATCGTCACCCTCACGTGCTTAAGTTAAGTATCTGATCAGAATTCTCTGTTTCTTGAAAAGTACTTCACCTTCTCTGTGCCTGCTCCATTGACTCTCTCTCACTGTCAAGTAACTGGATTCTGCTTTTGAGGCATGTTAGTTGCATTCACACAACCAAATTCCTTCTGGTTTTTATGCTCAGTGACACCGGGAACTCATTTAGCATGGTATTGGTTTTATCCTTGCATTTGTTGCTATACCCATACTCAGATGCGTACCATCTCTGCTTTCTGTATGCTTCCTCTTTGATTTTCAAGTCATTGAAGATTTCCATTGCTGCTGTAATGCTTATTAATATTTCCCTCTTTCTTATGTGTTGAGGAACTTGCCTTTGTGCCTTTTACTACAATAGCCTGCTCATTTATGCTCTTCTTTTTCCTGAGAGACACTAGCTACCAATTCCTTGTGTATGAAATCTGCTTTTTGCCGTCTGGTGTCTTAGCCTTCTCTGCTCAGACTTCTGAACTGCATCACTTTGCAATCCTGTTGTCCAAATTCCCTCTTCCTTTCAGATTCTCATCTGTTCCTCACGTCACCCCACAAAAGAAACTATATTAAGAACCCACCGATTGAAAAACACCTCTCTGTAAGATGCTGTATTGTTTTCCTAGCAGCTGTCTCTGGACTTGGTGATATATGTAGTCTTCATGCACTTATAAAACCTCCTGTATACCAGAGTGAAGGGGATTGCACATGAATCTGCACAGAAAAAAAAGAAGCAAAGCACTCAGTGCCCAGCAATTCTTTTACCGCTGGGAAGATACCTACGTCTGTGCTTGTGAGGATACCAGACTTTCTGACTCCAGTGCCAGGTAGAGGAGTCCCTTGCCTCAGGAATAGTGCCTGAAGGTGTAACAGCAGTAAATGAGAAATGGGAACTGGTTCTTCGAGAGCTTGTTAAGCTGGAGCAGGGCTACCAGTTTATTTCACCTGGACGTTTTATATTATAAATTAATTATAAGGGCTGGCTAATTTGACAGTGCACAGAGAAGGCAAGTTGCCTGAAGGAAAAAAACCAACAGCTTTGGGGGCTCATGGTGCTTTTGACAGATTAGCTGTAATTTTCTAGCTCATCAGTTGGGATTCCCCCTTACTTCTTCCATGTGCTGGGAAAAAAACACCTCAAAATCAACTAAGGGAGATGCTAATGGCCGTGAGAAGCATGATAAAAGGACAAAATTTCGTGAGAGGAGAAGCAAACAAGGACAGGAAATGGCTGTAACGAAAAGAAGGAAAAAGAAAAGGGAACCTGAATTACATTGGCAGCTAATTTAAAAGAAAGGCCTTAAAAGAGCAAAGCTGTCAGTTTAAGATGACACTTCTCCACCATGAAGATGCCTTTCTAAAAAGTCACTTTAGGAAGTTCTTTACGCCCTTTTCCCTGCCACCTCCACCACAACAGCTCAGTATATTCCATAAGGCGTTTGCCACCCTCCAGCTGCTGTAACATAGCACCGTGTGGGACTGTTCTGGATACAGGGTTGCTGACATGCTGGGTTAGGTTTGTTTTGGTTTGGTTTTTTTTTGAAAACATGGAAAAAATGTAAATCATGTAAAACATTTATTTTAAAATACAACTTAAAACCACCCATAGTTTGGTCTATAAAGCTACTGGATGATTGATGACAAAAAAATAGTTGTAATTACTTTGAAAAATCAAAGTTCCAATTGTGTGCGAGCTGGCAGCACCCCCAACTAGCAAACAAATCCCCAGCATTGCCAGCCATGCAGTTTGGGTGACAGTGCAAATGGAAAAAACACATCTCTTCACAAGTGTGCTGTAAAAGTGGATTAATGAATATTCATTGTGTGCACGTATCAGTAGTGATATGTTGCAGAATTTGTAATTCTGTCCTGAGGGGAGGATTTGGAAACGTTGCAGTAAATAAGAACTGGTTTGCATTAAATCAGGCCACACCAGGAATGAAAAGAAATAGAAATAAATAACGAAGAACTAGCCATTCAGTGAGTGAAACAGAGATCCAGAGGGAGCCAAATATTATAGCACCATATTATTAGGCAGTGTCATAAAACTTGTGCAGTGGGAAGGCAAACTAAGGTATCACAGATAACTGTTAATTCTGGAATTTCCAAACTTTCAAGTGCTGAACTGTATAATGGAACATCCTTTCACTGGAAAATGATCTCTACAATACAATATTGCATGACACTCAATACCCCTTTGCATAAAAATGGAGCAGGTTTCAGCCTTGGAGTTAACATCTGTTTGGGGAAATTTGTGGGATTACAAAAAGAAAGTGCTCTAGCTGCTAGTCATGGTCAGGAATGAAACTCTTCCCAGGAAAAGTACTGAAGTATCCTTGCTGAGACCTGGGGGTAAAAACGGTGACAATTTTTGACACTTGCAAGAACCATCAGGAGACTGAAGCCGCTAGAAGTCTTGGCTGAAGGGTATGCTGTGCAACTCTAAAGGGCTTTTGTGGTAGAAGACTTGTTAGCTGGGGGCCACTTTCAGAGCCTTTTTCATCTCCTTCCTGGTATAAAATAAAAGACCAGAGAGAGCTCCTTTTCTCATCCGTACCTCAGACACTTGCAGAACAAGGCCCTGAGCGTTTTACTAAGTGCGGAGCTGTGCAAGGGCTGAAGGGACCAGGTCTTGCAGCCTGGATCTTCGAGCAGTCCTCTACACCCAGGCAGGCTGCATGCCAAATGCCTGCCAAACATTACCAGCTGTATGTCCTCCTTGCATACAAATATAGCAGCAGGACAACTGTGTTATTCTGCAGGTTTGGGAGAGGCAGTCTCAGGGCTCTGCTAATTTTCAGGTTCATTTCCCTCCATTTGGCACATGAAGAACAAACGATTTCCAAAATTAAGTTTGTTTTAACAGAAGTAAGGTTTAGTTGAACAGTTTTGGTTGGTGAAGGGTTTATGCCTTGTTCTGTTTCTCAGTATCTTTATGTTTGAACAAAAATATTTCCACCGGCAAGCATTTTAAATGTAAGGCTTTGAGGCTCAAGTGATTGTCTGCTTCAAAACTGCAACAGCTTCTGCCCCCGTCTTAGCAGTTCATGACACTTGCCGGTTGAACACTGTGACCATGTGGTAGCTGCTTGGCTTTCTGAAAGTCACTTTGCCTTTGAAAAATCACCTTTTGAGCACTTGACATGGAGGCTGTTTCTTTTCAAAGTGAAAATGATGGTGTCAATACTTAAAAAGAAAAGCACAACTTTCATATTTTTCCCACTGGCAGAAATGAAAGGGGACATTTCTTTGCACCCTAAATGCTAGAGCACCTTTCCTCCTGTGAAACATGAGGGGGATTGTGCACTGCTACTGTGCAGTGAGGTACTCCTAAGAGAAGAAAGGAGGATGGGATAGTGTGAGTGAAAATTTCAAAAACCATTGTGTGTATAAGATTCAAAATAGCATTGTGGATGAAACTTATTTCATCAAAAACTTTGGCTCCTGGTGAGAGGATTTGTGTTTTGTCCTATCCCCTCATTTTTGTTAAAATAAATATTCAGTTAAGAGGAGGGAGATGTTTGGTGTTTTCTAGCCTGCTGAACAGGCTAGGGTCATTTAGGGTCAGTAGGAGCAGCCCTTTTTCTAAGCCACCTCACATATCCCAGGGAAAGCTCCATCTGTGGACTGATGCCACATTTGCTTCCATGGAGCTTGACCTGATCTGGCATTTTGGAATTAAATATTTATTTTCCCCTTTATCCCACCTTTTAACCAGGCAATTCTCTTAAAACATGGGAATTTCTAAGGAAGATCTAGATTGCTAACTAGGGGGGAGGTGTAATAATTGCTAATTAGGGGTAAGGGTACCTTAGATGAAAAAGTAGGTTATTTTTCTTAGCCACTTATGTGCTCTCCAGTTTTCTTTTCCAGCATGTCTGATTAGAGATTTCAATAAGAAACTGGAAAATGGTAGTATATATATTTGGGGAGAGTGTGGGGGAGTGGGGCAACTGAGAAGTTTTTTGCAGGAAAATCAGAAGCAGATCAAAGGAGAGAGGGTTGCAATCAGCTTGGAAGCAAAGCAAAAATTTGTATCAGGAATCAGTTGTGCCTCTTCTTGACTTGCTGTTCGAAACTGCACACAATGTTGAAATGTTTCATTTTATTCTATGTAGAACAGGGTAAGAGATAGAATAGAGGAAAGGAAATTGGGTTTGGATCCACCTTGGCAAATGCAAAGCAGCATCAGAGTGTAAATCCTAGCCTCAAAACTGGTGAGCTAGTTCTTTCAAGATTGCTTGTACAATCATTTGATTTGACAGCAGACACGCTGTTCTCTTTTGTTGTTTATTTTAAACTCCACATTGTTCCTGTAGCATTTTAAACTGTTTTGTCCCCATTTTACTTCACAATTACTTGTACAGAATCAGCATAAATGTTTGTGTAACTTATAAAAAATCCAGGCCAAAGATGTGTCATCACAAGTCAGGAAGATCTATCACCAACTATTTCTTGCTGATAACCAGAGGAGGACTTGGAGAGCCTCTCCAGCCACAGCTGCCATTTGCACACTCTTGAATCAGTGAAGATGAAGAAAAATTTTGCAGTTCCCAGGAGGGATGCTGGACAGTGGAAGCAGGTGTGGAAGAAGAGTTCTTCATTGCCTGTGGGAACTGTTTATTTACAGTATTTTTGCAAACCTAGCCTCCCCATCCATTCTTTAGGAGACCAGGTAACATCAGCAGCTGACGGAGCAGCCACAACACACAACAAAGATTTAAAACCCATCAAGAGAGTTTCTTCAGGAAACTGTGGAGTCATAAAACCTTGTCTCTTCTTCCTGGGGTGGGAGTAATAGACAGTGGTTCTTGCTCACAAAAAAAGCTATAAAGTAGGTAATTCTTTCAGTTACAGTCTTTCTCCTGGCAGAGAGAGCTAAAATATTCATATTAAGTGCAGCTACCAAGATGGAATAAAGGTTAAATATAGACTCTGTTTGCTAGAGTTTCTAAACATGGATGGAGAGCTGAAGCACGCAAGTTAAAGCTGATGATCTTTAATGCTTTCCCAGTCCTTTCTGAATTGATCAAGGGCTGCTATGGAACTTTTGTTTATGGTTTTATGTGCTGTGTAGTGATGAGAGAAACAGGGAAAACACTGGCATAGTAAAAGCAAAATCGGCCTCTTAATATAGGCTAGTATCCTTTATGGGACAGTGGAGTAGTGTATTAGTAGAGGCTGGAATATTAGAGATACTCGGGTGCCTAAAAATTCAGATAAAAACCTAATGAGATTTTTCAGAAATGCGGTTTTTCAATGGCATTTTGGCTCCTAGTGTCCTCTGAAATTCCCATTAGGAGCCAATCTGCATGCTTAAGCACCTAGTACCTTAAATATCTAGTTCTTGGTACCTAAATGCAGCATAGCAACTTTCTCCCTCCTTCAAGGCACCCGCTGAAGAAGAATGCATCCAGTAGCCACATGTGACCTACATGGCCTCCTCAACCCAGCAAGATTTCTAGAGCTCTGATAAATTTTGGGGGAGCAAGAGGGGATTTTAAAATGCTGGGGAAAGGGAAATATGTAAATACTTAATCTCTTGAGATGGTGCGCTTTGCTTTGGCATTAGGTCAACAGTGGTTTTGAGAATATGGCCTGCTGTCACCTTCAAGTGGCAAGAAGACATTGATATGCACCCGTGTGCCACCTTCTGGGTGAAAGCCTGTATTCTGATGAAGTAATGGGGGATACCCACCTTTAAGATCAGAAACAACTTTTGCCACAGAAGAAAGAGACTGGCTTAGCTGCATCCTCAAGTCTGAAAACTCCAAATTTCCATGGAGGCTTATATTAAAAAATTGAAAATGCTTAAAAATAGTTGAACATTTTATTTCAGATACAGATGAATTTTGTATAAATAACTGGAGGTAGGCCATAGGTAGTACCGGTGTCTGGGGATGGCACCTAACTTCCTCTGCTTTCATACAATTCTGTTGTGTTCAAATATTTATGTACTCATATATACCTTCCCATATTTGTGTGTGACAGTCAAATTATCACAGAAAATGAATTCAGTGTGGTTATGACATTGTTGATGACAGCTGCCAGGAAATTAAAATAAATTCCTTGGGAAAATCAAGCAGCTCTTAATTTCCTCTGTTTTTCATGTTATAATAGGAGTTAAACGCAAAAAAAATAACCAGCTCTGAAATAGAAATGAGCCTAGTAAAAAGGGCTAGCCCTAATTTAATCCAAGATTAGTGAAACTATATTATAGGCCAGTATCAGGTAAAAACCACTAGTGGAAGGATCAGTATTAGCTGGAAATGAGATACAAGCAAACAGAAAAAAGGAATACCTGTATAGCTTTTACATCCTCATCATAATCACATAAGCATTTCATTTTTTTATTTGAGGGATCATAAGCTATTGAATATTTTATTGTGGTTCTGATTGATTGTAGACACTCTACAAGCACTTGCATGACCATTAATGAAGCACGCTTCTCTAAAACAGGGTGTTTTCATGGAAAACTCTCTCCCTTCATTCAAGTTCTTAGCTTTCAAGGGTCTTGGGTGCCTAGAGAACCCATTGCCTTAGCCTGGTATGTAGCTGAGCACTTCTGAAAGCCAGCTATAAAATGCAGTGATTGAGGTGGGATTGCATACTGGTTTAATATTAGTGTTTCTCCATTGAAGTCAATGGAGCTACTAATTTTCATCAGCATGTTACTACAATGTGCTTATTGCAGACATCAGCTGAGGGTTTCATTACAGAACCCATACAGGCAGAATATATCCAAAGCCCCAGTACTTCAGTCTGTACCGTAAAAGCAAAATGTAAGTGTGACCCTTTAGCAAAGGCAATATATTTCAATTTTGCATAATGCATGGATTTAGCCAGGATGTGTATAAGCACATGTCATTAAGGGAATTATTCCATTTAATTAGTAGTGACAGTTTAAAATTTACGGCACGCCCAGCACACTGCCTACGCATCTACTTGCAGGAAATGGTGAAACACATTGTGGAGTATGTTGCTGGCTACCTGAAAATGTCAGCAAGTCAGCTGACATTCCTGACTTGGTGATCCTGTCCATGAAAGGCTGAGGAAGAGACAGTATAACATTCCTTATCTGGAGGTCTTGAACATCTGTCGCTGAGGAAGAAGGCAGAATTGAGTAGAAAGGCTGAGAAGGTGGATCTTATGCATTCTGCCAAAGCGTGCCTTTACCTTTGAGTAGCACTGTAAGTCAGTGCCTCTGGAAGCCTCCTCTAAGGGTCCATAGCACCCTGGGGATATTCAGGGGCAAGTGGTGGGAGCAGAGGTGATGTGGAGAGTGAAATTCCAGGTAGAAACATGGCCTTGTGATTATTTACTTGCTTAGTTGTTTTTTTTTAAGTTTGGGGTTATTTCAGCAATTCTTACTTTCTTCCTGTGTGTCTTCAAATCTGGACATAGTCGTCTTTGCTAAGAAGTCCACTTTTTCCTTCAGAGATGATTATTCCTTCAATTACTGATGAGAATTTTTTTTAGAAGGGTTTTTATTTTTTTAATTTCTTCTTGCTCCTCTGGCTTAAAAGAAATACATTCCAAGTCTTATCCACATTTAATTAATTTTGCAATGGCCTTATTATTTACCTAAACAAAAATCTAAAATAACTTCGTCTCCTGCTGCTTTGGAGAAAGTCCAGTGACAAAGTCGGTCAGCTGTTATCTCCAGGCGTATCTGGGTCTTACCTCATTAATAGCATTTTTGCTTCAGTTTATATCTGATTATCTAAACTCTCCCTAATGCCTGTGATAATATTTCTCGCTTAATGACACTGGAGACTTATATCCCAGTCCAAAACCTACAGTACACTCTATGGACCTTTAACAGGATCTCTTCTACTGCCTTTCTCTAGAAGTGATCTTGCCCCAAATAACTTGGTTTATTCCCCTTCTTTTCTTTCCCACATCCCTTTGCCGTTTCTTTACTCATTGCTGTCCTTCAACTGTTTACATTTTCTCTAGCTGTATTTTAAGACCTGACACAGAGATTAAATGAGACTCTGCTGACTATCATCTCCTGCATATCTGTTTAAAGCTTTTCTTGTTTCTCTCAGCCTTGGAGAGGCTGGAATCTGAGGTGAAGACATTCTGTTGAGAAGAGCATATGCAAGATGACCTCTATATGTGGAAAAAAAGGAATATTGTTATATGCTAGTGCTTCTCCTTAGCTTTCAAGATGTACTTTAGGAGAACGATGGTCAAAGACTTCTGTCCTACATATACATGTCCCATGAACATCCACAATTAAAACATTCAGGTGGAAGAGTTTTGTTGTATATTAGGAATAAATTATGCTTTAATTCCTTTTTATTGCACTAGTACTCATAGGCCATTTGGAAATCTAGACTCCCACAGTGTAAGGTGGGAAGATGGTTCATGCCTTGGAGAAGTTACATTCTGTCAGAGACACCATCCACAATGACGGTCTTTTTTGTAAAAAGAAATCACCACAATCTGCAGACATCTTTGTTTTCCATAGAATAGCATTTGTCACTTAACTAGCTGGCAGAAATGAGATGGTAAATCCATTAGCAGCAAACTTTTTCCTTCCTAAAACTGACAGAGAAAATCTGAATCTAAGTGGCGCGTACGAAGTGCAAAGGCTGGCTAATATTGTGGTGCTCAGCACTGCCCCTGCACTGCCAGTTTGTGTCGGAACAGCACATGCACAACGCAAGGCAAAGCAAGGATCCTGTCTGCTGAAGCTGCCCTGCCTGTCAAGATCAGCAGCTGAAATTTCCACCTAATCGGTATGAACCCAGCAGGATCCATCTGCTGAACCATCTGTGGGACGACTCACTAAAATTATAGCCCATCTGTTGTTTCACTGCCACAAAGTTTTCCAGCCTCACCCTCACTCCATTATCTGAATATTTTTCTTCCCTGTGGGCCTCGTCTGTGCTCTTCTCTCTCCCGCTCCTTATCTTCTGTTTTGTTTTGTTAACACATTGCCTTTCCGATCTCCAAAATGTAAAAAAGAAGGAGGTTATATTCCTACTGCCCTCCAGTTAGCCAGGAACAGCTTTGCCCAGGCAGAATATAAGTCTGTTATATGTATATCATCATTGCCTCTCTTCAGCTGCCCTGTACCAGCACAGCTTATTGCAGGCAAGAGATCTAGGCTGTTTTACACTAGAGTCCATCCCCCTCACATCTAGGCTGTCACATGGAACTACTAGAAGTTTAGATCCTGGCTTGACTTTTCCTCACTCTTGAGGAAAATATTTTTCATGTATTATTTACCTCTCAGCTTGAAAATTCAACTTTGCCTTCAGTGTCACACTCTAAAAAAAAAAAAAAAAAAAGAAAAGAAAAGAAAAGGAGAAATGCCCAGTTACCTCTTTCCTCCCATCTATCATTTAATACTTGGGGAAGGCTTAGCTGAAGGTTTTTCACCAGAGGACTAGCTTTGGCTTGGCATAAGGCAGGGCATAGTGCAAAGACAGTGGGGATGAGAAGGAAAGGAGACTGTATGCAGAAAAGCAGGCTGATTTCTGCACAGCAGAAAGAAGGAAGGCACACTCTCTTTTACAGTCCTCACAGTTCATCTCAGCAGATTTTCACTATTTGCCTTCAGCTTAGATATTTAACAAGGAACAAGAGCAGAATTTGGTCCTATGTGGAAGCATAGAGAAAAGAGGAAAAGGAGATCTCCATTATGTGTCATAATGAACCCTGTGGAACAGCACTGGTGACCAGTTGCCAGCCAGATGTAGCCCCATTCACTACAACCCTTTGAGCTCTGCTCTTCAGACAGTTCTCCACCCAGTGCACCATGAACTCTTCATCCAACAGCTAGACAACTTGTCCAGAAGGATATTGTGAGGGACAGCATCAAACGCCTTACTAAAGTCCAGAAAAACTACACCCACTGCATTCCTTTCACCCACTAGGCAAGTGACCTTATCACAGAAGGATATTAAATTAGTTAAACAGGACTTTCCCTTTGTGAATGCATGTTGACTGTGCCCGATGATTGCGTTGTTCTTTAAACGCCTTTCAATAGTACCCAGTATGACCATCTCCATAACTTTTCCAGGAACTGAGGTTAGACTAACACGTCTGTAGTCCCCCGAGTCTTCCCTCACACCCTTCTTGTAAATTGGAATAACTTTGGATAGCTTCCAGGCAGCAGGGACCTCCCCAGACTCCCAAGACCTTTGGTAGATGATGAAGAGGGGGATCCTGCCATAACATCCG
>JANZLQ010000007.1:26596551-26607373 GCA_026212715.1 Elanus axillaris | reverse complement strand
GGGGGAGGGTTGGACTAGATGACCTTTTAAAGATGCCTTCCAACCAAAACTATTCTATGATTCTATGATTATGGCAGGGCAGAGTTACTAGGCAATGGGAGCTGTATGTACATCTGAAAAAGGCAGCAAAGGATGACTGTAATGTGCCTTGTTGGATTTCTGCTGTATATTGCAATCTGTCAATAAGAGCAGATGCAGAATTGCCACATCAGCCCACTGAATGCTGTCAGCGCTAATGACAACATTGTGGATGCCGCTAGCTACAGTAAAGGAGATTAATGGTTAAACATTCACTTGGCATTCTTTCGCGGCTCATGCTGTAGGCCAAGCCACTGAAGTGCCGAATCCAGGATTGTGTTGCCGACTGAAGTTGTAGGATGATATTATTGGGTGGCATGATAGCTTAACTCTGTACAGAGTATTAAGTGAAATGAGCATATGAAAATAAGCCACATGCCACCCATTCATCTATTCTTCAGTAATTTGTTCTGTGGAGAGTGGTGTGCCAGTCCCAGCCACTAATCACCTGTACAGTTTGGGCTGGGTCCATTTTTAATTCCTGAACTACAAAGTTCTGCCTCTTTTTTGGCAGATGAACACTACAGCAGATGTCAAAACAGATGTGTATCATTTTTGAGTTCTGAATCCAGGGGTGGTGGCACATTATCACTAAATGGAGACTGGCTATTGCACGGAGAGCTGAAATCACTGGATGGTTGTGCTCAAATTCCTCTCTTTGGTGCACATTTTAAGTTAATTAGAGCAGTCTGACAAAAATCTGCTAGATTAAGGATAGGATCCAAGGTGTATACTCTTTAATATTTGCATTGCAGAAGAGCTTTGAGTGCTGAGGAGCTAAATGAATTGCTTTTTTATATATTTGTCACAGGTACAAAAGCTTCTTCCTAAGTATTCAGGGAATATCTTGCTCCAAGGTCTGCTGTGAAAACAGATGTGCAAGTTCTTTTTTTCTAGCAGCCTGTATCACTTTTTTGAGTCAAGTAGTTGTGATGACGGTCCACACAGTATGTGTCCTTTACCACCGCAAGATTATGGATGCTTATTATGACAACTGAACTGTGTCTTGAGATGACTAACCTATGGGGTTTTTATATTTCCTTTGGAATTTCCTTTATCTCCTTCATTCATAAATGAAGTTGTCTTCTAGAGTATATTTGCACTCAAAAATGGCAGATTGGTACAGAAAAGTGTAGGATGAGATGGTGTTGCAGTTTCATGGACAATCCTAATGACTTCACCTTTTCAGACCAGCACTTGTATTTTCTACCATGTCTTATAATTTTGATTTTTAAAAATTCATAAAGGAGGTGTGTTAATATGTGATCAGTTCACATAGATTGACAGTTTTTAAAATAAACGTGGGAAACCAAACAGTGCTGGAATTTGAAAGAGGGCAAGCAATCAGGAAACAAAGTGCAATTGAAATCAATGTATTGATAACTGTCACCAGTTTTGGAAGGACCTGCTTGCCCCAGGGTCTGTTGTTAGCTGCATCATTTCTGGTTGTATTTGTTTCTTTATCACTTGAGCAACAGTAATCCTTCCTGGCCTATCATGAGGAATGTTATTATTTACATACAGAAATTCAACTTCAGGTTGTGCTTAGAGTCTCAGGTTATGCCAAGAGTTGCCCACTAGTGGACATGTTCTGCTAATAAGCCTGCCATCATTCTATAGTACTCTTAAATAAATGCAGAATATTTGGGACTTAGGGATATTTTATTATTGTATCTTCATTTCTGCACATTACTCAGGAAAAGAAAGTACTATGATATCAAATGATTGGATGACTTTCTATGACCTGATCCTCGAAGAATAGGATGTCACAGTAAAACACTAGAGTAAATTCCTAGCTGTGATAGTCACCAGGGCCACAAAGTAGATTTACCAGAAATACACACTGGCCTTGGTTTGAGTCTGCAGGAAGGATGAGGAAAGAGCCCCTTTCATGTCACCGCAGTAGGATCATCTCATCTTTCAGGCCTCCTGCTACAGATTGGGAGAATGGCCCTCAGAGGTGCCTGGTTGTCTCTGCTGACCACAGCCAGGGTTAAGAGTACTTTAGAGTTCATTGTTTACACTGTAGGTGGGCAAAGCTGAACAAAATAAATTCCACCCTAAATATGGCTCAACTTGATGGCAGCATCAGACACCATGACAGAGACTGTCATGGGTTTTTTACCTTCTCTGAAGCTCCTAGAAGTGCCCAAGGTGACACTTGACTATCTGCCTGAAGTTTCCATCCTGTCCCTAATCTCCAAAGTAGATAATAGTCTTTCAGATGAAATCAATAGCAAACTCCCTGATGGACCTATGGGAGTCACTAATAGCTGTCTCTTTGATGGAGAGCTGGTATTTCTTGAAAACAGTTAGGAGTCTCCATATCCTCTTGGCACTTGTTTCATAAGATTCCCCTAACTAGGAAAACATCACCTCCAACTCTCTGTCCTGCTCCTCAGCTTTGAGAGCTGCCTGAGGCAACTCACTTGTCACATATGTCCAAGATCAAAAGTTAGCTTTACTGTAGCTGGGCTGGGGGCAGCTCTTACAGTCATTCTTGGTGGGTTTTCTGTCTTTCAGAGGAGAATAGCCAAAACCAGCTGGAGAATAAAAGCCAATCCCAGAGAATACCTGTGGTCACTTTCAGATTAATCTTTTGTCTTCTAAGAGAGGATAGGTTTGGTGATCTCCTTGTTTCCATACAACTACAAAAATACTTTGACTGATTATAGAAAATCTATATTTTGTCCTTTTTTTCTTTCACTTTTAGAATCTTTTGATGTATAAGCCAAACAAATTATCCCAACTCTCCTCAACTTAGCCTGTCATTACCTACTCAGATCTCAGCTGTATGTTAGAAATACAGTATGTTTTAGGAAGGCTCAGAAGAAAGACTCTTTGCTCATTTTTAAATGACAGTGTAGATGCATGCAATGAAACTATCAATGGTCAGTAAATTGAAATTATTTTCAAGGACATATTTCCACAGTGTTCATAAGGATGACAATCTTAAAATTACATAGCATGTCTTTTTTAAGCAATATGAGAATGGCTGATACTACTCTTACAAGTTCTAGGCATTCTTTCTGTCTTTTTCATTTTTTCCTAGAATAGCTGTCAGCTCATGGCTGTTTGCTCAGTACCTGACAAATGACCAAGAAGTCACCTGAAATGTTCCAGAGAGAGATGGTAGGCTCTGTATGGGCCAGCAGTGCCATAGGTTGTCATAGCAAATCATTAAATGAAACAAAAAAATCCAGGCACATTCCTCTCAAGGATTTATCTTTTTTGTTTTTTCCAACTCTTTTGTAATTACGGCCCTTCCACATTAATAATTTTAGCAGATGCATTGGAGATCTTCCTAAATCATCTAAGTAATGGCAAAGGCAAAAATTAAAAGTAAAGCACCCTCCAAGCCTCCTCGTCCTCTACTTAAGCAATTATTTCTTCTTCAGGTAAAAGGAAAATTCTTGTCTTGATGAAGAATTTATAAAAAAAGGCACAAAGTTCCTAACGTGAGAAAGTATGCCCTCAAGACTTTTCCCAGATAGCACAGCACCCAAGAACAAGGTATCAGCATGATTTAAGCACATATCTAATGGATTTTTTACTTGGATGATGAATATATAGTTTAGTCTTTTCCTCAGAAAACAGCATGACTCGCAGTCACCAAATCCGGAAGGGTAAATGTGTTTATGTAAAATGGGATGAAATGAGTATTTACAGTTACATGTTCAAGGAGACTTATATTCTTTGGCTGCATTCAGTAGCTAAACATTTTTCTCCATTTTGTAGAAATTGTTTAAGCTAGTTTATAAACATACAGTGTCTTGTTAACTAAAGCATCTTAGTTGGCATCTCCATAGCTAATCAGCTGTAAGGAAGGAGGTTGGCAATGTATTAGTTGTACATGATAGGCATCTTTGTGGTAAAAATATATATCTGTGCAGATAGAATAGAATACCTGTTCTACATGTAGTTTCATGTAAGTGACCACTGTGACTAACAGTATGTGAAAGATTTGAAAGCTTCATCACATCAAACACAGCATGCAGTCTGTATAGATAAGTTAAAATGGATGAATGGGAGTTTTGATCTCAAGAGTTAAATTGGCTGAACTTTTTACAGTTTACCAAGAAAGAAATGCAATATGGTTTGTCCTTTTGACCCTAATGGAAGCTTGGCAGTCAGGTTGTTGAGATGGAAGATGGAAATACTCGGTTTCGTCTTGCTGTGTGTAATGGGCAGCTGCCCAAGACACTGTGGTCAAACTCACAGCATGTGCATGCTAGGGAGAATTTTCAATCTTGATATGAATGTCTTCAAAAGTAAACTGAAAGGTCCATCAGAGGGCTGTTTCTCTGCTGCTGGTTCAGAGAAAAACAGGAGTGGAGATGCAAGGTATTTGTCAAGCTTTCCCTCTTTCTGATGAGGTTGAGGCTAGTCAAAAGATGGCTGTACAATGGTAGCGCCTCTGGGAGAACAGATTTAAGAAGGGGAACCTGCAGTGGAGAGGGGAGTGGAACATGAGAAATACCTATGCAGACACCAAGGTCAGTGCAGAAGGAGGGAAAGGAGGTGCTCCAGCTGCTGGAGCAGAGATTCCCCTGCAGCCCGTGGTGATGAAGACCACGGTGAGGCAGGCTGTGCCCCTGCAGCCCAGGGAGGGCCACGGGGGAGCAGATCTCCACCTGCAGCCCAGGGAGGACGCCACGCCGGAGCAGCTGGATGCCCCCAGAGATGCCTGTGACTCCATGGGAAAGACTGTGCTGGAGCAGTCTGTCCCTGAAGGACTGCAGCCCATGGGAAGGACTCAGGTTGGAGAAGTTCATGGAGAACTGTCTCCTGTGGGAGGGCCCCCCTGGCGGAGCAGGGGAGGAGTGCGGAGTCCTCCCCCTGAGGAGGAAGGAGCGGCAGAGACAAGGTGGGATGAACTGACCCCAACCCCCATGCCCCGTCCCCCTGCGCCGCCGGGGGAGGAGATGCAGAAAATTGGGAGTGGAATTGAGCCTGGAAAGGAGGTAGGGGTAGGAGGAAGGTGTTTTTAAGATTTGGTTTTACTTTCCATTATCCTTGTTTTGATTTGATTAGTAGTAAATTAAATTGATTTGGTTTTTTTCCCCAAGTTGAGTGTGTTTTTTGCTTGTGACTGTAAGCGGTGAGTGATTCCCTCCCAGTTCTTGTCTTGACCCATAAGTGTATCTTTATATTTTGTCCTCCTCATCCCACCGGGGATCTGGGGGAAAGGAGTGGGCAAGCGGCCTTGTGGTGCTTTGTTGCCAGCTGGGCTTAAACCATAACAATTGCCCACCATTAGCAAGGCAAATACAATCATGAATTACTGCTTGCTGTTAACTGTGTAATTCACATCAAATACACCCAGAACACCTGTAGTCCTTTATGTAATTAAAAAAAAAAAAAAAGAAGAGAGAATTAAAATGAAGAATACTTGATAAAACTACCTGAAGTATCTTTCATTATAGACTGGCCCGTAGAAGCCTTTGGAGTGCTTCAGGAACTACTTCATCCTCATGTGCTGTCACTGGTTAGGGATGCTTGTTTGTAATGTTTGATTATTACTTCTGATACATGTCCCACACCAGAACTGTAATGACTGTGTCGGCAGTTACCACGCTGAGTTTGTACATCTCTCTGTGTACTGTATATTTAGGTTCCTATGCACAACCACTTCGCTTCGGCTGAACATTTCCCTTGACCAAAAGCAAGCATGGTGGCACTATTTATGGTGCTGTCAGTTTTTAGTGCAATCCTCTAAAAGTGTTAAGAGGATTCCAATTACCAGGATCATGATGCTACTACTTGCACACAGTATTGAAAGCAAATTGCTGTAGACTGCATTCACTAAACAATACCAAACCCCTTCTTTTGACTGCTGAGCCAGCAGTGGGCCTGAAGAACAGAACCAGGCAAAAGCACAGTGTGAGATCTGTCAGTCTGCGTTATGCAATGAAGCAAAAGTTAGCTGCATTCACACAACACCTACATCTCCCATATAAAGGGTTTTATGGCAACTGGGGCATCTTTAAAGTTTTAAAGGGCAGTTGCTTAATCAGAACTTGAGTGAGTCACCTATTCAACTTTGGCAGAGATTTCCCAAGTGTAACAGCTTCAACAGTAGGCTTTTAATACAGGGATAGGGAAGGAGAAAGGTAGCTTGTTTCCACATAAACATTTATCAGTCACAGTGTTCTCACTGCAGCAGTTCTGAGGAAGTCACTCTTGACCCTAGATCAAATGCAAAACAAGGTAGAAGCCTAATGCATCTGGGTCTGACAGCATACTATTCTCAAAGCATATATGCAGTCTAATATAGATACATTGCTCTCATTATATGCACAATGTAGAGGCGATCTGTACATGTATAATGGCTATCTGTCATGTAGGGATCTCTAACAGCCTAGTACTGACTAGTCTCATGGTTTGGCTTCCAAGTCTTCAGAAACCAAGTGAGCCACTAGATGAAAGAGGGAAGATGACCTAATAAATAATGGTCTACTGCCAAAAACTGTAGACTCAACAGGTGTTATGTGAGAGAGGGCTTACTTTAAAACAGAGGTGTTGTCTTCCTCTCTCATTCACAGAGCCATGAGAGAGGATCAAGGGTACCTGCATCAGAGGAGACTGTGTGTCTTACTTGTGATCTTGCTGTATTTTACAGAATTCCTTCAAAAGCAGCAGCAGATGCCAATAACAATGACAAGCATATGCAGTTTTCATTGAGTGGTTGAGGGAAATAATAAAAAAAATATTAGAGCAAATAGCTGTCTACCCACATATTGTGCACATTTGAGTTATTAAGGTCCATCAAAATTGACTAGTGGGAAAAAATACTTCTAAAGTAAAAAACTTGCATTTGCCCTTCATTTCAGTTGATATTACTCCAGCTCCTCTACTGGGGACTATAGAATATGTTGAGTGACACATTGTCATCTTCCTCTCCTTTATCAGTAGAGCAACTCCTGTTGCTTGACAGAAATTGAAAGATTTAGGCAGTAGTTCATTTTTCAGTACTGACATACGCGTCTATGGCAAGGCCTCTCTTTGGATTGCTCCTGGCTTGGCTCACACTGCTGTATTTCTCTCTGCATTGTAATGCTGTTCCCAGGGTGGCTGGAGTGGGGGGGGGTTAGAAGGCAGAACTTCCACGTTCTCACCTGTTTCAGGAAGGCAGGATGGTCTGGCACTTATGGAGGTCTTGTAGACGCAGGAGAGCTGTGCTTGATCCTCTTCTCCATCGCAGCATTCCTATGTGATCTGAAGGGAATTTACTGGGTGAGGGGTTCTTCTTTGCTTTAATCAGGGAAAGGTTAAGTGTCTCATTTTACATTAGGTCAAAAAATTGAAATTAGCTGTTTAGACACCCTATTCAGACAATAGAGAAAGCTACAAGTCTTCTGAGAATGATTCACCTGAACTTTCTTAATCTCTGGAGTTAACATAGGATGAATCACTTTATTGAACTGCCTCTCTCTCTTTTAACTTGGATGAAGTGGATCTTACCCTCAGTCTTTCTCTAATTCAACTTCCTACCTGAAAAGTGCTTCACACTTTTCTATCAGTAGTGCTTGTCAGGTACTCACGCTTTAATATTGTTGCAGACCCTAGCTACCTGTATAATTTAATCAAATTACTCTGCCCTTATTAATTATTTGTCAGCTACACTCAGTTTTTCTAAATTAAAGTACATTAATTTCATGCACAGCGTATATGAATCTCAGCAAAACTAGCTATGGGAAGGCGTTGGTTGATAGACTGCACAAATTCTTGTCTGCTCTAAAAGAAGATCAAACACAACAGAAGGACTTAAGAGTTGATGGAGTTTGTGAAGTGCTGGACGCACTTGCCTGTGGAAGCAGTGGATTCAAGACTTTTATGAAGGAGAGAAAAAAAAGTCTGTTAGATTTGAATGACGTTAGGATGTTCTTGCCTTTGGGCAGCAAGGTGGATCAAGGACCTTTTGTGGTCCCTTCCACCCTCATTTTGTAAAGGCTGAATTATTACTTTTATTTCAAAAGTAATGCAGATCATTTGGTGCTCTGTGCTTTGACTTCTTCCCTCTCTTAAAGTGATATAAATGTAGCACCACTGAATGTACTTCAGAATTAACTCTGAGAATAAAAATTATCCCCATATGTTAAGTAACCACATCTGCAGTGCTCTCCTGGTAGAGAACTGGTCAGATGTTAAAAACCTAAGATTCATTTTACTGAGCTTTAGTCATCTCACTTATAGTTATCTAACCATAAGGTAATTGTGCAGGCTCCCCATAGGGAGGCAGAAGCATCTCCAGATTCATCCCATTGTAAGAAAAGTATCTAAAATGATTGAGATGCATCACCGTGGAGGTGCATGTCTCTCTCAGCTGAATACAAAGGGAGGCTAGCCAGCTAGCTTAGACCTAGACAACTCACTTTTACACGTCTGAAGCTAGATTAGGTGGAACTACCCCTTTAGCGAAGACCGCCTTTCAGCAGTAGTCATACAACCGATACTTTGTCAGCTGCATGATACTATTTTTTTTTATGAGTCGGGAATTTAACTTAGCATTCAGCTCACCATTTTGCTGTTTACCTTACAAGTAATCTCCCTGCCAATTGTTTTTCCTGCTCCATTAACATTTTTTGACAGCAGATAAACTTCATAGATCTTGACATGTCTTACCGCCTAGGGATATTATTCACAACTACGGCAGTGCTGGCTGCTTGGCACTTCCCTTTATTACTCCAACAACCTTTACTTTCGCTTGTCATAGTAGACCAACACTCAGTGTGGCAGTGTTTTATCAGTAGGAAGTGGCTTCTTATAGTTGCAGCGAGCCTTTGGCACTGATAACAGAAATATATCATGGCTCCATATCCAATGGACAAAACTGTTTTACCATCAGAAGCTCTAATTGCAGAACTGGGTACAGAGTACACAGGGTACAAGTGGTTTGGTGCTGCTCCTAGCAAACCTAGCCATTCTGCCATTAATCCTACCTACCAACACTAATGTAATTGCAGCAAGGGTAATCCTGATAGGCAAATCCAGGCCAATATATTCTGTCTTTTTACGGCAGTAGATATTGAATCCAAAGTTTCTCTTACTAAGGAAGTCACGCCTTCCTTGCCCATTTGTCTAAGTTCAGTGTTGCCCCAAAGAAACCCAAAAGTCAATGCACACATCATCTGCTAGAGACAGAGAACAGCAAACCCTGCATTAATGTATGCTTCCTATTCAAGTCCTTTAAAACATCCATGTGTCCAAGGCTTGGGCTACAAGGTAATGGTGACACTCATCACAGCCAGTTTTAGCCTTCTGTAATTTACGCACATAGTCTAAAATGGTTGTCTAGGCTCCTCTACGTTGAGCAGAGACATCCAGAGAGTGGTTAATTCTGTGTTTGAGTAAGCATGTAAAATAGGTGGGTTTCATCAACCCTGGAGATCCTGTCTGCTTTTATTGATTAGCAAGGTCCTGATCTGTAGCTTTGCGAAACCTAAAACTTAGTGACTTATATCCTACCATAAACATGCATAGACACAAATGGTCTGCGACCTTAATATTCTTGTACTTCAGAGCAGGTTGGACTTAATATTATAAACTTAAAACCTAGAACACTGCAGAAGTTTGAGATGAATGTAGGAAGTGTGCTACTTACTTTTACTGCCTAATTCCTTCCCCACCTGCCCCAGTTGCATTTTTGATATGTCACAATCATGCTTTTCAAGTTTAGGTCTTTGTCAAAAGAGAAGGAAAGAATGACTGAAAGGAAACTCAGTTCAGCTGTAGATTTGGAGTACCTCAAATTTCATCATGCCTTACATCCAGGGGCCACAGCTGACCTGTTTTCAAGATAAACAATTTTTCATAGAATGGTTTTTGGAGCTAAAGCCAGCATCTTTCTTCATCATGATACTATTAGGAATTCCAGTTTGGTTCCAGTTGTCTACAAAAGCTCCACTTAGAGGTGGTGGTAACTGTTGCAGACAAGACTGCACCTGCTTTATAAATACAGTTTCACGTAATAGCCATGGAAACGTTTTGCAGCAATCAGCCACTTCATCTTCCTATAAAAGTGCAATGAATCTACAATCCCTCATGGATGAAAATCTCTTTACCTAGGGCCTCCATTGTTGTGATTTTGTAACAAAATAAACTGTACTGTCAACAGGTCTGTTCATCACTAACAAGGTGTCAGTAAAAGACTGGGTGGTTGTAAAAGGGACCTACCAGAATTCATCCCAGCCATATTAAAAAATACAGACTCAGCTGCTTGCATACTTGGAAAAACAGATAAAACTGTGAATGCAGACAGAAGATCAAACAGATCCCAGGCATCTCCTTCCCCTAAAAGAATTAATTCTGCTTCTTTCTGAAACAAGTTAAAAGCAAGGGGCCTGATTTGTACCTACAGAGACTCAGCAGAATGCTGATAGAAAAGTAAGAGCAAGGAATGGGACAGGAAGACGTTGGTGCTCTCTGCAGGCTCTGTACTGTACGCTGGCAGAGCAGGCGGAGGAAGTATCTCCACTGCTGTCCAAGTGTGGGATGAGGATAAGATGTAACCTGAGTTGTAGATCTGAGCGTTGCTACCCTGTGTTCCGAGGTGTCCTGCTTTCGGCTGGGATAGAGTTAATTTTCTTTCCAGTAGCTGGTATGGTGTTATGTTTTGGATTTAGTAAGGAGAAGAATGTTGATAATACTCTGATGTTTTCAGCTGCTGCTAAGTCATGTTTAGACTAAAGTCAAGGATTTTTCAGCTTCTGATGCCCAGCCAGCAAGAAGGCTGGAGGGGCAC
>JANZLQ010000007.1:26554249-26596223 GCA_026212715.1 Elanus axillaris | reverse complement strand
GGGGGGGGGGGGGGGGGAAGTGAGTGAGCAGGTGCGTGGTACTTAGTTACTGGATGGGGTTAAATCATGACAAAAGAGTCCACAGCAAATGGAGAAATGGTAAGCCAACTGGAGGGCTCTATCTGGCCTGTGCTCACTGCATCCAAGGCACTACTGTGGGCATGAGCTTTCTTTCTTAGATTCCCAAATCCTGTGCTAGCACTTGCACATAATCAGCACGGCCAAGGTTGAACATGGTTTCAGGCCCTTACTTGGCCAGTGTTGGCACCTGCTGTGATAGGAACAACCTATCACTTCAGTGCCTGCTGCTCCTCTAGACATCCTTGCTTATCATCTTCAGCATCTCTGTGACCAAAGAGTCAGGGATTTGGGGATTTGATCCAATTTCAGAGCAGTGGCACGCAGCAGTCTAGCAGTACCCTCCCCAGAAATCTCTTGCCTCTAGACATGTCAGACTTAAGTATGTGAGAGAGTAAGAAAACAGCAGCTGCAGACCCCCTTATTAAAGATCCACAACCGTCAGAGTTTACTATTTTGGCTTGGGAGTAGGTGCTTACTGGAAATGTAGGCTATAGCCCAACGGAGAAAATGAAAACAAACCCTCTTCTCTCCTCATTCTCCTTTCCCAAAAAAAGTATTTTGAAATATTGCCGTGGTACTGCTTAAAAGGTCTCCATGGGGTTGTGAATTTGAATGTCAACAGATAATTAGTGGATTTAATTACGTGCAGAGAGCAAATATATCCAAGTAGCACATAAACAGAGTGAAATTCTCTGTCTCTGGTATGCAGAACTGCCTGTAGATGTTAAATTCGGAGGTGGATACTGAGTCAGGAAGGCTTGCAATAGAAAGATGAGGACAGTGGAGAAAGTAGGGTGTTGTAATACAACCCAAAGAGGAAAGGGAAAGGGTTCATCTTTCACTGATGAAAAAAACAAAATGCTAGAAAAGACAGATTGTTAATGGAGGAGGAGGAAACTATGCCCCTTGAGAAGTCCTAAATGGCTGAAGTTTTTTAGCAGTGCAAGGAAGGATGGGATGTGTTAGGGCAGAAAAACAGATGGGGTTGGTAGAGGAAGCCCCAGAGCTCTCTCACACATTCTGGGTCTTTAAAAGCAGTGAAAGTCTCCTTGTTGCTCTGGTTCTCCCTTTTTTTCTGCCTGAGCTGCAGATACAGACTCCATGGCGGGAAGGGTGGATGGTGGGTATCTCTGCCTGCGCAAGTGGGCTACAGGCCTGGGGAGCTTCTCTTCTGAAAGCGGTGAATGTCCTGGAAGTCAGCATGATGGCCTGTGGGAAGCAGAGGCAGCCTCAGGCTCCAGATGCTGCCTATGCAAAAGGTTTCATCTGGACAGCTAGGGCTGTGCATCATGTAGCACAATGATGCACGCTGCATCACACTGCAAATGAATAATGCACATTGCATCACACTGCAAATGAACTGGAAGCAGATATCTGATTTGCCATCAGATCTAGCAGCTGGAATATAGATTTCTCCTGTCTTCTGCCTATTACAACTGCCAAAATTTCTCCGTGTCCCTAAGCTATATGACACCTACTGCTGGGTTTAGGCAAGCAAAGCAGTGGACCACCTATGGCAATAAACTAATGAGAGCTGGCAGAAGCACTGACTCTACTTCCTTCTTTGGCTGTTCAGAGCCCGATGGAGCCAGCCCCAACATGTGTGGGTTGTTGGGTACTGCTGGGCCTCTCTGTCCCATGCGTCCGTCACTGGGAAAATGTGGTCCTGCCCCTGGGCAGGAAGACTCGATAAGCAGAAATTAGAGGAGTGATCTGGAGGGTGCCCCAAGGCCACATTAATGGAGCATGTTGAAAGAGGTAAACGAGTTACTGTATATTCCTACTATTTAGGCAATATGGAAACACACAGTTGAGAAAAGCTTGGCTCAGTGTGTTATACCAGCTTGGCAGATCTAATTGGGCACAAGATTTCAGAAGGCATAAGGCTGTTTATTTCCTCCATTGTAATAGCAGAAGTCCTTTGCTGTTATGATACTCAGAGATCTTTAGTAGAATACAAAGCACATTTAGATGAAATAATATATCCCATAGTCATTAAACTAGGTGCAAAATAGCTTAAAGACAAAGGATGTGAATAGCATGTATGTTGTAATTAACATTATGGGCGTATAAAAAGATGCAAGAAAAGAATACATCAAATTACAGAAGATGGAGGGAGAAGAGAGAAGTACAGGTTGCAAAACATTTTTCTGTTTCCTTCTGGACAGTATTTGAATAAGAATTTAAAAAGATTTTTTCCTTCAGATTAAAAGCTGGTTCTTCCCTGATCTTTCACAGGGCTGAATTTTATAGCAAATTACTTATGCAGAGAAGAGGAATGGACAGCATCTACAGTCTACAGTAAATAAATGTTTGCCAGTGAGGTTACAGCACTTTAGATTTACTTTTTTCAAAGTAAATCTGTGGAAGACACTTTAGCTGTTAAGTCAGAGGATCAAAAAGTTAAGTAGTTTAAAGTCCTGAGAATCCAGCTGTTAAATTTCTTAGAGCAGAATTTGTAGGTTAGATATAATTAAATGGACTTTTTTTGTGGGTGGGGGAAATACCTTAGACAAGCACACTGCTATAATCAATGCATATTTGTACCTCAAATAAATCAATACAATGACCATTTTCCTTTCAGTTTAGCTCTTGGTATGATGTCTTGACAGCATGGGTGGCTGTTCTCTATTTGGGGAAAATGCATGTGAATTGTCCAGCCACTGCGGCTTTTCAAGAACAGTTATCATTCCCAAACACCTGTATGGCTTCCATCATAGATCTTCATGTCAGTGAAATTTCAGCACTCAGACATCATTATACATTATCAAAATCAATTTCCTATTTTTAAGGTGGTTTAGAGTTGTGAAAACCAAGAATAAGTCATTATAGTCCATTTGTTTTTCAGGTTTTGCTTTTTTTTTTTTCTTCTGTTATAAATTATTGGTACTTCATTTTTTCAATTTGGAAACACACACATTCTGTTACCTTAGAAACTTAAGAAGATGTTTGCAATACTTGTGGTTATGCCTGCTACAAACATTTAAAAAATCCTAAGATTGACTTATATTTATATGTACGTGTGTGTATATATATATATGTATGCATATACATCTTTGTATGCATATGTATGTGCAAATAAATTTAGAATGGAATCTGAGGATATTTCTGATTTTGGGGACTAAGAGGCCAATTTTTGAATGTAAACACCCATTCTGCACATAAAATGTAGCTTCTGAGATAATAGGTCAGAAACTGATTTCTCTTAAGAGAAATGCCACATAATGATATCACTCAAAGATCCTAGTCTATGAGAAAATATCAGATGTTGTCTATTCTGATAAAAGGCATGATTTGACAGATTTCAGGCAGGTCAAATGAAAAGTGATGTCCCATGTTAGTATAAAAGGAAAAGTAGGAAAAAAAGGTTAAAAATAAACTCAGCAGGAAGAGAAGAGAGGTATTTTATCATTTTCCGGCTCTTTTGACACTGATTCAATGTAAAGAACATATCAACCTGGCAAAATATTTTTTTTTGCAAGCAAAGTAAATTCCCAATCATTTCATTTAATAGGGAGAATTCTAAACAGAGGATGAAATTGTCTAGCTCCAGACAAAGTTATATATGTGTTCAATACCTATCATAGTGGATATAGTGCAAGAAAGGAACACAAGGCCAGGAGGGATTCATTTTCTTTGTGTACACAATAGTTTAGTATTTTATTTCACACATAATTTAGTGTTCTCCTGGAAGGAGAAATGAGCCCCTCTACACATGTGAAAAATGAGTGTACAGATGCACTTAGCATATCCTAAATCATCACACATGGTTTGAACTGCAACAGAGGAAAAGAAACCTGTCCAGTAAAAAAAAAAAAAAAGAAGATAATAACTCTTTTAAAACAACTGTATTCTGGCTATTTTGAATAAAATAATCACTTGGGCTAAGATACCAAGAATTATGGATTAAAGCCAGTTAAAGGAGACCATTTTTAAGGCACTTTTGAGAATTTGATAGCTTCTGCCACTGGAAATTGGTGGAGTTAGGTGTTTGCTTAGCTGTTTCTCAGCTGCTATAAAGGCTCCCCTGAAGTATATATTTTGGCTGCCAATAAATTGGGCTATTTCCTTTTTTTACTAATACTGAATGGCAAGTCCCAGCAGAAACAGGCATCATCACTAACACAGGCGAGCTACAAGCTCCCTGACTGCAATTAAAACCTTTTGAGCACTGACAATCTTGAGTGGATACTGAGATTGGGTCAAGGACTTTTTTGTTAGCTGTGAAGAGTACTGACACCTCCTATGCATTAATACAGTTATCTACTGTGTTTAACATATTGTGTGTTCATTTCTATAATCACTGGCCCTCCTAAATAGAGAAGCAAAGGAAAGCTTGGGAACAGTAGCAAATGGCACATAGTTTGGTGGCATTAAGCAGTAATGCCTCCAAAAGCAGTAAAACCCCTTGCAAGCAGATGCAATATATGACAGCTCACAGGGTGTGTGATGTAGTCAAAAAATCTCCTTGAACTTTAGGAGGAGAGATAATTTTGGTTTTCCTGGTCAAAACCAAAAGCATTGGTACTGTGTCTCATCTGGATCAACAGTGATGAGTTGTGGTAGGATACAGCACTTTACAGATAGAGATTTCACTAGAAATCTGTGGAAATTTGGGTGAGGCATAGAGAGGGCTTGATTTAGCAGGGACTGTAAGCACTGATGTGTGTTTCTGAACCATGAAGCTGTCAGGCTGGAATTTGTATCTTGCCTAGGGACTTTGTGCAAACTTTGTAATTGGAACAGAAGAAGCCATTTAGTCTCCTCAGCTGTCTGAGAAACTGGTATAGGATAAACAGCTGTTGCTCCATTCTTCTCTTGTTATGCGGACGTTTTTTCAATGACAAATAGGTTGTTACCAGCTCTAGTGGCAAGTCAGCTTTAGATCAGGCATAGTCAGAGATGCAGGTTCACCAAGGAGTAGCAGAGCAACAGGACATTATTTCTGTCTGCCTCTAGATCAAGCGTCCTATTTGGTAAAAGAAAAGCAGCAAGCTTGACTTAGTCATGTGGGCTGATTGGGGCTGTGGGAGTCCACTCCAGGGCTGAGGTTTGTAAGATCAGAGCCTGTTAAATCATGCTGCACATGAGTCTCAGTTTTATCATGGAAAACAGCCTAAAAATAGGTGGGTTTGTTCTTTCATACACTACAAGCTGTTTTTTTCAGTTGGCTACACTGAACTAGAAAGTATTTTGGCTTTTCCGTAAGTTTAATTTCCATATATTTCTCCCGATCTCTACACACATTCATGAGGAAAGCCTATGCCCCATCTCTCAGTCGAAATGCTCCACTATGTGCAATGATAGGTAGACTCGTGAGGTGCGAAGAATGTTCAGCTCACAATTCAAAGGGAAGAAAGTAGATCTGCTATTCTCCCTCCTCCCTCTCCATTCCCTACCAATGTTTAATTCAAGCAGCTCAGCAAAGAATGCAACATCAATGACTTCAATGGTGTTACAGATCTCTGGTGAAAATCTTGTATCTCAACTCTAACAGTTTCATATCCATATGCTAGATTTATCCTGAAACCAAGGTTTCAGAGATTGGTGATGTTAGTAAAAAACTTCAGTAAAATTTAATAAAATCCTATTCTGTGATGATTTTCATGTATTATTTTAACACAGGTTTTCATTGCAAATAACGGGAAAGCTTCTCTTAAAAATGCTATTAGCCACAATCACTGTCCTTGCAAACAAATTATCAAGCAAGCTATTGACTGTAATCTTGACTTAGATTGATTAAAATTGACTTAGATTGACTAAAATTGACTTAGAAAAGTCTTCCGAGAATGTAATTTATCTGAAAAACAAACATCACAGGCATGTAAAAGTTTCGCTAGTAATTTCAGCAGGAAAGACAAAACACATCATTTCAGCTTTCTTGTTCCATTTTGATAATGCTAAAAGGTACTCTTTGAATGATTACATGCAGATGATTATATGAAAGGATAATTAGACAAATGGTTTGATGTTCTTGGAAAACATTTTGGTCATCCTAATCCAAGATTAGACATTTTAACTTTGAGGGAAAAGATGACATTTTGGCTTCTTGCTCTAGTTTGGGATAACAACAGAATTTGGAGGCTGGAATCCCTTGCAGAGTGAAAATGTGATTTCCTAATCAGTTCTGCTTCTTCAAAGGCAAGATAAGGAGTAATTAGCTTAATTTACAGCACAGAAAATGAGGTTAGATGTTAGGAAAATCATCCTCCTGATACTGGTGGCTGATATGCAGGGAAGTAGTGGAGTATCTGGTGATAGGAGTTTCTAAAATGGGTTTTAAGAAACATGTTAGTGAATCCAGATATGGTTAATACTGTCCTAGAATGAGGTCTATGTGACCTCTTGAAGTCCTTGCTTTTCTTCATTTCTGTGACTAACCATTGTCACTGCCACAACTGTTGCATGACAAAATCAGGTTAGAAGGGAAGGAGTATTTGTATGTGAAGCCAGAAGCAATTTCAAAGGTTCAGGGAAGCGTTCTTTAATGACTTCTTTGTGTGGATTTGTCCACTATACTAATCAAATTCATTGGTTTAGTTTTTTTTTCCTTTTTCTTGCCATCAGTTAAAGAGCAAGGAAAACAATCAGATTTACAGAGCTGCTTTCTTGATTAGACATCTGTGTTCCAAGCTCTTTTACATTCAGGACATTGATATTGGTAAAATTGATAATGAATTATGCTCCTTGAGGCTGTGGTTAATTAAATTGGCTACCCTTTTGTCTTTAGCATGGACAGCTGGGGATTTTGACTGCTTAAATTGATGAGTCCTACTTTGAGCAAATTCCTAGTGGACAGGCAGTCCTGCTGCCAGACAGTCATGCAACTTAGATCACAAAGATCCTGCACTTTTTCAAACAGTTCACCATCTTTCAGGAGAAACAGTTCTGGGAAAACTCATTAAAAGCATCTGTTAAAATACAGTCTGTCTGTGGGATGAGGAAAGTTGCAAAAGTGAATCAAGAGGTCTTTTCCAATCTGTGTTTCTGGTGAGATAATGTTATAAAGGACACACTGTCTCCTTTTTTCTGGCAGTCAGGAAGCACTTGGGTCTTAGGCAGTAGGTGTTACTGCAAAGCAGTCAAGAAAACATTAGATGTATTCATGTTCTTACCTTTCCTTGGGATTAATATGATGGAAATTCCAGAGGAGCATGGGGAAAGGCTGCCATGACTGGAGCACATTCAGGACCAAGGCTGTCCGAAGACCGTTCTTGTTGAAAGATTTTCCATCCCGTATCCTGTGAGAGCCACAGCAACCACTCTGAAGGAAAAAGCACTCCTAAACACATAGGAGAATGGAGAGCAATGGGGCACCTGTATGCCAGCTGCCCCTCCAAAAAGTAGCTGAGTAACAACTACCTAAAACCAAGGCTAGCCTAGCTTAGAGGCAGAAGAGGTGTAGCAAAATTTTGTGGGATTTATACTGTCTGAAGCTCATTGTACTTTTTCTATCAAGAGTTACCTGGTCACCAGTGGCCTGACAACAACCCTGCACAGGACAGCAGCCAGCTAAAAAGCTTATCAACAATGTGGATTTATTTTCAGAGGGTTGATGAACACTGCTGACAGTGGAGAGCCACACTCATTTGCAAGATTATATCCCTAGGGACAAGAGTATCTCTGATTCAGTTGTCTTGGCTGTGATTTGAAAAGGTTTCCTTTAGCACACTCCCACATGAGCTCCCAGTCGGTGTGGTCCTGGTGTCACAGAGCTGCTGGATGGCACTAAACAGCTGTCTTGGGATTTGGGATGCAGTTATGGCCATAACCTCTAGCTGTCAGTCTCGCATCTGCTGACACTGAGAAACTCTGACGTCAAAGTCTAGCAGTGGCTTCACAGTGGTGGCCATCACACGTCACCTCGCTGCACTGGCAGAGCAGCATGATGGGCAGATCACTAGATTCAGACTGGAGAGGCATCAGAGTCAAAACAGACAGGATCACAACATCCTGTTGTTCAACTGGAACTTTCTTTGTCACCGGAATGGGGCCCACGCCAAGCTCTTTGCTAAAAAGAAGGTGACTGCTTGTTTCCCAGAGGCACAATGCTGACCTTGGCAATCCCATGGCCGCTCGCCACTCGGCATCGGTCACACATGCCTACATGGGACTATCTCAGGGAAAGGCTGCGGCTCTGCCTTTTGACTGCCTTTCGATGGCAGCTGGTATGATTGATCCCTGTGGGCTGGGGGTCCCAGCCCTGTTCTCTTTGCTGTGTCCTAAATAGAAGGAGCACTTAGACAGCAAAAAGCATCAGCAAATCCTAAACACAATCCCTGGGTAAGCAGTCCTACAGAACAGCCCCAGCATCCATTTCCTGCCCTTCGTCTCTTCCTTCTAAGCGCGTTGTAACTTCTCCCCTCCCCTTTATTCAAATCGTATTCAGAATAGTACGTCAAGTACTACGTTACACCTTGCTGTGGAGCAGCACAAAATCGGACAGCCTCTGATTTCTCAAAGTAATGCCTTTTTTCTCCATTTGGCAACTGATGGGAAGCCTGTGTCACTGATGGAGAGCTAGTCCTGTATCTTCTCATGGCTCAACTTTGGTTCCCCCATTTGTCACTACAATTTAAGTGTCCTGGTTGAACTAGTTTCCAGGAGGCTGTGTGTCACAACAGAGAAGTGTACAGTGAAGTTAAGCACATCAGGAATTAATCATCTGGTGAAATAATTTTTGTTTGGGTTGAATTGACTTGAAATGGATTTTTTTTCCAATTTATTTTCCTGAAAGAAAATTGTGAAGTTTGTTGAAACTCTGATCCCCTTTGCAGAGAATTTGGATTTGTTACAACACTTTTCTATGCTTCAATTTTCTTCCTTGTGTACTACATCTAGCCATCTCCAAAAAAAAGCATAGAGAGCGAGGTCACTGTCACTGTGTCTGGATTCCCTGTAATCTCCAGCAGGAGAGCTGTTGTGCTGAAAATGAAGAATCTACATACACGGGTTTTAGAAATCAGCCTTATTTTCTTTAAAGGTAATTAAAAAAAAAAATCCCTCCTATTTTCAGAACACTTACTGTTGGTTTGGGCATTGTGTCCAACAAAGTCCACCGTTTATCACTTTGGCCAGTCACAAGCGTAGAATGGCAAAGAAAAAATTGCCAACAGTATCTCCTGTTTCATTTGCTGAAGTGAATTTGTCCTGATGAGAAACCGATTCAGCTGAATGGACAACAGGTGGAGAACTGGAACAATTGTGACAATTCTGCTGCAGCATGGCCAGCTGTACTACATGTGAGCTGGCCTGCTTTGGGTTGGGTTGGCTTCACCTGTACTTATCACTTGTGGCTTAAAGGATGCTCTGTATTTTGTTTTGCAGAGTGAATTACATCTAGAATTATTTTAATATGAAACAGAGAACTCAGGTAGAAAAGTTCTGGCAGTAAGGCCATAGGGACTTTCATGCACATGTGAGACTTTTCTCTGGCTTTTAGTTTACCCATGTTTATCCAAAGTTTTCCCCCCAAATAAGACTTAAAAAAAAACAAGGTAAAGAGAACAACCTTAAAGATTTTAAGTATAGGCCTTCTTTCTTTTTATCACTTAATAAAACAGCTATTAAGTGAAAAGAGAAGTCATTTTCACAGATCATCCTAATCTTCATTGGTTGCAATAATATCAAGCTACGTCTAGGGGCTCTTCTCAAGCACTACAATCCAACTAAGCAGGAAAAAAAGACAAAATGGTGAGCTATGGAGTTCACTGTCAAGGTAATAAAGTGCAGAAAGATAGGAAATCACAGGAGAGGAGTGAAACAGCACTGCTGACTGTAATCACACCATACCATGAAAGTGACACTTTTTTTTTTTAACACTGCTTACACAGCATCAGGACCTTTACTGCTCCTCACACTGCCCCACCAGCGAGCAGGCTGGTGATGAACAAGGAGTTGGGAGGGGACACAGCCAGGACAGCTGACCCCAACTGACCAAAGGGATATCCCAGACCCCAGGATGTCATGCTCAGCAATAAAAGCTGAGAAGAAGGGGGAAGAAGGATGTTTGGAGTGATAGCACTTGTCCTGCCAAGTAACCCTTGCGCATGGTGGAGTCCTGCTTTCCTGGAGATGGCCCTAAACACCTGCCTGCTGATGGGAAGTAGTGAATAAATTCCTTATTTTGCTTTGTTTGTGTGCACAGCTTTTGCTTTACTTTTTAAACTGTCTATCTCAACACATGAGTTTTTGCATTTTTACCCTTCTGATCCTCTTCCCCATCCCACTGTGGGGAGTGAACGAGCAGCTGTATGGGGCTTAGCTGCTGGCTGGGTTACGCCAACAGCTGTTTGGGGTTAAACCAGCAGCATCCTAAATGTGCTCAGGTTGATAAGAAAGAGGGAGAGCATTGTGATAGGGATAGTGTTCAAAAAATTAGAGAAAGACTGTTATGTCTTGCTACTTTCCTTTTGGAAGAAAATTGGGTAGATCTGCCACTCTTTCAGAAAGTACAGCAAGACACTGCTCCACAGATCTGATAGTCACAATACTGGTTTAGCAAAAGGATTTTTCTGTGACCTGGTTCACTCACACAGACCTTAGCTCTAGCCGGCTGGTTACCTTTAGGAGACCTCTGTGGGTTTTAGACATGGTTGGTTTTCCTCTTTGGGAAATGGAGAATTCCAACCTAGTGGACGTGGAAAAGAGCTCGGGGTCATAAGACTAGTTTTGCACCCTTGCTTTCATACCAGCAACCCATAATAGCTCAGGGGAGCCACTTCACCCCTTCACCTGCTGAAATGAGGAACTGGCATACTCAGCCACTGGGTTTCAGAACTATGGATAAAGAATGCGCTGTTAATGCTTCAGAATTATTTTCTAGTGAAAGACACTAATAGTTTTTTTGAGCATTAACTCATTTCCCCCACAAATACATGCTGCTATTCTTCTAAGGGATAGACTTGGGACAAATGTGCTTTATCACAAGAGCTCTCTTTTTAAGTGTTTCTTTCACTTAAGAGATACATTCTTGCCCTTTCAAGAAAAACAATTTCTAGTTCCCATAGTGATTTCTTCTGCATACCCATCAAATTCCATCAAAATTATCTCTTGCCTGGTTCTTAGTAAGTAGCTTATAATGATAGCTCTTCATTTGAAGAATCACTACATTTCAAGATAACTAGTTTTAGTAAACTCTGAAATCCAGTAAAGTCTAAGCAGTGTGGGAGTAATTTATGTATCAGATTTTTGAACCTTTACTCTTAAATTCTTGGCACCTTTCAGTTCAACTCCTGACATCTAAGTGTGGAAGCATCCCCCAGCTGTTATTTCCTAGGTATTTTCCTCCTTTGTCTCTTTATGCTGCATTGCGTAAGTGTCTGTGTGTTTTCAAGATCATTTCATGTATCTGCATCTGTCCTGTTACAGTTTGTGTTCTTCTGTGTGTGTGAAGGCAAGAGAGGCTAGTTATTCAAAACATCCAATTTGTTTCTTATCCTATGTAGCAGATCACAACTTTTCATGATAGCAGTCTTTCATTTTTCTGGTTCCTGTCCCCAAATGACCTTCTTGCAAGTAGCTTGCTGTCTTCCTAGTGATGGACAACCAACTCAAAAAATGTGATTTTTTTTTTTTCTCTCTTTAAAATATGGTGTACACTTTCTGGTTGTTCTCTAGAAAAAGACTGCCACTTACCAAGCAATGCCAGTTTGGGGATTTGGGTTTTTTTTAAAAGAGAATGCAGTTAAGCTCTTCGAAACTTATTAAATAATTAACACCTTTCAATGGCATTCAAGTCAGAGCTAATTACTGTACATCTAGAAAGTAATCCTTACAAAGTTGAATAAAGTATGAAGGCCAATGTTTATACTGGTTTATTTTAGAGTTGCTGCTTACTCCTCCATAGGCACTTCCTTTCTGTTCCTGTTTTGGGCATTGGACAGACAAGGAATGGGAAATTTGTTTCTCATCAGTTCAGTAAAATTCAATGAAAATAACATTTATGGAACTAAGTCTTATTTTACAGTAAGCAAACCTATCTCTGCCCAAAACAAATTTGCGACAACACAAAGCACTGCATTTTTCCACCAGAACATAATTACTACTCTACTGAAAGCAAAATTACAACATTGTTGACTTTTGAAGTAAGCTTATATAATAACTAGGGGTGCAACATTCTGTGATAGTATTTTGGTTCCTATAGGGATTTTTATTTGACTAGGAAAGACCTGGCTAGATCTGCTTTGCTGTTGCTGAGTATTCTCTCCTGACATAATTAAATTGTCAGACTATATGCTTTGCAAAATTGGAAAGTTTTACAGTTCCACTTTTCAGGGGTAGAGTACATATGCTTTTTAGAAGTGTTGTCCCAATTTATCTCCCATTGACAATGCTGCTAGGGCAGCTGGCTAAGAGTGGGAATGGGGATGGGTTTTGCCATCCCTGTGGTTAGGACCTCTAGGGGTAAACTGAAGCCCAAGTATCTGATTTGTTTTCTCCCCACAGAGAGAACTCATGTTTTGTTCCTAAACTGTAAGTTTAGATTAGATGGAGACAGCATTACAAATGTGAGATCTGTATCTCCTGTGGAAAAAATTATATACAGAGTAGCATTTGTACTGCACCTGTATACTACTTCTCACTGGCTAAATCTAAAATGGTAGTTTAGGAGCACAGAGAAAGAGGGTATAAGCTCTTATGTACTCCCTTTCCCATGCTTTGTGCGTCCACAGTGATGGAGACAAGATGCCTCTGTCTTCATCCTGCTTATTCACATGGCAGCATGGCAGCTCTCTGCATAGGCTTTCCCCAGATCCCTTCTCTCCTTGCCATATGTGATGCTGGAACCCTTCATCTGTTATGTTTAGCACTGATTTATATATATTTTATTTATATATATAAATACATATACATAGTCTTTTAAAATTGGAAACCTTTCCACAAGGATCTCAGAATAACTTGACTGGTTAGCCAAGGCAGCTGTGTTATCTACTTAACAAAAAATGCATATAAAAATTTGCAGGATAAACAATTTTAGCTTTAAGCTGATGAGCCATCAACTTGATTTTCATTTTTACCATACAGGTTTTGCTGGTAATCATTCTATGTTAATAAAACTCAACTAAAAAATAAACTGAGAACTGGTTCACTGTTTCCAGTATGCATAGAAAGTTGAACTGGAAGTTTTATATTAAATCAGGGCTACTTAACAAAAACTCAGTATATGAATGTGTCAAAATTAGCCTTAAAATGTATGTTCACTATGTTGTCCATAGAGATCGGGACTACCAAAATGTGTATCATTTTCAGGGAGAAACTTTGTTAAACTTGAGTTTGGCTTAATGTTGGTTTAGGATTCTAACCTAACCATTCACTCCTTGAAGTCTTTAGCATTTTTGTAATCTGGATGTGGTTTTGTGGCAGTACTTTGGTTTGAATTTGCTTTTGAATGTGTAGGCTTCTTTCCAGCAAAATAGTGGGACATGGTAATGGCCATACTAGGTCAGCTCTATCTCCCTCAGCGTGCTGTCTCCAACTGTTGCTGAAACCAGATACCTGAGGAGGTATAAGAACAAAATGATCATATGGTGCTATTTCCTGTGCAAATTCTCCTTGCCAAGACACTTCTGAGCCAGGTGCAGTGTTTTTGCATTTTTTAGCCTTGATGGGTTCCACTATCATGTCCTTCAACCAGCACAGACATCCAGCCCAACTGCACTGTAATTTTGGCAAGGCCATGCGGTACCTGCCTCAGCACAGGCTGCCTACACATCCCATCCACCCTTGCAGAAGAAGGTGTCAGGACCTTTCCAGAAAGGATACCCAGTGGCTTGCCTGCCATTGCCATGGGCATCCCAGAACTGCACTCCTCACCTCAGGTGTGTGCATGTTGGGGTGTGCTCTGACGTGCAGGAGGAACACAAGATTTTCCTCTGGGTCTATCAGCTGCCTAAGCCTGCACCAGGGCATTCTCCTGAGTGTAAACAATATGAATAGTTAATCACCTCTCAAAGCACTACAGCCAGAGCATAAAACTCTGCACAGACCTTGAAGAGCAAATGAGCTTAAGCTTCCTGCTGCCAAAAACCCCCCACCTTTGGGTGAATCGTTTGTTTGAATGATTTTAAGGAGAAGGAAGTGCAGGGATGTTTTATTTTTCAGTGACAGAAAAATCTCTTTATTTGTTAATTGCAGAGACTCACTGAATTCTTTCTTTATCACTGTTATGTCTTAGCACCTTTAAGCTTATTTCTGCATGGCTCTACATATGCAACACGTCTAAACACAGAATGGAAATCTTTTTAAAAACTATTGCCCCAAATCTGCTCCAAGTTTCTTACCACGTTCCTTAAATTTCATCACTAATTTCCTAATTTCAGTGGTTTTCAAATAGATTTTTGTGAATTTCAAATAAGAGAAAATGAGAGACCTCCCCTCACACACACTACTGATCCTCAATGCTCCCCTATGGATTAACATTATTTTCATATGTCTAAAAACCTTCTTATTCACTGGACAGAGAAAAACTGTTGATTGCCCCATAGCATAAATTTTTCATTGAGAAGAAAACACATTTAGGCACTTCAAAACTCATTAAATAATTAATGTTTCAACTGTAGTAAAAATCAGAACTAATTACCAATATCTGCCTAGTGAACCTTGTACAATTAGGCCTATTTTACAAGTACTAATAATTATTTTACAGAAGCCTAGCACACACCTTCAAATAAGAAGCTAAGATGCAGTTGTGAATAGTTTGAAAGTTTAAGCCTGTGTTCAAACAGTGACAGCTCCTCCAGTTTCAGGACTGTCTTGCATCCAGCACCAAGAGTTTGGGTTTTATAGTAGTCTCGTACTGTTAGCAGCCTTTTGGGGGTTCTGCCTCTGGAAAATCAAAGTCAGATCCAATATCTGCTGAAGTCCCCAAAGCAGCTTAATTGTGCTTATCCCGACACAGTAACAACTGAAAGTAGCCACCACAACCTGGCATACATGCACCTGTGCAGAACAAGAGCTTTTGCAAGTGAAGTCTTGGAGGAACTAGAGAGTAAGGAGAAAAATCTGCAGGAAGGGCAGAGATCCTCTCAGGTGATTATCTACAGAAAATGGTTCTTATTGCCAGTACTGAGCAGGGAAGTATTGAGCCTTTGGTACCAGTTATATTTCTTGCAAATTTCAAAGGTTTTATCCATAAGGCCCAGGGAAAATTAGCAGGGAATTTTGCACTGCAAAGAACCGTGGCAGAATGGGTTTGAGTTTTTAAATCTGGAAGCATATGTGGAGATTCATTCAATGGGTGATGTCTTCTAGCTGTGTCTAGAAATAAACCTTGCATGATGATAGGTGCTCCAGGCACCTGCTGCAATTTTCCCATTTTTTGTGTTTTTTTTTTCTCTACTGACCTTATTGTCCGCAGAAAAGTGTGGGGAAAATTAAAGAGGTAGCTTATTTCATGTATATAAAGAGACTGGTTTAAAGATGGTGCTTAGTGCAGTTCAGTTAGGAATCCTGTCAGTCATGAAACCAGGACAGGAATTCAATACAGACAGCCTGGACCTGTCTGGGTGAGCCACGCATCTGTGTCTGCATCCCAAGACATGGGGGGGAGCATATTTCATCGGCTGATGCTAACAGGTATAATGCTTCCTCCTGAAACATCCCCACTGGCATGAAATGAAGGGTCAGTAGGAGAGGAAAGACCCTTGAGTCCAGATATCAATGGATACAAGCAGGGCATAATAGAAATTTTTCAGGCAGACACAACAGCAGGGCAGGCATGCCCGTAGTGGATTGCTCGGTGAGCTTTTCCCCTCCCAGCAGAGAAGACATGCAGACATGGCTATGGGAGAACTGTAGGCTACGGTGCTTTCTATGTGGAAACATTATCATTGCATGCTTGGGGCAATATGATAGGGCATTCTCTAGCACAGTAATCCAGGTTGTCCTGATAGCGTTTGCATTACAAACCCAAGCAAAGTGCTTTTTTTCTTCCAGTCTATCCACACTAGCTTAATCTTTGCTGGAAAGATGTCAACCACATCACCCTGATTCAAGCCCCAGTTTAATTAAGATACCAGATCTAATCTAGAAGTGTACTAATGGGTTGCAAGAGTTTCTGTGGGAGCAATAGGTTTCCAGGTAAAGAACAACACAAATAACTATTGTTTGTGTTAGGGTCTAGGTAGCTTGGGATAGCAGAATGGGAAATGCATATATCCAGATAAAGACCACTTTTATTATGGAAATTTTTTATCCTAGTGTAGCACATAAGAGCTCTAGTTATGCACAGGGTTCCTGTTCTGCTAGTTAGTGTGAAGTTGTGGAGTAAAAAGATGACGCTGTTAAAACAGACTGATCACAGGGTGCCCAACTGCCTTTTATGGTAGTCATTAAAGCAAGTCATAGTTCTGTTTTAGTGATAGTGGTAACCATTTATTGTCTCTTCTGAGCTATATTAGGACAACTAAAATCACCTAACTTGCAAAGCAAGCAACTAGAGAAATATTTATAGTTGTGTGAGAAGGAACTTCTGCAACAGTCAACCTTGCCACAATCAGTAAAAGCCAGGTCCCCTATGTGTCTATGTCATAGCTAACCTGCTGCACCAAATCCTTGGCCTTAGATTTCCTGTTGGTGAAAAAGGGATGGGGACACTTACCTAGTCATCTATAAGAGCATAAACATTTGAAATCATGAGGGCCTGACTTTCTGCTATCTCCTTACCCTTATATAGTCATTTACATTAGGATAATCTCCATGGAGAATAACATTTCAGATAACATTTCCAGTGAGTTGTTTAGTATGAGCTAACTGATGGTCCAATCCCTTATGTAAATAAAAATTATCTTATGAAACAGGGCAGATAGATGGGCAGTATCTGGACAGGATACTACAGACTATCTCAAAGCAATTGACAATCAAGGGACCAATAGCTAAAATACCATCAGGAAAAAGCTATCATGTTTCTGTTTCTTCCCCAGAAAAAGTTTCCTTTTACTTTTGCTGGTCCAGATAAATGAGAGAGCTGCAGTGACAAGAGCTCGCTAGAATCGTGGCACAAGGCAATGAAGTCCTCCAGAGTCTCCCTGCACACCACCACAGATGGGATAAATCGCCTTGGTTTGGCTCTCAGAAGAGCAAGGAGGAGACAGAAGACACTTTTCTGAGGAACTGTAGCCATCATCACAGCTCCTTTTCAAATGAAGCTGGACTGAAGCAGAATTGATAGTGTCTCTGAGAACTCAGGAAATCAATAAAGGCAGCAGGAAAAGGAAAAGGCAAACTGCTGTAGCCTATTAAACGAGAATTGATTTTTATCCATTGTCCACTCCCATGGCAAAAGAACAAGCTTATCACTTCAAACCAAGAATAGAAGGGAGACTAATTCTCTGTCTCGGGAAAGGACAGGGGCTCAGTAAAAGGTCACTGAGAAGATCAACACTGTCATAAAGAGATCTTTTTACTTGACTTCCTGGCAAAGAAAGCAGACTTGGGCTACTCATCCATATGGCTTTCCTCCAGCGTTGCTGCAAGGAAACCAGGGTGCACAACCAAGGAAAAAAAACCCATGCATTCTTCAGGGATTCACTGGAATAAAGATAGTTTGCAACATTTGCAGGCAGAGATCTCTACCTCTCCTGGGAGAAGGCCTGTGTTTGGCAACAGTCATTGCCACAGGCAACAGAGGTCTGTGGGGCTCCCAGGTACCCCACCATGATACTGCTTCAGCAACACCTCTGAAAGAATCTGTCCCCAGCCAGCTCCTTGTGGCATGCTGGTTCTCCCATATGATAAGCAGCCTAGATGGGGAACAAAAGGCTTGCTTTTCCAGGGCAGACAGAAAAAGTGCAAACACACCCTTTAGTTTGTTCCTTTGACAAAACTTCATACAGCCCTAAAACTCATTGCATTTGTCCATAATTGTACACCAGCTGTCATGATTAAAACAAATACCATCAGTCCAGCTTGGTTTGCCTACATCTAACAATGCTGAGTTGCCCTAATGCCTTTTGCACTAGGAAACATAAATATATATAAATATACATATATTTATATATAAATTTATTCACAAGGATGCTTCACAAACATGGAGGGGAGTTGATTTTCACTACAGCAGATGGTCAAAGGTCTAAAACTGCTTGTTTATCTTGTGACACTGCTTGTGTCAGTTGGAAACCTACCAGAGAAGTTCTCTGAAGCTCAGAAATTGGGCTGTGTTCATCTGCAGTCTATGTATTGGTGTGCTTTCCTCCTACCACAGTGGCAGCAATCTTTATTTCTTCTCAAAATTATTCATGGATGTGTGAGAGTTTGGGGGCCCTTCAAATCAGTCTGTTCAGCTGGGCACCAGCCGACACTCCATCAGAAAAGTCTTGCTACAGGTTGTAGTCGGCTTGTTGCTACAGGTGTAGGTGTGGGGAAAGAAGTGCAAAGGTGTGCAGTCAGAGAATCGGATCCAAGTTCCCGAGTACAGCTCTTGTTTATTTGCTGCAGATTGATTATTTTGTTGTATAGTGGTTCTAAACTGTTGGGTTTGTTTGATTAAAAAAAATAAAATACATCAGGTACAATGTTAAACAGTTAAAAAAAAATGCAAGCAGATCCTGAAGATGCACAGGAAGATTAAGGGAGATGCTTTTCAACCTGTGCAATGCACTGCAATATACAGTAGAGGAATTATGTTTCCAAAATTTATTGCAGGAAACAGTCATCTTCTGGTTATGGTATCATATTTTTTGCTGTGGCAGACAGCACAGTAAGCATGGTTCCACTCTCAAAGCTGAGTTTGGCCTTGTTAGGCTTATCAAAAAAACCCAGTAAAGTCAGTGGCTGCTCAGGACCACTTGAATGTAAGATTTGGCTTTCTTTTTTTTTTTTTTGCCAGACCCAATTTCTTTACTTTTCTTCTTGCTTAAAAAGCGTAAAGCCCACTGATTTCAGACCTGTGATTTAGAACTTTTTGTGGACCTGCAAACTCATACATGTTTGGTGTACTGTCTAAATACATGTTTATACAATGATTTCTATTTGCTGCAGTTTAGTACTTTCTGGGTTAACTTGGTAAATAATGCTGCAAATGAACATGACAGATCCTACAAAGACCTCTATACATGTATAGCTTTAACACTGATGAGGAGTCTCACAGAAACAACTTAGACAAGGCACAGCTTGTAAAGTTTTATTTCATCAGGGCCAAACAGGGGATTCATGAGAAAGTGAAGATACTGTTGACCGGGTAATAGAAGATCATGTGAAAGTAAGGCTGGCATTTGCTCTTAACATGGGTTTTCTGCATTATTTACCTCTCACAAGACTCCAGATTAAGTAGGCACCAATGTTAGACCACTGTGGTTTGTCAAGGTTTATGCTAAAATATTTTTGCCTTTTAATTTTTTGTGTGTATATATTCGCTATTTCAAACTCATGAAGGACTGATATTTTTTTTTTCAAAGAGCACAGGCAGAGCACAGAGTCTTTTGCTGCTATAACATCAAATATTTTTCCAAAGAGACCACACCCTAGCAATGTCCCAAAGAGCACATGCTCTTTGTAGGTGCTCCTTGCAGATGCTTTTTGCAACTCTACCTGTATTTCTTGTAGAAAACAAAGCTAATTTTTGACAGGCATAACATTTTCCCTCTTTGTTCAGTCACCTCTCATCCATGCAGGATTCTGCCATTAGTGTGACTAAGTAGGAGGCATGATGCATATTGCTTAATGTTGTCATGAGTGCGGTGCATGTTTTGAGATGATCCATGAAAGCAGATTTCCCTATGGCATAAATTACCAACCAAAGTATCTGAGTTCAGCTGCAGAGCGCTGTTTTTTCTTATTTCTTTCCTTGTTCAAACAAACTACAGAAAAGAGAAAGTGCTGATAAGTTTTAAGACTGTTTCCATTGTGTCTGTGTGAAAGAGAAAGGATAAAAACATCCAATGTGATGATCACTGTGGCATCTTTTTTCTCTATATATTTGATAATTTGCTGACACAGATCATATGAAACTCAGGTCTGATGGAAACCTGGCAAATTTGGAAGTCTTGATGGATTCTGTGTTCAAGGGGATGAGGACACACAGGTGAAATAAGGACCAACTTCAGGGAAGTTCTCTAACCCTTACTTGCAACTACTCCGTCCAGCAACTCCTCTGTCCTAAACAGTGCTGGCTACAAGCTTTGCCATAGTAATGATCAATTCAAACCAAGGTTTCTGAAATAATTATCTAGAAATATGGGTTCACCAATGAGTGGACAAACTGTATATTCACGGCGGGGCTACAAGGCATTTTATGCCTATTCTGTTGGTCAGAAATGTCAGTTTCATTGACATAAGTACTTGGAGAACTGGTGTCATGTTTTAACTGGTCCTAGACAGATCTTAGAGCCTACTTGCCACCAAATATGCTAGACCATGGGTTAAAATAGTTTAGAAGTTTATTTGTCTTGGGATTGCTCTCCAGATTACCAATAATTGATTAAATACTGCCTTGTGTTTCCAAAGTGGAGTGAATGAAAGATCCTAGTAGCCCCTAGTAAGCTACTATAATTTATTTTTTTTATCTGAACCTGAACTGTCTTCCATTTACAAATAGCCCCAGCAATTCTGTCATTGGCATGCCTGTATAACAAGTACCAAGTTTTTTAGAAATTAGCAAGTTCCTCTCTTATAACTCTAATTACAACTGCTGGCTAGGCTTATATGAAAAGTCACAGATCTTTTATCACCAGCTCCCTGTAGCAAAAGTACGTGTAGAGACTACTCTGGATTTTGGGGAGGGTGCTGGGTTTTTGGGGGGAATCCTCCCAGAAAGTATGTTCCATCAGTATCAGTGACTGGGAGAAAAATATTTTGGATGGGAGATAAATCTGTCACAAAGCTGTCACAGCTGACAGCCATTGTTGTTGATATTATTCTGTCTAGTTTAGTATCTTCTTGTGACAGGACTGTGTCTCTCACAGTTGTTTGCAAAACCCTTTTCTGTTCTATAAAATAATTAGAGGCGATCACAGTCTAGCTTTGTGAGTGGAGGTATGCCAGCCAAGACACAGCTTTCATGGCAGAGAGAAGATAATTAAAAGGAATTAGAGACCTTCTGGATTAGCCCTACAAAGTAATTGTTCTTCCCTTATCACAGGAAATACTATGGACCCAGAAGTTTTTGTCGCAGCCTTTTCCTTGCATTTGTTCAGTGAACTAACCCAATGTCACGTGAATGGCAAATTTGATTACACAGTGATGATAATTGATATATTCAGCAAAACCAGTTCATAAACTGCCAGATAATCAACAAATTCATTAAAAATCAGCATGTTTGCCGCCAGAGACAAAGATGCTGGGTTCTGTTGACTAAATTAAACACAACTAGTAATTTAATTAGACAACCAATTACATAGAACTAAAAACAAACAAACAAACAAAAGCTGCTTCAAATGACGTATACATTTTTAAAGGCAGGAAGAAGAATTTTCATCAGTTAAGTCTAACTGAAAGACAAACGATACTGCTTTGAAGTACGTGACCACAAGATATTGCAACTCAGGGAAAAGATTTAAAGGCCTGATGGGCATGGTACCACACAGTCCCTGACTTAAGATTTCTTTGTTAGCAACAAAAAGTAGGTCAATTATTTCCAAACATTTTTAGTGGATGATGAAATGCCACTGTATCATTTTGTAACCATCATGGAATATAAGTGCTCAGGTCCCACCTCTGGTAAACAGAGCTCGGGCTGGGGGATGAACCAAACATGAGGTTAAGGTGCCTCATACTGATGCTCACGGGATCGAAGCTTGTGCCAGTGTATGTAAGGAATCAGCTCATGACACATCTTTGCAGACTCTTTGCAGAACTGCTTATGGTGGTAGGACCTTGCCCAATGCATTGTTCATTAATCTCATTATGTTTAAGCACAAATGTGTGTTTAATAACTTCAAAGGGTACAATAAAAATTCCCTAACACATTGTGCTGGTTTTGGCTGGGATAGAGTTAATTTTCTTCATAGTAGCTAGTATGGGGCTATGTTTCGGATTTGTGCTGAAAACAGTGTTGATGATGCAGGGATGTTTTTGTTACTGCTGAGCAGTGCTCACACAGAGTCAAGGCCTTTTCTGCCTCTAACACCACGCTGCAAGCAAGTAGGCCTGGGGTGCACAAGAAATTGGGAGGGGAGACAGCTGGGACAGCTGACCCCAACTGACCAAAGGGATATTCCATCTGAGCATTCCATCATGCTCAGCTTATAAAGCTGGGGAAAAAAGGAGAGGGGGACATTCGGAGTTATGGCTTTTGTCTTCCCAAGTAACTGTTACATGTGATGGAGCCCTGCTTTACTGATGGCTGAACACCTGCCTGCCCATGGGAAGTGGTGACTAAATTCCTTGTTTTGCTTTGCTTGTGTGCACAGTGTCATGGTTTAACACCAGCCAGCAGCCAAGTACCACACAGCTGCTCACTCACTCCCCCCAACCCAGTGGGATGGGGGAGAAAATCGTGAAAAAGAAGTAAAACTCTTGGGTTGAGATAAGAACGGTTTAATAGAACAGATAAGAAGAAACTAATAATAATAACACTACTAAAATGACAACAGTAATAGTAAAAGGATTGGAATGTGCAAATGGTGCACAGAGTAATTGCTCACTACTCGCTGATGGACATCCAGTTGGTCCCCGAGTGGCAATCTCCACCCCGACACCACCCAGTTATTTCGTGAATATGACATCCCATGGTATGGAATACCCCGTTGGCCAGTTTGGGTCAGCTGTCCTGGCTGTGTCCTGTGCCAACTTCTTGTGCCTCTCCAGCCTTCTCGCTGGCTGGGCACGAGAAGCTGAAAAATCCTTGACTTTAGATCAAACATTACTTAGCAACAACATCAGAAAAACAGAAAACCTGAAAACGTCAGTGTGTTATCAACATTCTTCTCATACTGAACTCAAAACACAGCACTGTACTAGCTACTAGGAAAACAATTAACTCTATCCCAGCAGAAACCAGGACACACAGCTTTTGCTTTACTTTGTTTTCTCACTTTTACCCTTCTGATTCCCTTCTCCATCCCAGCCAAAACAAGGAAACACATGAAATAATAGAAAACTGAAACTTTGGGATCAATTAAAATCTATTTGTCAGGGCCCTTAGTATACATAGGAACTTGCAAAGTAATCATCTGCATCATTTAACACAAATCTAATTACTAAAAAGTATTGCATGAAAGACACACTACAGACATGGATGGATGCCATGCTTTCTTTTAGTACCTTCAACAAACTGTTGACCCGAACCTATGCCAGCACTCCATTAACAGCATTTTTCTTCTGGAGGTGTTCCAGCCTACTACATAAACAGGAAAACACATCTGTTACTCAGAGGGAGGGGAAGAGGTTGTGCTCTGTACTGAAGGGTTCCAGGGCTGAAGTGTTTTAATTTGTTCACCTAAAAACTCCTTAGAATTTAAAACATGTTTTGAACGTGCTTTTGATTTGGGATATATATGTAGTTAGTGGGGTTAAAGCTTTGAAACTTGATTGTATGGCAGTTTAACCTGCTCCTCCTTTTGCAATTGCTGTGTTCTGGATTAAAGCATTGTATCATTTGTTTAATGCATGAGCTGAGAAATTTGTTCTAATATTCATTGAAAGCCTTTGACTGTCCTATCAAGTTAATTACTCCTGAAATACTGATGGCAGAGGAGGCACTCCCTGAGATTGCAAGGGTCATGGTCTTTACCTTGAAAAACCAAAGTTGCTGGGAGTGTTTGAGTGGGGACTGCTCATATATTAGGTAAATTCTGTATTTCCTCTACTCAGAACCTACTACTTGGACCATCAGGAGTGGATCAAGCAGCTGTGCTGTATCAGCTCTATTTTACAACATGCAGAAGCATATTAACAGTGTTATCTGGTGACTGATCTGCTATTACTGAAAATAATTCTAGTGTGCAAGTTGAACATTTACAGTTATCTAGTTTTATCTTTCTCAGCCATCAGACATGCCTCACCCTAGCAGAAGAGCTCTGAGCCACAAGAGCAAACCTGTGTCCTTCATATAGCCATTGTGGCAGCAGGGCTTGTTTTGTGTTGGTACTGCTGAGCTCTTTGACAAAGGAAAACAAAAGCTTGTTGTCATATTTGTTCTTAATTTTTATGTTACTGTGCCAGCTCTGAGAATGCAAGGAAGCACCAGTTTGTTGAGAAGTCATTTGTAGGTATAGTAAGTATTTGGAGGATGTAAACAGGAATATGGTCAAAGCTTTCCTGCCAATGGATTAATCTAGAGATGAGAATTAAGGCTGTATCACTGGAGAGTTCAGCTGGGCCATTAAAGATACGGGAGCTCTGGACATTGGTGGGAGATTTCATGGGTCTTGTATCTGATGGTGGCAGGTGAGCCTGAAGGAGAGCTGAGCCAGGTTCCCAGATGCAAGGAGATGCATTTCCTTCTTAATTCCTAGTTGCAGCTCCTTCAGTCTCTGACTTAGTACCAGAAAGCATGGGGAGCTGTCCCATCCCACTTGGTGGGCTCCGGGGAGGTGATCTTTTAGATAGTCCGTTGCCACACACAGGAGTCACAATGACTCGAAAGGGACAGGAATCCTGGGGCACAAGTCATGACAATGTCTCCTAAATGCTTGAAATATGTTTTATTTAATATTGACTTATGATACAATCATGGCTAAATTTGGCATAGCATATATTTTGAATAGAAAAAATTGACACCTAACAACCATAGCAAAATATTCCTAACAACAAGGTAGAAGGAAGAGAAGAGATAAGAGAGAGAGAGAAGAAAGAAAAAAGGAGAGGTAAGTATCAGCACCCTTGGATCCAACAAGAAAAGAGTCTCAGCAGTAACTGTCTGAATTCCTCAGGTGGCCTGCGTGCCTGGGGATTGGTATCCCCCCTTTTATACCCTCATCCGAGAGCCCTTCACGCATGCATTGTGGAGTTTTCTTGAAAGTTATGTGAAGGGTGGGAGGGGGCTGGTTCTGATGCCCCCTTATCCCATTTAACTTGTTTAAACAACTGCTATGGTAAGGTCCCATGGCAAAACTCCAAGCCTGTGACAAAACATCTGAAGCACAACCACTAGAAAGCCTCCCAGAAACAGGTCAGTACCCCACCTCCACAGGGCACATCTTGTTTTGGCTGCTTGTGGCTACCTGCTTGGTTGTTTGAGACAAAACGGTTGCTGGGCTCTCACCGTCTCTTAGTCCTTCACAGGAACTCTGGAACAGGGGCTGAGTATCAGGAACATGTCCAGGAAACCTGCTGAGAGCCCAGGTGGTGAAACTCTACTGTCTGACATCCTTGGTGCCAGGAAGGCAGTGAGCCAGCTGTGCAACATGGATGGGATCCTTTAGGTATCTCCACCTCTTTTACAAATCAGGACCAGAAGGGCAAGTATTATCTATTGTGTAGGTAGGTAAAGCCTGCTGTGAACTGAGTAGCCCTGTACTGACAGCCCAGGAGCTGCTCTGCCTCTCTGGCCAACATCCATGGCTTTATTAGTAAGTGACAGACACTGGGAGTCTTTGCAGAGAGCTCCTGTTGCAAGTTCACATACATGAGTGGCAAATTTATGTTGGAAATTTTGATTGCTTACTTTTATGGAACTAAAAAAAGCCACAAGGAGTTTGCATGGATATAATTTGCATATGGATTGTGTTAATTGGCATGTAAAATCTGTTTTCTCTCAATCCAAAATTAATGGATTGTTGAAAAGTATTAACAATTGAAGAACGTCAATATCAAATGTTTCAAGATCTTGATTGCTGCTGGAATGCAGTAGTGCTAAGGTCTTTAAACAGCCAGAACCAAAGACAAGATAAAATGGAGTGACATAGAAGACAGCAAACAACATTTCTTCAGAAATGAAGAAAAATTTATATGAAGGCAAATTAATGTATACTGCACCTGAAAGAAATGAAAACTTGGGTAGAGCTGTCAGAAGAATGATGATAAGGATACAGAAGACATCAGAATCATATGCAAAAGATCATAACTTTTTTCAGAAACAACAGAATTTCTTCATTCAAAACAAAAATAGTTTCTCATTCCTGACTCACCCGTAGCTATTTTTTCATTAAAATGCCTTTTGCAAAGCTGAATTAGGAAAGACAAGAAATCTGTTTTCTGAAAACTGTTGGAAATCACAAACTGACACATCGTGTATATGTTTTCCAAATTAAAACTGTACATGCTTTTGGCTTCCTTTATCCAGTTATTTATTGTATTCACAAATCAGGTCTATATATGGCTTATATTTGGCTGATCACCTCAGGACAGCTAACAGCTGCTTAGAAAAGAAAGATTTATACCCTCCTACCATCCTGACCTTTCCAACAATATTTTCTTCTCTTTTCCTATTATGAGAATTCAGAAATCACTGAGAGGACAGGTTATCACAAAGTTCAGGCCCCCTTCAGAAACTGAACTTTCTTTGCATGCACAGTTGTTTTTAAATTATATAGCATATGTGAAAGGGCTCAGCAATTGAAGAGGGGATGTTTGTATGCAAAGAAAGCAGGAAAAGTTAAAGTTACAAATACAATTTCACAACTAGCATTTCTTTACTTTCCGAAAGTAACTTTTTCTTAAACAAGGGCCTGATTCTGGTAGCTTTTATGCATATTGGGGAGCATCTTTTCCAGGCATGTGCTTAATGACTTTTTGATATGAGTCTGCCTGACTTTCAGGGAATTGCTTAGGCACGCCTGAAAAAAAGTAATAGTCACTAATGTCCAGCTGACCCTAAATACAAATATGGTACAGCAATTAATTAAAGGATACCAAAACATGAATCACCACTGGAATGTGTTTGTGTATGACATATTTTTGTTACTATTAACAGCTGAAAAAATTCCTGCAACCCAGAAGAAAGGGTGATAGCTAACTTCCCACAGGAGCCCTACCTTCACCAGTTTGGCTTCTGTGGAGTGAAGAGGAAGTAAGAGTCTTGCAGACTGCTTTCCTGATCACTGCCCTCCTTCTGCATGTATTTGAGGCTTACTTCCTGCTTAGTCTCTTGACATCTTTGTTCTGGATTTGCACCTTTAAAAATAGCAGAATACTTTCAAGTTAAGGACAAGTCTGCAGAGTATACATGTCTTTCACTTGACAGTGGACTACCAGAAACTATACACCCTCATAGAACAGCTGAAGGTCCCTTATTCATCTTGACTGCCAAGAGCTGCTTCTGGATGCCAGACTTCACGGTAGTTTTAAGCTACTTAATTTCCTTCAGCTTGGAATGGTGTTGGGTCTTTTGTTTTCTGTCTGGAGGATCCGATCCTGCAGATAATTGAAACAAACGCTTTGCCAGAGCAGGTACTGCCAGTAATGACACTGAAGAGTAAACCTGAGCTCCAACTTGGCACTAGTTGTCCTGACGCATTTTGACTGTCCTCATCTTGCCTGGTAGCTGTGGTGAGGTTTGCAGAGGAAGCCCTTTGGAAACATAATGCTGATGGCTGCTCGAGTCATCAATCTGTGAGATTTGGTCTCCCTCCCAGCTGCATATGGGTGGGAGAGAAGCACAGCTTTTATCTCAGCACCTCCTTCACGATGGTTGACAGTGCTGGTGGGAAAATGCTCCCATTTCAAACACCAGCACTTCTGACCAACTGATGAGTATACATTCCCCCCTCCTATCCCTGGCTAGTAAGCTGCTGTACTCGCAGTGCTCTTATCGTCTCTGTGTGGAGCATGGATGCTGTGCTTGTGCTGCTGGCTGTATGACAAGCACTACAGCAAACAACTGGGCATTCCATAAAAGGATGGGTCCTTATCTACTTGCGCAAAAGCAGTAGACATTGGAATTGTGGTCAGGAGTGCAGTGATCAAGTGATGCCTCTCTTCATCAGGGGCTGAGTGAAGAACAATGTAGGATGTATTTTTGTAAAAGGAGGAGGAGTGTATTTTGATCCTGAATATAGTAAAAGGGGATCTTATAAGCAAGTCATTAAAAATATATATGTGTATATGCTCCTTGGATGTGTTTACACCTTTCTAACAGCAACATTTTATTTTCACTTTTTGGTGTATTTTGATTTGAGTGGCATAACACTAGAAAAACAGAAGTGTGAATCATAAAGCTCTACAAAGTTAGTATCCTTGAAGTTTCCTGATACACATTTAATGTAGAAAGATCTGTCCTTTTTAAGTATTCCTTGTACTTAGATGCATACATGCAGCTTTTTGCAATACTTCACCTTCCAGCAAAACAAGAGTTTTAACGATTCCTATTCAGTATGTATTGTTACAATAAATAATAACAAACTTGAGACTCAGCAACTTCTAGCACAAGAAATGCAGGGAACTTACCCTGTAAGTGTAGTGTCATTCCTTGTAGAAAGCAGAGATAACCTTGGATTCTGGGTTCAACTGCTTTTCTGCTTCTACTTCAGCACTCCCATGTAGGATGCTGAAGGAGCTTGGCACCAGATCTATAAAGATAACATTAACAACATGATTTGAGTCATAATAGGGATATAAATAAATACCTAAAAGATCCTGGTACCACCAAGCGTAGTAGTGCTAAGGGAAGTTTTGATGGGGGGGAAGGATGCTACTGAGACTTTACAAGCTCTGTGGACATACAGACGCCCTTTGTCCCCCATGTAGCTATTATGACCCTGCTTGGTGGGAGAGAGGAAGGAGCATTGAGCTGGGTAGAATAAAGAGTGTGTATTCCACATCCATCTCCAGCGCTGGAGCAGAGAAGCTGTGCAGCTGACAATCATCCTGCTCTTGGGATGGTGACAGAGGGGAAGGGAATGGGTGAGAAGCAGCAGCTAGGCAGACTTCGACAGAGCATGAAACAAGCATTGTAAGCGTTCAGGACTGTTGAGACTTGGTAATTTTGTTACTGTGCACAGTTAAAATCAAAACACAGCTGTCATATCTGTGTATTGACCATCACTGTTGTAAAGGTTTTTAAATGCCTTTTTTCTCACTGGCTTTTCATTTGTAGGGGAGGGACAGAAAAAAGACTCAGCTTTATGTCTGTAAAATGAAGACTTCCTTCCCTTCCCTGTCCAGCTTAGCAATGCCAATTTTAAGTCTCATTATCTTTGTACGCTGCTTGAGATAAGGTTTCAAATGGGCCTCAAGTGCTGTAGTCACACAGATTGTGGCTCAGTCTCAACAGGGAAGTCACCAGGAGCCATACAGAGACATAAATATGAAATCAAATGGCTTTTATGCATGTGCCAGAGACATGTGAGAAGTGATGCCCCAGGCATATGACCAATGTAAATCAACTGGTTTTATGGCTGAGAAAGTAGAATTACCATATATTTGTGTACATAACAAAGGTCTCAAATATCTCAAAACATTGTGAAAAACAAGCCCTCTGCCTGGTCACAGCACTGTATCACACACAAAATCAGAGCCAAGGGAGCTTCTCGATGAAAAGCTTATGGCCTTCTCCTTCCACCCTCTAGCAGGGGCCCCATGGCTGATTCAGAGTTTTTAGCATTTTTTACAGATACTGCAACACACAGATTATTCTCATACAAGCAGTTCCACAGCACTCTGCTTCTGTTGTCTTGTACTTAAATGTGTATGGGTTATTTTTCTAACTTGTTCTGTTCTACTTTCATGAATGCATCCTACAATGATGCAAAATCTTGTCCTCTAAATTCAGAAGTAAGTTCTGCAGGTATTCCTGCCTATAAACAAATGACAGAGCCCCACATAATAATAACAGTACAACTGATATTGCCTCAAATAAAGCTAGCTGAAAATTTTCTAAGGTGACCTGTTTAAATTGGAAAATGCTGATGTTACAGAATGAAAACATCTTGCAGATAAATGTTATTTTTTTCCAAATCCTCAGTGGATAATTAAGTCTTACTATCAGAAAGTTGAAATGATTCATTTCAAAAAGGTCCAGGCATTTTTTTTCTATGCTATATTTTGACTGTATGACAGAATAAAACTATCAGATTACCAGCTCTGACTTTACTGAAATGAGATGCTGTGTATGCTAGGCATAAAACATTTCTGCCTATTTTGTTTGCAAGACATTCTGAGATTCGCATCCCAATTTAAGACATCCCAACTTAAGAATTTTGAAATCTTAGTGTCTTGGATGGCAATTCCTTTTTTTCAGCCTGATGTAGCCATTGGAGAATAAGAACAAAGCAGCAGAAACATTGGAGGGAAAAAAAGGAGAAAATACAGTGGCTGGTAACTAGAAACACAACTGACTGGGAAAAAACTAGTAGCTTTCCTGAAGCATTGTAACCCTAGTCAAATTAGAAACTTTGTGACAGTGATTTTATTAAATGTAAATTCTGATTTATTACTTGGGTTGGAAGGCATTACTGTGAGATTCTCAATGTAAGTTAATGAATTTCTGTGTTAATTTACTTTTTATCCTCTTAATACATTGAATATTTCTATTCTAAACCCCACACATTTTCATCAAGGAATTTTTTTAACCTCTCACTGAATTTGCTTTCACTGAACTGTCTTTTTCAAGTGCAAGCATGGTCTCGTTGCTGCGTCAAGTAGTTGCACAAGTCCATCCACAGCGCAGGAGTCCAGCATTCATGCACTGGTGTTGTGTTAAAGAGCAAAGGAATTTGGAAGAAGATAAACCCCCTTGCGTTCCAGCTTACCCTCAGATGTCAGAGGGGCTGAGGGCAGCTAGGTTTAGTTCTTGAGTAATGTCCAATTCAGCACTATTAAGTCCAGTCACGTAACTATCATGATGACGGATGTACTTACAGCATACTGCACTCTCGGTCTAGTCGCGTTCATCGCGCAAGAGTTACCAGACTTAGGGAGTTTGGTTGCCTTAACCAACTACCATGACTAGATTAATGAGCAGTGCACATTATTAAAGCAATACTACAGGTTCTTTTGGATTGCGGGTAATAAATACACTGACTGCAGAAGCACGTGCAAATGATAATACAGTCAACTACAAGCGCATAAAATTATGAAAGAAAAGAGTTCTAAAGAATTCTAAGTTTCCCAGGGAAATACTCGGTACAGCTGAGTGTTAGAATCTCACCCAATAGGCGTCCCTACGGTGGGGAAGAGAGGCTCAGCCCGTTAACTGATCCCAGAAGTCAGCGATGTCCTCCTGACTTGTCTATGATGGTATCTTCCCTAATAGTCTTGCTCTTTTGGGGTCTTTTGATATTATTTTTCTTTTAGGTGGAGCTTAAGTGACTATAGTCATACATACCTTTACTTCGATTGGTGTAAAGTTCTCTTGCTTTGCTTTTAAAGTTATTTACTAGAAAAAATTAAGAGCACATACTCTATGTGGGGGTGTTTGCACCTTGGAGGTGGGTAACTGTTGGGATCGAGGTGTATTTTGGTATTATAATGATATTATAAGAAGCAAAATTCACCCAAAGGACATGGTGTTGCATGTCAGTACCCCAGAACTGGGCACTTGTGATATAAATCAGAAGTAGGGCATTAGATCAACAGAAACCCCATTATTTTACTGCCTTGCTTCAGTGGATTCAATGCAGAGACTAACCGTTCTTGTCCCTATTGTTTCAGTTCCCTATCCTTGTGATCACAGAGCCTGGCTGCAGCGTCTCCACTCCGCTCCACCCTCCATGTTACTTTTCAGAGTCAGCAAACCAAGCTCCCCTGGTGTTGCCAACATCTAAAAGCTGCAGGTTATGTTGCTTAGGGAACTATCATGGAACCGATTCTTTATGTGTCCACTGCATTCCACCCTGGAGGGTCACCTTCCCCTGAGGGGAGTGGGGCATCATATCGGTAAGTCACCTCCAGCATTCATTCCACAACTGATCTCTGTGCACTGGAGTAATGCTTCAAACAGTGTATGTGTGATGGGTCTCAGTGTGGAGCCTACATGGATGGGAAGGCCTCAGGGGGAAGAATAGGAGAGGGCTTGTTCTTCCTGACCTAAGTAATCTGACAAAGGCATCAACTGGCAATGGGCAAGGAATCTAAGTGTGTCAGACTCTCAGCATGTCTCTGTGCTGTCCTGTTTGCATGGTGTGCTTTGCATTCAGTTAAATATAGAATTATAGAGCTGGTACCATCAGAAACTGTTACAGATGCCTATCAGAGATCTCACTAATAAACCTCTGCTCACAAGGTTTTGCAAACAAGGCAGCTGGGAATAGTTTACTTACATATCTGAAAGCAGAGGGTCTGATGAGGACCTTTATACTCTTGAGGGGGCTACAAGAGGCAAACCATCTCTTTTCTTGGGAGTTGAATCTGTAGTTATTTATCCATGTAGCCAGCCAGTGCACAATAGAGGTCTGATAATCAATCATTCAGTGCAGAATTCCCTGCTGAATGGAGAATTACTCTGTACTCTGGAGTGCCCTATTTCATACTTCCATTACTGACATAACTTCTTCCTAAGTATGAGGAACCAGAGAAATTCTTGGGAACAAAAAGCTTGAAGCTGACAAAAAATACAGTGATATCAGGTATAGGCTAAGGGCAGAAACTCTCCTCCAACTTACTTCTCTTCATTGCCCTCAAAATTGCAAATAGAATTCTAAGAATATATTCCAAGCCAGAATATTTAGTGATTAAACTCTGGGCCTAATTGGGTTAGTTAATCTTCAGTGTAGAACTTCTAATTCCAGTTCCAATTCAGAGGGTTGAGTAACTATTTTTAGAGAGAATAAATGAAAGAAACATCAGTTGTCTTGCTAGAGTTCTGTAAAATTATGTTACTGAAAGAAAAGCACATTTGGGATTTGCTGCTGTATCATTTTTTGTTTCTTAGAGAAGGGAAAAAAATGTCTTTGCAGCACATAGTGCTTTCAGGAAAAACATACCTAATTCCTTGCTTTTTTCCTCTGAAAAAAATTTGTTGTTATTTCTATTACAGACATGCCTAAAGGCCCCAGCAGACATGGTGGTGCCATTTCAAAAAGTTCTGGCTCAAACAGAGAGTAAGAGTCATTGTCTGCCCTGGAAAGCTGAATGTAAGTGGATAATGCATGCAGAGATAGGGGAAAAAAAGAAAAGTAAGATCCTATTTTACAGATTAACTGTAACTGAGTTTCTTGTGTCAGGTAATACACATCAAGCTGCAATTTGAATCCAGGTTTCCTGAATTGAAACCTGGTAACCTTGGGAAATTACTCCCCCACTTGGCCCCGTGAACTTAAACTGATTTCAGACCATCACTGGTTTTCTGTGAATTAATTTCAAACCATAGACATCAGAATGTCACAGTAATCTAGAGTTAAGTGAATTTTAGACCCTAGGAGTGACCACTCAGTCTCCTCCACATTGCAGAGCTGTTCAGCCATACCCAAATTACCTCTGGATCCAGAACAGTATGATCATAGTAGGATAAGACTGTTCCAGGGCACTGAGTCACACAGATGCCACTGTACTGCCAGGACCCAGGACCACAGTGAATAGGACAAAATTGTTTGGCATGAAAAATGCCTTTGGTGGCAGCTGTGATCAGCTTTGTCTCACCTCTGCTGTAATCAGAAGACTCACTGAACCCCAGACATTCCACACCTATTGGCTTCTCTTGTCCCCTTGTACATCATAATAATAATGCTTAAAAAGTGTCTGAATGTACCTTGTTTCTCTTTCATTTCCTTTCAAAGGAAAGGTGAGGGAAGTTAATGAGGCCACTAACATGAAGACACTATCACCACGATAATAACATTAGGCTCATGCCTACCAGAAAGTCTAGACATGGGGCTGAGACGCAGCTGAGGTCAGAGAATAGCATCTGTCTAGGTTGTAAGTAGGAGCTTGTGACCTGGGCTTGGACCCCTTTGTACAGAGCTAAAGCAAAGTTATATCCCCTGCCTTGAAGTGCTCTACACACTAGATATTAGAGATGGGAAGCAAAGGCACAAAGAGGGACGGGGAGCCTAGAGACACTGCTGAGGAACAATATGCGAACATCTCATCATGAAAGCTTCCTGGCATGGCCCACCCTCCTCTCCCCAGTCCCTGCCAAAACAAACCAAGTTGTACAAGTGCTGAATGGGAAACATGCCGCCACAGCTCCTTCCCTTAATAAACACATCTATGCAATGTCACAACAAATTAAGAACTACTTATTTGTGTTCATTGAGCCAGATGGAATCAATAATCGGTGGGGAGCTGGCACAGGATTCATTAAGGCAGCTCTCAAAGCCTCAGTAGTAGGAGTGAGAAGTGACCCACTAGCTAGGTTTCCCTGTAGACGGGAAATTGGGTTAAAATAATTCTCAGCTCAAGTGAAAATAATGGATAATACTCACTTTACATTGCACCATTTTACCATCTAAAACAGCTGAGCTTTATCCTAAATAATACATGAAAGGCTGCTCAGTGCCCAATACCTGATACGTGTACTGTAAAGTCTTGTGAAAAGAAACTGAAATAAAAACAGGGAAACAGTCCTTAGTTCTTCATGCTTATTTTTGCTTGTCAATCCGTCTAAATAGATTTGGTTTTGATTGAAACCTGCATGTTCCATTTGACCAACTGCATGTTAGAAATTCAAACCTCTGCAAAGCAGGTGTATTTTCCTTTCTTTTGATTTGTAAGTGTGTAACACTAGAGCTTAATATTTATTAGAAATGGCTAATCAATCTTCTGAGTCTGCAGTCCTATGGATATATCATATATTAACAGGGCTGGTAATAAAAGTCAAACACAGTACCAGATGTGAAATATGACAGTGCTGTGAAATGATAAAGAATAAACAGAGCTTCTCATTTTAATACTATTATTACAAACTTTTTTTACTGAGGAAGCCACAAATAAGTTAAGAATCTGTTGTGGCTGGGCACCATTTGGGTTCTTAACTAGGGAATAAATCTCATTCCAAATATTTTTCAATCCATGGCCTTGTAAGCACTCGTTTGCTGACCTTATTCCTAGAGCAGCTCCACTGACAGCAGTGCTGTCACAGTGATAAAGTTGTGCCTGTATGCGCTGCAGAATTGGAGCTTTAAAAGATGAAACAGGAAAAGGGCTTGCAGCTGGTTGCAAATGAGTGATTTAGATCACTTAAAGAATCACTGTCAAAGGTAGGAGCAAAAGTGATTTTAATGTGAATTTGTAAAAGCGTGACTTAACAAAGTTTGATGGCAATATTCACTCTATTACATGGAAGAAACATAAAAATCAATTTAGAATTATTTACACAGAGACCAGAGATGTAAAAGAGTAAGGGACACCCTCCCATTGAGTCACAAGGTTCAGAGTGGACCCTCTGGCTTTCTAGATTCCTGATGGAGCTTAGGTGCAGCTAGGTCCAAACTTAGTCTCAGACTTGGTCAATGGTTTATGTGTAATGCAATTAGTACAAGGGGTAAGGAAAACCTCACCATTGAGTCATGAGGTTCAGAGTGGAACCCTTACTTTCTAAGCTCCTTCTCACAGAGGAGTCTAGGTGTGGCTGGATCCAGACTTAGGCCCAGGCTTGGTCAACTGTTTATGTCTAATGGAATTAAACACATGGATTTCATTAGCATTAATTCAGCATGCTATCAGTCACTTACTGAGGATCTGTTGTGAATAAGGGGGTTCTCCACCTTGGAGGATCTCTTAGTCTCCAATAAGGAATCTCAAACCTTGGTAGACATTTTTTAGCATTTTTAGCAGAGAGACCAAAGATCCAAATAGGCTCTGTAGATGGAATCCCCCTTTGGTTATCTTGTAAATTTAAAAAATATTGTAAAATTAATTATGTTTTATATTACTATCTCATTAAATTTTAGTAATAAAAGGAGATGAAGAACGTTGTTCAGCAGAAACCTGAGTACTTTTCTGGAAAGGTAAAAATGCACCTGTCCTTGAAATGTTCTCAATAACTAACCATTGCTTGATATTGCTATTCCCACACACACAGACTTCAGGATAATAAAAAACCAATGTAAATATATTAATTGTAGATATCAAGTGTCACCCACTCTCCGAATTGTCCAAGGCATTTTTCTGCAGTTTTATCATGAAAGTACAATTTAAACTGCGTAAGAGGAGCCTAGCAAATTACAAGTTTTGGTTTAGGCATGTAAATTACAGCTTTATAGATGTTAAAAATTAACGAGGGAAGGCAATGCAGACAAATTGATAGAGCATTTGAAAGGGTTAAGAAACGTGAGCTCTGGTCCCAGCTCATTGCCGCTGATTCATTTAATCTTCCTGTAGCACCTGAGTGAACAGCTCTTGACTTCAGGAGCTATTTCTTAAAGCTTCCACATCACTGTGGTTTGAACCACACAGAAACAAACAGTGTCTGGGAAAACCCAGAACCATGTTCAAATGCCTGTATCATCTTTTTCTCTTCCATAGTGACATCTGATAACTAAGGACCTAACTACTAGGTCCAGCATACCTGGTCCCAAAAGTGAGAAGACTTCAGTGGGAAAGGCACCAGGGCATGACTGAAAGGTCATAGTGAAGGCTGTGCGCATGGGAGGGGCAGGAAGAATTGTTTGACTAAAGTAACATGAAAAGCATTATTTAGACATAGGTCTGGTGATTTGTGTTGCCAGAAACCATCCACTAGACTCAGTAGAAAAGGTTCCTGAAGAGGCACATAATAAAAGGATAGTCGAGAAACTTGACATGTCAAATATCGTGTGGCAGTATGCAGGTCAGAGGAGGACATCTCTCATGTCAGCTGGCTTCTTTTAGGGATTTCCATGTCTTGCAGTGGGAAGGTGCTGGCTCCTCACATTGACCTTTGCCCATTAATTGCAGCCATTGTGCTAAAGAGAAAAACTTTCCAGAAAGGATGAATGCTGATCCTTTGTAACAGCTTTCACAGCCACACCTCTTGAGTAAACTAGTCAGTAAACAAGAGTCAGCTATAGCTCTTCTTCACAATCCAAAGGCATTCTTTGGTAATAAAAGAAGTGTTAACACTCCTTAGACTCTTGTCCAGCATCTGTCTTCAGAGCAGGATTACATGAACAGCTGAATTCAATTCTAAAAACTGAATGGTATCAACTGATAGACTCCACAATCTCTCCCATGAGCACAATCACCCTAGCTAAGTCACAGAGGAGAGTAAAGTGAAAATATTAACTTACTGACTCCTATCGTCTGTTCAAAGTCAATTCTGCAGGAGTGAGCACATCTGAGCTGCTGAGTCAGGTGTTCATTATGGGGTCAGCAGCACGTATTTTATTAGAGAGGAGGGCAAATTGATGGCTCTGGTTGGTTTTTTTTTTTTTTCCTGTGTGGGAAAACTTTATTTGAACCAAGTGACTTGGCATATACATCATGAAAATTTACATCCTCTTCCTATTTTTTTTTTTTTTGTCTTTTGGCAAATTGTTCCAGTCTCTCACTAGCTAATCCCCAGAGGCCAACAGATTTGAATTTTGCAATACTTGTTATCAAATAACAGCTGTCTTCAACATGAAGTTACAACTGTACTGACATCACAGTGACAATGCACTGTCACCCCCCCCCCCAAGATAAATGAAGTCATTCCTTTGTCAACTTGGCTTTTGTATCTTGTGATTAGACTGACTGCATTAAAAAACATGCAGGAGGGATGAAAATGGCATGAGGCATATAGATAGGATGGCAGTCAAATAGAGGATTGTTTATTCCAGCTGAATATGGGTCTGAATTTGGCTAAAAGATTCATAGTTCATGCAGCTTTCTGGTGCATCCAACTGGAAACTCTGTGGCAGCTACAGATAACTCCAGCAGTGGGAGGTTTTGAATTAAATGAAAAGTGAGAATTAATAATCCAGTTAGACCAGTGTCCCTCGTACTGTTTAATTTCATATACAAATTTGGTTTATCCTAAACTGCCTCTGGTTTGCATGGACCCACTTAAGCTAAATCTAAAGGCCTGTCCCTGCACTGTGGAATTACTGGGGTCCCAAGAAAGATATTAGCAGCTGCAGAGCAAACGAGCTGAGTTTCTAAGTGGTGGAGAGGGTATATCAGCTGTGAGCAGCTTTAATGTGCCTTCTGCAATGACCTACTGGGAAAGCAAAACCTCTGTGCTGGGGCACACATCACCAGCATCCTTCATGCTTCTGCCTTAGCTAGAGAGGGCTGGTGGAGAGAGACAGTGATGTGGCTGGCCTTCATGGTCCTGTTCTCCTGCGTACTTCAGGCAGGGTGCACATACTGGGAAGTGACTGCTCCTTGCTATTGCTTGGTCCTTTTACAGCTAGGGTTGATCCAAAGAAGAGTCCTTCACACCAACTGCATCTTTTTCCAAGGATTTGGAAGCCACCATTTCTCAGTGGGAAGCAGGAAGAACAGAGTTGCAGTTTTTCTTTCACTCATAAGAACTTCCTCTGTTGCCCTCATTTTTCACTGCTGTCTGCGTGGTACAATGTCCTACCTGCAGAAATACACAAGGTAGCAAGAATTATGTACTAGGTGTCAGTAAATGGGGTAAAAATGGTTTTGAATTGAACTTTTCTTTTATAAATGTGATTTCAGATGAGGGTATACTGCAAACTGCCTCACAGCACATTCAGTGAGTACTACCTTGCTATCATAAGACATTATTCTGCCTCCAGATTTGATTTGTGTAAGGAGGGAACCAGGAGAGCGTCCCTCATAAATTACATTGTTGACTCATTTTGCTATTGAATTCTGGCATACCAAGGCTGCATCACTAAACAATGTTTAGCTGCATAACCTTTTAAAGGTTATACAACAATCATGTCTCATTGCACAGTCTTCAGAAAACAGGAAGTCTGTTTCTTCCACCAGAGTTTATTTAATCTCAATATTTTGGCTTTTAAGAAAAATGTTAACAGTACAATCTCAGTCCTCCTTCTTCACATTTCACATTGTTATGCCATTTTAAGAATAGTTATGCTTAGCATTTCCATGACTTCCTGTGAAATGCTTAGTGTTTCATTCCAGCCTGCCCTTGTAAACTAACAAAAACTGCTTGCATTCTTAAATTGATTTACTGTACTTCAACCCTTTATACTTTGCACTGCACAATACTGGAGTCAAAAGTGTTAAAAACAGAAGAAGGATGCTGAACTCACCTTTATTTTGTGTTATAATACTTATTGTAAGGTGTAACAGTGCATGGTATAGAAACACAGAATGATGCCTTTGTAGACAACTTTTCAGTAGTTCTGAAACTTTTTTTATCTAAATAAGTTTGTGATGAGATACATACAATAATTCTCTTTCACAGAAAACTTAGAAGTATTTGGCATTTCATTCCCAGAGTGAAGGGGATGAAGCTATTTTCAAAATTTTAAAGATCTTTGGGAAATGGGATTTCCGTTCTCTAATCGGAGTTTCTCACTCTCCCTTTGTATTATTTTAATGTGTGTATATTGCAGATTTCCAACACAGGACTCAGGTAAGGTCTTTTCTCAAGCAAAAGGCAAATACATACTTGTAGTCTTAGAGGCAGACACGGCAGTAGGAGTTTTCCTCTTGCTCTCAGTAGGAGCCAAACTGGATGTGTCCTTAGCTGTCAGAGCACAATGGGACATCTTAACTTAAAGAAGCCTCTGGAGCACCTCACTGTATCAATTGAAGAGGGTTTTACTCCCAGCTTTCTCTGCAGCTCTCTGCTACATGTTGCTTCCTCCTAAAAGAGGCAGCAGAATGGGTGTTATTGCATCGCAGTCTCAGGACCCATTCTGCACCTTCATCTGTTGCTTTGGCTGAGAGCGCATACCCAGGGCAATGCATTTGGTTTTCTGCACAGTGTATTTGAAGAAGGGGTGGGGGGAGCCTGGACGCCTGTATGGAAAGACTTCTCTTCCTCTGAGCTGTTTCTGTTCTTACAGTGAGAAGCAGCCAGTGCAAAATACCTGCTTTCTGCTTTGGATTCTGTGTAAAACAGCTTACAACATCCCAACATAATAAGCTGGGTGACTGGGGGGAATTTGCATCTCTAATACAATGATCGAGGTGAGAAGGGACCTCTAGACACCAGCCCTCCTGCTCCAAATGTAAATCACTTCAACATGAGATTAGGTTGCTCAGGACATTTTCCAGGCAAGTGCTGAAGATCCCCAAGGGTGGAGACATCACTGTCTCTATGGGCTATTTCCCAGGGCTGTTCCACTCTCAATGGGATTTTTTCCACCACCACCCCCAACCCCCCCATTGCATAATCTGCTATTCAGGCACTGAGGTATGAATCAGTTTGTGTCTGCAGCTGTTTGCACTGTGTCATTCCCACCACCTTTCTTTTAAGTGAATGCCACCTTGAAAGTTTTATCCTGGCTGCATAAACTGTGAAACAGAGAAAAAAAAAACATGGTGCCCTAGGATGCAGTCTGAGCAATATCCTTGATCTTTCACTGTCCTGGCAAATCATTTGTCTGGACAGCCTCTTTATAGAATGCTCTATTACAGACAAATCCCATGAAGTATATTTATTATATCAACAGAATACGGTCTTCCTACCAACACTTTTCAGATGCTTAGGTACACTTTATAAAAAGCAATAAATGTGTTTTAGCACCTTTGTATCCTTTGATACGTTCTCCCTCTATGCAAACTGTTTGTTACCAAAGGATGGGAAATAGGAATAGCTTGTAAGACTTCAGCTGAAGTGGGAAGGGGTTTACTAAGTTTGGTATTTATCAGCCCAAATTCCCATGCATTTCTCAGACTCTGTTGGTCACAGACATTTGTGTTTCTTCAAGTTTATTTGTATGAAGACATTTCTGTAATGAAATCCCCCCAAGAGTTTTTGTTAATAGCTCTGCAAGAACTTCATCTGAAGCTGGGAAAAGTCAATGGAAAGAAGTCTAGCTGAGGCGAGTAGAGGAGTTTGTGATGGTGACAGCAATCAGGATAGGTAGATGGGGAATCAAAATACTTTAAGTGATGGATTTTAGTCATTTGATGAACAGAGAAGTTTGGGGATTTTAGTAATGACTTCTACCCCTTTCTTGCATAGATACGTATTTTCCTCAAGAAAGGCATTAGCAATAAATATTTGCTAGAACTCATGCATCAATAAGCCAGATGTCAAAATGTCTAGATGGGCTCCAGAACCAGTGGCAGGCTGAGGAAAGGTTCCCCTTTCAATCCAGGAGATCCAAGCTGTCCGTGCTGTGCCACTGATCTAGTTGATTGAGGCAGTGAAAGGTTTTTTGGTAGCAGAGGTAACCATTCAAATCCAGATGTATTTGAGTAGTTATGCAACTTTTATATATATATTCAAATTTCTGCTCTTTATACTTCATGTTTGGAAGTGGTGAATTATTGTACTTCTTACTTACCCTGTGATCATTTTTTCCTGTGAATTTTCATTTAAAGTAATCGATGCGCTGACCACTGGGGTATTTCTGTAGTTACTTAAATTAAGTGATTGTTTTCTAGTCACTGTGGCCTTTGAGACCAAAGAGCTGATAGATACCATCCTCTCAAATACCATTTTTATTCTAAAATTAGAGAGGAAAACAAGCTGCCCTGTAATTATAAAATCCCAGGCAGATTTTTATCACAGAATTAATTAATCATTAGTCCTGCCTACCTGAATAAACTTCTCTGTGAAACTACTATACAAAGCTGATGTGGCACTTAAGCAAACTTTGGTTCCTGTGCTTAACAAGAAGCCTTTAATGGTTTGGTGGTTTGACCTTAAAACTTTCATCAGCAAATATATATACTATTGCTTTAAAAAATATTTCAGTGAAATACAAATTGCTAGATTGTTCTTGGGTTTTCACAAAATGTTTGCTCTTGCTTTAATTGGAGATCATTATAAAAATAGTTAATTTCAAATAAAAATATACTTAGGCAAAAGATCTCTTTTAAATAAAAATCCAATTTCTGTGTGTACTTAATCTTCTGTGTTCATTCCATTTTGCCATTAAGCCCCTCTTTCCACACTAGTTCCTTTGTTTAAGAACAATGCTGCTGGTTTTAGTGAGACAAATCAAGTATTAAAGAACTACCTAAAAATTCTACATGTATCCAGAATATGTTTGTATTAGGTTTCTGTGTTGAGGTTTTGGTAGCAGGGGGGACTACAGGGCGGCTTCTGTGAGAAGCT